>JACYFF010031956.1:10635043-10649178 GCA_017589665.1 Selenicereus undatus | reverse complement strand
ATAATAATAATAATAATAATAATAATAATAATAATAATAATAATAATGACGATGATGATGTTGATTCCAGACGGTTGAGGACTTGAACCCCTTTGAAAATGGGAGGGTTCAAATTCCTTAAGATTGGGGGAAACTTGATACCCCTAGGTATCAAATTTTATTCCCTTAAAGTGTTCACCAAACGTAAAAGAGTGGAACTTGATACCTAAAGGTTCAAGTTCCATTCCATTTTATCTCATCAAACAACCCCTAAAGGGTTTTAAAGTCAATATCATTGCAGCACAAGATTGTAAATGTGACATAAAACAAGATTATGTACGTAAATTTCTGTACTTGGAGAAGTAATTTAATTAATTGGATGTCTTCTATCGTTAATTTATTATGCTAGGTAGAGCGTTGTTTAAGAGTAAAGGCATTATGCTTGTGTATAATAATGTAGACCAAAATTCTCATTTATAATTTATTGTGAGATAGTATAATTTAAAAATTTATATTTGTTAGTTGAAAGAATGATCCACTGCTTTTTCTTTTTCTTTTTTCCTTTTAAAATTTATTCCTCATATGAGTTGTAATCTTACATGTTTTTGTAAAATTTGTGTATAATTTGTAGGAATATTTTTGTACGCCTAATTTATACACTGTTCGTTTTGAAATGTGAGCAGTCACGACTTATAGCATTGGAGAAAGACACCTTGTGAGCATTATTGGTGATTGATCCAGATTTTCCGAGCAATGCTATCATCAATTGCTCAGTACTGGGTTAATGATAGTAATTAAGGGTGTGCAAAAAATTCCGAAATCAAAAACCAAACCGAAAAAATCGTTAACCGGTACAATCTCGTCTTTGGGTAACCTAAACCACATTGTAAAACGTGTTAAACTTGTTAAAACACTAAGTTCATAAGTTAACTGGTAGCAATTTTTTTCTCTTTATCCCGTTCAGTTTTAAACAGTCAAGGTGTTGTCACAATTATGACACATGTTTTCAAAATAGTCTTTTTTAATATCTTTTGAAAATATGCTCGAATTAACCTTTTTTGAAGCTCAATTTGAAATACAAAAATTATTTTTTAAAATAGTTTCCTACATCCTATTCCAATATACTCAGTCATTTTTTTCTAATTTTTTTGAGACATATCTTAATTCTTTAATTTTTGTATCAAATAGTTTTTTATAACTCTGTAAAAAAAATATGTATGATGTTATTGGTTCATCGGCAGCAAAGCCTTGAAACTCTTTTCTCTATTGTGAAAGAATACGTGGATTTTAGTTTTTTTTCTTTTTGGTGTAGAAGAGGGGCGAAGCCCCTTAAATAAATATTATTACTTTATGTTTCTAGGCCAACCGGCCTCTACAAAATTTGCATGCTGCACATCCAAATTCTCTCCTTAGGGGGAGAGTCAAAATAAAGAACTCCTACGTCACTATTAATGCTTAAACTAGCTAGCTTGTTTGCTACCCGGTTTGTCTCCCTATAGCAGTGAGATACTTTGACCTCTCAGTCGTTTCGTTCCTTCAAAAGTTTGCATTGTGTAATATGCGGCTTGTGAACTGGGTTCCAAGCAACATCGTTACCCTTGAGCATGCCAACCACGATTATGGAATCCGCTCAAAGCCAGATCCTCTTCAGCGCCAATTCCATAGCCATCTTCAAGCCACGAAGCACCGCACTAACCTCCGCCTTGACTGAGGTACGCTCCCCCAAATTTTCAGTGAAGCCTTTAATCCACTCACCACGATCCCCTCGCAGTACACCACCCCTCGAAGCCACTCTTGGGTTTCCTTTGGATGCCCCATCAGTATTCAATAGTGCCCAACCTCCCGGGGGGGGGGGGGGGCTTCCTAGTGTATTAAAGTTTCTTCGTTTCTAGTTTTGCTTTTCAGAGCAAACGGATGATCCGTCCTTAATGCATGGATTATGTCATCAAACTGATTCAGTAAAAACATACCCTTCTCCTCCGGGATGTTATCCAAACAATTAAAACATAAAGCATTTCGCGACTTCCAGATATACCATATGGTAATCGGAAACTTTGTTGCCTAGTCAGGGTCAGTGTTTTTAGTCATGACATTCGCCTCAATCCACATATTACAATATGTATCAGCGGCTAAGTATCGCATACATTGGGTTCCAAGTAGACACCACATGGTTTGCGCTTGTGGGCATTCCCGGAGGATGTGTAGGACCGATTCCCACATGCTCCACAACTTGGGTCGGTAGTCAGTCCGCGTCGAGCCCGGTTCTCGTTCGTGAGAATTTTGTCGTGGAGTACAAGCCAAGTAAATACCCAAACTCGTTGAGGCGCTTTAGACTTCCATACCCACTTCCAGTGCTTTTCTCGCAGTGTTGCAGATTCCTCCTGAATGATACTGATTGCATATTGGAGATTAAACTTTCCCTCCTTATCCCTAATCCAGTAATAGTTATTGCCCACCCCTTCTTCGAGGAGTTCGAATGTTGCAATTCTTGCCAGTATCAGATGTGGGAGAAAGTCAGCAAACTCATCCCACTTCCACCCCCTCGTTCATTCTTCTCCAACTCAGCTGCAGGCACATATTGTGTGGCTAATATGAGTAGCGGGGATGGTTCAGCCCATTGATCTAGCCAAAATTGAGCCATTCGCCCATCCCCCAATGCCATAGCCGCATTGTCTTTCACGAGCCTCCACTGCACTGCTATTCCCCTCCACAGACTCTAGTGCCACGGCGCAATAGAGGGTTCCAGTTGGAGGAGCATATTACCCCTTCCACAATATTTTAAAGCTAGAACCCTAACCCGTATCCTAGTGGGCTCTAGCACTATCCTCCACCCCAACTTAGCTAAGGACGCCACAATTAGGGCCCGCATGGCTGGAATACCCAGTCCACCCACTGACTTGCTACGTGTGACTAGCGCCCAAGGCGCGATGTGAATCTTCCGTTCTAGCGATGTCCCTCCCCATAAAAAACCACACTTTTCGATCCACCTCGTCACAGACTGATCTGGGCAACCGGGCCATTTGCATGACGTAAGTTGGAACTGCACAAATTGTGGACCGAATTAATGTAGTTCGGCCGGCTAGAGAGAGACACTTGCTTTTCCAGCTCGCTAGTCGTTTGTCTACTCAGTCGACAACGGATTGATATGTGCTACGATTCACCTTCCCGTGCAACGTGGGCACATATGGATTTTAGTAAAGCTATATATAAATTTTCTAACCATTTTGATAGGAAACAAATTCATGCACGCATTGCATGTACATCTATGCATATATACATACATATATATATTGGAGGGGCGGGGCTATATGAGAAAATATTGTTTAAATTTAATTCAATCTTGCAAAAATAAAGCATGAGAATATCTTATACAGAGTAAAAGAAATTGGCAGAATTAAGGTTGTTATGATCAATTAATTGATCACAATTAAAATGGATTATAATCGATTAATTGATCATCAATTTGGACCAGCCAATCGTTCGGGGCCCAATTCAGAAAGTTACCGATTCTGTTATTTTGGGCCGGCGAAAATAGGTTTTGGTCAAATGTCACGTTTGTGGCAAGAAAAAGAAAAGAAATTGCTTGACGCCCACCGTGGGGCTCGAACCCACGACCACAAGGTTAAGAGCCTTGCGCTCTACCGACTGAGCTAGACGGGCAACTGTTGTGACAAGTGGTTGGATTTCCTATATTATGTGTGAACAAGTTTTTAGTAATTTCCCTGTGTTTGTCTGATAGAGTTTTCATTCGAACGATTTCCAAAGATTTGATGAGGTTAAATCTACTTCTCATCTCTCTCTCCCTTATAGCAATTAAAAGGTCTCAAAGTCGATATCATTGCAGCACAAGATTGTAAATGTGAGAGTCTGACCAAAAACAAGATGATGTACGTATATTTATGTAATTAGAGAAGTAATTAATTAATTAGTTGTTTTCTATAGTTGATTTATTATGCAAGGTAGAGTGTAGCTTAAGAGGAAAGATATTATCCTTGTGTATAATAATATATTTTTTGTAATATAGTATCATTTAAAAGTTTATGTTTGTTAGTTGAAATAATGATCCATTGCTTTTTTTTTCTTTTAAAATATATTCAACATATGAATTGTAATCTTATATGTCTTTGTACAATTTATGTAGAATTTGAATATATATTGGTGCGCACCTAATTTATATACTATTGGTTTTGAAATGTGAGTAGTCACAACTTACAGCATAGGAGAAAAGATTAGAGAAAAATTAACCCGATCTGAATTCGTCCGAAAATTTTGGGTTTTGAAGACGATTTTCTTGACATGAACCCGAAATAAACCGAACCCAAAAAATCGCAAATTTTTTGGTCAAACCCGACCCAAATCCAAACTCATCCGCTCAATCTAAATAATGTATCCTTGTTTTTTATTTTTTTAAACTTTCTTACTTAACAACAATAGTTTTTCATTATAACATATCGTTTAGAAAGATGCTATATAACTATCGCATCCCTTTGCAAATTAGATGATGATACACGTTCATTCCAAATTTATTCCCACAAAATAACGTCATATACAACCTATAAATGAAACAATCTAACAAAACAGGCATGAAGTAGCTAACTAGTCTTAAGAAAATCAATTTGGAATTAGACAAGTATTAAAAATGCACAAGTGATACCGTTATATTCTTAGTGAAATTAATATATTTCTTCGTATTTTTTAAATAATATTACTTTGTAGTAATCTAAAATTTTGATGTTATAATTAATAAATAATTGTAATATCTTGTGCGTTTATAATATTCATTCATTTAGTTTTGTCTTAATTAGTCTCAAACTTGATGTTAACATTGGACAACAAACCAACTTGTGTTAGTGTTAAGATCGTCCCACTAATAAAGATACTTGATTTGATAATGGCAGGTTAATTAACAAAACATCGAATTACTAAATGGGTCATTAACGAGTCGAACTACTCAGACCCATTAAATGCTTTAGATAGGCCAGCCCATGAATGATCTGACTCATTACTAATATTTTAATATATGGACTAACCCCCTAAACGTGACTCATTGTCCACCATTACATGACATTCATATATCATATTTAAAAGTTGAATATTTTTGATATCTTTTAAGAAATTACAACCATAATGCTTGTTCATTAAATACAAACAATTTTAAGTAATAAATATGCAGAGATTTTGTTTTTGACAAAAAAAGAAATAACTCACTAAGAAAAGGCACTCTAAATCTGTTGGGTTGACCTGAAACCTGTAAAATCGAAATACGTCCATCCATATTTTATCCAAATCCAAATACACCCAACGTATTTAACCTGCTCACGCGAACTGGCATGCCTCGGAGAAAGACACCTTGTGAACATTATTAGTGATTGATCCAGATTTTCCTAGGACTACTATTGTCACTTGCTCAATGCTGAGTCAATGATAGTAGTAACCACATAACATAAAAACTTCCCTAACCCGTACGATCTCCTCTTCAGGCAACCCTTGCCACTTCGTAAAACCTGTTAACTCGTTAAAACGCCAAGTTGGCAAGTTCACTGCTAGTACTTTTTTTCTCTTTACCCGGTTTTCATTTGAAACTTTTTAGCTTGTTGTTCATTGATAGGTGTATATTGTTCTTAATGCAAGTTGAAGAAAAATAAAGAGCTAAATTGTGACATAATTTCTATTAGATTTTGCTAGTTTCAAGAAGAAAATCAAGATAAACTAACCCATAAAAATCAATTGTAGTGCCTTTATTTTTATTTTCATCTTTGAGCTGCAATTGCAGCCGTCTTCGTCCAAAAAGCCCATAGAAACTGACACAGAAAAGGCCATGCTTATTAAAAGACTTCATGAACCATCTCCGGCCGATATACTTATTGGGAGGGAATTTAAAATAACCTACTGCAAACCCCCCCCCCCCCCCCAACCTTTTCTGAAAAAGGAAAAAGAAATACAGCACAAATACGTTAATTACATGCTATTATGATCCTCCACCTTGATACTCACAATTCTACTTAGCCAAATTGACCATGGTGAAAGATGTGCTCATCAGTTCATGAATCATGATTGGAGCTGCTGACCGAGCATCATGCACTTTTTATTTCTGCTGCAAATCCCTACAAGCCGGAGAAACAAAGATTGTCTGCCCGTGAAATCACTAATCAGATTTCAGTTCTTTTGGTTGGCTAATCTTGCTTGATTCTTCCTTCAACTGCACAAAACCAGCGAAGAAATCCCATTTACCAACTTCATTCACAGACTCGTGAATCAGAGCTTCATTCATTTAGTAAACAAGATGGTAAGAATTGAAGGTAATACCTTTGAAAGAAGCTTCTTCTGATATCGATAGCCCTGTTTAGACATAAGAACAGAAACAAAAGGATCGGCGTTCAGCAGTCAACATTGAAGATCCAGCTATATGAAAACAAAGTGCTGACTTTGGAGGGTTAATCACCTTATCGGTCCCATAAATGTAATCACAGTATGTGAAGACTGAAGCAAAGTTGCTTTGGCTTTGCCCTCCAACATAATGATGGTAATCATGGTACTCAGCACCGCCATAAAAGGGAATGTACTTTGTTGGGGTCCAAGGGAAGTCATACCTACAAGACAATTTTCATGTTCCTGAAATTGCCCACCAATCAAGCAAGGGGAGGAAAACAAAGTTGGCAACACAGATAATTCAACCAAAGACCAAAGAACAGTGTTCTTCAGATCCAGCCATATTCATTTTGCAATGTTAAACCTCCCACATTCCTTCATGTAGGTTTGGCCATTTCAAAAATTTTGTGCACATGAAGAGTCTACTGTCCATATCTACATCAGAGAATCAAGTTCACAAGAAAAGGCACTCAAGGTAAGATTACGAGTTCGAGCAATGTAGTCCAACAACTTAGAGATCCGAAAACACAAACACAATACAAACTGGCCCTGAGGTTTGTTTCTGCCCAATATGAGGTTTGTTTCTGCACAATATGCGCTTTGAATTCTATGACCATGCAGAAGCACCATATAATGCCACAGTAAGGAGAATAACACGTACTTTTATGACAGAAGGAACAGCATACAAGTAGCTCATCGAGGAAGTTTGTGAACAATTGCATTGGTTCAGGGTTTCATTTGTCGCCAACTACTCTGTAGATGGCAAGTATAGCTTACACAAGAATATCCACATCAAGAACCGTTGAACTCTTTCGGTACCACAAAATTAGCATGAATATTTATGTGTTACTTATAGCCAATCATACTTACAGCTTGTCAGATTATTTGCATTGCACAGCAGCCGGATGGTTTATTGATAGAATGATGCAACTGGACTTTTATCTATAATTCTTAGGGTTATGAGATGTTCGATTCTATACATAAGCTGAATTGAGTGGGCTTGCTTTCTTGTTAGAGTGAGCTTGCTCTTTTATTATATGGTTTTCCTTGCTTCTTTGAAACTTCTTATTTTAAAAAAAAAAAAAATCTGTTGCAGCATTATGAGATTTTTTTTATAAAAAAAATCCAAATGCTCTGATGCTGGATGTCCTGTTGCATGAAAAATGCTAGAGGACCTGTCACGATGCGCAGAAGACAGTTAATTCATCATCATTATATATTTCAGCCCAAAGATGACTCAAGATCCAAAACAGGAAATTGCATCTACCATATGCTTTATGCCTTTATCGCACATCAAGGATCCAAAAAGTAGTTTTGGCCGTGATTGCGGTTTCGGTCGTCGTATAGAAAAATCACTCTAATGCGGGAATCGTATTTCATATCATGGCTAAAACACGGTTCGGCTAATTCAAAAACCTTTCAAACACGGCAGTTTCATCACAGAACAACCACAGTTTGAATCTATTTCGCACAGTAAACACTATCTATAAATGATAAAATGCCTTCTAAACAGGTTACCTGGTGAAAGTAGCACAGCCAGAAGGCCAACCTCAGAAGTCAGAAGGATAATGATTCTCCCACTTTAAAGACAGAAAACATCCATGTGATGGAAGTAGTGACTAGTGAGCCAAGGTCCAAGCCTAACCTAAAGCTTAAGGCCTTAAGCAATACGGTTCATGATCTAACCATATTTACATACCCATGTTTATTTAATTTCTCTGATTTGGAACATTTTCCTTCTCAAACCATGTTGAAATTATTGGCAAATTCAATCTGCTGTGCTTTAAAATTCATAAACAGGTTATGAGACCCAAAATCACTTTTAGATTATGTAAAGAAATTTGCAACCTGAAGTTTGCATTCTGATCAGGGACAACCATAAGTTGAATAACTAGTGCAACTACATAATTAAGACGAAGGAGGCCATCCCAACTAGTGATTCATGTTATTAATTGTATTATCACGCTATGATAATTATTCATACTATTATCGAGACAAGATAGTAGCTGGTATTGCACATGCCTATAACTTATGAGTAACAATTACTACTATACCAATAGAAACATGCTATATAAGTAATTTCCCAAAAAATTATTTTCATCAGCAACACATTGCAATACACAATAGACCTCAGTGGCCTCAAATGTCGAATACATTCTTTAGCCAACAAAAATAGATAGATGCGTTAAAAACGTTGGTTAAGCCTTAAACGTTGTAGTAAATGATGAGAACAGAAGAAGTCAAAAGAGATAAAAAGTATTGAGCCTATTCCGATCTTCAATGAGATAGCATAACTGTGTAAGTTAGTTGGTAACCCATATTAGCATCAAAAACGTGACACATGAATAGCTAAATTCTAGTGCTAAACACTATTTTATGGAACAAAATTAACTGTAAGCAGGGGTCGTTACTCATATTTTAGGGGTGTATCCGATTTGTTTAAAATAAAATTTTATATCAAAAAAGTAAAGATTTTGTCAAAAACACTCAAAAATTAATTTGTTACATGTAAAATTACATGAAACTCAAAAGTGGGTCACCTTGGCACAGAAATCTTGAATCCGCCACTGACTATAGTAGTGTCTTAACTAGGTCCAAACGTTGTGCTAGTTCAAAAGTTGTTGCCAAATTGAGAATGATCACTACATAAATACATGAAAGTCAAAAGACTACACAAAAAATCACATGACTAAGTCAATGATTAACAAATTTATATTAATTTTATGGGTCACAAGTTCATCAACCTAGATATTGTTTTGGGAAGATAAGTGAAATGTGAGATTCAAAAAGCATAAAGACCAGAAAGAAATCAATGTTTTGATCATATTCACAATCAATATAATGCAGGATAACTAACAGAGGCACGTTCAGTCGAAACAACCTTTTTGATAGTCAAATTTAGAACATGGAGGAAAAAACGTGAACAAAGAAAGGAGGCTCAACAACGGACCAAAAGAAAGGAGGCTCAACATCATGATGTTAAAATCAAGAGCAACAGCCAAAATGTAAAACAGAACATTGGGGGGCCACAAAGATGCATACCCACTGTGAGTTTCAATTGCCTCAATCTGTCTCAAAGCAATCCACAACCACAAGGTGATCATGTGACCAGGTACAATTGCAGGGCCAAGAAACGAAGGTATCCCGAGGATCAAAATCTCGGCCCAATGTGCATATGGAGCTGCGAATCCAATCGGAGCTATGTACTCATGGTGCACCCGATGGATATTCTCATAACCCCATTTGCAATGCAGCCACCTATGAAGCCAGTAGTTTGTGTAGTCCTCGATGATGAAATACACAGCTAATTGGATCAAAATCTCCCAAAATGATGGCAATGGCAATCCGGTCCTTATACCAATCAACTGTCGTGCAATAAAATCAATTCAATGCCGGTAAAATCACTTCATGATAAGACAAAATACATTTAAAGAAGGCTCTAATTAGCTATCTTTCTATTCTCTTTCAAATGGAAAGCTCCAAACCACAAATGTCAGCCTCCAATAGGAAAAATTTTCCAAACCCAAATTTCAATCAACCCAGGAGAATCTAGATACAGAAATTCAAAACCCAATTTTCCTCCCATCCCAATCATAATCAATCTCAATATGAACGTGCAAACCAAGTTCAGTACCCCCTCAATCGTCCGACTCCACAAACACCAAAGACCAAAGAACCCACACTCACCCACCCACCCACACACACACACACACGCGCACACACAAAAAGACTACTTGTTTTAAAAGATTATATTTCAAAGCCATATGCAACTTCAAATTACGGGAACAATCAACATCCAATACAACTTCTATAACTTGTCCTAGAACAAACACATGAAGAAAACAAAAACCCACATCACAAAACACAAATTTAACAAAACCCAGAACCAAAAAAACTTCACAAAAACACACACCAAACAAAAACAACAACAAAAAAAAAGAACCCAGAAACTTCACCTTTGTAGAAGGGTAAGAAACGAGCTGAAGGGGGCCCACAACGAGGAAGAAAGTCTTCATAACAGCCGTATAGCATTCCATCATCTCAGAGAACGAGAGTTTGACTTTCGGCTGGATTTTGAAGCGCTCAAAGTTAGCGGCGGAGAGGAGGTCGACGACGACGACTGGGAGAGGGATGAGAGAGAAAATCAGGAAGAGGAAGAGAATGTTGTGGCAGTACAAGTAGTAGTCGGATTTATCGGCAGAGTAGTTAAACCAAAGGGTTTCTGCGAATGTTAGGGTCCGATTAAGGGCGGCCTCCGCCTCCTCGATCGTCTTGTAGGGCAGCATTGTGACGTCTCCGGCGGCCGGCGGTGTATTGGCGGCGACAGGAGAGAGAAAACCAGCGGAGAAGGGGGGTAAGAGTGGGGTGTAGAGCGAATGGCGCAGGGGACGGGGCCACGGGGGGTGACAATTTTTGTTTTTGATTTGTATCAGTTATTTATTTATCAGTCTAGTAGTAGGCTTTGGATTTTCCCCTTTTGGGGGGTTACCCGGATCTCTAGACTTGGAGTAAGGTGGTAATCAAGCCGAGTCTAGCTTAGGGGCTCTATTCGGTCAGATAAAAGCTCAAAGGGCCTGTAGAGTGTAGGTTGGGCCTTGAATTCGGATCCACATTGCTCGGTTTGAGCTCAGCCTAATTCCATTTGGTTTTTTTTTTTTTTTTGGTTCAAAAGTTTTCAAAATCAAAGGTTATAATTCAAGCTAAATTCTAATCTTTGTGCTGGAGAAATAAGGATTGGAATAAAAATTTGTTGATTCTGATGGTAATTTAACACTCACCATACAAGTGCATAAGGAAAAAAATGAACTAATTGAACTAAAATGAGCCAAACCTAGCGGAGTTGAAACTATGTTTTGCTAGGCTTGGGCTTGACTCAGTTTGTTTCCGAGACAGCTTAGGCCAAACTTGAGTTCGATTTGACTCGATCCCGACCCGAACTAGAAACTTAGATGAGCCAGCTTGGTTTCATTACAACTAAGAGTGTTCAAAAACATTCGTAACTAATTACCCGAACAGAAAACCCGCTATTCAATGCGAAGTTTCAGATATTTGAACCAGACTATTTGAATATTTCGGTTTGGGCACCCAAACTGATATTTTTTGGGTTATTAATTCGGGTACGGTTTGGGCGTTTTGGGGGTTCAGGTACCCGAAACTTTTTTTAAAATTTTTGGAAACTTTTTTTCCTTAATTTTCCCTTCTTTAAAGACTATGTAAGTCAAACATCCTCAAGCTCTAAAAAGACAAGTATTTTGACCTCGTTGGATCATGTTGTTTGGATGTCTCGATCATTTAGAAGACTTTGTTGCTTCCAAACAATGGGTTGGGCATGAATATGATGTTAGTAAGTTTATGCTTTATGGAAGTGTGGATTCCTTGAAATGTGAATGGTGGTAAGCCATTGTAATAATACCAAGTGCAATTTTGGAAAAATACGACAATGTTTTATTGCATAAATTGTAATAATTATACTATGGATACCAAAAAATTATTATGCAAAATAGAAAAAATAAGAAACAAAGTGGGTTATTGCGTACCTGAAAATCCGAACTGAAATTTTCGAGTACCCGAAATTTGGGTACCTGAAAATTTCGGTTTGGATACGGTTTATCATTTTGCCGACCGAAAATTTCGGGTACTCGAACTATGAACAACCCTAGTTACAGCCCTCGACCTAGGTGATATAGCATAGTTTAGAGGGTGGAAGATAATTTTTCTCGCAAATTATTAGGTAGACCCAAGTCTATAATTCTGAGTTATCATAAATAATTATTTTTTATTTTCAAATCTCACCCCTTGTCTCCACGATCCCTCTTTCCCAAAAAAGTAAAGCTTATGTAGTCCAAATAACACGATATCAGTCAGTGTATAGACCTAAGTTTATGATATAAATGTTAACTTTTTCTTGAAAGAGGGTTGTGAAAATAGGGAGTAAATGTTATTTTTTTTTTAAAAAAAACCCATATATGATAATCCATATTTATAAACTTTAGACTACGAAATAATTTGTGGGGGTAGGTTGAGGTTGGGTTGGCAAAAATTGTTGAGACAAAAGAAGCCACCTAAGAGAGCCTATCCTTTAAAGCTTCGAAAGCCTCTTTCTTCGAACGCCCAAAAACAGTTGGTGCCCCGATATAATTGACATGCTTATCCACCCTTTTCATCCCAAGGATAGCTGCTAACTCTTCGTACCCTGCGATATCCACTTCTCTCTAAATGAGATCTTTGATTTGTTGAAGTTGATTTTTTGGCCTGATACTTCCTAATAGCAGTTGAGAATCTCAACCAACTTGTAGCCTTCTCCTCTATTGGCTCTCATAAACAAGAGACTGTCATCTGCAAAAAAAAAAAAAAGTGTGAGATAGTAGGCCCTTCTTTACTCACTCTGGCCTTATGAATTACACTTGATTCTGAACGAAATCTCTGAGGTACGGTTGATGATGACGTGGGACGAATGAGAGGGTTTATCTGACAGCTAGCGCACAGCACCTAACGTCCTCTTCTTAGAACGACCCCACCTGCAAAAAGTGCAACCCCGGGTTGTGGACTGGGGAACGCTTCTCCGACGGTCAAGTCAGTTTAGGGTCCAAGCCTAGGGTCAAAAGAGGAAGAGAATGCAGAGAGAGTTCAGAGTACCTATTTGCCAACCCTCTTCCCGAGATAGGTAGGTGACTATTTATAATCGTTTCGAGAAAAAGGGTAAAATAATAATCTTACCTGAGGCACCCGTATGGGTCGCCGGTCTTAGTATGGAAGGGCCCTAGGGGGAGCCCCTAGGGTTGCGTCTCAGGGCCCCTTATCTCAGACATGGGCCTAGGGAAGCCCTCAGGGAAGGCCCATTATCCCAAATATAGGTCTGGTCAGTGGGTCCGACTTGGTTAGGCCCATTTGGGGAAAAATCGAATTTTTCCCTAATCACTTAGCCCCCCACATTTTACCTGTTCGTCAAGCCAGGCTAGTAGTCAGGTAGAATGTGGAACACTGTCAATGGTCGGTAAGCATCCCGGGTGCTTCGAAAAGTGGGCTCTTGTAACGGACGGCCCGGGAGCCACCATCCGTAGCTTCACAGGTTACGAGGCCTGGACGACAGCTTTATGAAATTGCCTTTTCCTCTACTATAAAAGGCAGCTATCAGGGATAGGGTGTTCCATCCTTCCTTATTCAGTAGTAATAGTTATTTGGTGTTCATGGCTTTCTCGCGCTTTCTTGACACTAAGGCGATGGCCGAGTATGTCACTCACCATTTTGCGTGGGACCGACGTGGGGTTGCCTTCCCCCTGTCACCTTTCCCGAAAGACTTTCAGGCCTTATGTCCGAGCTTTGAGTTGGCCGTGGCTCAGGAGGCCGTCAAGTACTACGAACTCCCGGAGCTGCCCCAGGTGATCTTTTACGCGATGCTTCTGAACAAGGCCAAAAGGCTGGGGGTCTTGCAAGGACGAGAACTTCGTTCATTGGATTCAACACTCGTGGAGCTCCGTTAGAGCACCTTCAAGTCGTGGGTCTGTCTGTATGGCGACCGAATTTTCGATGCTCGATTCCATCCAAAGGCCAGATCGGGGGAAAGTACGAGAGCTGGTCGACAAGAAGAGGACTCGAAAGTGGAGCCTGTGGATGAGAGGGCAACCTCCTCCTAGTATGATGGCGAGCAGGGGTGGCAGCCGTTAAGTCTATGAGTGCGCGGCCTGCTCCTACTAGGGCTCTCACTTTTCTCCTTTCCTCATTTTCTTCCTCTCTATTTATTATATATATATATATATATATATATATATATATATATATATATATAT
>JACYFF010031956.1:10617365-10635033 GCA_017589665.1 Selenicereus undatus | reverse complement strand
TATATATATATATATATATATATATATATATATATATATATATATATTTGTATTGCCCATCCCAACAGCAATAAAGGCCTACGCTTTCATATCCTTTTGAATTGTCGTTGCTTGGCTCGTACTGATCTCGATTTGTACTGACTAGATGGCCCCCTGTCTGCGGCGGATTGGCCATTAGACTCTAGGGAATTTCTTCCGTCTCCAGCTTGCCATATCCCCCTTCTATAAGTGCAACTTCATTCTTCTATATAAGATGCTCGGGCATTCGTCTTTCCAGAGGAAGTGGTATACAGAATAGAGATAGCAATCGGTACACTTGTTTTTCCTGATTAATGTGGCGTTTCCTCCTATTTACAACATAAGGGAGATGGTCGATTACATGAAAGAGTCCTTTGTCTGACGTTGGAGGAGTGCTTTGCGTCCGCCTCGTCCCCTTCCCGAAGACTTCCATGCCCTATGTCCACGATTTTCGTGGTTCGAAGCTGAGGGCGCGGCGGCCAACTATGAGCTCCTTGAAATAGTACAAGCGACATTCTATGCCATGTTGTTGAACGAGGCCGTTGAGCTGGGCGTAGCGCACAGTTTTACGGCTGAGGGTATGAAATCAACCCTAGTGGGTTTGAGGTGGTCAACTTTTGATATTTGGATGGGCTGTGTCGATCACGTACTGAGAGCAGCGTAGCTCCAGCGCCCAGCCGATAAAGTGGAAGTCCGAGATCCCCAGGACGGTCAAGAAGGGGCCTCTGGATCGAACGACCCCCCAGCCCCTTCTAGTGATGAGGAGTAGCCTTAGTTTTATTTCAAATCTTCTCTGGTATTGCCCCCCTTTTGATAATAAAAGGTATTTCTTTGACACGATGAATTGTCTCCCTTTCACCTTGAATGACGCTCCACGCGGCATGATTTTTCTTTAAAGTATGTATGCGTTTTACCTTTTAAATTATGACTTCAAGTTTTGGGAGCCATGTGGCGAGGTTGGGGCGGCTGGCTCTTCCCCTCGGGAGTTGCACCTCCTTAAACATTGGTCCCCTTCTCTATAAAGGGTGGTGTAATTTCCGGAGGGCTTCATACTTTTCTTTGCGGGCAAAAACAAGGGAGGAGAAAGAAAAATGGTTTGGGGTCTCTTTCCCAATTTTGCCAACACCGAGCAGGCGGCTGAGTATGTCCGTGACCACTTTCGATGGTCGTTGAAGGGTCCCTCTGACTTGGGCCCCGGGTCGCTGCCCTTGGACTACCACGGCCTGTGCCCCCGTTTCAACCTTGAGGTGGCGAGGCAATATGCACGCGAATCCAACCTCTTGGAGATGGTGTCGGCAATCTTTTACGCCATGGTTATAGATGATGCTGCCGAATTGGGCCTCTCCCGCAGGCTTACCATGGATATTGTGATGTGGGCCATGCGAAAGCTAGACTGGGGCCCTGTGGAAGCTTAGCTTAGGGACAATGCTCCTAGGCTCCGAGAGGCTCAGGCCGCCCGCCCAACCGTCTCTTCGGCTAATCCTATGCTGGCGAGCAGTCCCTCTGGAAGGAGGATGGCTTCTTTTCCTTTTTTCCGGGACACCATGCAGACGGCAGAGTATGTCAGGGACAACCTTCACTGGTCCAAAAGGGAGACGTCGAGCCTTCGTCCGCATCTACTCCCTTGGAACTTCTCGATCCACTGGCCCAAGTTCGACCACATCGTGGCCATGCAGTTTGTACATGCTACCCATATTTCTGAAATGGTGCAAGTTGTCTTCTATGTGATGGTGATCAATGATGCAACCAGGCTGCGCCTCATTAAGATGGAGACAGGGGAGAGCCTGATGTCGGACTTACAGAAGCTGCGATGGGATATTATTGAAGCCTGACTGCTATTTATTGAGGATAAGCTCAAGAGCGCCTGGTGGTGAAGTCAGGGCAGAGGGTCGCGCCCCTGCCCTTGCTGACCGATGAGGAGTGGGCCAGGGGGGGTTTTCGTTGTATTCTTGTTTTGCGCTTGTACTGGACTAGCTGTAATAAAAGACCCTTATATGACTAGCGTCGTTGAACTTGTTTATTTGCATTCATATGCTATGAAGGGCTACAAGGTCGTACCGCGTACCCCTTTGCCCCTCTTAGGGCTAAGAGTGTTGCGACCGGCCCGGGAGTCATGCTTAGGGTCCCTTAGCCTGCATCAGGGCTAAGAATGTAGTGCCCGATCATAAGGCTGTGCCTAGGGACCCTTAGTCCGCATAGGGGCTAAGAGTGTAGCGACCGGCTGTGAGGCCATGCTCAAGGACCCTTAGCCCCTATTAGGGCTAAGAGTGTAGTAACCGACCGTGCGGCCGTGCGTGCGGATCCTTTGCCCCCATTGGGGCTAAGAGTGTAGCAACCGGCCGTGAGGCCGTGCTCAAGGACCCTTAACCCCCATTGGGGCTAAGAGTGTAGCGACCGACTGTAGAGTTTTGCTCAAGGACCTCTAGCCCCCATTGGGGTTAAGAGTGCAGCGACAAGCCGTGAGGCCGTGCTCAAGGACTTCCCATTGGGGTTAAGAGTGCAGTGGCTGGCAGTGAGGCCATGCTCAAGGACCTCTAGCCCTATTGGGGCTAAGAGTGTAGCGACCGACTGTGAGGTCATGCTCAAGGACCTCTAGCTCCCATTGAGGCTAGGGGTGTATTTGTAAACAAAAACTTGAACCAAAAAACCGTGAACCGACCTGAAATATTGGGTATCCAAATCGAAATATTTAAAATTTTTGGTTCGGGTACCCGAACCGATAAATTTTTTGGTTTTCGGTTTGGATACGGTTCGGATGTTTCATAATTTCGGGTACCCGAAAACCCGAAACTTTTTTTTTATTTTATATTCTTTTTGAGATTTTTTTAAAAATTTTCTCTTCCCTAAAAAGTTTGTAAGTTACATATCCCCAAGCCCCATGAAGACAAGGACTTTGAGTTTTTGACTTTGTTGCATTGTTTGGTTTAGATGTCTAGGCCTTCTATAAGACTTTGTTGCGTTTGGATAATGGTTTCGGCATGAATACGATGTTATTAAGGTTATGTCTTATGGAGGTGTGAAGTCGTTGAAATGTGAATAATAGTAACGTACTTTGTGGTATTGCCATATTATGTGATAATATCATGTATTAGTTTCTTTTGGGTACCAAAAAAAATCATTAGACAAAATAGGAAAAAAATATTTTTAAAAAATTGGGTTATTGGTTAACCAAAAATCCAAACCGAAATTTTCGGGTACCCGAATTTCGGGTACCCAAATATTTTGGTTCGGATACGGTTCACCATTATGCCGACCCGAAATTTCGGGTACCCGAACCGAAATTCCTTTTGGTTCGGGTACCCAAACCATGAACACCCCTAATTGGGGCTAAGAGTATAGCGATTGACCGTGAGGCCGTGCTCAAGGACTTATAGCCCCCATTTGGGCGAAGAGTATAGCGGCCGATCGTGAGGTCATGCTCAAGGACATCTAACCCCTATTGGGGCTAAGAGTGCAGCAACCGGCCGTGAGGCCGTGCTCAAGAACCTCTAACCCCCATTTGGGCTAAGAGTGTAGCAGCCGGCTGTGAAGCCATGCTCAATGACCTTTAATCCCCATTGGGGCTAAGAGTGTAGCGAACGGCTGAAAAGACCGTGCTCAAGGACCCCTAACCCCCATTGGGGCTAAGAATGTATTGACCGGTCATGAGGCCGTGCTCAAGGACCTTTAGCCCTCATTGGGGTTAAAAGTGTAGCGGCCGGCTGTAAGGCCATTTTCAAGGATCTTTAGCTCCCATTGGGGGTAAAAGTGTAGCGGCTGGCCATGAGGCAGTGCTCAAGGACCCTTAGCCCCCATCTTGACTAAGAGTGTAGCGACCGGCCAAAAAGGTCGTGCTCAAGGACCCCTAGCTCCCATTGGGGCTGAGAGTGTGGCGGTCGGCCGCCAGGGATTGCACTCGGAGGTCCGTTAGTTCACAAGGTCTAGGGTTCTTGGTTGTCGACAAGGCAATGTCAGGTCGCCATGTGGCGTCGATTAGGAAGAGTTGCGCCTGTTGGGTGTTATCGGGAGGTGTGTCCTACCTTTTCGTTCTATATAAGGGGGAAGATTCGGTGGAAAGGGGTCATTTGATCACCGTAGATTTCATCCACTTAGAGAGGGAAACGGTTTCTAAAGACATAAGTTCTACACCTCTTTCCCACTCTGCATTCAAATTCATTGTTTGCGTCTCAAGCTTTTCCTTTGTATCTTCAAAGGCTCGCTTGAGTGTTCATCCTCCCCTTCAAACAACTCCTTTGAATCTTCATCTTCTACAGGTACCTCCTCGTGCCCCTCAAAACATTGTTTGTTCTTGTTTATTATATTGTCGTCTTGCTCAACCAGTGGGGACATCCCCGGAGGCCGGACGACCCTCAAAAGAAGGGCCGGCACCCTCAATTCCCTAGCCTCCCAGCCTTTATTGATAGCCGGGTGGTGGCTGACATCCTCTGAAACAATAAATGTAGGGAACCCAAAAATATTCCCTACGCGGTGTCCCTTTTTGAACCGGGCACTCCCTCATGGCCCAATTGAGAGTATTCCTCCACCCCTAGTGTCCTCAGTCCAGAGGTGGAGGTAACATATCCCTAGGAGATCACCGTAGCTAATTATATGACTGATTTCTAGGTTCAAAGAACTGCGAAGAAAATCTACCCCACGCATGAGATCACCTGACGAGCTGCTAGCCAAGGGTACGCAAGGTAATCCCTGTTCAGCTCCATCTTCACCCAAATCGGGGGCCGAAGTGGCCTCCGCTAGTTCTAGCTCGTCCTCAAGAGGGGCCTCCTCTGACTCCTCTTCGAGTAGTTCATTGAGGAGTTTGTCCTCGAAAGAGACGTCTACTAGTTCCTCATCCCCTGACGGTCGGCCAACCCTGGACAAGTCAGTGCCTAAGCGAAAAGGTCGTGCATCTGAAGGGTTAGTGACAGAGATTGTGGAGGAGGGGTCGATGTTCCCAGGGGCCCCAACCCGCTCAAACCCACAGGACGGTCCGAGCAGTCACTTTCCTGACTCGAAGGTCGTCACTACGCTAAAGAGGTCGGCCCTCGAGAAGCAGTACCTTCTGCCTACTGGATACACGTTTGTGATCCCCGAGGCGGATGCCTTCGTGAATAAGCCATCTACAAAGTGTATAGTCGTTTATCGCGCGACCCTTAACTACGGTCTTCGGTTTCCCCTTCATCTAGTGATTTCGGAGATTTTAAACAAGTATGAACTGGCGCCCGCGCAGGTTGTGCCTACATCTTGGCATAGCATTTGCTCCTTCATCGCGACTTACGAGCTGCGCGGCCTCGCTTGCTCAGCACGGGCGTTTAGCCTCGTGCATACCGTCCAAAGGACTCCAAAGGAGACTAGGGACCTAGGGTGGTAGTGCTTCAACAACAGAACGGGCTTTATAACGAGCATTGAGAAAAAAATCGAAAGTGAAGCACTGGAAGTATGACTTCTTCTTCTTGGGTCGGGAGTCAGGTTGGGGAGATGTACCTGACTAAAATGAGGGCAAACCTGTGAGAAACCCCTTTGGGGAGCCCACAACTAAGGAGAGAAGGAAGGTCCATTACTTCTAGTTTTACATACGGGAGGATGATAAGCCTCGACCCATTCCCAAGTGTACAGCTCAAGCAATTGAGTCTGTGAAGGGTCCCGAGAAGAGGATGAGCAAGTCCAGTGACAGGGAGCTTTTGAATTGGCTCCCTAAGTTGAAATTCTTTTCGAACGATTTCTTTCTCGTCGCGGCTGGCCTTCTGATCCTTAAGAATTATTCTAAGGGTATTCGGTCGTCCCAATGCTAGTCATGTTTATGTTTGGTTCTGACCTAACTTTCCTTTTGTTTTATGCAGAGCAAGCGAGGGCAAGGTTGACGGTCTTCGAGATCGGGGACGCCACTCCGGAGCAAGTGCCAGCTGAGGCTGAGCACCAATGAGAAGAGGAGAGGCAGCTTCTCGTCACCCAACAAGCCAAGAAGGTGCGATGTTCAACCTTGTTTGTCCCCCTTTTCTCGTGATCCTTGGTTTTTACTGACTAAGTCACTTGTTCCGCAGGCACCCTTTCTTATTCCCTGCGGGAAGAAGCCTGCATCAGCTTACCGGTCCAGAAGCAACAACGGACCGAGGGCCGGCTGGACATGGCCGCGGGCCTTGCCCGTTCACAAGTGGGGGAAGTGAGAGTCGGACGGTCGAGAAGCCGATCACCTGGGGATCGAATCCCCAGCCTTCAGGAACAAGCCACCCTCTCTAAAACTGTAGGGGTTGCCTCCCAAGCTACTGGTGGTTCCCCCCAAATCACCCTTAGGCCCTCCACCAACTTCATCAAGGCGGATCCTATTGCCAAGTTCTCACTCGTCTAGGACCTAGTTAAGTCATGGGATTTGATCACCCCCGGAGCCTCGGATCCCCCAAGGGTCACCGAGGAGGAAGTGGCGATGGGCGAGGCCTTTGCTCGCGGAGTGAGAGCTACGACAAAATGCTGAAGATTGGAGGGGATTGTTACTCAGTTTTAGCAGTGCAGGGAGAAGCTGAAGGTCGGGCTGGACACCCGAGAAGCCGAAAAGAAGAACCTGCAGCGCCAACTAGAAGAAGCGCTCGAAAAAGCTGAGGCTGACGCGGCCGTGGGGGCGGTAAAGGCAGCTCGGGCCAGGGAGCAAGGCTATCAGCAGAGCCGCGCTAATACCCTCAGGTATTTACGTAAGGTCTTGGCGACGCTGGCCCAGGAGTTTCAGAAGGACAACTATTATGAAGCCTACCTACATTATGTGGACGAGCGTCAGCGGGCAGAAAATGAAGGTCGTGACCCCGTGGAGGTGGAATTTACCCTTCCTTTTGGCGAGGGTGAAGGTGCAGTGGACAAGGCCACTACCCCCTGGACACTGAAGCCAGAGCTTCTGAGGGGGAAGGTTAGGAGGATAGCAGAGAGCCCGACGTGTAACCCTTTACTTTTTTGTATTTTTTGATTGGAGGTTGTATTCTCAGTCTGTCAATGAAGAACATCCATTCCTGTCTATTAGCTTCTTTCGTTGTCTACTCTTTCGCCCCATGATTGTTTTTTCACCTTAACTTGTACTGGCTCTTTCACCTTAACTTGTATTCTCATTCTTCATGTTTTCGCGTGCCGTGGGGTAGTAGTAGCCCCCAGGCGAAAGGACAAGCGATGTGCTAGCTGGCAGAGGGTCATGAGGATTGTGAAGGCTTTGGAAGTGGTGCGTGCGGACCCTTAGCCCCTATCGGGGCTCAGAGTGTAGCGACCGGTCATAAGGAAGTGGTCAAGGACTCTTAGCCCCCATTGGGGCCAAGAGTGTAGCGACTGGCTGTAAGGCCGTGCTCAAGGACCGTGAGCCCCCATTGGGACTAAAAGTGTAGCGGCCGGGCGAAAGGCAGTGCTCAAGGACCCTTAGCCCCCATAGGGGCTAAGAGTGTAGCGACTGACCGTAAGGACGTGCTCAAGGACCCTTAGCCCTCATTTGGGCTAAAAGTGTAGCGATCGGCCAAAAGGACATGCTCAAGGACCCTTAGCCCTCATTTGGGCTAAGAGTGTAGCGACTCTTAGCTCCCATTTGGGCTAAGAGTGTAGCAACCAGCCGTAAGGCCGTGCTCCAGGACCCTTAGCCCTCATTGGGGTTAAGAGTGTAGCGACCTGCCGTAGGGCCGTGCTCAGGGACTCTTAGCCCGTACTGGGGCTAAGACTGGAGCGATCGACCATAAGGCCCTGCTTAAGGACCCTTAGCCCCAATTGGGGCTAAGAGTGTAGCAACCGGCCGAAAGGTCGTGCTCAAGGACCTTTAGCCCCCATTTGGGCTAAGAGTGTAGCGACCAACCGTAAGGCCGTACTCCAAGACCCTTAGCCCTCATTGGGGCAAAGAGTATAGCGACCGGCCATAGGGTCGTGCTCAAGGACCCTTAGCCCACACTGGGGCTAAGAGTGGAGCGACTGGCGATAAGGCCGTGCTCAAGGACCCTTAGCCCTCATTGGGGCTAAGAGTGTAGCGACCGGCCATAGGGCCGTGCTCAAGGACCCTTAGCCCCACTGGAGCTAAGAATGTAGCGACCGGCCGTAGGGTCGTGCTCAAGGACCCTTAGCTCCCATTGGGGATAAGAGTGTAGCGACCGACCGAAAGGTCGTGCTCAAGGACCCTTAGCCCCCATTAGGGCTAAGAGTGTAGTGACCGGCCGTAAGGCCGTACTCAAGGACCTTTAGCCCCCATTGGGGCTAAGAGTGTATCGACCGATTGTAAGGTCGTGCTCAAGGACCCTTAGTCCCCACTGGGGCTAAGAGTGTAGTGACCGACCATAAGGTGGTGCTCAACGAGAAGAGGAGTTAACTATGAGTGCAAAGGTGGCCGTCGTGGGATTCGGATTTTGTTACTTATACTCAAGGTGTACAGATTAGCTGAAGAGAAAGAAAAACATGAGCTTAAGTGTAGTACTTCCTCAGGTTGCTGCTGTGCCAGGTTCATAGTATGGATGAGCCATTGCTAGTCTCAAGACGATATGTCCAGGGAGGACTGGAGAAGCAACTTTGTACGGGCCTTCCCAGTTGGCCGTTAGCTTTCCATGTTCTCCTACCCGTGCGACAGCCTCCATGCGCCGGAGGACGAGGTCTCCCACCTGAATTGACTGTAATTGTACCGCACGATTGTGCATTCGTGCGATGCGGAGTTTGTAGAGAGCTTCTCGAAGGAGAACGTCACCTCGGATTGAGGGGAGAAGGTCGAGAGCATTACGGAGGGCTGCATTGTTCAACTCTTCTTGGAAAGTTGTTAGCCGGTGAGTGTGGAGGGCGACCTCTACTGGTAAAATGGCTTCAGACCTGTAAGCTAGCATGAAAAGACTTTCACCAGTAGCGGTTTTCTCAGTGGTGCGGAGGGACCACAGGACGCCATGCAGTTCATCGGCCCACTTTCCCTTTGCATCGTCAAGTTTCTTTTGTAGGCCATGGAGGATGGACGGTCGCCTCAGCCTTGCCATTGGTCTGAAGGTGAGCCAAAGTCATGAACCGCGCCTGATAGCCCACATTACTCAGATAGTCTGTGAGCTTACTGATATCGAACTGCCTGCCGTTATGGAAGATGATGGCCCGTGGGATGCCAAAACGGGTGATGATGTTTCGCTAAATGAACCTTCATACCTCAGCTGTTGTGATAGAGGTTGCGGCCTCGGCCTCTATCCATTTGGTGAAGTAATCGACTGCCACAAAGAGATACTTACGTTGCCCCGTAGCTTTAAGGAAAGGACCGAGGATATCTATTCCCCAAGTGGCGAATGGCAGGGGGCTGACAATTCATGTCATAGGCATGGAGGGGACTCGTTGGATGGGGGCGAACTTCTGGCATTTGTCGTAAGTCCGCACTAACGTCATGGCATCCTCCCGCGGGTTGGGCCAGTAGTAGCAAGTCTGGATAGCCGTTACACTTAGGGCACGGCCTCCAGCATGTGTACTGCACATGCCTTCATGCAGTTCTTCCAATATCTTTTTCCTCTCCGTCGGGGTCACGCAGCGTAAGAGGGGACGGGCAAAACACCTCTTGTATAGGATCCCCTCGTACAGGATAAACCAATTCGACCTCTTCTTCACCTTATCCGCTTCTTTGGGATCCAAGGGTAGGCCATCGTCGGTGAGGTACGCGCAGATGGGATCCATCCATGTCGGGCTCCTGTCTAACCAGAGTACCTAATGTGGATCGATACTTCTCTCCGTCAAGGTCTCCCACTGAATGTTTTTAGGCTTCCCATCATTGGATGAGCTCGCCAATTTAGACAAGGCATCGACCTGTCAGTTCTCTGAATGAGGGATGTGCGTGTTTGCAAAATACTTTAATAACTTAGTGGCTTCCCATATCCTTCGAACATAGGCGACCATAGTGTCGTCCTTTGTTTCATATGCGCCGTTGAGCTGGCTAACGACCAACTGGGAGTCGGAGAAGGCTTGGGCAGAATCGGCTCCTGCAGTGTAACATAACTCTATTCCCACGATGAGGGCTTTGTACTCGGCTTCATTGTTGGATGCCTTAAACATGGACTTTAGAGCATGTTCGTACCATGCCCCAGTGGGACTTTCAATGATGAGGCCGACCCCACTTCCATCCTTAGTGGACGAGCCACCAACGTATAGATTCCAGGGCTGCGGGCGCGGATCCCCTTCTTTAGCGGTCGTCGTGCTTTCTGCCAAAAAGTCGGCCAGCGCTTGGGCTTTGATGGCCTTTCGTTGTTCAAAGGCCAGGTCATAGCGGGAGAGTTCGACGACCCATTTCAAGAGCCGCCCTAAGGCATCTAGCTTCTGGAAGACGTTCTTCAAGCGCTGATCCGTTAGGACTAAGATTTTGTCAGCCTCGAAGTAGGGTCTCACCTTTCGGCCAGCCATTACTAAGGCATACGCGAATTTTTCAATGAGAGGGTAGTTCACCTCCGCCCATGCGAAGGCGTGGCTTACATAGTACACGGGGATCTACTCCTTTGCCCTTTCGACTACAAGAACAACGCTGATCGCGGGCTCTAAGACAGCCAAATATAGTACCAAGATCTCCCATTCCAAGGGGCTGACGACCTTGGGTAATTGAACTAGGTAGGTTTTTAAAGATTGGAAGGCCTCGTCCGCCTGCTAGTCCCAATTGAAATTGGCTCGCTGCCGTAGGACACAGAAGAACGGTTGGTACTTATCTGCTGACCGGGGACATGAACCTGCCCAACACGGCTATGCACCCGTTTAGACGTTGCACTTCTCTCATATTCCAGGGCGGCTTCATGTCGAGGATTACCTGGATTTTGTCCGGGTTGGCCTCAATTCCACAACTGCTGATCATGAAGCCAAGGAATTTACCTGACCGTACCCCAAAGACACACTTCTTGGGGTTAAGCTTCATGTTGAACTCCTGCAGTATGTCAAATATCTTTCTAAGATCATTGCCATGATCCCCTTATTCCTTACTTTTGACTATCATATCGTCGCGTAGACTTCCACAGTTTGGCCAATGAGGGGCTCGAACAGTTTGTTCACTAATTGCTAGTTGGTGGCCCTTGCGTTCTTTAACCCAAAGGGCATCATCTTGTAGAAGTGGATGCTGCGGTCGGTGATGAACGCTGTCTTTTCTTGATCCTTTGGGCAGAGGAGTATCTGGTGATACTTGGAGAAGGCATCCATGAAGCTCAATAAGGCATGCCCGACCGTAACGTCTACCAACTTGTCAATTTTTGGTAGCAGGTAGCTGTCCTTCGGGTAAGCCTTGTTCAGGTCCGTGAAATCCATGAGCATTCTCCAAGTCCCACTGGGCTTCTTTACTAACACCACATTTGAGATCCATTCAGGGTATTGGCATTCTCGAATGAACCCCGCCTCTATCAACTTTTGTACTTTTGCGTTGGCAGCGACCTCTCTCTCTGGGCTCATATGGCGCTTCTTTTGGATGATTGGCCGGTGATGAGGCTCCACATTCAGTCGGTGTTGCATCACAGCCAGGGCGATGTCGTGCATCTCTTCAGGGCCAAACGCGAAGACGTTTTTATACTCCTGTAAGAGGGAGAGCAGTAATTACCGATCAAGGGTTGTGATATCTTGACCCGGCTGAACGGTGCGCTCGAGCCCCTCTTCATCAAGCGGTACTTGCTCCACCTCGCCTGTTGCCTTCGGCCGAGGCTGCGGGGGTTATGCCGAGTCCAAGGTGTGGATGACCAAGGCTTTCAGGACCACAATGGTCGGTCCAGTCTTCGCCCACTTCTCCGCCTGGGGCGGGCAATCTAGTTCGTGCTCCCTCGCGCGCTCTACCAAGTGTCGGATGCTCACTAAATAACATTCCCGGGCCGTCTGTTGGTTCTCGGCATTTCACCAATGCTGCCATCATCAACCTCGAATTGAACCTGGAGGAGGTATGGGGCAATGACGGCCTTTACCTTGTGAAGGGTTGGCTGCCCCAGGATCACATTGTAGACCGTGGGTTCGTCGACGACCAAAAAGTCAACCTCCAGATTCTCAGATTTAAGTTTATTACCAAAGCGCACCGGAAGACAGATCATCCCCGTTGGACTCACTTCTTGTCTGCTGAAACCCAAGATAGGGTGCACCAAGGGGACGATGTCACGTCCAAGGTGCGCAAACTTCTTGAGACAATCCTAGGTTATGATGTCAAGTAAACTACCCGTGTCGATCAGAATCTGCCTAACAATAGCGCTTGCTATCTTCATTTCAACGACAAGGGGGTCGTTATGGGGGGAGGTGAACCGCGGGACCTCTTTTCTGCCAAACACCATTGTGGGGACCGTTACATGGGGTCCCTGCTCCGTGTTAAGCACCTGTTGTGCACATTTGAGCTGAGCTTTCCAAGCTGATCGAGTTATCCTTTCCGCGTAGCCTCCGGCTATAGTGGCCACAACCTCCGTCGAGCACTCCTCATCCCGTGGCTGGGGTTGAGTGGGCTCCTACTCCCATCGAAGGAAGCGCGGTCCCCTCTTGAGAAATCAGTCAATCTGACCCTTGTCCGCAAATTCGTGAAGGGCTTTCTTCAGCTCTTGGCATTCAGTCGTGGTGTGTCTGCTCTGTTCGTGGAACTCACAGTATTTCCAGGCGTTCTGCGGCTTAGGAGGTGCGGTCATAGGAGGCGGTCTTCGGAGTATTGGGTGTCCTCTAACCTTTATGAGGATGCTTCTGGCATCAATGGTGAACCAAGGATCAGTCGCCTTGAACTGCGGCCTCATCTCCTGGGGGACGGGGTTTCTGTCACCACGATTAAAATTCTTCTCCCCCAGGATCCTAATCTTCTTCGGGACGTCAGAGCTGTCAGCGCAGATCTCAGTGGCACGAATGACGTCTACGGCCTTCCTCAGGGCCTCGACCAACGTTGATTCCTTCTGTTTAGCCAATGAAAACTTGAAGCGACCACTCTTGAGACCGTTCAAGAAAGAGGTGTACACCACCCCGTCCTCCAAATCTGGAATCAGCACCGCCTTCTGGTGGTAGTGCTTGATGAATTCGGCGAGGGACTCTTGCAGCCCCTGCTTGATTTTTGACAGGTGGATGCTAGTTTTTCTTTCCTTACGACTGACGATGAATTGGCTAAGAAACTTATCGGCCAGGTCTTGGAAACAAGTGATGCTCCCCGAAGGCAGATCGTTAAACCAGGATTGCGCCACTCCCTTTAAGGTGGCAGGAAAATAGCAGCAGTACGCAGCATCACCTACATCTTGCACATATATCTGTGCCTTGTAGACCCCCAGATGCTCTTCAAGGTCTGTCGTCCCATCATAGAGGTCCAGTGTGGGCATCTTAACTTTCCCATAGTGCGGAGCATTGATTATTTCGGTATTGAACGGGGTGGAGAAGGGGAGAGCGGTTGGTCGAGCGGTCGTTCCTGATACCTTAATGGGGGTTTCAGACGCTCGACCTCAACGACAGAGGGACTCTCTCTCTCTCTCGTCCATGCCTTGAAGTTCTAGGGGGAGACCGGTCTCCGCGGCCCAGCTCCTGACCGCGTGCCTCCCTTGGGGGCGGGCTTCGGGTACGGTACTATTGGATAGGGCGCTCTAGAATGGGCTGGCTCCTACTAGAGACCTCCCCTTGAGGCTAAGAAGTCTGTTCTTGCTCCTCATACCGGGCGGTCCACCTGGAATGGGTTGCATAGGGCGTGGATGCCATCGTTGATTTGGCCGTTGCTCCGTGCGTGGGGTGGCCGGTGGCTCCCAATGCCGCGCGTTGACCTAGTTGCTCTGCATAGGGTCGACCGCTTGGTCTGATCGAGATACTTCTCGTCCCCGCTCCGTGTGACGGGGGGACGGTATCCTCTTCGGCTGGTGGCACTGCAACAAATTAGGGTTGTAGTGGCATTTATTTCGTGGCAATTATCACAAATGCTACCCAAATTAGGAGGAAGTTTGGAACTGGTGGGCTTTGGTAGCATTTAAAAAAATGTTGCCATAGCCTATTTTTCATATACTCGCCCACCCACTCAATTTGGCCGCTGAAAATTAAAAAATTGCGAGACTTGGAAATTAGACCAAAAACTCGGTCTCCCCATCGACTCTCAAAACTCACACTGCGTTCTTCAGACATCCCCTGACACTCCTTCTCAGACCAAAGAGTCAGTTTCTCAGGCAAAATTCGGCTACCTCTCCACTGAAATTGCTTCAAATTCCGGCTATTTCTCCAGTGAAATTGCTCACTTCAGTCAGGCACAACCCTTCTCGTTCTCATAACACATTGCAGAAGTCTAGGGTTTAAGGATTCTGGCGTATAATTGCTTGCTCCGGCTATTTCTCCGGCAAAGAGGTCAAGAAAAGTATCGAAATTGGTCATTGCATCTGCTATCTAGGCCAGGTTTCTGTCTTTTTCTCTCTCTGTCTCGCTTTCTCTATGTGTCGCCATAGTATCTATCAGTTTGGCTAATTGCAGTTATGTTCGATCTCAATCTGGGCTAATTAAATTTATCTTCCATCTCAGGCTAGGTTAATCTTTAATCCTTCTTGTTGATTTCCTCTCTATTTGAAGTGACTAGAGGACATTTCTGGTGGGTGGAATTGATTATAAGCTTCTAGCGAAACTCAAGCCTATTTGGTATATGTCCTTGTCAGATATGTAGATTACTTTGCTTATTGGCACAAAAAAGTGTTTATGGCTGCATTACTGGGTTAGTTGGTTTGTAGGTGGGAATTTGCTTTGGTGGGTCTCATGTCATATACTATTAACTTGAACCAGTTAATATGGTTTAAAATGCATACATTGGGTTGATTTTATAAAGGTGTGACTTTTTTGTTTTGATGTACACTTTGGAATTCTAGATTTGTGCCAGACTAACTTGAACCAGTCCACTTTGAGTGTCTTCCTTCTTATCCATTCATAGCCAGATCTGGCAATGTAAATACCCTTGATCAGTAGTATGCAACCATCTATTAGAAGCACTTATTCACTCTTTAGATAGAACTGATGGTTATCATTCTGTGATGCTAGGCTCCAATAACACTGGGATAATATATACAAACTAAGAGCACTTGGGCTATGAGCAACCTTCAAGGAAGAGTTCTCCTTATATCGTTAGTCTCAAGATAAATCAGCTATAAAAAATTTTTGGCAATCTTTAATCTTTTTACTCTACATACTAATTTACTTCATCCTTTCTTTCACAGTATCCATTACTATTTTATTAATTATTCCAGCATTTTCAAGAAAAACATGTTAAAGATTTCGTGAAAGATGTAGATTCTAAAAGCATGCTCATTAGTTTGCCTGAAATATTGCCTAGTACGTGAAAGACATACTTTGTTGTTTCAAGTTTTCTGTTGCACTTTTTTATTCAAGAAAGGGGAGCTCTGGCTAAAGAGCTTTGATGATAAGGCTCGGACCATGGTTTATTTGAATGTGGGGAATGAAAATGTTTCATTAAGTTTGATCGATAAGATAAATGCTGATTTTGAGGGTGTTAGATGAAACTGCCAGGATGTGATATCAAATGAGAAAAAAACTGAAAGGACTTTGTATGTCTGATCAACTTGCTTCCTTATAAGCTTATTCCTTTTATTATCTAATGTATGAGAAGAAGTATCTTATATGTACAGTTGAAAGTGATTGAACTTAAGTTGCATCCCCCCCCGGCCCAGGAAAAAGTCCATTTCAGTCAATGACATACCAAAGAACTTAATTTAGGAATGATAGGAAAGTCACATTTTACATTATCTTATATTTATGTTCTTATATCTAATTAAATAATGAACAGAAAGTAACTTCAAGGAACAAAAAACTAGGATATAGCTTCTTTTTTATATAAAAAAAGAAATGCACAATCTATGCCATTAATTATTATACTAATATGATCGTCTTCACAAATAGTTTGAAAATATTTGATTGAAGAGGGCTATGAACTACAATATGTGTTTGTAATTTAGAACGCTAATGGAGTTACTGTGGTCAGGTGCTTTTTGCACCTCATTTCTCTCTTTTCTTTCCCTCTCTATTTAGGGAGCTGATTATCGCATTTGTGTTAATTTTTGCTACATTTGAGGCAGTTTCTTCCTTTTCTTTCTTTTTTTGAAACGAACTAAAGGTGGCCTAAAGTTTACGGTATTTTAATGATGATGTCTTATTATTCTAATGGTGTTTATATGTTGTAACAGTGACGACATCGTTATCCTCCAAGAAAGAGAAAAGGAAGGTCGTCTTTGCTCATTTTGTCCAGCGGTATTTCCTCTTCTTTGGCCATCCTTCTTGTTTTCCCATTTATTGAATTTCTTTTATAGTATTGGTGTTGACTACTATGTTGGGAAGGTTTTGGTATTTGTTAACCTTAGGGCTTCTACTTGTTTGTCAAAACCAGTGTATATATTCTTCTTGAGCTTGCATATTGGTAAATATCACTGGTCATTAAAAATCAAAACCAGGGTTCATGGGCTTCCTATTCTTTCTTATTGTTGTGAAGGATATGTTTTGGCTCCTTCTTTCACCACTAGTTGTTGTTGCCATTATATGAGATTTAAGAAAATTCTTGGTTGGTTGATTATGAGTAGTGAAATTCTCCTTCTTGGGTGCCTTTATCTGAGGGATGATATGATTCCTTAAACCTCTCATATTTGAATCAAGACTATTTTACCTCTTCATTCATGACCAAGCTGCTTCTTGTCGATGCACTTTTGTTCAGTAGGCAATGCTCAAATTAGACAGTTTCTTGGGTTTCTGTTGTGCTGTTTTGTGGGTGCGCTGTCTTTCTTCAATGTCTTTTAAGTGAAATGGTCTCAACAAAGACAAGGTTTGTTCAATTTATTTGAATTTTAAAGCTTGTTAGTATTCCAATTTCCTGGCTTTGATAATCAGTAGGTCTATATTGCTTTTCATCTTGTTTTGTTACAAATTTATTATCAACAAACTTGTGATGGACTGAATATTTTTCTTTGGCAGCTCTTGGAAGGCAAGATTCAGGAGGCAAAGTCAAAGAAAGACACACTCAAAGCACGTGCCCAGTCTGCAAGGTATGGCATAATTTTATTAATTTGTTATTTTCCATTGATTGACTGTTGACTTTTTTTAAGTTAATATTTCATTGCAACTGTTTTAATATAGGGACTGAGATTGTTGCATAACCTTGGGAGTCTAAGGATGTGGATATAGGTATATATTGATGTGGATAGTTATAGTTGTTTTATGGGTGAGCATTTATCGTATCAAGATAGATAACAAGGTGTTCTTTTGGCGTGAAAGACAAATGACATAAAGCTTTGGTGCTAAGTGGCATTATGAGTTCTTGTGCATGTTAGTGTCATTGATAGAATCTTATGAGACGATCTCATCGGACCCTTTTAGAGAGAGATCGTTTATTTTGCTAGAGAGACATAAAGTTGAAGCTACCATTTTGTACAATACTTGATCTTCTTCTTGTTGTTTAAGGATTAGGCTTTTTGGGCGAGTCATACGCTTAGCCAAGATCATTGCGCTTAATCCCACGTTACTGGGCCAATAGTTGAATAGATAACAAAAATATTGATCACAGTAAATGTCCGTTCTCTTTAGTATCTTGTCGAGGTTTCACTGAATTTGAGCAAATTGTCTAGATTTGTTGGGTTTCAGATTCAGTTTCCAAATGTTGTATCGGATTGTGTGCAAAAAGAAGAATGTTCTTGTTCCAAACTAACAATGTTCGGCAATTATTATTATTATTATTATTATTATTATTATTATTATTATTATTATTATTATTATTATTATTATTATTATT
>JACYFF010031956.1:10591220-10617355 GCA_017589665.1 Selenicereus undatus | reverse complement strand
TTATTATTATTATTATTATTATTATTATTATTATTATTATTATTATTTGTTTTCCTTTGGTGAAAGCATGACTCCAAATAATGACAGCGGGAAAAAGGAAGAGTACGTGTTTTTTTTTCCCTCGGTCGCATTCGTTGCTCTCTTGTTTTCCTTCATTTAGGATTCATGATTTTTTGTTTGGTTGATTTACGGGATGATTGTTAGTGGGAGTATAGTTTGCACATTTAGCACTTTGTTGATGGATTGGGAGCTCACAAATCACAGTGGTTAGTTCTTGATTTTTAGTTGGTCGTGATATTCAGTTGTACATTCATGCATTAATTGCTGAGAGTGTTTGTTAATGTCTACTTTCTATATATACAAGGCCTTCGTACAACTCCAAATGGGCTGGATTCTTACTATAAGGAGGGCCAAGCAAAGGTTTCTTGGGACTTGGGAGTTCGGAGTTGAATGCTGTATGTAAACAATTATGTTTCATGGCAATGTCAAACGTGAGTACAGTAATACGTGAATGCTGGATTTTGGTAAAATAGTTATGTGTGGTACTGATATTTGATACTGCATGGTTCTCTAGTTTCAGAGGGTCAGTCTCCAACTCTTAAATCTAACCTGCTAGTGTTATTGAAAGTTATGATCCTGTTATAACCTAGTTGAAGAATTGTAATTGATGCAGAGTAAAATATATTATATGAAGGCTTTTCTTTACTGTAAAATGTAGTATAAAACGGAAACCTTTTGCCCTGCTTACTTGTGTTAGAAAATCATCATCCTTTTTGGTTGAGTAATGGGTCTTGTAAAGTCCATGCAATTTGCAACTTTGCATATATGAATGAGCTTCTATTTTTGGATCCATAATTGAGTTTGTATGTGTATTCTTGGTTTCCAACATATACATATGTTCACTGCGTTTTTGAAGTTTGCCTAATGGATCTGGTTTCTATAGCATGGATACTTCCTTGATGGGTCTAGTTTGGGAAGACATCAGATCCTGAGCAATAATATACTCCATTCTTCTAGTTATAAACTATTTCTAGTTCGCATGACCATGTGTTGTGTTTCATAGGGATATTTGCATGTAACTCATTCAAAAATTAGGGATATTTGGATGCTGACTGCCATACTGGAGCTTATTAGTGTTGGCTTGTCCAACTCTTCAATCAATAAAACCAAGAAAGTGTGATGCATTCTTTTTTTTTAAAAAAAAAAAGACTATGAGCATTTTATCACACTCAAGAAGTGCAATTGTGTTAGGTTTTGGTCTTAATGAAGTTTCTAGGAATACATGTTTCTAATAATGTTCAGATACAGTGACTATATAGTACATGGTGAAGTGCCTTGTTGATTTGGGTTTGTTGGATACAATAGCTCTTAGTGTGGGTCTTGTCACAATGGGATCTGAACTAGATCTAGTCATCATATGTAGGCAGTAGGCAATGTAAGAAGAACACATGCAAGCATAGACAGCGATTTCAATTGGGTTTGTAAAAAGTCACTCCAAAAAGAAGGATGTTACAACCCTGCCCCCTTCTTCTTGAGCCCCATTATGATAATTCACTTTCTTGATTGGTGATCCATTGAGAGTCTGTCAACCTTTAATGCTTGCATTTTCTGTTCGGGATCATGTAAATGTATATCAATTTTAGCTGATTTCAAGTAGTTCATTATGGAAGTTGGTGAGGCCAAGCTGTCTACTGTTATGTGTTATTTGGTACTAATGCTCTTTTTCCCCCTGGTTCTTGGCAGACTCATCGTTGTAAGACTGTCAGATATACACAAGGAAGTACAATGTCCAATATGTCAGGGTTAGTTTTGGAAATCCATCCTGTCGGCCATTACTAACATATGGAAGTCAAAAGTCTTATTTTTAGATTGGAGTGACATTAGAAAGTGCAATGTTGTTTATTGAATGCGGTTTCCTGGATGTAAAACTGTTGGCCGATGGATGACATTTATTTGGTAGGTTCATTGAAGCCTCCTTGGGTTTGCTACGCTATGCTATGTAATGGTGGCTATTTATATTTTGGATTTGGAGTACTGTGTATGTAAACACTCTTCGACGATATATTTAGTGCCATTTTGGAAAAAATTTATGTTTGAGTTTGTTCTTTTACGTAAATTACAAACATCAAAGTAGTTCACAAATGAATACAAACAGGGGCAACAAAGTGAAATGTGAAATTGGTGAAAGTTGGGAATGTCCTATGGCAGCGTTTATTTCGGCCTTTACCAGCAAAACTCATAAATGCCGCGCAAACCTTTGGCGACATAGCCTTTAACGACAAATAAATAAATGCCGCTACAAGATACGCTGGCATTTACAAATGCCGCTAAAGCTACAAATAAATGTTGTTAAAGCCCCTTTCTGTTGTAGTGGGGAGGGCTTGCCACCGTGAGCCGGTACGTAGTCGAAGTGGGGAAATGACCTTGCCGAGCTAGCCGCCTCCATAGGTCTTCTGACCTGTTCTGAAACCTGGCGAGTGATGGCGTCCGTCGTGGTGGACATGAAGTTTTTTAGGGCGTTCACCGTAACATATGCTTCTCATTCAGGAGGAGATGGGCCAATCGCTCGAGGGCTCGCCCGTGAGCTCTCCGAAGCATCCTGCAGCTCAGGAGGCGCAGAGGTGTTACCCGCGAGGGCCTTATCCCTACGAGTCCGGGACCGTGTTGCCTTGCTTACTACCATCGCTATCATTCCTTCCCACCGACGACACCAATATGATTCTGGACGAAATCTTTGAGGTACAGTTGATGATAACGTGGGCCAAAGGAGGGGGTTTATCTGACAACTGGCGAGCAACACCTAACGTCCTCTTCTTAGAACGGCCCCACCTGCAAAAAGGGCAACCCCGGGTTGTAGACCAGGGAACGCCTCTCCGACGGTCAAGTCAATTCAAGGTCTAAGCCTAGGGTCAAAAGAGAGAGAGAATGCAGAGAGAGTTCAGAGTACTTATTTGCCAACCCTCTTCCCGAGGTAGATAGGTGACTATTTATAGTCGTTTTGGGAAAAATGAAAAAACAGTAATCTTACCTGGGGCGCTCGTATGGGCTGCCGATCTTAGTATGGAAGGGCCCTGGGGGGAGCCCTTAGGGTTGCGTCTCAGGGCCCCTTATCTCAAACATGGGCTTGGGGAAGCCCCCAGGAAAGACCCATTATCCCAGATATAGGCCTGGTCAGTAGGTCCAACTTGGTTAGGACCATTTGGGAAAAAATTGAATTTTTCCCCAATCAACACTACTGTCAACTACTTGCTGGATCATTACTGATAAAGCATTTGCTACCAAGATAAATAAATACTATGAGATTGGATCACGCTGTCGCAACCTCTTGGAAGGTTGTACTTTCTGCAGGGTTCACCATTTACAATGAAAGAATGAGAAACTCAAGTGACAAATCCTTTATAACCATCTCATTCTAAAGGTTAGCAAATTATAATTTTGCTGAAGCAGCTTCCAAAAAGGGCCTCTCTACCCTATCGTGTACCTTATGCATATCCAACTTTACCGCTACAGTAACCCTTCTACTTAGGCCCTGTTTTTTTTTGCGGGTTAATTCTAATATACCAACCTCAACCTACTTCAACCCACTTAATCAACTTCCACTATTTTAACAAAGTTCAATTTATCACATAAAAAAAAGTTCAACCCACTTCAACCTACTTCAATTCACCTCAACCTATTTCACCCTTTTACCAGCCCTAATTTACCTATAAAAAGAACAGGCCCTTAACCCCTTACAACTTACCCCCAAATATGTTTCATCCTGAACAAAGAGCACATTCTCTCCATATGATCCCTAGCCGACATTGTTTCTGAGAGGAAAACAATATCTAGACTGAGCTTCCCCAGCCTCCGTCGAGAAAATAACCGCCCCCCCCCCCCCCCGGCCCCCGGCCCCTCGTGATCAACCCCATCCTCTTAGTTCATTATATTCCACCATGCATTTGGAGAGTTTGACTTCACATATAATTTTCCCTCTTATGAACGCCAATAGCATGTATATGGTCATTGCTTTACCGTGTTATCAAAAGAATACATCAAATATAAGTTTTAAACAGTTCAATTTCACAAAGAGAGGGCTTATCTACTATACCTAGAATAAACAAATAAAAAGAGTTTATTAAATCCATAAGAACAACACAAATATGATTTTGTGAGGAACTGAACAACGTTATGAGTTGATTTTGGTATATATTTAGTGATATAAGAGAAAATTAATTTGTTAATTCGCTTTGTTATAGTTTTCTAAGGCGTAAAGACTAATAAATTACGATAAGAAAAGGTAGAATTGAACAACATTTTTGACCTACCCATTTGAAGACATGGTAAGCTTGGTTTGAAATTTGGAGTTTCTTGCCTTCTAGTGAAATGGACTTCTAGGATCCCTTCCCAATATGAAATAATAATTTTCGATAATTAATACAGTTCTTATTGATAACCTAAATGTGAAAAGTTCAATATCTAGCTCATTTAGTATTTATCGATGACTTTTTGATGTTTGCCAGAGAAGATAAGCTTTCCGTGGAGTTGCTTTCAAGTGTTTTGATGACTTAACTAAAGTATGTCTGAAAACTTGAACAAGCTATGAAAAGAGCCTCCATTTTGTGTGTATGATCTATTGACTAAATTTTTTTAAAAAAAAGAAACATTCATCACATAGCCTTGCAGTCAATGTGGCCCAATCAAATGGGATAAAGAGTTGAATTTTTGCCAAATTAGGGTGCTTATTGAAGAACTCTTTAATAACCATAAATTATGTATGAATGAAGGACTATATTGTGACAGGGAATTGAGCAAGTCGTAAATATTTGTGATGGCGAAGAGGGGGATAGATTTTAGTCTTATTCTTGGTTATAAAGAAGTTGTTTTCATTTGTCTTAAATTGTAATCCTTTCTATTACCTTGTACTCCCTAAAAGGGGGTAAAAAAGTAGATCATTAGTATATAAGACATTGTTTTAATTTACTATAGTTCAAAATAATAAAAAGATAATAAAAAGAAAATTTTATTTTTTTTCTTTTAAATCCAATGATAATAAAATTACTATTGTTGTAATTCTTCTTTTTTTTTTTGTTGTTATTGCAAGATAAGAGTATTTTAGTCATTTTTCATCTATAAGTTAATTTTTTTAGAACTTCAATGGATCTAAAATGCTGGTTTTAAAAGCCTTAGTTTTAGCACCAAAATATTTATACGCCAAATACCTATAGATCTAAATGTAAATAATTCCCCAGAAGTTGTCAATTTAAGACTCCCAAATCAGTACTCATGTCCAAAAATGTTCACATTTTTTCCCCAAAAATTCCATCAAGTTATTTTTCACTCTTAATGCCACCATGTTTAATATTATTTTTCCCCAATTTTCCTCCAACTGGTGGTACAACTTGTTATTATCGGTGGCAACTTTGGGGGAACAAAAAAAAAAACAATCAAGTAGTAGATTGAAAAGAAATAAATAATTTTATGGCATATTCTTCTCAAAATACTAAAGGTAGTAGCATGAAAGGAGACAAATTAACGGCATTTTTGGGAAAAAAAATAACAAAACTTAATGACATTTTAAAGCATGAATTCTATAAACTTTTGGGTAAAATACTAAAAACCTATAATTTTTTTTTGGGTCCGTATGAGCCACCAAGGGTAATACAATACAATTACAATACAATTGGAAAAGGGGGAATTGAACCTGGGACCTAATGTACCCAGTACCTTAGTCTTCAACACTAGGCCAAGACTTCATTAGTATACTAAGGACCTGTTCTATTTCACGTTTTAGATAGATAGATAGATAGATATAAGGAGATGTAAGAAGCTGTAAGGAACTGTTAGAAGCTGTAAAGAGATATAAGGAGCTGTAAGAAGTTGTAAGAAGCTGTAAGCAGTTGTAAGAAGATGTAAGAAGTTGTAAAGAACTGTAAGGATAGATACAAGGAGTTGTTGAATTGTAGAAGAGTTGTATAGTATAATTTGTTTTACAATGAACATTTTGGATGAAAAATAATATTATTAAAATAATATACTTATTGAAAATAAATAATTAATTAAGTTAATGGCACAACAATAAAATATATTAATCCCCATAAATTTGGTGATTAAAATTTCGTCCACTTGAGGTGATTTTTTAGATGAACATTAGTTTGATCGAATAAGCAAAGTATAACAAAAAAAAATTGACAAAATTGAATACAACTCTTCAAATAAATGCGTATTTTAAGTAAATAATGTTTAATATAAATAAATGTATGGTCATCTATAATAATATATATTTTATGTCGAAACTTAAATATAATTTACGTCATTATATTATGTTTTTATGTTTATGTAAATGTTGTGTTCATAAGATATTTATAAATTTTGTATATTGGTAGTATCATTAAAAAATATACATATTTCTGTAACTAAAATAAATGAATGTTATAAAAAATCTATGAGAAGTAAGAAAATGTAAGGAGATGTAAACTCTTAAATAAATCCTAAAAAAAATGAAATAGAACATGGCCTAAAACTTATAAATTAGTGAATGGATTGGTTCCTGCTTGGACAACCCAAAGTCGAAATGCAGGTTAGAGTAATAGCAAGCAAAATCCCAGTCTCTATCTATTGGGCTCAGGTCGTGGGCTGAGCAGGTAGGCAGCTGAACATTTCCTTGCATACAGCACACGCATAAAGAAGAGATAAGCGGGCAGGGTAAAAAAATTTATCGCCCACCGTGGGGCTCGAACCCACGACCACAAGGTTAAGAGCCTTGCGCTCTACCGACTGAGCTAGACGGGCTTCGATACTTTATGATGTTGTAAGAACTATTTGTGTAGTTATCTGTAGCCGTCGGACATCAGCCAAATTCAACACTGGCTAACTACATCATCAAATTGCAATACAATGTCTCATTACTCTGAATTTAGCACAGACCAAAGATTCAAATAAGCCTAACAATAGATTAATCCAAATGACGGTTAAGTTAACTATCAAATTTATAATTCATTTGGACTATTAAGTTAGAAATTTAAACAAGCCATTAAGTCATCAACCCGAGCAATAAGTCAAAAATCTACCACGTTAGGATTCTTTTCATGTTAATAGAGATCTTCCCCTGCATATTCAACAATCTGAAAGCCTTAGACTAAAAAGTCATGTTTAAGGAAGAAAGTCCATTTATTCAAAGGTCTTATTGGAATGGAAGGTAAACATTAGATAACAAGCGCATCCAAATCATGCCGCCTATTATGAACATCATCACATCAAATTAGACCGACTTGATTGTGATTCAAACTTAGCTTCCTTCTCTCAAGTACCCAAACTAAGGAGATCGAATATTATGGGGATTTCTATTCATTCATTTGTAATAAATACAAAAGACTAAACTCATATATATATATATATATATATGTGTGTGTGTGTGTGTGTGTGTGTGTGTGTGTGTGTGTGTGTGTATAAAGAAATAATTCATTAATGAAAAATCATACAACATCTACAATGAATGTCTCGTAACAAAAGCAAATCTAAAATATCAAAAATAAATTCTTCTCTACATAAAAGCTAATGGTAGATGTACTATCGATTGACTCTAAACTTGTAGTATTATGCGGGATACCAACCGCATTGTTTACGTCAATGTGTCTTTCTCAAATGTAGGCAAGTCATACCATAACTTTATGGAGTAGGTGTCTAATTGATTTGATAGGTTACACTTGAAAGGAAGATTGTCATAATAGAACCATATGAAATTCCGATCCATAATTGATTCTTTTTCAATGGAAAAGTAGTAACTATGGCATTCAAATCGTGCTCCATACGAAAGTCACTCTTTAAATTTCCAAATTTATAATAAATTGCACAAGAGTAATGAGCCAAACTCCCACTAAAGATGAGAACTGTTATGATTTGGATTTTCAGAGAGAGAGAGAGAGAGAGAGAGAGGAAACTGTCATTGTATTGATGTTCATTACAATGGCCTTCAAGCCCCTTATATACAGTGATGCTACTAACAATCATGCAAAGAAAAAACTGGGAAAGGTAGTTAACAAGAGAAGCAAACTTAACAAACTTGTAACCACCTAACTAACTGGAGTTTTAACCTTCTAACAAACCCAGGTAGCTATTTACCAAGGCATACTGTCAACACCCTTTCTCAAGCTGGGGATGTATTATATTGGACTCAATCATGCCCAGCTTGAATAAAAGGTCCTTATGCCGAGCAGAAGGCAGAATCTTGGTCAAGATGTCAGCGAGTTGCATGGATGTTGGGATATAAGCAAGTTGAAGCAATCCTTCAAGGACTTTGTCCTAGGTAAAATGGCAATCTATTTTGATATGCTTAGTTCGTTCGTAGAACACAGGGTTTTTAGCAATTTGCAAAGCAGACTAGTTATCACAGTGGGGAGTCACAGGCTGCGAATGAGGTATGCCAAGCTCAGAAAGAAGTCGAACCAGCCATGTGACTTTAGAAGCAGCCTGGGACATTGCACGGTTTCCAGCCTCAGTCGAGCTTTTGGAAACAATAGGCTGCTTCTTAGACTTTCAACTGATAGGAGAGGTGCCAAGTAGAACCGTATAACTAGTAACAGATTGCCTAGAAAAGGAACAAGAAGCCCAATCACTGTCAGAGAAGGCCTTCAGAACTAAAGGGCCACTAGCATTGAGTAAGATGCCCTGGCCAGGGGTACCCTTCAAATATCTGAGAGTATGTTCAAGACCCACCATATGAGAAGTTCTTGGATTTTGCATGAATTGGCTGAGGGTCTGAACAGCATAAGAGAGATCAAGCCTGAAATGAGTCAAAAAATTGAGCTTCCGAACAATAGTTCTATAGTAAGAAGGGTCTTCCAGAAGGTCTCTTTCATCAGAAGTAAGTTTACACTGCAATGGAAGAGGAGTAGCAGCACTTCTGGAAGTGGTAAAACCAGTATCCAATAGGCGATCCTGAGTGAATTTTCTTTCTGATAAAGAGATGCCATTAGGTAAGTATGTAACTTCAAAACCGAGAAAATAATGCAAATTTCCCAAATCCTTAACACCAAAGGCTTTATAAAGGTGCTGCTTAAGAAGATCAACTTCAGCAACATTTGATCCTGTAACCAAAATGTCATCAACGTACACAGCCACAAAGGTGATGTGTGTACTAGTGGTCTTAAGGAATAAGGAGTAGTCACTTTTGGATTGAAGGTAGCCTTGTTTTTAAAGAAAAGCAGCTAATTTAGCAAACCATTGGCGAGAAGCTTACTTGAGACCATAGAGGGACTTTTGCAATTTGCAAACTTTATTGTGAGGATTTGGTATACCCTCGGGCATTTTCATGTACAATTCCTTATATAAATCCCCATGCAAAAAGGCATTGTTTACATCCTTTTGGAAAACCTGCCATTGTTTTTGGTTTTTATGGCAAGAAGAAGCCTGATGGTGGTCATTTTCACAACAGGACAAAATGTTTTTGTCAAATCGATACCCTCTCTTTGTGTATTACCTTTTATCACCAACCTAGCTTTATACCTTTCAAGGGAACCATCAGCCTTAAGTTTGACCTTGTATACCCTCCTGCTGCTAATGGCTTTCTTCCCTGGTGGAAGGTCAACTTCAGCCCAAGTGTTGTTAGCTTGCAGGGCTTGTATTTCACACTCCATAGCTTTAACCCAAAGAGGATCATGTGATGCTTGTTTATAAGAGGTGGGTTCATGAAAAGAAAGGATGACTTTTGAATGAACAAGAGAATTAGTAGGCAATTGGTGCAGCTGTACAAGACTGCAAAAATGAGATAAAATGCGGAGTAGCAAAAGGACCAGAGAAGGTGGAAAATGTATTGAAGCAAATGTAATGCTGCAAATGTGATGGTTTCTTGTGTGGCCTAACAGTCCTTCGTGAGGGAGGGAAATGTTCATCAGAAGAAAGTGAAGTTGGAGAGGAAGATGTTGCAATAGGATTTTTAGCTAGGGAAGAATGAGAAACTGCTGGTGAAGATGAAACAGTGGGGGGAACTGCAGGAGTGGTTAGCGTGGTCAGAGAAGAAGGTGGAGACATAGGTGGAGTGGAAGTGAGATCAGAATAGGTAGAGGAAGAAGAAGGTGATGAATTGTCAAAATTGTCAAAGTGCAAGAAAATAGGAGAGGGCAAGGCTGAAGATGTAGATGTATCTGAGAAATGACGAAAAGGAAAATAGCTCTTATAAAAATGTATGTCTCTGCTAGAGATGATTTTCTTGATAATAAGGCCATATACTTTGTAAGCCTTCTTACCATAGGGATGTCCTAGAAAAACACAAGGATTGCCTCTTGGAGCAAACTTGTCCCTATTATGCCTGGGTGTAGAAATGAAACAAAGGGAGCCAAAGGTTTTGAGATGTGTATAAGAGGGAGCATAACCATGTAATATTTCATAAGGGGTTTTGTATTGAACAATAGAGGAAAGCATTCTATTGATGATGTAAGTGGCTGTCAAAAGACATTCTCCCCAAAAATTTGAGGGGAACTTTGGATTGAAAAAGTAAGGCTTTAGCAATTTCAAGTAAATGCTTATGTTTCCTTTCCACAACCCCGTTTTGTTGAGGAGTTGTTGTGCAAGATGTTTGATGGAGGATGCCATGAGTAGCATAGAAATCTAAGGCTGAATTATCTAAACACTTCTAGCCATTATCAGAACAAGTGATCTTAACATTTCTTTGAAACTGAGTATGAATGAAAGAAATAAAAGATTTAAGAATGGGAAAAGCATTTGACTTATGAGATAAAAGATGTGTCCAAGTTGCTCGTGAGTAATCATCAACAATAGTAATGAAGTACTTATAGCGATTATAAGTAGGATGAGCATAGGGACCCCAAAGATCAACATGTAACATTTCAAAAATGTAGAAAGTACAAGAAGTACTAATAGGAAAGGGAGATCCATGTTGCTTTGCTTGATGACAAACTTGACATATAGAAGTAGGCTTAGCCTTACAAGGGGGAATAATAGCAATGTGTTTCATATTGTAAAAAGAAATATGTCCTAGTCGACAGTGCCATAGTTCCAAAGGAGATAGCTAACACGAAAAAGAGAAAACAGGCTTGTTGTTATGCTGGAAGGAAGTGCTACCCAATCTGGATTTGCTGGATGCTTTGTCCACAAGACATAGGCCACCACTTTCTCTACCAATTTCCAAATGATGCTTCATTGAAGGGTCCTGGATATAGCAAGTAGAGGGAGTAAAAACAACATGGGCAAAGTTGTAATGAAAATTAGGAACATGCAGTGCATTATAAAGAGTTAAAGAAGGAGTGAGTTGGATAGTTCCAACATGATGAATCTTAGCATGTCTGCGATTAGGCATAGTAATGAAAGAATCCTGTGAAAAGGGTATATAAAATTTGCAGGTCTGGAGTAATGTGGTCAATAGCACCACTATCAATGATCCACTTTGAGAGAGGTTGTGATGTAGAAAAACAGAAGATCTTACCTGTAAAATCTATTGTTGATGCAGGAGCAGAGACCTCAAGGTCATGTTTTGGAGCATGGCAATCAATTTAGTATACTGCTCTCGAGTAAAAGAGGGGATAGAATGTTCTGGTTCAGAATGAGAGTCTTCATGTTGGACTACAGCAACCACCTTCCTGCTTCTGTCAATAGGTGTATTATTCCTCTGTCGTTTGAAACACTTATCAATAGTGTGACCATTTTTTCTACAATAATTGCAAAAGAGATTGCCTCTTTTTGCTGACTGAGAGATGTTCTGCTGAGAAGGATAGGACTGTTGTGAATGTTGTCTAGGGGGTCATTGTGGGCTAGACTGTTAAAAATGGGAATATTGTTGCTGATTGGACTTCTGTTGACAGAATAGGGCCGAAGAGTCGTTGAGTAAAGGGGCACAGTTATGAATTTCCCTTTGTCTTTCCTCTTGAAGAACCATGCTGAATGCTTTCCTAATTTGAGGCATAGGATGTGCCATAAGAATATTTCCTCTCACAATGATATAATTGTCATTCAAACCCATGAGAAATTGTATCAGTTGTTGATTTGCAAGCAATTTCACCATAGCGTTGCCAACAGGACATTCCGCATTGGGACACATAGGGATATTCACAAGTGTAGCATATTTATCCCATAGAATTGTACACTTAGTGAAATAGCCTGAGACAGATAAGCTACCTTGTGAGAGGTTGTTTATTTCCTTTTGCACCTGAAAAATCTTGGTTCCCTGGCTTTGACCATAGTGAAGCTCTAATTCTTCCCAAATCTGCTTGGCAATAGAACAAAAAAGGACACTGGTTGCTATGTCTTTCTTGATGGAGTAAAGTAACCAGGATATGACCATGGCATTGCACCTTTCCCATTGCGAGACCAAAGGTCCTGAAGAAGGTTTGGTGCAAGTACCAGTCACAAATCCAAGCTTGTGCTTCGAAATCAAAGAAACCTCACAAGACCTCTTCCATTGTCCAAAATTCGAACCTGTAAGTAGTTTTGATGAAAGACTGCAGTTGGGATGATCAGAGGGATGAAGAAACAACTCATGTGTGTAATCAAGAGGAATTGAATTGGGATCCGCCATGGGAAAAGCAGATGAGTAAATTGAAAACAGATAAGAAAAATCTTGATCGATTGTTGAACCAAGAAAGAAACTGATAAAAAGTATTGCTCATTAATCGATGGCATTGGTAGAGAAAGAAAACTGATCTGATTGGAGAAGAAGGAATCAGTCAGAGACTTCAGATCTTCACTGGTATAGGCTCTGATACCATGTTATAATTTGAATTTTTAGAGAGATAGAGAGAGAGGGGGGGGGGGAACTGTCATTGTATTGATGATCATTACAATGGCCTTCAAGCCCCTTATATACAGTGATGCTGCTAACAATTATGCAAAGAAAAAACCGGGAAAGGTAGTTAACAAGAGAAACAAACTTAACAAACTTGTAACCACCTAAGTAACTGGAGTTCTAACCTTCTAACAAACCTAGGTAGCTATTTACCGAGGCATACTGTCGACAAGAACAACCTAAATTACATTAATGATGAGGAAAAATAAACAACCTAACTCTCACAAAATGAATAAAAAGTTTATTAGAAAGAGATAAAATTACCAGCAAATACTTTATAACTGAATATATTTCAAGAAACACAAAAATTGGAGCTTACTACCTGCAATTATGAATGATGACAACCCCTTGTTGAAATAGTTGAGACTATACCATATTTTTTAGAAGTGATGCAAATTAATTAAATTTATTTTATCTTTCATATTTTATATCATTTAGATTTGAAATTAATTTTTGTGTTTACAATGCTTACTCCTCTTGACCCTTGTTTATTTTCTTGATCAATTTGAGTCACCATGAAAACAGGAATCAAATAGTACCTAAATTTTGGTGATGGCTAGCAATTTCAAGAAAACGAGAGGTTGTGTTTGAAAGTGGAGTCTAAGCAGGTTTAGTCTTATTTTGCTAGAGAGCTGATGTTACAATTTAATTAGTGACTAATATTATTAATTAGAAGGAGCCTGAAATAAGGTGTGGACGTAACAGGCCAAATTTTTTTTAAAAATAAATAATAAAAAAACCCCGTTTTATGAAAATGTTGTGTTGGATTGATTTTATTGTTAGTGTTTCTAATTAGTCACTTATTTATTTGGGTGGGGTGGGGTTGGCCTACCCACCCTTACCCATTCAAATTGGATCAGTAATAACCATTCATAATGGACAATGGGTATGGGATGAATAATTATCCATAGTTGAGGTGGGTATTTGATAAATAGTAGGGTATCCACATATCCAACAATGATGGTTAAAAAGACAATAATATCCTTGTATAATAATTAAAATTATGATGAACCATTTTTTTAATATCTTCCTAGATGATAATGCCACCCGAAATTCAAGAGCAAAATTCAACGTACTTTAACAGTTCAAATCGAAACTTGACTATCTGATTCAAAAGATTAAAAAAACATTAAATTCAAATTTTGAGTTCCACATTCTTTTATTTGGTTAACATTTATCTCTGCAACGATAACTCACTAGACATTTTTCTCCACTTAGACAATTTAGTTGAGATTTTTGGCCAATAAAACAATTTCAACGCTTTGGATCGAAATATGATTATTAGATGGAAAAATTAAAAATAAACGCAAATTCAAAATTTGAACTCAACGTTCTTTTGTTTGGTGAATGTTTTTCTCCGCCGCGACAATTCAGTTAAGATTTACGACAATTGTCGTAGTGGGGATAAATGTAACCAAATGGAAGTATTTGGAGCTCAAAATCCATATTTGAGTTTCTTTTAATCTTTCTTACTAGATGATCAAGTTTCAATCCAAACTGTTGAAATTATTTTAATTGCTAAAAATGTCAACTGAATTATTTTAGTGGTGAAAAATGTTAACTAAATTATCGTAGTAGAAATAAATGTTAATGAAATGAAAGAATTCAGAACTCAAAATTTAGATTTGAACTACTTTTAATATTTCCTATCAGATATTAAAATCTTGATTCAAACCGTTGAAGTTGAATTTTTCTCCTAACTTTCGACGGATCATATCGTCTATTCCTTATTCATAGTTATGAGTACTGGGTTGTAAATATACAAACCAATAGATACCCAAGGATAATAACCCATATGGATAGTATGTATGTGGGTAGCACCCACATAAATAGCAAGAGCTATGGATTGGGTATGAGTTAGGTAATAATATTTTTGGGTGAAATGTGGATATAAGCATACCCTACTCATACCCTCCCAATATCCATCCCTAGAGTGGGGTGGAGGAGGGGTTCGCAAAATAGGGACTAAGGGTAAATTTATTACTGACTAAAATTTATTACATGTTACTACAATATTTCTTAACCTTAGCTCTCAGATTTTATTTACCTAAATCCACCAAGGTAAATTATATTCATAAATCATAATAAACGTGTCGGGAAATGCCATGAAATCTCTAATCAGATTTCTTTGCCACTCTTGCTTGATCTCCTTTCAACTGCACAAAATCAGCAAATTAAAGAAAACGCAATAAACTATCTTCATTCATAAATTAGACATTATTTAGCATACAAGGAGTAAAGTTCGTTAATTAGTACCTTCGCGAGGAGCTTCTTCTGATAACGGTAGCCCTGATTATATAAGAAAACATATGCTTTTTTACATGATATTGTCTCACTTAATAACTATAAAATATGAAATAGAAATACATGTGTAATAAAAAAGGGCCAATAAAAAGAATATTAACCTTATGAAACAATTAAGCAATATGTAAAATTAGTGCTTGTCTCATATAAAAATTGGCAAAAATAAAGTAGTAAAAATGAGAGGTTAATTAATCACCTTATCGGTTCCATAAATGTAGTCACAGTAGGTGAAGACTGAGGCAAAGTTACTTTGGCTTTGGCCTCCAACAAAATGATGGTAATCGTGGTGCTCAGCTCCTCCATAGAATGGGATGTACTTTGTTGGGGTCCAAGGGAAGTCATACCTATAATTCAAGAGCTACCATCAAAAAATGCCACAAAATAAACAAAATGGGCAACAAAAAGATTGTTCAACGAAGCACCCGACAATTGTTTTCTTGTCGAAAATGATTGTACTTTTTGTCAGGTTCATAAGAAAGTGTATATTCTGATGTCGATAAATGTTGATTTAGAGGGATATTAATTTACATATTTGGTTGTGTTGGGTTTCGTGGCCCAAAATCAAAGAAACGACACAGTGGGACCATGTCAGACGGCACGGACGTGTCAAGCTGAAGAAGCAATGACGAAAGAAGGCAGAAATTTGGCACGGGTGGGCCGTGCCATGTGGCACGGGGTGACCGTGCCACCATGGGCGGCCGTGCTGCGTTCCCAGTTTGGGCGCGGGCTTCCTGGCGGCTATGGTTTGCGTTTTGGCGTACAGTCTTCTTGGTGGCTAGGGTTCTCCTCTAAGGGTTAAAACTCTAGATATCTAAACCCTATATAAAGAGATCTTGCTTAGGATCTAAAAATACCTCTAAGTTCCATAACCAAGTAAACACAAAACACATTGAGAGGTAGAGAGTGTTTTGAGAGAGATTACAAGAGAGATTGTAATCCTGCTATTGGATCGAATCACTTGTTGTGATTGTGATCACTCTCTACTCTCCCTACTCATATAATGGATTGATTGTGCTTATCGCTGTTTGTGGTTTTTTCCGCATTGGGTTTCCACGTAAATCTTGTGTGTTATTGTTTTGTTCTTGTTATCGTTCTTTAAATTTCTGAATATCTGTTTCATCCTATCGCTTCCGCTATTAGTTTGCTCTAATTCCTAACAAGTGGTATCAGAGCTTTGGTTTAGGATGTCTTCAATTATAAAGGTTGATATTCAGAAATTTGATGGGGAGATTACTTTTAATATATGGAAAGTGCAGATGAGAGCAGTTCTCATCCAACATGGGTTATGGAAGGTCCTACAAAGACCTCACCAGAAACCCAAGAAGATGACTGATGAAAAGCTGGGTAGCAGACCAAAAGAAGAGGCGTGGATCGTTGATAGACGAGGAATAGGAGGAACTGGAGTTGAAGACAGTTTTAGCCATTCAGTTGTGCCTTGCGCCACATGTCTTGCGAAAGGTACTCGATACTGCAACTGCAGTGGATCTGTGGACTCGGTTAGAGGAACTCTACATGACGAAGCGTCTAGCCAACAAGATCCGTTTGAAGGAAAGGTTATACACCTTTCGTATGGCTGAAGGTACCCATGTTCAAAAACATCTGAATGAGTTTAACTCTATTCTTGTTGATTTGGAAAGTTTTGATGTAAAGATTGAGAATGAGAATAAAGCTATTCTGCTTGTTGTGTCTTTACCCCCTCCTATAAACACTTTAAGGAAATTATGCTATATCGTAATTCTGATACTATATCGTTCGAGGATGTCAAGTCTAATATGTTGTCTGAGGAGAAATTTGACTATGATATCCATACTGATCCGGCTAAGGGATTAGTTGTTAGGGGTAGAACAATTGAGCAAAAGAGAAACGGTAATAAGAAAAAGAACCAATCTAAGTATAGGAATCCTTATTCCAATAAGACCTGGAATTACTGTGATAAATTGGATCATATTCAGGCTAACTGCTGGAAGCTAAAGAAAAAGAAAGGGAAAGAGGAAAAGGAGAAAACTACTACAGCTGATTGTGTAGTAGAGTCAGAGTCTGATGGTGATATGTTGCTTGCCACTGTGTCTTTGGCCACCACCTCTGAGAAGGGGTGAGGTGATGATTGGATTTTAGATTCTGGTTGTACGTATCACATGTGTCCTCGTAGGGTTGTCACTTATGAGCCTGTCGATACTGGGGTTGTATTTATGGGCAACAATGCTGAATGCAATGTTGCAGGAATAGGTACTATGCAGATTAAAACCCATGATGGTATAGTTAGAACCTTGTCTAAAGTTCGCCACATACCTAATATGATTCGTTGTTTAATCTCTTTGGGTACTCTTGAGACTAATGGTTGCGGGATTATGATGGAGCATGGTGTCCTAAAGGTGATAAAGGGGGCCATGGTGGTAATGAAAGGATTGCGGCAAGGAAGTCTCTACATCCTACAAGGAACTATAGTTGCAGGAGTAGCTGCAGTTGGTACAACATCAGCACATGTTAATGATACAAGGTTATGACACATGAGATTGGGCCATATGAGTGAGAAAGGGATTGCCATTCTAAGTAAGAAAAGTTGTCTGGGTAGCGCTGGTACGAGTAAGCTTGATTTTTATGATCACTGTATATTTGGGAAACAGACAGGGGTGAGTTTCTCTAAAGCATAGCATCGTACTCAGGGGATCCTTGATTACATTCATTCTAATATGTGGGGTCCTTCAAAGGTTCCTTCTCTTAGAGGTAAGCACTGCATGTTAACTTTTGTCGATGATTTCTCACGCAAAGTTTGGGTTTACTTCTTGAGACAGAAAAATGAGACATTCTCCATGTTCAAGAAGTTCAAGGCTCTGGTTGAAAACCAGACTGGGAGAAAGATCAAGAAGCTTAGAACTGACAATGGTCTTGAGTTTGTTGAGTCAGAATTTGATGAGTTTTACGCGATGAATGACATAGCTAGGCACAAGACTTTGGTTGGAAAACCACAGCAGAATGGAGTTGCAGAACTAATCAATATGACTTTACTGGAGAAAGTTCGTTGTATGCTTTGCAACACAGGGTTTTGGGATCGCAAAGCTTTATGGGTTGAGATTATTTCTACAACCTGCTATTTGTTGAATCGTTCACCACACACCTCCATTGATTTTCATGTTCCAGAAGAAGTATGGTCAGGTAATCCTGTTGATTATTCTATTTTGAGAATATTTGGATGTCCTGTGTATGCCCATGTGAATAATGGGAAGTTAGCCCCTAGGGCTGTCAAATGCATGTTTCTTGGATATGCATCTGAGTTTAAAGGATACCGCATGTGGTGTCCTGAGTCTAAGAAAGTCATTCAGAGCAGGGATGTAACTTTGAATAAGACTGCTATGTTACCTTTTGAAAAGAATTCTGTTGTTTCTTCTACTGGTGCAGGTAATCAGGAGGATACCAATAACAGTATGGAGATAGAAGTGGAGACCGTTACATCTCAAGGTGGAGTTACTAATCAGCCTAATAGGGAGACTTAGGTTATTAAACCTGGCACTATCAGTTCTGATCAGTCTCAGGTGGAGGTTGATCACTCTATAGCTCGTGATCGTCCTCAGAGGGAGATCAGGAGGCTTGCTCGCTACAATGATGATAAGGGACTGATAGCATATGCATTTTCAGTTGCAGATGAGGTGCTAAGGTGTAAAACCTTCAACCTATACTGAAGCAATCTCCTGCTTAAGTTCATCTAATTGGATCCTAACTATGTAAGAGGAAATGGAGAGTTTGCAGAAGAATCGGACTTGAAAACTGTGTGAGCTACCTAAAGGCCGGAGAGCCTTAACTGCCAAATGGGTCTACAAGAGGAAGGAGGGCATTCTTAGAGTTGAAGATGCAAGATGGAAAGCACGCCTGGTTGTTCGTGGCTGCAACCAGAAGGAATGTATTGATTATAATGAGGTATTTTCACTTGTTGTTAGACATACCTCCATTAGAATGCTTCTTGCATTTGTTTACTTGTTTGATCTGGAGTTGGAGCAGCTTGATGTGAAGACCGCGTTCCTTCATGGAAAGTTGAAGGAGGAGATCTACATGAAGCAACCTGAAGGTTTTGCTATTCCTGGGAAGGAACGACTAGTTTGTAGATTGAAGAAGTCCTTATATGGACTTAAGCAGGCTCCTAGGTAGTGGTACAAAAGGTTTGACACCTTTATGATTGCACAAGGATACACACGTAGCCGATATGATAATTGTGTGTATTTTAGGCAATATTTTGATGGTTCCTTTATTTACTTGTTGTTGTATGTTGATGATATGTTGATTGCCTCCAAGGATAAGTCCTTGATTAGCAAGTTGAAATCTCAACTCAATGAGGAGTTTGAGATAAAGGACCTGGGTGCAGCAAAGAAAATTCTAGGCATGGAGATTCAGAGGGATCGAATGGCCGGTAAGTTGTACTTGTCTTAGGGACGCTATCTTGAGAAAGTACTAGGCAGGTTTAATATAGATAACTGTAAGACAGTTTCTACACCATTTGCTGTACATTTTAGATTGTTTGCTAACTGTTATCCACAATCGGAGGAGAACATTAATAGGATGTCTAATGTCCCTTATTCTAGTGCTATTGGTAGTTTGATGTATGCTATGGTATGCACTAGGTTAGACTCGTCACGTGCTATGAGTATGGGAAGTAGGTATATCCATAATCCTAGAAAGGATCATTGGGAAGCTGTGAAGTGGATCCTTTGCTATGTGAAGGGTACTGTTAATAAGGGGTTGGTATTTGATAGAAACAAAGCTGCTACATGTGATGTTACAGGCTTTGTTGATTCTAACTATGCTGGTAATCTTGATAGGAGAAGGTCCATATCTGGGTATATCTTCACTATGTATGCATGTGCTATCTCTTGGAAAGTATCTTTTCAGTCTATTACAACTCTATTTACTACAGAGGCTGAGTATGTTGCTGCTACTAAAGGAGTGAAGGAAGCTGCTTGGTTGAGGGGTCTTGTTACTGAGCTTAGAGTTCCACAGGCTACCGTTGTAGTGTTTTCTAATAGTCAGAGTGTAATCCACTTGACTAAGAATGATGCCTACCACTCAAAGACCAAGCACATAAGTGTCAAGTACCACTATGTTAGAGATACAGTTGCTGCAGGGAAAATAGTTGTAAGGAAGGTTCATACTTCGGAGAATTCTGTAGATATGTTGACCAAGCCTCTCCCTATAGTTAATTCGAGCATTGCTTGGACTTAGTTGGCATTCACAATATTTGAGCGCCCTTCGGGGCATTGTCCCTTAGGGGGGATCATCCTTTGGGGTGCGGTGATGATGGTAGAGAATTGATAATTGAAAATTTCGGTCCAAGGTGGAGATTGTTGGGTTTCGTGGCCCAAAATCAAAGAAATGACATGGTGGGACCATGTCAAACGACATGGGTGTGTCAAGCCGAAGAAGCAACAACGAAAGAAGGCAGAAATTTGGCACAACATGGCCGTGCTGCGTTCCCAGTTCGGGCACGAGCTTCCTGGCGGCGAGGGTTTGCGTTTTGGCGTACAGTCTTCTTGGCAGCTAGGGTTTTCATCTAAGGGTTAAAACCTTGGACTTCTAGACTATATATAAAGAGGCCTTACCTAGAATCTAAAAATACCTCTGAGTTCCATAACCAAGTAAACACAAAACACATTGGAAGGTAGAGAGTGTTTTGAGAGAGATTACAAGAGAGATTGTAATCCTGTTATTGGATCGAATCACTTGTTATGATTGTGATCACTTTGTACTTTCCCTACTCATATAGTGAATTGATTGTGTTCGTCGCCGTCCGTGGTTTTTCCCGCATTGGGTTTCCACGTAAATCTTGTGTGTTATTGTTTTGTTCTTGTTATCGTTCTTTAAATTTCTGAATATTTGTTTCATCCTATGGCTTCCGCTATTAGTTTGCTCCAATTCCTAAAAAGTTGGGTTTTTGTCTGACATATAACAAGTCAATTTTCAAAGAATTTCCCAAAGTAGCAATATTTTTCCATTGATGAGAAGTAATTGAAAGTGATGTATCAACTCAATAAAAAAAAACCTTAAGCAACAACTCTTGCAGTCATACAATTTTTGGCGCCAAAACTTCTAATTGTTTTTTTGGGGCTAAATCTTTTAGTCATATTAGCAATCAGTCTCTTGATAACCCTAAACTTATTAAGCAGGATATGGGCATGCAAACTACAACGAGGACTGGCCCAAATAATTTAGCTGTAAAACCTATTCCAAAACGGGGCCTTCATCACAAGCATTATTGACGTGAGACTTAATTAGTTAAGTCAATGATTAACAAATACAATAGTAATATGTCTAAAATATGTGCATGTGTAAAATTATTTGATCCAAGTAAAATACGATATCAAAAGTTTTATAGGTAAATATCAACTAGAAATACAATATTAAAGATCATATGGGTAAGAAGATATCACTTAGATACTGTTTTTAAAAGACAATTAAAAAAAAAAAGCGCGGATCATTTGATATATCAACTTAGAACTTATGATTAAAATTTTGACTACATTTAATCTAAACCCGATCGTCTTAATTGTATTTTACTAACTTGTGTGTATTATTCCAAAAATAGAGAAGGGGGTTTAAGATGCGTACCCGCAATGAATTTCAATGGCCTCAATGTTTCTGAGAACGAACCACAACCAAAAGGTGACCATGTGGCCTGGAACTATAGCCGGACCCAAGAACGCAGGGAGCCCTAGGATCAAGACCTCGGCCCAGTGGGCGTAGGGGGACGCGAACCCCATGGGCGCGGTGTATTCGTGGTGCACCCGGTGGATGTTCTCGTACCCCCATTTGCAATGCAACAACCTGTGGATCCAGTAGTGCATGTAGTCTTCAATGATCAAGTAAACTGCTAGTTGGACCAGCACTTCCCACACGGATGGCAATGGCAATCCTGTCCTTATTCCAATGGACTGTGATGTCATGCAAATGCAATGAATTAGTTTGATCTTAGGAGTTGTTGTTCACGAAGGGGCAACACCATATCATTTATGTTAGAATTGGCCGGTTATGGATTGTAATATCCTAAAATTCAAGGAAGCTTCCTCAACTTAGGACAACATTAATGTCTAGGATCATTAAGTATCGTGAATTTTTATCTAGAATGTCCAATGAATCCATTCTACATATGGTCAGTTATTTTTGATTTCAGATCTTTCATGATCAATTGGAAGATAAAACTCATGCCAATTAAGCTTGTAATTTTATTTTTGTCATCAATTAGAACATAATTGCGTTATATTACATTTGACTAAATATCATATGAGTGTTATTTGAATGTCCAACCTCTCATATTGAATAGACAGCATGGACTTACCATTTCTCCAAGTGTTGTATCCAAAATCGAGCATAAAATAAAAAAAAATAAACATGAAAAGAATTAAAAGGAAATTAAGAAGAACATATACACAGCATACCCTGACAGTAGGGCAGGAGAGGAGTTGAAATGGACCAACACATAATATGAGGGTTTTGATAACACTCATGTAACAAGCCATCATCTGAGGAAGCGGTGACTTGGCATGAGGCTGGATTTTGTAGCGGCGGAAGTAAGGGATGAGCTCGACGGCGATGAGGGGGAGAGGGACAACGGAGAAAGATAGGAAGAACAAAGGAAGGTTGTGGCAGTATAACAAGCAATCTGATTTATTTGCAGAGTATTTCAACCATAAGGTCTCGGCCACCGTTAGGCTCCGGTTTAAGGCCGCCTCTGCCTCCTCCACCGTCGTGTACGGCAGCATTATATTGTCACCGGTGAGAGGAGAGAGAAAATCAGGCAGGAATAAGAGAAAGAGAGAGTATGTGTGAGAGTAGTGTCTCTTGTTTTTTGGGGGAGAGGGTTGGGTTGAGGATAATATATAATGACCTTGGAGGCTTTTTTTTTTGGATTCATGGTCATATATGTATTGCTATAAAATACTTTATTTTTTTTAATAGTATAAGATTTAAAATTACCAACTTTTTAGTATTTATCGTCAATTATAAATTATGTGCGTATTGGTATTTGTGGGCTAAGCGACCAAGTAGAAATAATATTCTAATCAGGTTCTTATTCGTAAAAGTGTATTATATGTGTGAGTTTATTATAGTAAAAATTTATAAATAAAGAGGTAATTTCACACAATTCATAATTCATAAATAATAGCACCATTTTACTTTCCAATTATACTAATTTTAAATTTTAATGGACGATATTGTATTTTTAAGGTCAAGACACTTATAAAAAGATATTTTATTATTATTATTTTGTTTGGTGGTGGGGGAGGGAGGATTTAAATCTCAGCTCTCACCTTTGGATACTGATCATTTTGGGGATACTGGGACCGCAAACAACTTTTCCGCGGAAAAAACGTGGGAACAATTTACGCCCTTTTCAATCAATCTCCGCAGAAAAAAATATTTTTGGTATTTATTATGCACAAAAAATGGTTTGCTTAATTACGTCAACAAATGTAATTTCATTGAAAGATATAAAACCAACAAAATAAAAATAAAACATATACTTTATAATGAACTTTTAATACAAAAATTAAGACATCCTTAAAATTAAAGTGATTTCACTTTACTTTAACATAAAAGTTTTTTGGGATAAATTTTATACATACGCACTTCAGAGGCCAAAATGGATCAAGAAGAGTAAACTTACGCTGTAAGCTACGGTTTTTGCAATTCAAATCCCATCATATTAAGCTGCACCACACCGTTAAAGGAATAAGCTGAGCCAGGTCGGATGCCGATTGTGGCCAGCGATGTCAATGAATCGCATTCGGAGCGGATATTGGAACATTCGAATCCGCATCTGATTTATATTTGGAGCCAAAAATTCGATCTGAATCCGGGCCGATGGATCAAAGGAGAATATGAGGATCTAATCCGAGTACGATCGGATCAGAATCGGATTTAATCCGACCAGAAACAATTCCTTTCGTAACACAATAATTTTATATAATTTTTCTATATTCTACCCACCGGTTGACGCAATGATGTGTGTTCATATATTGTATTAATCAAATCCTGAACATTTAAGCTAAACGAAGAATAAAAGACAAAATATATTTCAAGTTCAACAAAATAACAACATACTCCAACAATTACAAGTCTTAACGATTAGAAGATACATATGAAATATCACAAATAACATGTCATACTTATAAAAAGAAAAAAAATTAATAGTACAAATCCTCCACTTATACTATTTAGCCCTTCTTCTCTACTGGTCTCTCACTAGGGGTATATATAATAATATCTATAATTATTATTTGTATGGAGCTGAAATTTTAATTAGAATTAAGTGTTAGAATATAATTTTGATCATATCACTGATCCATAATTTCATATATAATTAAGTGTTAGAAGTATAATTTTGATCAACCTTAAAAAATGATAAAAAACATCAATCTTCCCAAACCTCAAAATAACAAATCCCAAAGTCTAAGTGATCTTGTTCTATATCCTAAAAATCTAAACAACAATCCTAGTCATAAAAATAGATATCTAGATTTTACTGTATGAACTGTCAAATTAAGGAGAAAGAGGAGATGTGAAATCACGAGAGATCAGAAAGGGACAATGAAATGCTCGACGTTGGCGTTGTAGAAATCAGTGAGAAGACAGAGGCTCAGAGAGAGAAACAGAGAGCAAGAAGTTGGAGTGAGAAGCCAAGGATTGAGGAGGAAGCTACCACTCTGACAGTCTGACTAGCGAGTAGAGGTGTGCAAAAAAACCCGATACCGAAAACCGAAAAAACCGAACCGAAAAACCATTTAACCGAACAAATTTTTCAAAAAATTCAGTTCGGCTAACTGAACTGATATTTTTTTTTTCCAGTTTTCGGTTTGGTTACAGTTAAAACTATTTGAAAATTCGGTCAACAGGCAATTAGCTGAATTGGAAATAATTTTATTCTTTTTAGAAAATTATAAATAAAAAACAGAAAATTTACGTAAGAAAATGCACTTTTTTATTATTTATAAATGGTAACTAAAGTTTAATTTTTATAAAAAGAATTTAAACATAAAAAAATAAAGAATTTAGGTAAGAAAGTATATGTTTTTTATTATTTGTAAACTGTTAACCAGTAACTGAATCGAAAAATCGATTAATCGAACCGAAAAACCGGTTAACCGAAATTTTCGGTTCGGTTATGGTTCGGGTACTGGATGAATCGAAATTTTTAGTTAACTAAAAAATGTTTAACCAAAATTTTCGGTTCGGTTACAGTTTGGAGTTTTTTTGAACAAAAAATCGGTTAACCGAAACTTCGGTTAACCAGTTTTGCACAACCCTACTAGCGAGTGGCGAGAGGCCGAGAGTGACAAGCGATCCAAGCAATGAGAGCAACTGGCGAAGTGGTGAGGAGAGACAGAGTAACTGGGGGGAGTATTAGGATTTCAATGTTTTAATTTTTACATATTAAAAAAAACTTGCTGACAAAAAAAAAAAACTTAACACTAGGCTGGCACGCCACCTTTGGAGTGGGGGGAGGGTGGGCATATTGGGTAGGTTTTATTTCAAAAAATTTTTAAATTCAAACTTAAATTTTAAATTTTAAATATTTAAAAATCTAGTTGGAGAATTGAAAGTCGGATTGGATTTTATCGTTCCTCCGAATTCGACTCAAATTCGGATTATTTTTATCGAATTTAGACTCAAACTTTTTTGTTTCGAATTCGAATTAGATAATTTTACCTCAAATTGGATCGGATCTGCTTTGAATTTGAATGTAACTACCATCCCCAATTACGGCTATTAGAGTATGGGTTTCCTTACATTTAATGCCATTTTTTTGGAAAACATAAATTACTATTTAAAATTAAATATTTTTTAAATTAAAATATTTAATCTTTATATAATATTTTTATCCGAAAAATTATACTTTTTCACATTTTACGTGGGTTGGATCAATTTAATGAGCCATGCGATCACGCGAGTTCCACCCTTATAAAGTTCAAGTCTTAACGGGTCAGTTTGCGGGCAGCTCTGTATTAACTAGTTATGTCCGGAACAGGTCCAATTGACAATTCCTTAGCTCTAACACAACCTAATTGTGATACAT
>JACYFF010031956.1:10576301-10590820 GCA_017589665.1 Selenicereus undatus | reverse complement strand
CGGAAAGACAATATGACAGCTGATTAGATGGCTAAATTGGAAGTGTCATATAAGAATGCTTTGATTTTTTATACCTCCCCTTCCTCTGAGCTCTCATGTATCATCCTTGATGACAACTTAAGTAGATTCCTTGAGAGAATGACTACCTAGAGTGTGTATGTACTTACCCATTTCCAAAAAATAAAAAATGATGCAGTATTGGTATTTGTCAGCTAATTCAACTAGCAGAACTAATACAGACAACCTAATCACATCCCTATCAAAGAAGGTACATTATATGTGTAATTTTATCATAGTAAAAATTTATAAATAAAAAGGTACTTTCATACAATTTATAAATAATAATACAATTTTACTTTCCAATCATGCCATTTTTTTGTGTTTAATGACCGATGTTGTATTTTTAAAGTGAAGATACTTATAACAAGATTCTTTTTTTAGTGGCCGGCGGGATGTTCGAATCAGAAAAGACCTGTTTGTTTGTCTGAAGTCTCCAAACAGCTTTTCCACCTAAAAAACGGAATAAACAACTTTTCAGCAGAAAAACGTGGGAGCAGTTGTTTAGCTCCCGATTCGTCAGTTAATGCCATCCTTAATCATTCTGGGGATACCTGGCTTCACGACACTTGCGTTTACTTTCTAGCTGAAATCTCAGCTCTCACCTTATAATTTCAACATCGTTATCATTTTGAGAACACCTGGCTTGATGACTTTATGCACATTTTTGCTCCCCACCCCACCCTCTTTGTGCTATTTGGCCCCTCCCTATGTGTGTGGCCCTAAAATTCAATCCACTATTCAATCCACTAAACTTTGGATTGATATACATGTTTTTGTAAAATTATCATGTATTGATGTTATTTCAATAGTCATTAAGGACAGTTTGGATAGTACACCTATGAAAAGGATTATATGAAGTTGCTATTTACCTACCATTATAAAAAAATATTTTGTTTTGTTCTTCTCATATTAAAATTTTCCTTATTATCATGGTCTTTGTAAAATTATCATTAAATCCCTGTAGTAGATTGTGAGTTCCGGTGACATTCTCATTTCATTGTAAATTTTTGTGAAATGATCTTATTGAAGATAAACTATTGCTTAATTAACCGTTTGGTTCATGCTGAAAGGTAGTTGTTTACTTTTTCTTTAACTGTTTGGTTCATACTGAAAGGTAGTTGTTTACTTTTTCTTTCGATTGGCTTACTCACAAAGGGTGAAAAAGGAGATTGGTTGAAAGGTAGTTGTTTACTTTTGCTTTCGATTGGCTTACTTGGAAAGGGCGGAAAAGGATTATATTAACATGACCTTTCTAACGTAGCTTTTAGTCTCATATATAGTCCGCTTTGATGATTAACATTTTTCTAAAAATCATTAATAGGTTTCAAAATAGTTAGAAATTTTTTTTACAGTAATAGATGTAGTAGATGATTACAATGACATCATCTTATTACCTCTAAAATCAGAATGGAAGAGAACAACTCTGTTTGGCACCTCTCATCAAGCGGTCTACCTTTCACTTCCTCAAATAAATAATGTACAAAAAACAGAGTTTAACACAAGTCAGTTCAAATGGTTTAGCATTTGGTCTCGTTGCGTAAGATCTCAGGTTCAAGTTTTAAGAACAACGAATATTTGTGAGGTTCGAATCTTAAGAACAAAGAATATTTGTGATAGGAGAACTCTACTGTTTTATGGGGCAATAATAACGTGATTCTGACATAATAGATGTCCAAAGATCCCCCCAAAAAAAAAGAGTCCAATGAGGACTTTGCAGGACCAGTTACACGGTTGTTAGAAGAAAATTGGTGAAAGTAAAACTTTATTATAATTGTATCTAATCTCCCAAATACAAAGAACCCCACCTCCTAATAATAGGACTTCCCCTCAAGTTAGACCATGGAGATTCGTAGTGCCCACCTTGCCACGTAGTTACTAAAATTGACATTGCCCTATTGCTTAAGTCATGATGTCCGCTACTACTCAGTAGTAGGTGTATACCTAATAGCAATGATATCCGAAACGATTCTGTGGCAATCGTTGTCAATGTATGTTTTTTTCTTTGTTTTCTTTTTTTTTTTTACATTTGTGAAATATGAGATTGGCTGAAATGCGGAGAGCTGCTTGGCGATCACAATGGAGCTTGGCGGTCCCAATATCTATGCCAAGAACTTCAACAAGTTTTGTATATAAACCAATTCACTAGTGGTATTAGCCATAGCATGATACGTGACTTTGGTCGAAGATGTGGAAATAGTTGCCTGTTTCTTGGTCTATGATGTGATAGGACCTGAATGACCATGTTTCACAAAATATCCAGTAACAACATGTCTCGACATAGGACAGTTGCCCCAATCAGAATAATAATAGGATTGTGAAGTGAGCTCATTATTTGTAGGCAGTAGACTACCTTGACCAAGACAAGATTTGAGATATTATAGAACTTACGTAATCACTTCCCAATGGCCTTAACGTGGATCTTGCATGAACTGCCTCAAGGTATGAACTAAATAAGTGGGGTTGTCCAGGTGATTATGAGATATATGAGTCTTCCAATAAGCCGACAGTATTGAGATGGGTCAAAGTTTGGTCTGATAGACTAGTTGGAAAGCTTATATTTTTGTCCATCGGGAAGGAAATAGGTTTAGCACCTAACATATCCAATTCTGTCAAGATATCCAAAGCATACTTGCATGACATAAAAATAATACATGTGGAGATATGGAAATTTCTATACCAAGAAAATACTTTCAGGGCCCCAAATCTTTAAGCATGAAACAGTTATGTGAATGTGCTTTTAAAAATTTGCAACGGCTTGGATTACTGCCAGTGAGAACGAAATCATCAAACATAAATAAAAAGAGCCAAAAACACATCACCCTTTTGATAAATAAACACAGAGTGATGCAAAGGTGATTGCAAGAAGTCAAACCTGTGCAAGGTTGATGTCAGTTTGAAATACCAATGCCAGGGGCTTGATGTAAAGTGCACAATGACTTTCTTAGTTTGCATGCCATATTATGCTTTGGTGCATGAGATCCCGGCGATGGTTTCATGTAAATATCCTCAGTGAGATCCTCATGTAAAAAAAAAGGCATTGTGGACATTCATTAGATGAACTCCCATCATTTTGATGTGACAATAGTCAAGACGCTAACGAACAGTAACCATTTTTGCTACAGGAGCAGAGGTTTTATTCAAGTGTTCCCCTTCCCTTTGTGTGTGTTAGAATATGTGAATATCTTGGAAATCCCTTAATTTGTGCTTTCCCTTTTATTTTAGGATGCTATCCTTGATTAGATGATACTGTAATTATTTCATTCCCAAAATATAGTTGGTAGACTTGTATATAAGCTTCCTGTAACATTAGTTTTGATTCATAATAAAGTATATAGTCTTCTCCTTACATTAACTTTCATGGTATTAGAGCCTTACTATTAAAAAAAAAAAAAGGCCTTCAGTAAAGGCCGAAGCAAAGGAGGTATTGGGAGGAGAGAGAAAATCATTTCCTCAACCCAACCTTCGTCCTTTTCTCTGTTCCTTTTTTCTCTGCCTTCTTCTTTCCTCCATTACGAAGGGACCTTCTCCTTTTTTTTTCTTTCTTCAACACCTTTCCAGTTTTTGTGCTCCAACGTCGAAATTATACCACATTTATGTTTGAGCTCTTTCTCATACAAATTTCTGGAATCAAAGGGGTTAGACTTTTTTTTGCTGCTGGCGCTCTTCTTCTCGGTTGATTACAACAATTTTGGCTACCTCTGCAACGAATTCTCGACAGTCATTTTCGGGTAAAATCCATTCTTGTTTTCTTTGCTCACACTTAAGGTCAGATTCGCAATTGCTTGCTTTTCTTTGCTCAACTTTGAAGCAAGATTGTGCCCAGATATTCTTTAATCTGCTACTTGTCATTCATAGCAATGGAAAAATTGGATGTGGTCCAGCCTATTAGAACTATTTTGGATGGTCTGAATTACCCAATTTGGTCTCAAGAAATTTTTAGTTTTTTGAAGGGTCGAAAATTATGGCGAATAGTTTCTGGTGATATTACTAAACCCACTAAACAAAAAGAAGAGGATGACAACAAATTTTTGGAAAGGCTTGAAGATTAGGAATGTAAAAACCATCAAATTCTCACTTGGATTCGTAACACTTCGACCCCATCCATTAAAAACCAGTTTGCCCGCTTTGAGACTGCTAAAGATGTTTGGGATTTATTAGCTACCAGGTACTCTACCACTAGTACTGTTCATCAGTATCAACTTCAGGAGACACTTCACAACATGAAACAAGTGTCTGGTCAGTCCATCAATGAGTTCTTGTCATAGATGCAGGCTGTTTGGGACCAATTATCCTTATCTGAACCATCCTGGGAAAATGCTAAGGATGCTGAAAATTTTTTTCAATATCAGGACAATATGCGAGTTTTGCAATTTCTTATGGCACTTACACCTAATTATGAGCCTGTTCGTGCCTCTGTACTGCATCGGGGCTCTTTGCCTACGCTCTAGAGCATTGTGTCCGAGTTGCTGTAAGAGGAGACTCGTCTAGCAATCCTGAAGGATCCACTTGTTAGCATTCCTATCAATACCAACACTATCCTGGCAATATCATCCTATTCTACAAAATCTAAGAAGAGTTGTAACTATTGTAGACGACCTAGGCATGTCATATCTGAATGCAGGAAATTGCAATATAAGAATAATAAGACTCAAACCAATGTGCCCAAAGGTAAACTATATCATCGTCAAAGTCATATGGCTGGAGCAGTCACTGAAGAATCATCACCAACTTTCTCTTTAAGTGATCTTGAGAGCATCTTGAAGCAACTTGCTGCAAGCACTTCCACATCAGCATCTACCCAAGCATCTGCCCCATCTGCGATCTCTTCAGCTCTCTCTGTCACTCCAGGTATTTCGAATCCGTGGTTCTTTGACTCTGGCTCTTGTAATCATATGACAGCGCAGTCTAGTTTTTTTGTCTCCAAAACCACCCCTAGCAGCACTTCTGCCATTCACACTGCTGATAACTCTAAACTGCTTGTTAGTCATACTGGTGCTATATCCACACCAAGCCTATCTCTGGCCGATGTTCTTTTGTTTCCTCGACTCACATTGAATCTTATATCTGTTTGTAAGTTATGTGAGCTTGGGCTGACGATGACATTTTCAGATCATGGTTGCATTGTACAGGATCCACAAACGAGGAAGATCATTGGGACTGGCCATAGAGTGGGTCGTTTATTTGAAGTTGTCTTTCTTGAAGTACCATCTATGATAGTTGCTTGTTATGCTGCCACTGTGCCACAAGCTGTATGGCACTCTAGACTTGGTCATGTCTCTATCTCTCGTTTACGTTCATTGATTTCTAGTGGTGTGTTAGGTCAAGTTGATGTTAGTCAAAATAATTGCCAAGCGTGTCAGCTGGCAAAATTTCATGCTTTGCCATTTAATAATAGTGATTCAATTGCCAAAGCTCCTTTTGATCTTATTCATTCGGATATTTGGGGCCCATCTCCTAACCCTACAATGGGAGGGTCACGTTACTTTGTGATATTTGTTGATGATTTCTCCTGATATACATGGATTTACCTCATGAAAAATCGGTCTGAGTTACCTCAGATTTACTATAGCTTTGCTGCAATGGTTTCAACTCACTTTTCCAAGAAAATCAAAATCTTTCGTTCAGATAACGCATAAGAATACAGGGAGAAAAACTTTATGAAATTTCTTGCCGAAAATGGAACTATTTTGCATCATTCATGTCCAGGGACTTCTCAGCAAAATGGTTGAGCAGAGAGAAAGCACAGACATATTCTTGAAGTTGTTCGTGCCTTGCTTATTTCAGCTGCTTGTCCCGAATCCTTTTGGGGTGAGGCAGCCCTTACTGCAGTCTACACTATCAACCGCATCCCTACTCCTGTTATTAAGCATGAGTCCCCTTATGAGCGCTTGTATGGTTCTCTACCACAATATGATGCTCTTCGCGTTTTTGGATGTGCTTGCTTTGTGATGTTGTAGCCCCATGAGAGAACCAAGCTAGAGCCACGAGCACGACTATGTTGTTTCCTTGGCTATGGTATCCAAGAGAAAGGATATCGTTGTTGGGATCCTGTATCTAAGAGACTTCGAATTTCTCATCACATCCTTTTCTGGGAACACAAAATGTTCTCTACACTCTCTGCTTTCCAGACATCAAGGTCACAATCCCCTTATTTCACCAATGGTAGTGTTGATCTTTTCCCAGATGCTAGTGATTCTCCTGTACAAGATTATGATAATGCACTTGCAGATGCTTTCGCATCATCTACTGAAGAAGAGAATGATCCCTCTACATGTTCTTCTCATGTATCATTACAGTAAGTGGATTCTAATGAGGAAAATGACACTACATTGACACTACGTCGTTCCTCTCGAGTCACTCAACAACCTTCCCATCTTCAGGACTATCATTGTTATTCTGTGGTTGCAGCCATTCATGAACCTAGTACATTTCGGGAAGCTCAGGGTGATCCCAATTGGCAAAAGGCAATGTAAGATGAACTTCATGCACTATACAAGACACATACCTGGGACTTAGTAGACCTTCCACCTGGAAAAACTGCCATAGGATGCAAGTGGGTATATAAGGTGAAAACTCGATCAGATGGCTCACTTGAACGGTACAAAGCTCGCCTTATCGTAAAGGGGTATAGCCAGGAGTATGGAGTTGACTATGAAGAGACATTCGCACCTGTCGCTCGTCTTACTTCAGTAAGGAGTTTGCTAGCAGTCGCGGCAGGAAAAAGATGGCAACTATTCCAAATGGATGTCAAGAATGCGTTTCTCAATGGCGATCTGTCAGAGGAAGTCTACATGAAACCTCCACCAGGTTATGCTCATCCTCCAAACAAGGTGTGTCGATTACGTCGAGCTTTATATGGTCTAAAACAGGCTCCACGAGCTTGGTTTTCCAAGTTTAGTGCTACGGTTCATCGCTTTGGTTTTCACTCCAGCCCTCATGATAATGCCCTCTTTATTCGACATACAAATAATGGACATGATCTCCTATTATTGTACATGGATGACATGATAATCACAGGGGATGATCTGCAAGGAATTCAAGACTTCAAACTCTTTCTCCATCGAGAATTCGAAATGAAGGATCTTGGATTCCTAAACTGCTTCCTAGGACCGGAAGTTTCCTCTGACAAGAAGGGTTACTACATGACACAAGCAAAATATGCTTCTGCTCTTGTGTCTCGAGCTGGGTTGACAGATGATAAAACAGCACCTTCTCCTCTTGAGGCTAATGCCAAATTCTCTTCTACAGATGGCACACTATTGAAGGATGCAACAATGTATCGTCAACTAGTTGGGAGTCTCGTCTACCTTACAGTTACAAGACCTGACATAGCCTATGCAGTCCATTTAGTGAGTCAATTCATGGCCGCTCCTCGCACTACACATTACGCTGTTGTACTTCGAATCCTCCGTTATATCAAAGGCACGCTATTCCAAGGACTCCATTTTCCTTTTAACTCTTCTCTAGAGTTAAAAGGTTACTCAGATTCAGATTGGGCAGGTAATCTTACAAGTCGACACTCTACTACTAGATATTGTTTTTTTTTTTTGGGAGACTCTCTAATCTCATGGCGTAGCAAGAAACAGACGCTAGTTGCACGCTCTAGCACCGAAGCAGAGTATTGTGCCCTTGCAGATGCAACATCTGAATTTGTGTGGCTACGTTGGTTATTGAAAGATATGGGGATATGTCAACATTCCCCAACAGTAATTCATTGTGATGATCGAAGTGCCATCCAAATTGCTCATAATGACGTCTTCCATGAACGCACTAAACATATAGAGGTTGACTGCCACTTCATTAGACAACATCTTCTGCGAAACAACTTGTCTCTTGTTTCTGTCTCAAGTGCTGATCAAACTGCTAACATATTTGCCAAATCTCACTTGCCAGGCAGGTTTCATCAACTAGTATCCAAACTCAAGATGACTTCTTCTGTTGTAACATCTTGAGTTTGAAGGGGGGTGTTAGAATATGTGAATATCTTGGAAATCCCTTAATTTGTGCTTTCCCTTTTATTTTAGGATGCTATCCTTGATTAGATGATACTGTAATTATTTCATTCCCAAAATATAGTTGGTAGACTTGTATATAAGCTTCCTGTAACATTAGTTTTGATTCATAATAAAGTATATAGTCTTCTCCTCACATTAACTTTCAGTGTGTTGCAAGAACCATCAAGCAGCCTATAGCATTCATGAGTGTTACAAGAATCAAACCGACCTGAAATATCGCGTGACTCGAAACATGGCTCGACCCAAACTTAACCCGATTCGTACCCAAACCGAATAACCCGTTTGTCAGGTCTAATTTGGCCTAATGCTGCATGAGTGCTGTTGTCTCGCTGATTTCTGTTTTGGGCCGCAACGGCTAAATATGGGCAAGTTCCCAAGTTCTCTCCCAAATTCACAGCAATTTCAAGCAAGGCAGTTTCCTCTTAATTTCTGGGGGAAAATGGTCTCATAAAATTGGACATCTCGGGATACAAAAATCTTCTTCCTCTCCAAATCATATAATTTTCAACCTTTTTGTCCATATGAATATCATAAGAAAATACAGTTTACTAATCTTGCATTAAATCTATCTCGATTATAAAATGACCATAGCATAAGCAACAAAACACCATGAAAATATCATAAGAGGGTGCAACTCCAAACAACATTGAAAAGGAGGTTTTGGGTTCAAGAGTTTTCTTGGAGTTCAAGTTAAAAAAAAATAAATAGCAACAAGAACATATCGACGCTAAAACTTCATTGGTGGAGAGGCTTGAAACCGTAACGCACGTGCCACATTCATTAAATGGTTGCACAAGTGGTTTCAACTAGCCTTTACTAAACTTAGTCCCATTATCATCATGCACCTTCTAGGCTATCAATCCTAAGTGACTTTTGACCATAGGGAAAAATTGAATAATGCGATCATAGGTCTCAATTTTGTCTCCATGTACAAACACGCATATATCTCTAATAAAATCATCTACAATGCACAAAAAATAATGACAACCACTTAGAGTAGGAGTATTGTATTTCTCCCATAAGTCACAATGAATCAATAAAAAAGCTCTTTTACCTTAGAAAAACTCAGGGAAAAGGATTTCTAGTATGTTTCTTCTTGTGGTAAATATCACAACATTTATTAAAGCTTTTATGCAACAGAAGCCACATAAAATTTATTACACAATGTCGAAATAAGTATAAGTTCTAATGATAATATTCATCAATTAAAATTTATAAAATACACCTTAAATTTGCACAGTATGTACCAAATAAATTTCTCAAAACTATAGTATATCAAAAAGAATATCCCAACATCTTTCAATAATAAACCAAGAACCACGGTTACCATTATGATCTTTTCAACAACTTCCCTGTGACCACTAGGGAGATATCGCATATTGAGTTAGTAAGCTTTTCCATATTTGAAATTTAAAAAAAAAAAACCAACATTTGGGGTCATAGGGTGGGAGGATCCAGTATCAATGACCCATTCAATGGGAAATAAATAAAAGACCTTACCATTCATCCTTTCTTGACCTTCTATTTCATTAATTAAGGAAAATAATGTATCTACTCGAGTGGGGGGTATGCCTACCATATCTCGAATCTGCAGTTTGACCAGGCCTATTGCCTCTTTGTTAGGAAAAATAATTACAAATTTCGAGCAAGTATATGAAGAAGCGTAGAAAAGGAGATGTAGATATTTGAGTGTATGAAAATAAGATAAAAAAATAATGGTAGGCACAAGATTTTTATGTGAAAGCTTAATTCGGGAGAAAATCATGGGCGGCAATAATGGCACAAAATCCACTATAATAGAAGAGTACAAAGATATATCTCAAAGCAAAAGCCTAAGGAAGAAATCAAACAAAAGAGAAAAAGATTTCAAAGCAAATATCCAAAAAAGATATCAATTATAACGAAAATATCTCAACACTAACTCTCACCAAAAATGTGGAATAATGTGGAATAGGAAATCAGGAGATGGATATAGTCTATGACGCTCGCAACTGTTGCTGGTGACGAAGCTTGGGTCACAGCTGAAATTGGCACAAGCGCTGAGAAGACAAGCCAGGCACAAGTCAAATACTGCAAGCTGAAGACTGGGCCACGCGTTGGGAGGAGCAAGACATTTTTTCTTCTTTTCTTTTTTCTTGTTTTTCTTGGCCCAAACAAAACCATCACAAATATAATATCTCCTGAGTAGTTGTGAGGGTCATCTCCCTCTTTAAATTTTGAATTCTTATTTCATTAGTATGTGAGTAATGCTCTTTTTATATCCTTCCAAATCTCACATGTAATTTCTGCATAGGCCACAGAAGCATGTAAGTTGTTGAGAATCATGTTGTGTAACCATGCAATCACTATTGAGTTCCACTTCTCATGGACATTAGGTTCTTATGGGTCGTCGTCTATCTTGTCCAGTTACATCGACAAAGCCAAGCTTATTTTTGGATTTCAAGATGTTTCTTGCAAGTCAACTCTAACGTTCATAATCTTCTCCATCAAGAACAATTGGAGATACTATGTTACTCAGATGATTAGAGCTACATAAATAATAAGGGGATTATGGATAGTTCAAGTCGAGTACCTCGTTCTTGCCTTTCACTTCTTTTTTATTCTTGTCTTTGTTCTCGAACCCGTTGATGATCTAATGAAGAATTTGATTTAGGAAAGTTGTGTTTGAGCAATTGCTGTGATACGAATAGCAAAATCAGAGATGGGAGAGAACGACTCTGTTTGACACCTCTGCTCAGGCCATTTACCTCGTATTTCCTTAAATAATAATCTACAAAAAGCAGATTCCACAAGGACTTTACAAGACCAAAACTTCATTAAAGTACAAATTTATGAAAGCACAAATTTCATAAAATTAACTGAGTGGTCATAATAAAATTCATAAAACTATGTAGAACTTTATCATAGTTCTATATGTTCTCCTTAATAGAAAGAACTTGGTCTCTTAAGAGCACATACATTGATAAGCCTATTTTTTTTGGCTCACCAGTTGAGGCCTACCTCCTCCCCATTAGTTTTTGAGTCAGTTTCTCATCTTACAAGTCTTCCTCCCTCCAATGCAAGTCCCGCCACTTTAGTTCACCAAATAAAATAATACTTATGGACCCCATATCTAAATATATTTAATTACTTTAGTTTTTATGTTTTTCTTTGTTATTTGGCTTTATTATTTTTTTGAAAAGTAATTTGTATATAATAATTTCGTAACACAAGTAATTAAATGCTTTTAAAAAAAAATACCTGGATTAAGATTCAATTTTAAAAACAGCATAAATGCTGGATATGAAAAAAATTTCTAGAGTTTGGTTAAAACAAGATACATCAATTATAACATTCAACTAAAAAAATAATGCAATAGTTAAACGTTAAAAACAAAAATAAAATAAAATAATATGAAGATCATTCAATTATCATCTCTGTTGCCGCCTCGAATTGCCCCTTTTGCAAATAATAGCTAACCCCCCCCCCCCCACTTTCTGCACATCCCCCTTATTAGTACTTGGGTCGACATCCGTCCCGAAGTTTCCTAACCGGGCCATCGATCTAGTTGGTGCGGATGAGGATGTGGAATTGCACTCCCTCATAAAGTCATTTGGGTTAGAAGACGGTGGAGGATAGCAGGGAAATACGGATCCTCAGTATTGGGCACACTGTGGGAATCATTATGTGGTGGGGGTAATAAGGTGGAGGATAGTTATGGAGACTTTGACGTGAGCTACCATTTGCATTGGTCACGTTTACTTATGGTGGGTAATATGTATGATACAACTGATGGTGATAGTTTGGTGGTTGATATAGGGGGTAAGACGTGTGGGGATTAGTTGCGGTAATCGGGCTAGTACTATTCCCTTCAATTTAGGATGAATCGTCTCTCTCAAGTATGCTAATAAATGATGAAGGGATGTTAGGATCCATGTTTGAGGTTCAATTACCACTAACAAGCATATAATTAATCGCATTAATATATTATTAATTAGCCTTATTAATTTTGCATAAAGAGATTACAAAATTTATTAACATATTAAATTGTATCATGTTATGCAAAACCATATTAACATATAAACATATAATATATTCATAACTATATTTCATGAATCAATATCATACTAATTTAAGTTAGCAAAATCATATTAATTTTAGTTCTAAATTCTAATTTATAAAATCATATTATTTTATGAAATTTTCAGGTAAAAATAAAATAGGGGAATTTGGACGGAGTTGTTCAATTCTACTCGGATCTCCCACATATGCAAAGCCTAAAGTCCAAACCTAACACTACAACATTCCGCATGAACAGAGACCGAAAATTATAACGGTCTCTAAATAAATTCGGAGATCGAATTTAGATACCGAAAATATTGGTATCAAATTGCAATCAATTTTGAGACCGAAATGGAGATGCGGTCTCAATTTGAGACCAATTGAGGTTTCGGTCTCAGATTTTCGATACCAATTGCAATTTTCGGATTCAATTAGATACCGTGGAAACGTTCGGTCTCAGATTTAGAAACCAAACTCCATAATTGGTTTCAACTTGAGACCAATAGATTTTTCGGTCTCAGATTTTAGAGACCAACAAAATTTTTGGTCTCAGATTTTAGAGACCACTAAAATATTTCGGTCTCAGATTTAGAGACCAAGCTTCGAAATTGGTCTCTAATAGAGACCAAAACCACTTTCGGTCTCAAATTTAGAGACCAATTTTGTAGCTCGGTCTCCATTAGAGACCAAATTAATTAACAGTCTCCAATTGTTAAGACCAAACTTCCAGGGAATTCACTTTCAGTTAGAGACCACAGCAGCGGTCTCAAAATTTTTGAGAAATTGAGGAAATTGCGCGCGATGGAGCTTGTCTTTGCTACTGTCTGGTAATTGCTGCTCACTGCTTCTTCCTTTGTGCTCGCGTCTGTAGCTCGGTCTCCATCTCCCTAGCTGCTACTCTCTACTCTCTGCTCATAGGAAAGACACTCACTCCATTTGCTACCTTGCTGCCTCAAGCGTTCACTGAAGTCAGTTTCTGGCTTGCTGCTTCAAACACCCGAAACAAGCAGCTCAGTGTGGGCTTCCTGCTTCAAACCCCGAAAACACCAAGGTATTCACAGTCATATCCCCTCTACTTTTGGTTCGTTATGAATGTTGTGCTCTCATTTGGTGTGTCTTCACCCTCATGGGTCTTGTTTGCTATCAATGGAAGTGTGGATTTGAGGTTGGTAGGGTTGTATGGAACGTTGTTTTTGCCACTAGATCGCTGGTTATGTCATTACAACTGTGTATGGCTTCGTTGGTGTGGAGTTGCTAGCGGTTGAACTGGTTCCTGATTATGCACACCAGGTGTTCGTAAAAGTGCCTCAGTTGATTTCAGTTACCTCTGCCAGCTAGTTCATCTTTGCAATGCACCATAATGTTAGCTCAGGTCCTTTCTGTCAGTTACAATTAATGAGTGTTTTCCATGAATTTTGTCAAATTCGCTATATGAGTCAGTGAGTGGTGTCTAATGCATCAAGTTGGACAAATATTGTATATTGGATATGAAAGTAGAGACCTAACTTCAGAACTTGTATCATTCAAGTTACTTTTTTGTTATTATCGCTATTTCATATTAGCAAATTTAGTTTTATATCGTTATTACACTATTTATGTACATTATTATTTTTGTGAACCTAAGACACTAATAAGAAGATAGAGTTCTAAAGCGTTAAGGCCATCCACATTGTAAGGCTCAAGGTAGAATAATAATTCAATACAACGAATTTAGGATTACACTAAATTTGATAGGAAAAGGTGGCGTGGGATTTGGAACTGAACTGAAAGAGGACTTGCATTCAGCGACAACTAAGCCTAGCAAAACCTTGAACTGTAGAACTGAACAACCCAAGCTCATAATTGAAACAAGCATATTCCATTTGGAACTATTCTTATGTGAAATAATTTCCTCCAAAATTTCTTCTTTTAATTTTGTCACTTTAACATGCTATTGTTTTCAAATGTGTACTATTCTTATGCACATATATGGTGTTCAATGCCTTTTTATATCCCCACGATGCATATGGTTTGCTCTCTAATCGGTACTCCTCATAACATGGTTGTATATATTGCTCATTTTTCCCTTTTTGTGTGATTCTACATATTTCTAGATAACATAGATGAGTTTAGAAATATTACATAAATATTGAACAATGGTTAAGGTGGGTAAAATATGGGAACCAACCTTCAAAAAACCACCTAAATTCGGAGGTTGATTTCTATAAGGAAGACTAGTGTAAGAAATTGTTGTATGCACCGTTCACTTAATTATTTAACGAAAAGCTATTGTAAATTTTTTGGTTTTCAGATTGAAGAATCAATAGCTACTTGAACTGAAATGACATGTGTTATGTGACTAATGTCAAATTGCTGTACATAGCATGAACATCCTGGCTTTCTGCCATGTTCCTCCATTGCTTG
>JACYFF010031956.1:10491648-10546301 GCA_017589665.1 Selenicereus undatus | reverse complement strand
GGGGGGGATCCTTGTGATGATGATGATGAATGATGAATGATGAAAGAGGGCAAGCATGAGATGGTAGGTGATGGAGAGGGAAGATGGCAGCCGTGACTATGGTATGAAGCTACCGTCAAGTTCTCTGGAGGTGAGGATTAGGATGAATATATTATGATGATGGTGAGGCTAGGGTTAGTGACTTAGGGTTTCCTTCTTCCTTTCTTCCTTAGACTTCTTCTTCCTCAAGACTTTTAGCTTTTCACCAACTCTTGAAACCCTAGTCCAATTAAATAATTATGAAAATAATAATTTCCATAATTATTATTTTTTTGACCGTCTTGTAGGCAAGTGTGTAAAACCCGAGCTTTTACGTCCTCTCTTCTCCTCTTTATTAAATTGATACTAACCCTGAAAAATATATCAAATAAAACAAATTAAACGAAATAATATATATAATATATTTGAAATAATTACAAAAATAATGCATGATTTATGACTTGACAAGAACCTCACTTTAGGGAAATGTAGAACACTCCCACTCATGAATTTAAAATTATACAAGGGTTACTCAATTCTCTTCCAGTCACACAAACTACCATAGGCTTGTTAAGGTTCTCAATTTTCGAACACTAAAATGCAAAATGCAAAATAATATTCAAGAGGACTTTTTAGGGTTGTAATGGGGCCAAGGTTAAGAATGAGAGAAATGATTTGGGAAATGAGGAGTTAAAAGCCTTAGCTAATGAGTCAACACTTACACCAACTTTAATAATCACACATTCTCTCAAAACAAAATAAGGCACACCTCTCAACAATGGACCATTGGAAATGAGTACATATAAAGGCAACAACATGCCAAACACTCTTATTCAAAACTCTTTTCGGAGTTTTTGAATTTTTTTTCAACTTTTTTTTTTTCCATTGGAACTTTTTCCCTTTTTTTATTTTTTTTCTTTTTTTTTCCTTCTTTTTTAACATTAAGAAGATGAATTAATGGCATTTACAAAAACAATACAACTCAATTTCCAAATGGTTCTAATGAAACATCACTATAACCAAAATCAATTAGCAATTACATAAACACCCAAAAGCTACCCTCCAAATAATGAAGTGTTGCTTCACTAGTCTTGGCTTAGGTATAGAAATGTGTTTAGGTCAAGGGTTAAAATGAAAGGTTCACAACAAAAATGGTCAAGGCTCAAAAGGGGTTAACAAAGGGTAAAAGTGTCAAACATGGGATGGCAATTTGGCTTTGTGGCTTGCAAGCAAAATAAAAAATGCCTCTGTCATATTATTATAATGCACATGCTAAATGTGTTTTCAAAAAGAATCAAAGCAAATCCTCGAGATGTAATCTTGGAAGACACACACAGGAAAGAAAAACATGAGACTAAAATAATAAACTAGTCTATAAAGCTCAAAATCTCATGGATTATCTACCAAAGTCAAGCTTGCATTTAAAAAATAATGGAAGTTAGGACTGCATACAAACATCACACTTTAGGATTAAGTTCTATCAAAGCACACACATCTATATACAACCCAATACTAAGGTACAAGAGAACATAACCAATTAGAATAGCACACATATTCCCCAAAACAAAACAAAAATCTTTTTGAATTTTCAAAAATTTTCATTTGTTTCCTCTTTTTTTTTTTGAAATATAGTTTCCCTACTCCTACACCTAAATTAGACAATGTCCTTATTGGAAATAAGAGAAACATAAAACACAAAAATAAAAACTAGAAGTACAAATATACAAAAAGGAAAAGAAGACCCAAAAACAAAAGACACAATCAAAAACAATGTACAAACATATATACACAAGAGAAAAACAAAAGTATCCAAATACACAAAAAGAAAAGAAAAATGAGAAAAAGAGAAAGAAAGGAAAGAAATCTCGCAAACCAGGTTGGGTACTGAGTACACCTGAGCTACCTTAGAATTGCATCACTGATCAGAGCTCGACTCGTAGAGTATCAGATACTCCACATCGTCTTTACTCGGAAGCTCCAGATATTGCCTCAATCATTGGCCATTCACTTTAAATTTGGTACCAATGTTAGGATCCTGAATTTCAATTACACATAGGGAAAAACACGTGAAATAATAAAAGGACCCGTCCATCGGGACCTCAATTTCCCTGGAAATAAATGGAACTTAGAGTAATGTAAGAGTACTTTCGTTCTTGGGGAAAAATCTTTTCTAAGGATTTGTTTGTCACGAAACAACTTAGCTCTGTTTTGTAAGATCGAGCACTCTCATAAGCCTCAGCTCGTATCTCTTCAAGTTCACTCAGTTGCAGTCTTCGCTCCTCACCGTCCTCAGTCAAGTCATAATTGAGCATCTTAATGGCCCACCAAGCTTTATGCTCTATTTCAATAGGGAGATGACAAGACTTACCATAAACAACCCTAAAGGTGACATACCCAATGGAGTTTTGAAAGCCATCCTATCAGCACAAAAAGCATCTACAAGCTTGTCGGCTAAATCTTTCTTATTTCTACTCACCGTCTTCTCGAGAATCTGTGCTTAATTTGCCGATTGGACACTTGAACCTAGCCACTAGGTTGGGGATGATAGGGGGTAGCAAGCATATGAACTATGGAGTACCTGTTCAATAAGGCATCAAAAATCTGTTATGAAAGTGGGTACTCTGATCACTAACGATAGCACGGGGCATGCCACATATGGCAAAGATGTTCTCCCTGAGGAACTTCACAAACACTTTGGCATCATTGCTCCTAGAAGGGATAGCCTCAACCCATTTAGAAGCATAATCCATAGCCAATAAAATGTAATCATTCCCAAAAGATGATGGAAATGGTCCCATGAAATCTATACCCTGTACAGCAAAAATCTCTACCACAATGAATGGATTAAGTGACATCATATCTCTTCTAGTTATTCTACCCAACTATTGGCACCTATGGAAACCCTTATAGTATTCAAAAGTACCCCTAAACAAGGTAGCTCATGAGGTGGAAGAACCGATCTCTATCATTCTTAGTCAAACCCTTAAGAATTTTACCAGAAACTAGGTAGTTCACAATGTTAGCATACCAAGGATCAAGGTGGATAACATATAATTTCTCATCGGGGAAGTACTCAGAAATACTCGACTCACTCTCTCCATCACAGAGAATCCTAGACAAATGGTTAGTAACAAGGTTCTCACAACCCTTCTTGTCTCTAGTCTCACAGTCAAACTTATGCAAAAGCAATATCCATCTTATAAGTCTAGACTTAGCATCCTTCTTAAAAAGAGGGTACTTAAGAGCAGAGTGATCAGTATAGACAATAACATGAGACCCAATAAGATAAGGTACAGTTCAGGACATCATTCAGAGTGTGACTAGTATAATAGATGACATGGAGCTTCTTATCAAACGTTGCCCTAGAACAACCCCAACAGTATAATCAAACGTGTCACACATCAACTCAAACGGTTCTTCCCATATGGGAGGATGAAGAATAGGAGCAGAGGTTAAGGCTTCCTTAAGCTTAGTAAATGCCACTAGACACTCCTCAGGGAAGTAAAATGGCACATTCTTAGCTCACAACTTGGTTAAAGGCTTCGCTATCTTGGTAAAATCCTTAATGAAACGACGATAGAAATAAGGATGTCTAAGGAAAGAACTCACCTCTTTCACACAAGTGGGAAGGGGAAGATTAACAATCAAATCAGTTTTAGCCTTGTCTACCACAATTCTATGTCTGGAAATAATGTGGCCTAAGACTATCCCCTCTTTAACCATGAAGTGACGGTTATGCTAGTTCAAGGTTAAGTTTTTCTCCCTACACCTATCCAACACTTTTCTTAGATTAGACAGACAATTATCAAAGGAAGACCCAAATACAAAAAAGTCATCCATGAAAATTTTCACGCATTTCTCAGCCAAATATGAGAAAACAAAAATCATGTACTTCTAAAAGGTAGCAGGGGCATAACATAGTCCAAACGACATTCTTCTAAAGACATAAGCCCTAAATGGCTAGGTGAAAGTAGTATTCTCCTTATCCTTAGAAGTAGTAGAGATCTAAGTGTAGCCAGAACATCTATATAAAAAACAATAAAAGGAATGTCTAGCTAACCTCTCTAACATTTGGTCATGGAATGGAAGGGAAAAATGGTCTTTCCTAGTGGCACCACTCAATTTGCAATAATCTATGCACACATGCTACCATATTGAACTATCATTCCTAATCATGGTAATAGCGATTTTCTTAGGAACAACTTATATAGGGCTAACCCACTTACTATCAGAAATAGGATAAATAATCCAATGATCTAACCACTTTAGTACTTCGTTCCTAACTACTTGCTGCAAAGTTAGGTTCAAATGCTTTTGGTAGTCTCGGTAGGGCTTAGCATTTTCCTCCAAATGAATTCCATGTTGCACAATAGAATGACTAATGCCCTTGATATCCCCTAAAGTCCAACCTATAGCCTTCTTGTTCTCTCTCTAAGTAGAGCAATCAATTTATCCTCTTAGTCTCAATTTAGGTCAGAAGTAATAATCACAGATAATGATTCATCAGGTCTTAGGAATGCATACTTAAGAGAATCAAGAAGAGGTCTTAATTTAAGAGTAGGAGGGGAAACAGACTTATGAGCAGATTCGAAAACAGTAGCAAGCAAACAGTCAGTAGCAGAGCACAAGTTATCAAATTCAAACACATCATACTCGAGTTCATCATTCACAAGAAAAGATTCACACTCATCAACAAATATATCTTCAAAATCATCATCAAATACAGAATCTTCTACCTAGTTAAGAGTAGAAAACTCCACATTATCAAAACTAGAATGTTGTCATTGCATATTAAAGATGTCTAAGATCATATTGTCAAAAGATAGTATCATCATAGCATTCTGGCAATTAATGAGGGCATTGGCAGTGGCCAAGAAAGGACGCCCTCAAATCAAAATGACTTGACTAGTTACACTGGACACCTTCTCAGTCTCAATCACAGCTAGGGGTGTTCATCGGTCCAAACCCGGACTGGACCAGGTTGGACCAAGGACCGAATAAGAGGGAAGTTATGGACCATGGACCGGAACGAAAAAAATGGACTAGATCGGACCGGACCGAATTGTTAAGTTAGCAAATTTTTACGATTTGAACATCTTATATTTATTTCGATATGAAAAATTTCAACATATTTTCACCATGAAAACAAAATCAATATTCTTGAACGTTTTAGAAATTATAAGTTGCAAAGGAAAATTAAAATTAAATAAGTAAAAAGTTGGTTTTCAAATTTTTTTTATTCTTTTTTTTATTCGATCATCGCTCCGGACCGATGGACCGGACCAGACGGGACCGAAGACCGAATAAAAAAATATGTGGACCATGGATCGGACTGAATTTATTCGGTTCGATTCGGTCTGGTCTGGTCTAGGTCGGACTTCGGTCCAGTCCAGGTATAAACCAAATAAGGAACACCCCTAATCACAGTAAAGTCCATAGGGTAAATGAATTCACCCACTCTAATAAGCACATCCTTAACTATACCCTTAGGCAACCTGGTCGATCTATCAGCTAAGTAGATTACCATCTTGGTAGGTTTTAGCTAACCTAACTCTAGCCTTTTATACTCAATGAAGGGTATCAAATTCACACTAGCCCCTAGATCAAGCAAAGCTTTGTAAATAAACTGGTCCCCTATAACTATAGAAATAGTAGAGCAACCAAGGTCCTTATACTTCACTGTAATCTGATGAGAAAGGATAAAACTAGTGCCAGAGGCTAAGAAAGCCTTTTTAGGGACAGTGGTGACTCTTTTGGTGGTACACAGATCCTTTAAAAATCTAGCATATGGAGGCACCTCCTGAGTAGCATCAACTAAAGGAATGTTGATTTTGACTTAAGAGAAGATCTCTCTCATGTTCTTAACGTGATTCTGGTCTTTCTTTTTAAGCCTATGGGGAAAAGGATGTAAAGACTTATGGACTTTGTCAACAAAAGAAGGAGAAGAAGAATCCTTAGGAGGTGGAGGTCAATTGAATAAGAGGAATATTTCTCCTTAGGCTCCTCTTTATTAGAAGGTGACTCAGAAGGAATAGGATTATTAGAATCATTGGGGATACCATCAGTAGCATCCCCCGACTTACTGAATGAACCAGTTTCTATAGAAGAAGGAAAAGGAGAAGAATTAGTGAGGATACATGCAGGGCTCATTAGGATTTTTCACTTAATTATCAATCTCTCAACCAAATCGAAAAGATATAACTGCATTCACTTTCCTCACTCACTCACTAAGGTTAGCACTAGAAGAAGAGAAGGAATGACCTTTAGGTTCACCTCAGGCTGACTCGGCGAAGTACCCAGCTCCCTAAAAGATGATGCTAACTGGGAAAACTGTTTAGTTATCTTTCTCACCATTCTCTCCATATAAGCATTAATCATTCCCTTCAAACCATTATTAGTTTTCCTCTTAATTTATCAATGTTAGTATAACCAGGAGAAGGTTGAACTTGAGGTACAGGAGGTAGAGGTCTTGGTGCATTAGGCACACCTAGAAAAGTCGATCTCTAAAAGGAATTGGAGTGATGGGAGATGGGGTGGGAGTTGTTTTCAGAAAACACTCCAGGCTAGAAGTTAGGGACCGCAGCATTTGGTCAATTACTCTAAGAAAAGTTAAAGACTTAGAGTGATTTCTTCACCTTGGATTGTAGTAATGGGAGAGGAATCATTCTTAGGTCTCTAAAAAGCCATACTCGCTTGCTCTTGTCCAATTGATAACTTGTGAGTAAAATAAGGACAAGCACTCAAAGAATGATCTAAGGTCTGACAGTGAGAATAGGACACCATAGAAGTTTGAGATATCTGGGGAATCTGGTGACACAACCCCTTAAACATGTTTTTTAAAACAGCAATTTTAAACTCTAAGTGACTCACATCAGAGACAGAATGTAACCCACCCGTAACAAACCTAGAACTTAGACTGTCATCTCTAACGATTTCCCACTGCATGATCTTCTTAGCTAAGTCCTTTAGAAATTCGCAAGCAGCAGTGGTGCTCTTAGGAAGAAAACAACCCTGACACATGGACTCTAACATGCTTCTAGTCTGTTGATCAAGTCCTTCATATACAATTTGGCATAATCGTGCTTGGTTTAAACCATGATCAGGACACTGGGCCAATAAATTTTTGAACCTATCAAAGTATCTTTAAAATGATTCCTTGTCTAGTTGCACACATTAATTAATCTTATTCCTTAGCTTAACAGTCTTAGCATTAGGGAAATATTTTTTTAAGAACAGTCTTACAAAATCATTCCAAGAATTAAAAAAATTAACAGCCAAGCCATACATCCATCATTTAGCAGAATCTTTCAAAGCAAATGAAATTAATTTCATTCGCACAACATCAATAGGGATATTAGAAAAATGCATCATAGAACATACTTCTTCGAATTTCCTAAAAAATAAACAAGCATCCTCTAAACCTGTGAATTTAGGGAGCATCTGAGTATAGTGAGGTCTCAATTCAAAAGTCACATTTGGTCCTAGGTCAGGTATAGTAAAACAAGATGACAAAGAAGTCCTAGGAGAATAGAAAATATCGCTCAAAGGTCTCTCTTGCATCATTTCTTGCAATTCTAGTACAAGCTTGGGTTCTAGGTCAAGGTCGGTTTTGCTCCTAACAAGTCTACTACTTTTAGGGTCTCTAGCCCAATCAATCATGTAAATCCCACACCCTCACAAAAGTATGTATTTTTTGTCTTTTTCTATTTTTTTTTTGGTTTTTTGGAGTTTTTTTTTCTTTTAACACACAAAACAACATCAAAAAGTGAATCAAACCTAAAAATAAAATCAAAACAGAAAGTGATCCAATCCTAGAAATAACACAAAAACAAAAACACAAATAAACTAAAAGAAGACATAAAATAAACTAAACCTAAAGAAGCCAAATCTAACAGTAAAACTAAAATAGAAAATAAAACTTCCAAAATCATAACTCTATACATAGTAAATTCTAGACAATCACAAGGAACATGAACATATTTTTTTCCGATTTTTTTTTTGTTGTCCTTGAGCTATGCAGAAAATTACAAATATAAATTAGTTCCAAAAATCACAGAAAATTTCAGATAGTCCCAAAAATTGCAGAAAGATTCACACAAACTCTAGATATTATCCTAAATCCACAAAAATATCAACACAAAAAAATTCAGACCATATCTACTTCAAAAAATTCAAACAGCAACCGGAAAATCATGGAAAATCCTGCACTAGAATGGTTCGACTCTATTATGTCTCTTCTATTCATACACAGCTTCAATAGATCAGTTAGTACTGTTTTTTTAGCAGTAAAACAGACACTAAAAATCATATTAAATTGATAGTAAAACAAAAATAAAATCAAAATATTAAGTCAAAGCGAAAATCTAAAACAAAGAAATCGAAACTAAACTAAACTTCTAAAACTAAATAAAAACTCAACCAAAACCAAAAAGCACAAATATGAAACTAAAATGAAAATGACTTAAATGACTCAACGCAACCAAATTTTACAAAATCATCCCCGAAACGACATCAGAAACTTGTTGTGAACTCCGCATGTGTACAATTTTATTGCCATAGCAGTTACGAGTGTCATCCTTAGAGATGATTTGCAAAACTAGATCACTAAACTAGTCTAAAAATAAGAGGGTATTTCTTGTTGATTTCTTTTAATTTTAATTCCTTACCTAACAGTACCAAAATTGGAGAAATTAAATACCATCACAACACTATCGCAAAATCTGAAAGAAACAAAAAACAAAAATAAATTTGATAGTAATTGATATAATATCCTGGGTTTCTCATATCCAAAGGTAAAGAACAGTAGAGGTCATTGTGACTTGAAGCTGAGAATCCAAAACCAAACATAAGATTGAAGAACGGAGCACCTTGAACCAGAGCACATTCCATAGGAAGTCAAACTGGATTCATGAAATTTCAACTTTAAACATCAAGATTTCACTCTAACAGGAAAAAAAAAACCATTTATAATTCGAGAGCCCTAAAATTGAATATGAAAATTGGAAAATTCAAGTGAAAAAAAATAAAAGAAAATATTATGAAATTTTGATGCCTATCTACCTTCTACTATGCTCTATTCTTCCCCCCCTTGTTGCCTTCAGCCTCCGATTTTGAAGCTCTGTCAACAACTGTCACCTTCTCCTCCCATTAATTCCATTAAGCTCCAATTCAAGCTTTGTATTTACTGCTTGTAACTACTATGTCGAATGGATGATAGGTATATTGATGAAAATAGCAGTTGGGTATGATTTTGGGGGGGGGGGATGAATGATGGGATTAGAGGAAACAGAGGGAAAGAAACTGTCAAGAATGGGAAGTCAAAGTAGTTTCCCTGTTCTATTTTTTTCAGGATTTTTGGGTTGAGAAAAGAAGAAGAAGAAGAAGAAGAAGAAGAAGAAGAAGAAGAAGGGGTTGGGGACTGTTGCTTACATGACTCATGCGTGGGAGAAGAAAAAATGGAGGCTGAGAAATTAGCTTGACAAACTGGCAGGCTCACGTAGGGCCGCGAGATGGGGACTAAGGAGGCCAAGCCTACTGAGGGAGAAAAGGAGAAAGGGAATCTTGGAAAAGGAAGGGCAAAGGCGTGTTGGGCCAGGCCTAGCGGAAAGAAAGAAAGAAAGAGAAAAGGGGGAAGAATCTGGGCAGGCAGGGCAAACAGTAGGCCCAAAATGAAGAGGAAGAAGACTGCGAAGGAAACAGGCCTTTGGGCCACTAGTAACTAAGAAGAGAGTGGTCCCCGACTAAGGAAGAAGAAAGCACACAATTGGGCTCGTGTTTAGGTCGTAGGTTGGGCTAGTTATTTCTTTTATTTAATGGCTTATTTCTTCACCTCCATATGACCCAACACTTCCTTATTTTCCAACTCTTTTTTTATATGATTTCTCCATTGCCTATAAAACAAACAAAACGAACTAAAATTAATTATTTATCTTGAGCAATATTAGATATTAAAGGGGTTAAAATTTAACATAATTTCATATTGAACAATGCGTGCCACTGTCCCTCGTATATCTAATACCCAAACTATGTGGGATATTCTCCAGACTCATTATTCTATTTCAAATAGACCTAGAACTTACTTATTCGATACATAGTTGATCTATGTAACTAGACATATGAACCTTTACTACATGTAATTACACTCTCAATCCATCTGGACGTGGCCCTTGGTAAGTAGACAGGATGGTTGAGCTTCTTCAACAAGGGGGCCTGTTGAGAGCAAAAAACTTGTCAAAACTTTTGATGATATAATCTACTTAATTATAAGAAAGGAAAAAAAAGTGAACCGACATTGAACTTCTTAAACACGGTATTCCATTTCTCAACATCTCCCATGTACATCTCCAAGTATCGCATTGCATACACCCCTGAGTCAGGATAAGCTTTTCTTGAAACTTCCATCCAAGGTAGTTTCAGTTGCTCCAATTGCAAACTCTCCATAGAAATAGCTTTGCCCTTGGCTGATTTGGGGATTTTATCAGGAAAATACTTTGAGAAGCACCGAACCTAGAGAAAAAAAGTAGTATACATTTATAATAGGTAACTTCAAATATTAGAGGATTAGAATATCAAAAGGACGAAAAGGTGATACAGAAAATTTTCAAGAGGCTGACACAAACAAGAATAGCACCATTGTCCACATTGTGATGACTAGCAGAATGGATAATCTCCACCTTCTTTGGCAAGAAATTGAAGCGCACAACAAAGTAATATTCATTCTGAAACACTGAAAAGAATATCTGCATATCAATACAGCTATATAAGTATATGTACACCATTAAGCTATATAAGCATATGTCAGCCACATTGCGATTGTAGTGCAACAATGGCAACAGTAAAATATGGACAACGTAACACCAACATTTACTCCACAATTTTACATCTTAATTTTGATCCAATGAATTTTTTATACAATGCAGTGAATCTTTTACTAACTGCAGGGAACCTTTTCCTAATTGCAGTGAATCTTTTATGCCAACAAGCAAAATTAAATTGTTTTTAATTGCTATAGGTCTGAGGCTGCACACTGTACACGCAACATATGTACCTAATAAGGTACATACGTTTGTAAGGTAATATTTTCCTCACGACAATATATCACTAATATCATAGGTATTTCATATGCTCCAGAAAAGCACAACTATAAGGAGTATAGTAATGTATTTAAAATATATTATTTTATTTGAGTGGGCCATAAATCTTGGTAAATCATCTTGGGAGTTTTTGGCAAATAATTTTTTGAAGTGCTTTTTAGCTAAAAAAAGCTTTTTTGGCTAAGATTAACTTTTTGACCAAGTAAAAAAACTAAATTGGGCGTTTGATGAAAAGACTTTTTATAAGAGCTTTTTGGGTCCAAAAGCTAATTTAAAAAGGTTAATTCCATGAGCTTTTTGTAAGAGCTTTTTGAAGAATAAGCTTTTAGTGCACAATTTTATTAGAAACAACTAATTTTATGAAATAATTTTTCAATAAACAGCTAATTCAAACAACTAATACAAACAGCTAACTTTACAATAGCTAATGCAAACAGTTAACAACTAACAACTGTTTATCAAATAGGACCCTTATTTAGCAAAATCAATTCATGCAGTATATCCTAATAGAAGAGAAAACATTAAGAAATACAATTATTTTCAATCTACTTATGTTGGAAAGCCATTTCACAAGATTGAATAACAAAACAACAAGTAGATCTATGCATTCATTATGTAATTGTGTTTCATACTTGTATTTTCTAGCTGAGTTAATAAGTGAACTAATGAGTAGCAAACCGCTACTCAAGTGAAACATCTCATCAACATTTTGACCTATGCATTTTAAGAAATGGTAAGCTTCGTTTGAAATTTGGAGTTTCTTGTCTTCTAGTGAAATGGAATTCTAGGATCCCTTACCGATATGAAATAATAATTTTCGATAATTAATACTAATAGAGGATTTGTATATCAAAAATTTGTAATTATTTTTGTAAACCTTAATTATACACATCAATATAAATACAGGATCTTGGCTCCCTAATTGAGGTGAGTCAGTTCATTCATTAGTTCCTCTCGTAGTATCAGAGCTGTAAAAACTATAAAACAAGATAAATTATTTTCTTTTTTTTCTACCCGTTCAGCTTCTTGTTCCTCAAGCAAACCCTAGCATCTCCCACCCAGCCGCCGGCAACCATGGCTAACCCGCCGTCTATCCCACAGCCAGTATGCTTCAGTCTTGCGTCCACCATGGTCTCCACCGAAGCCTAAGCCTCTTCCACTCCAGCTAGGTTGCAGCGTTTTCACGATTTTGACCCAGTCACCCGTAGCCCAAACCCCTTCACAAAGCCCGTTGTTGCATCTTTCCAGCTGGCCTCATCTGTCTCAGCGACACTCATCGTTCTTTTGGCTGCCACCTAGGGTCCTGACCAGCCCTTAGGCGATGCCCCCTAACCCGCGCCCTTCACCCCCAACCTGGGCTCCACCTACTGCTCCCACGGGTCTGTTTATCTCCGGTTTTGCACCCTGCCTTGCCGAGCCGCCTCCTACTCTTGACCATGTCCTCTCCCAATTGCAAGCGGTTTATCTTGGCTGCTCGTCGACCCCTGTGCTTCCGCTCTCATTCTCCTTGCCAAGTCTCCCATCCAACATCAATATCACAAGCCTTGTCAAGGTTCCCTTACAGTCCATTGACGATTACTTAAACTGGAGGACTTAGTTTACGACCTTCTTAATAGCCTATAACTTACTTGGCCTCGTTGACGGATCCTACCCACCACCCTCCTCCACTATATAGGGTGGAAGTGGGCGACAAATGCTTAATCCATTATTTTCAAATTGGCTTCGGGTTGCTCAAATGCTTCGCTTCCTTCTATTTGCTACTATTTCGGTGACATGCTTGTCGAGGTTCGAGACTTGGTTCATTCCTCTCAAATTTGGGACCATCTTTACAAACGATTCCAAACTACTAGCCTTGCGAAGACTTTGGAACTACGTTGCAAACTCACCAACATGAAGAAGCAAGCATCTCAATCCATGGATTCTTTTCTTCGGGAAATTAAAATTAATATCGCAGACTCTCTTGCCGCGATCAATTCCCCTTTGACTGATTAGGAACTTGTTCAGTATACCATTGACATACTGGATGATCAGTATGAGGTTTTTGTGACCATTGCTACTTACTTTGGAGGTCATCTCACCTTTGACGATCTCCGTACCAAGCTCATTAAGTATGAGCCCCAGGTTTAAAACCTGCACGAGTCTACTTCTTTGGGACACTCTTCTTATCAGGCTCTTACCACCTCTACTGGTTCTGCATGTTCCTCTCACAATGGTGTCCATAATTCAAACTCAAGCACTGGTCATTCTACCAACACAGGTCGAGGTTGTAGCAACAACTAACATAACAATCATTCCAACAGAGGTCATGGTGGTGGCCATGGCAGAGGGCACAATAACACCAATGGTGGTTGTGGGGCTCAGCATCAGTCTTCACCTTCTGGGGGACAAGGTTCTTATGCTTCTGGTATATCTTCTAGCTCTAGTCATTATATTGGCCTTAATACTTTTGATACTCCAGTTCCTTCAGCAACTATGTCTCTAGAACTTCATTCTAACGTGCCCCCCTCCCCAAGTTGTTTGTCAACTCTGTTTTGCCCTAGATCACATAGCCCCTTACTGTCCTCACTACTTTCCTGTTGTTGCTCAAGCCAACTCCACCCCAGGCCAGAATGCTCTTACTATTGTCCAGTCTGGCGAAGCTAACGAAGCTCTCTAGTATCCTAACTTGGCTGCCTCATCTCACATGACTCCTTCAGAAGGTATTCTTTTCACAAAACTTCCTTACAATGGCTCAGATTCTAACATTGTTGGTAATGGAACTCATTTTCCTATACATCATGTTGGCCAAGTGCACTTATCTACTTCTACCTCGGCCCTTACACTTAATAATGTTTTACTTGTGCCTAAATTAAAATATAACTTGCTATCCGTCCAAAAATTATGTAAGGATAATAACTGCGAACTTGGTTGTGATTCTTCTACTGTACATGTTAAGGACAAGACAGAGAGGACAACTCTTCTTCGAGGTACCAGTGATGGTGGCATATACCTCCTATCCACTTCCGTGTCTCACTTAGCCTTCGTTGTTGTTTCCAACTTTGGGGATTTTTGGCATCGTCACCTTGGTCATTGTGGGTCTCGTGTTCTAGATGCTCTTAGGTGTAAGAATTTTATTTCTCTTACTTCTAAGTTTAGCAATAATTGTGTCTCCTGTAAGTAGGGTAAAGCTCACCATTTACCCTTTAATGATGCTGAACACTGTTATGGAACTCCCTTTCATGGAGTGCATTCTGATGTTTAATTTGGCAGTCACTTGTGCTTTCTAATTTACATTATCGTTATTATGTTGTGTTTGTTGATGACTACACACGATTCACTTGGATTTATCCCATGAGATATAAATCTAAAGCTTTTCAACATTTTTAGCTTTTCAAAAGCTAGTTGAGACCATGTTTGACTGTAAAATTAAACTTTTTCAAAGTGAAGGTGGGAGAGAATTTGACAATGATTCCTTTAAGGATCATTTCGTTCAACATGGTATTTATTTTCGAAAATCTTGCCCCCAAACCCCTGAGCAGAATGGCGAAGCTAAACGGAAGCATCGTCACATTATAGAAATGGCACGCACCTTTTTACTTGACGCACATCTTCCTGGCCAGTTCTGGGTTGATGCTAATATGCTGCCACTTTTATAATAAACCGACTTCCAACCCCCCTTTGGATGGCCATTCTCCTTTTGAAAAACTTTTTCATAAGATTGCGGATTAATTCTTTTCTGTGGGTCTTTGGGTGTGAGTGTTTTCCCACTCTTTTTAATAACCAACATAAGCTCGAACCACAGTCAAAACATTGTGTTTTTCTCGACTATGCTTCTTGTTATAAAGGGTATCGATGTCTTGACCCCACTACGGGGCGTGTCTATGTCAACCGTCATGTTTTGTTTCATGAAGATGTCTTCCTCTACCCTAAGTTGCAGACTCCCGAGTTCCAATTCCACAATATCTCTCCCATTCGGCTTATTTCTGTTCCCAATCCCTTTTTCCTACCACTGTCCCCAAACCTTAACTAGAGTCCTTCACCTAGTTTCTCCTCTCTAACTTCATCTAGGGCGATGTTTGAGCCTATGGTATCTTCCTAGTCTATCCCGGTCGTTCCCTGTCATGAGTTTTCGTGTCAGCCTCTGCCTTCTTCTAATCCTGGGTCATCCTCATCTATTGCCCACGTCCCTTCGCCTGCGCCCTCCACTTCGCTCCCAAGACCTGTTAGTCCTGAGGGGGTGTCCTACTCCTCTCAACCTATAGTCTCACCACCCCTACACCCACCTCCTCCTTTGCCACCCACAAACTGTCATCCAACGCAAACACATGCTAAGTCTGGAGTTAGTAAGCCTCGTTAGCTTTTGTCCTTAAATGCACTTTATACAGAATCAGAACCTACTTCCTTTTCCCAAGCTAACAAAGATAAAAATTAGCAGATGGTGATGGCTGGAGAATTTAATGCACTTGTTCAAAATTATACTTGGCACCTTGTTCCTTATCGAGATAACATGAACCTGTTAAGTTGTAAGTGGGTCTATCGGATAAAATAAAATCCTGATGGTTCTATTAGGCATAGGAAGGCCCGGTAGGTTGTTAGAGGTTTTGATCAGCTTGTTGGGCTTGATTACATGGAGACATTTAGTCCTGTTGTGAAGCCCATTACCATTTGTATTGTTCCCTCTCTTACCATCACTGACAATTGGGTCATTAGGCAACTTGATGTTAAGAATGCTTTCTTACACGGTGACTTACATGAGGAAGTCTACATGACTTAACCTCAAGGGTTCACTCACCTTGATTTCCCTCATCATGAGTGCAGGCTGCACAAGTCTCTTTATGGATTGAAACAAGCTCCCTGTGTCTGGTTTCATAAGTTTCAGTAGTTTCCTTCTTAGTCTGGGCTTCACTTGTAGTTGTATTAACTCCTCCATGTTTATCTTACATCATTCCACTCATATTCTAATCCTACTCTTGTATGTGGATAGACTTGGCAAAACTGACCCGAGACCCGAAACCCGAACCGAATGATCTGAACCCATACCCGACCCGATACCTAAAACATACTCACCCGAAAGTGGACCTGAAACCCGAATTGACCCGAACCGAACCATACCTGACCCGAAATTTTCTACAAAGTTAGTTGTTTTAGTATGACGAGCGTATTTGACCAAAAATTGGTTGATCCGAAATCGACCCAACCTGACCTATACTCGACCCAAACCGAAACAACCCGAAATATCACTTAATCGGAACATCACCCAATCCGAACTTAACCCGACCCGTACCCGAACCGAATGACCCATTTGCCAGGTCTATATGTGGATGATATTACTTTTACTGGCAACTCCCCTTCTCTGTTGTAGCATATTATATACCTCATCTCTACTCAATTTCCTATGAAAGATCTTGGTGATTTCCATTACTTTCTGGGGGGGGTTGTGTGGACTCCTAATATGCTCTTTCTATCCCAACATAAATATTTCCAGGATCCCCTCACTAAATTTCATATTCACAAATCTAAGCCTGTCCGCACTCCACTACCTTCCAGGACAGTGTTATCTCTTACTGATAGAGACTTATTATCTGATCCTACTGAGTATCACAGTATGGTTGGGGCCTTGCAATATCTAACTATGACTAGACCTGATATATCTTATGCAATGAATCTTGTCTCTCAGTTTATACATGCTCCACGTACTGCTCATCTTTCTATGGTGTAGTGCATTTTTCGCCATTTGCCGGGTACAGCTGATTATGGTCTCACACTTCGACGGGCAAAATCTCTTTCTGTTTTCCTTGCTTGTTCTGATGCTGATTGGGCCAGTTGTCCATATAGCTCTCGCTCCATAACAGGGTATGCCATTTTCTTGGGTCCTAACTTGATCTCTGGGTGCTCCAAAAAGCAGCCAATAGTGTCAAAATCCTCTATTGAAGCGGAATACAGGGCAATTGCTTATACTGTCACCGAAACTCTATGGATATACTATCTTCTTACTGAGCTAGGCATTATTCTGCGTGCTCTTGTTAAAGTTCTATATGATAACATCTCTACTACATACATCACTGCTAATCCTGTACTTCATGATCGCAGTAAGCACATCAAGGTGGACTATCAATTTGTTCATGAATGTGTCTCTCATGGCGATCTTGTTGTCACCTATACACCTACTCAGCTTCAACTAGCGGATATTTTCACTAAGGCTCTCCCTGTGTAGTGTTTTCTTTTCTTAAAGTCCAATTTGTCTATGGATCCCCCCATTCAGATTTGGGGGGGGGGGTAATAGAGGATTTGTATACCAAAAATATGTAATTATTTTTGTAAACCCTAATTGTGCACATCAATATAAATATAGGAACCCGGCTCCCTCATTGAGGTGAGTCAGTTCATTCATTAATTCCTCTCAAATATGGTCATTGTTGATATCCTAAATGTGAAAAGTTCAATCTAGATCATTTAATATTTAATTTGTTGATGACTTTTTGATGTTTCCTAGATAAGATACGCTTTTTGTGGATTTGCTCTTCAAGTGTTTTGATGACTTAAATAAAGTATTACGTATGTCTAAAAACTTGAACAAACTATGAAAATACCCTCCATTTTGTGTGTATGACGTATTGACTAGAATTTTTTTAAAAAAAATCATCACATAGCCTTGCTGTCAATGTAGCCCAATCAAATGTGATAAAGAGTTGAATTTTTGACACATTAGGGTGCTTCATACTACAACCTGCCGTCGAAAAGTGGCATGCTTATTAATTTTACCTAGATGATTCTCATACTCTCCCTTTGCTTCTGAACAATGTGAGTACGGGTTAAGGTCAACCTGTCGAGATAAAAAAAAATGTCTAAATTAACATTCATTCAATAGAACCATGCGTAAGTAAGTTGTATATAATTGTGATGGAGAAGAGGGGATAGATTTTTCACAATCTTATTCTTGGTTATAAAGAACTTGTTTCCATTTGTCTTAAATTATAATCCTTTGTATTACCTTAGCTTCTACTCCATAAAATGGGGTAAAAAGAAGTAGATGATTAGTATATAAGACGACATATTGTTATAATTTACTATAATTCAAATAATGAAGAGATAATAAAAAGAAAAAGATAATTTTTTTCCTTTTAAATCCAATGCTAATAAAATTATTATTGTTTGTAATTCTTCTTCTTTTTGTGTTGTTATTGCAAGGTAAGAGTATTTTAGTCATTTTCTATCTATAAGTTAATTTTGTAAAAGATCAATGGATCTAAATGCTGGCTTTTAAACTCTTAGTTTTAGCACCAAAATATTTATACACCAAATACCTCTATAGATATAAATGTAAGTAATTCCTAAAAAGTTGTCAACTAAACAATCCCAAATCAGTATTCATGTCCAAAAATGCCACTAATTAAGTTTTACATTTTTTCCCCAAAAATGTCATTGAGTTATTTTTCTCCCTTAATACCACCATGTTTAATTTTTTTTTTCCCTCCAATTTTCCTCCAAGTGGTGGTACAACTTGTTATTGTTGGTGGCAACTTGAAAAAAAAAAAAACAATTGAGTAGTACTGGATTGCAAAGAAACAACCTAGTTGTCACAAAATGAATAAAAAAATTATTAGAAAGAGACAAAATTACCAGTAAATACTTTATAACTAAATAAATTTCAAGAAACACGAAAATTGGAGCTTACTACCTGTAATTATGGATGATGACAACCCATTGTTGAAATAGTTGAGACCATACCCATATTTTTTTTGAAGTGATGGAAATTACTTAAATTTATTTCATCTTTCATATGTTATATCATTTAGATTTTTGTGTTTGCAATGCTTACTCCTCGTCACCTTTCCTCGTTTATTTTCCTGATCAATTTGATTGATAATGAAAACAAGAATCAAATAGTAGCTAAATTTCGGTGATTGAAAGCGGGTCCAAACAGGAGGATAAATGGAGGGGGGAAGGGGGAGGGGGGGGGGTGTAAACCAGGGGCTACGGGCAATTTATTACTGGCTCAGGTTGATTACTTGTTACTACAACATTTCCCGACCTTAGCTCTCAGATTTTATTTACCCAAATCCACCTAGGTAAAATTTTGTTCATAAATCCTAATAAACGCGGCACTGTTGAAAAAAGGGGCATGACATCTCTAATATTCAGATTTCTTTGCCACTCTTGCTGGATCTTCTTTTAACTGCACAAAATCAGCAAATTAAAGAAAATCCAATCAGCTATCTTCATTCATAAATCAGATATTCATTATTTGTTGTACAACGAGTCAACTAAAGTTTGTTAATTAGTACCTTCGCAAGGAGCTTCTTCTGATAACGGTAGCCCTTATTACATAAGAAAACATATACTTTTTTAGATGATATATATTGTCTCACTTAAAAATTATAAAACATGAAATAAAAATACATGTGTAAACAAAAAAGGGCCAATAAAAAGAATTTTAACCTTATGAAACAAATAAATAATATATAAACCTAGTGCTAGCCTCATATAAAGTAGTGAAAATGAAAGGTTAATTAATCACCTTATCAGTTCCATAAATGTAGTCACAATAGGTGAAGAGTGTGGCAAAGTTGCTTTGGCTTTGGCCTCCAACAAAATGATGGTAATCGTGGTACTTAGCTCCTCCATAGAATGGGATGTACTTTGTTGGGTTCCAAGGGAAGTCATACCTATAATTCAAGAGCTAGCATCAAAAAATGCCACAAAATAAACAAAATGGGCAACAAAAAGATAGTTCAACCAAGCAGCCGACATTTTCTTCTATTTTTTTCTTGTTGAAAATGATTGTACTTTTTGTTAGGTTCACAAGAATGCGTATATTGTGCATATAAACCTAGAAGTTATGATAAAAATTTTGCCCACATTTAATTCTGAACCCGATCATCTTAATTGTACTATACTAACTTGTGTGTATCTTTCCAGAATTTGAGAATTTAGTTTAAGAGGCATACCCGCAATGAGTTTCAATGCCTGCAACGTTTCTGAGAATGAACCACAACCAAAAGGTGACCATGTGACCCGGGACTATAGCCGGACCCAAGAATGAAGGGACCCCTAGGATCAAGATGTCGGCCCAGTGGGCATAGGCGGACGCTAACCCCATGGGCGCGGTGTATTCGTGGTGTACACAGTGGATGTTCTCGTACATCCATTTGCAATGAAACCACCTGTGCATCCAGTATTGTGTGTAGTCTTCAATGATGAAGTAAATTGCTAGTTGGACTAACACTTCCCACACTGATGGCATTGGCAATCCTGTCCTTATTCCAATGAACTGTCATACCATGCAAATGCAATGAATTAGTTTGATCTTAGGAGTTATTGTTCACGAAGGGGCAACATCACATCATTTATGTTAGAATTGGTTATAGATTGTAATATCCTAAAATTCAAGTAATATCCTAAACTTCAAGGAAGCTTCCTCAACTTAGGGCAATATTAATATTTAGGATCATTAAATATCGTGAATTCTCATCTAGCTAGAGTATCCAACGAGGACATTCTAAATGCAGGCACTGTTCTTTTTGTTGGTAAATTTCAATTTATCAACTTCAACTTACTTCATAAATATCAATAAAAAAAAATATCAACTTCAACTAACTTCAATCTGCTTCAACTCACTTTACGAACTTTAATAAAAAATACCAACTGCAACTAACTTCAACCCACTTCAATTAATCCACTATTTTAGCCGATTTCTACCAATCATACAAAAAATATATCAATTTCAACCCATTTTAACCTACTTCATCCACTTCAACCCATTTCAATTAACTTCACTCATTTTTCAATCCCTTTTTCCCAATGAGAAGAACAGACCTGTAGTTAGCGAGTTTTGATTTTAGATCTTTCAATTGGAAGATAAAACTCACACCAATTAAAGTGGAAGTTGTTAACATGAGAAAATCCAAACAAGAATGTCCAATGAATACATTCTACATGTGGTCAGTGAGGTTTTGATTCCTAGTCTCTCAATTGGAAGATAAAACTCACGCCAATTAAAATAAAAGTTGTTAGCATGAGAAAATCCAAACATGCAAGTTTACCACGGAGCTTTTGGTGAAAAGTTGTCTGAGGAAATCTTTTTCGTCAAAAAAGTTGGCTTGGGTTATATTATATCGTTTCTACCACTCAAATAATTGTTTTAGCACATATTGGTGAAATTGTTATGTTTGGTTAAAATAACTAATTATTGGTGAAATTGTTATGTTTGGTTAAAATAACCAATTAACTTTGAAAAGGTTCTTGTAAACAGTAAATAAATGATTGTGATAAAGAATCAAAAGATGCTTCTGTCAAATCTGAAAAAATATAGTTCGGATTATGACTCATGCAATTCAATCAGTTACTGTTGTTTCGAAATTCTGTTTGAGAATATTTTTCCCTGGTTCAAAACATGCAATTCAATCAGAAAGTATCGTGAATTCTTATCTAGAAAGAGAATCATTCTGATCATCTATTCACCAAATGCAAAAAAAAATGCACAATCTCTCTCTTACACAACTCCTATGCAGATGACTTACACGTACTAATCTAGAGATTTCTGCTAGATATATATTTTAGTTTCTCCAACTAACCTTTGCTGACATGGATAATTAACTAGCATGGCCCTAAGAACCTTATGTATGCTCTACAAATAGACAGTGTGTACTTACCATTTCTCCAAGTGTGGTACCAAAATCGATTAGAAAATTAAAACATTAAAACATAAACATGAAACAAAAGGAAATTAAGAAGAGCATATACACAACGTACCTTGACAGCAGGGTAGGAGAGGAGTTGTAATGGACCAACACAAAATATGGAGGTTTTGATTACATTCATATAACAAGCCGTCATCTGAGGAAGCAGTGTCTTGGCATGAGGCTGGATTTTGTAGCGGCGGAAGTAAGGTATGAGCTCGATGGCGACGAGGGGGAGAGGGGCGAGGGACAAAGTTAGGAAGAACAAAGGAAGGTTATGGCAGTATAACAAGTAATCTGATTTATTTGCAGAGTATTTCAACCATAAAGTTTCGGCCACCGTTAGGGTCCGGTTTAAGGCCGCCTCCGCCTCCTCCACCGTCTTGTATGGCAGCATGGTATTGTTGCGGGCGAGAGGAGAGAGGAGAGAGAAAATCAAGAAGGAATAAGAGAAAGAGAGCGTGTGTGACAGAGTAGTGTCTGTTTTTGGGGGTTGGGTTAACGATAATATATCAGGCCAGCCACTGGAGTCAGTTCTAGTTGAGCCTTCTCATGTGCCACACACGAGCTTTTTTGTTATTGCAGCCAGCTTGTTTCATGGAATGATATTCGTAGAGGAATATGGTAAAGTTCTTCCATGCATTCCAATTCTTTTTTTATTTTATCATTTCTTTTGTTTCAAAATCAGTTTTTTTCTTTTTTTTGGGACTCAAAAAAATATATATGTTATAAAGTGGGTCCATAATAAATATTTTATATGGTAATTCAAGTTGGAGTTCCATGAGTTGAAGAAGTGAAAGAATGCGAGTTCCAAAAAATAAAATTTTTGTTGATGTGACAGGGTAGAGTTCCAAAATTTGAAATGTGAGTTGGGAATGCCCTGGCCTTGGAGCTTTTTTGGGGGAGGGGGATTATGGTGATATATGTTTTGCTATAAAATATTTTTTACTATTTTGTTTTAACAATATATGATTTAAAATCGCCAACTTTTTAGTATTTACCATCAATTATAAATGATGGAGTATTGGCATTCATGGGCTACGCTAATGAGTAGAAATTAAATGATATCCTAATCAGATCCCTATCTGTAAAGGTACATTATATGTGTAATTTTATGTAGTGAAAATTTATAAATAAAAAGATAACTTCACACAATTTATAAATAATAACATCATTTTACTTTCCAATTATACAGTTTTTTAAATCAAATGAACGATATTGTATTTTTTCACACAAGACACATATAACAAGACATTTATTATTATTATTTTGTTTGGGTGTGGGGGAGGGAGGATTTGAACCACAAAAGACTTGTTTGTTTGTCTAAAGTCTTCCAAACAACTTTTCCACCCAAAAAAACACCAAAAACAAGTTTTCAGCATAAAAACGTGGGAACAATTTTCGTTATTATGATCTTGTTGTTTGCTCAATTATCTTATGCTTTTTGACAAAACGGAACGAAACACTATTTTTGGCATTTATTATGTACAAAAAATGATTTGCTTAATTACGTTAGCAAATGTAATTTCTTTGAAAGATATGAAAGTAAAAAAATACAATAAAAGATATACATTATAATGCACTTTATTACAAATTAAATTGAAGTCATGACATTCTTAACAGTAATTTCACTTTACTTAGAGGCCAGAAACGGGCCAAGCCAAATTAACAAATTAAGACCGTGGTATTTGTAAAAGTACCAGTGAAGCTGTTTAGTTCTCACTTGTTATTATGATCTTATAAATTTTCCTTACATGCAAGAAGTATTTTTTTTCTTAAATTGTGAGCTGCAGTGACGTTGGCATTTCTTTATAAATTTTTGTGAAATATTATCGAATGGCAATGGTATCCGAAACAATCCGCTCACAAATAAAGTGGCAATTGATTTCATTGTGCTTTTTACATTTGTGAAATGTGAGATTGGCTGCAATATGGAGAGCCGCTTGGTGATCACAATGGAGGTTGGTGGTCCCAACATCTATGCCAAGAAATTTCAACAAGTTTCGTATATAGACCAATTCATTTGTGGTATTAGCCATAGCATGATATTTGGCTTTGGTCGAAGATATGAAAATAGTTGCTTGTTTCTTGGTCTTCCATGAGATAGGAGCCTGAATGAACATGTTTCACAAAATATCCAATAACAAAATGTCTCGACAAAGGGCAACTTCTCTAATCATATTCACAATCGGATCGTAAAGTGAGCTCATTATTTGTAGGCAGTAGACTACCTTGACCAAGACAAGATTTGAGAAGTTATAGAACTCATATTACCACTTCCCAATGGCCTTAACACGGATCTTGCTTGAACTGCCTCAAGATATGAACCAAATAATTGAGTTATGGCCGAGTAATTATGAAATATATGAGTCTTCCAATAAGCCTATGGTATTGAGATGGGTCAAAGTTGGTATGCTAGACTAGTTCGAAAGCCTATGATTTTGCTCAATTAGAAAGGAAATAGGTTTAGCACCTAACATACCCAACTTGGTCAAGATATCTGAAGCATACTTGCGTGACATAGCAATAATACATGTGGAGATATGGGAATTAAACTTCTATATCAAGAAAATACTTTCAGGGCCTCAAATCTTTAAGCATGAAACATTTATGTGGCTGTGCTTTGAAAAATTTGCAACGATTGGGATTATTGCCAGTGAGAACTAAATCATCAACATAAATAAAAAGAGCCAAAAACACATCACCCTTTCGACAAATAAACACAGAGTGATGCAAAGGTGATTGCAAGAACCCAAACCTGTGCAAGGCTGATGTCAGTTTGAAATACCAATGTCAGGTGCTTGTTGCAACGTGCACAATGACTTTGTTAGCTTGCACACCATATTATGCTTTGGTGCATGAGATCCTGACTTGGTGCATGAGATCTTGACGATGGTTTCATGTAAATATCCTTAGTTAGATCCTCATGTAAAAAAAGGTGTTGGGGACATCCATTTGATGAACTCCCATCATTTTGATATGACAATAGTCAGGAGGCTAACGAACAGTAACCATTTTTGCTACATGAGCAAAAGTTTTTAAAGTGTTCCCCTTCTCTGTGAGTTCCAAGAACCACCAAGCAGCCTTTATAGTGTTCAATAGTATGATCTGTATGATATTTTATTTTGTATACCTACTTACAACCGAGAGCTCTTTTTCTCGATAGGAGCGCAGTGAAGTGTTGCATTTTATTCTTCTCCAAGGCAGAAATTTCTTGTCTCATGGCCTCTTTCCAACAAGGATCCTGTATCACTTAAGTAAAATGTTTAGGCTCTTCATGAGAAGTAATTACCTAACAAAGCCTCATATAATTGTGAAAAAAGATCATAGGAAATAACATGATCGAGAGACAGGACGACTCATACCTGAAGGAGCTTCATGGAGCAATGATAAGTAGGGGTTTTTGACAGCATGACAAACATAATCATGTAAACGTGTAGGAGGTCTTCGATTATGTTGAGGCCTAGTTTCAATAGCTGTAGTAAGTTCATTTTCCCACTTAATAAATGTGTAGGCCTAAACTCATATGCATTCGGCCTAGATCTGGAAAAATTGACCTGAGACCTGAAACCCAAACTGAATAACCGACTCCATACTCGACCTGACACTTGAAACAAGGCCACCAGAAAGTGTACTCGAATCCGAATTGACCCGAACTAGGCCATATGCAACCCGAAATTTCCGACAAAGTTGCTTATTTTTGCATGACAAGCTTATTGGAACGAAGTCGACTTGAACCGAAATTCACCCGACCCAAACCAAACCAACCTGAAATATTGCTTGTCCCAAACACAACCCGACCCAAACTTAACCTGACTCGTACTAGAACTGAATGACCTGTTTGCCAGATCTAATTCGACCTAATGCTTTATTCCTCATTCCTGCTTTGGGCCGCAATGGCTGAATATGGGCCAGTTCCCAAGCTCTCTCCCAAATTCATAGCAATTTCAGGCAAGCCAATTTCCTCTTAATTTGTAGGGAAAAATGGTCTCATAAAATTGGACATCTTGGGATACAAAAATCTTCTTCATCTCCAAATCATATAATTTTCAACCTTTTTGTCCATAAGAATATCATTAGAAATCATTCACCGCGTGACCATAGCATAAGCAACAGAACACCATGAGAATATCATAAGAGGGTGCAACTCCTAACAACATTTAAAAGGAGGTTTTGGGTTTAAGAATTTTCTTGGAGTTCAATTTTAAAATTATAAGCAGCAACAAGAACGCATCAACGCTAAAACTTCATTGGTGGAGAGGCTTGAAACCATAATGCACATGCCACATTCAACAAATGGTTGCACAAGAGGTTTCAACTAGCCTTTAGTAAACTTAGTCCCATTATCATTATGCACATTCTAGGCTATCAATCCTAAATGACTTTTGACCATAGGACAAAATTGAATAATTCAATCATAGGTTTCAATGTTGTCTCCACGTACGAACACCCAGACATCTCCACTAAAATCATTCACAATGCACAAATAATAATGACAATCACTTAGAGTATAAGTATGGTATTTACCCCATATATAAGTAAAAATGAAACAATGAAAGAGCGCTTTTTACCTTAGAAAAACTCAAAGGAAAGAATTTTTAGTATGTTTCTTCTTATGTCAAATATCACAACAGTTATTAAAGTTTTTATGCCTTCATTTGCGCCCTATGTACCGAATAAATTTCTCAAAAGTACAAGATTCCAAAAAAAATATCCCTACATTTTAATAAACCAAGAACCGCCGTTACCATTCTGATCTTTTCAACAACTTCTGTGTGACCACTAGGGAGAACTACGTATATTGAGTTAGCAAGCTTTTCCACATTTGAAAAAAAAAAAAATATCAACATTTGGAGTCATAGGGTGGAAGGCTCCAGTAAACAAGGAAATGAATAAAAGACCTTACCATTCATCCTTTCTTGACCTTTTATTTCATTAAACAAGGAAGATAATGTATCTGCTCGAGTGGGTGTGTGCCCACCAGATCTCGAATCAGCAGTTTGACCAGACTTGTTGCCTCTTTGTTAGAAAAATAATTATAAACTTCGAGCAAGTATATGCGGAAGCATAGAAAAGGATATTTAGATATTTGAGTATATAAAAAATAACAGTACGTACAAGATTTTTACATAGAAACTTAAATAGGGAGAAAAGTATAGACGGCAACAACGGCATAAAATTTAATATAATATGAGAGCACAGAAATAGATCTCAAAGAAAATATCTAAGGAAAAGATCAAATAAGAGATAGAAAGATCTCAAAGCAAACGCCTAAAAAACATATCAATTACAATCAAAATCTCTCAATAGTAACTCTCAATGAAAATGTGGAATAGTAAATGAATATAGCCTATGAGGCTCGCAACTTTTGCTGGTGAGTGGTGACGAAGCTTGGGCCACAGCTGAAATTGGCACAAGCATTGAGAAGACAAGCCAGGCGCAAGTCAAATGCTGGAAGCTGAAGACTGGGCCACGCGTTGGGAGGAGCAAGACGATTTTCTTCTTTGCTTGTTTCTTGGCCCAAAAAACACCAACACAAATATAATATGACCAAGTTGGGCTATTAATAAATGTAAACAATAATAAACCCACTTTTCTATTACATCCTATTAAATCTTATTCTGTCCTAACACTCATATACAGTGGCAAGGATGGGTTTGAGCCTCGAGAGTTCATCCCACAAAGATTTCAGCTTTGTGAAGTACTATGAAACACATTCGTACATGTCTCCTGAGTAGTTGTGAGGCTTATCTCCCTCTTTAAACTGTGCATTCTTATTTCATTATTATGTGAGTAACGCTCTTTTTAGATCCTTCCAAATCTCACATGCAATTTCTGCATAGGCCACAAAAGCATGTAAGTTGTTGAGTATCACATTGTGCAGCCATACAATTACGATTGAGTTACACTTCTCTTGGACATTGGGTTCTAATGAGTTGTCTACTATCTTGTCAAGTTCTATTGACAAAGTCTAGCTTAATTTTGGATTTCAAGATGTTTCTCACAACTCAACTCCAACTTTCATAATCTTCTCCAACAAGAACAATCGGATAGACTATGTTACTCCGATGATTAGAGCTACATAGATAGTAAGGGGATCATGGATAGTTCAAGTCGAGTACCTCGTTCTCGCCTTTCACTTCTTTATTCTTGCCTTTGTTCTTGACCGTGGTGATGATCTAAGGAAGAATTTGATTTAGGAAAGTTGTGTTTCAGCAATTGCTGTGATAAATTTACAAAAAGGAGAGTCCACAAGGACTTTACAAGACTAAAACTTCATAAAAACACAAATTTATAAAAGTACAAATTTCATAAAATTAACAAAGTTGTCATAATAAAATTCATAAAACTATGTAGAATTTTATCATAGTTCTATATGCTCTCCTAAATAGAAAGAACTTGGTCTCTTAGGAGCACGTGCAGTGGTAAGCTTGTTTTTTTGGCTCACCAATAGAGGCCTATCTCCTCCCCATCAGCTTTTGAGCTAGTTTCTTGGCTTACTAGTCTTCCTCTCTTCAATGCAAGTCTCACCACTTTGACTCACCGAATAAAATAATACTTATGGACCCCACATCTAAATATATTTAATTACTTTATTTTTTATGTTTGCTTTATTATTTTTGTGAAAAGTAATTTGTATATAATAATTTGATAACGCAACTAATTAAAGGATTTAAAAAAAAAACAAAATACAAGTGGTGGACTTAAAAAAAAACTCACGTATGCTTGAATAAAAAATATAAGAGTTCGATAAAAAAATTTTAAAAAAAAGATACTTGGATTAAGATTCGACTTTAAAACAACATAAATGCTGGATATGAAAAAAATTGCCAGAGTTTGGTTAAAAAAACATACATTGATTATAACATTCAACTACAAAAAAAATAATGCAATAGTTCAACATTTTAAAAAAAGAAAAAACAATGAAGGTCATTCAACTATCATCTATGCATGTTGCCACCCCGAATTTCGATTTTTGGCATCAATAACTACACCCTCATTGCTTCCTGCACATCCCCTTATTAATACTCGAGTCAATATCTGTCCCGGAGTTTTCTAACCTAGCCATCGATCTGGATGTTGCGGATGAAGGTGTGGATATGCGCTCTCCCGAAAAGTAATTTGGGTTAGAAGATGGCAGAGAATAGTATGGAGGGTAATACAGATACTTAGTACAATAGGCAGATTGTGGAAATCATTATGTGGTGGGGGATAATAAGGGGGAGGATAGTTACGGAGACTTTGACGTGAGCTACCACTTCGATTTCTCGGTTTTGGTTATGGTGGGTAATATGTATGATATGGCTGATGGTGATAGCTTGGTGGCAGATATGGAGGTAAGACGTGTAAGGATTAGTTGAGGTAATCAGGCTAGTACTATTCCCTTCAATTTGGGATGAATCGTTTCCCTCAAGTAAGCTAATAAACGATGAAGGGATGTTAGGATCCATGTTTGAAGTCCAATTACCACCAACAAGCATATAATTAATCGTATTAATATATTATTAATTAGCCTTATTAATTTTGCATAAAGAGATTACAAAATTTATTAACATATTAAATGGTATCAAGTTATACAAAATCATATTAACATATAAACATATAATCATATTCAAAACTATATTTCATGAATCAATATCATATTAGTTAGCAAAATCATATTAATTTTAGTTCTAAATTTTAATTTGTAAAATCATATCTGATATTGTCATATATTGAAGCATACCAATATATTTCTAAACTTTTCTTTTGTTTTTTTAACTTTAATAAAAATTTCAAATCATTTGACTTGTGAGCCAAAACTCAATAAACTAAATTATTTTTAGTAGCATGCCAAAACTCAATACATTCATTTGTCACATTACTGTTACGTAAAGTCATAGAAAAATTTTACCTCTACATATTAAATTGTTTTACTACTTCAATTTTTTTATGATTCAAGTCCTATTCATTTTAGTTAGGAAGTTCATGTTAACATATAACCATGTCATATTTTATAACATATTGTCATATTGCTCAATCCTTATTTCATTAACATGCCAAAAGATATTTCATATAATGTTATAGTCATGTCATATTTAGTAACATATTATCATAATATTTACTATAAAATCAATTCATACAATCATATCATATTTACTAACATGTCACATCATATTTGTAAAGATTCATTTTAATTTCACCAACATGAGGTAAATCATAATTTAAATTTAACAATATTTACTAACTACTTACAAAACTATTTCAAACTTGCCTTATTTTTGTTTAAGTTATAAAGTATTTCAAATAATATAACTAACATTCCAAAACTTGACAAACTAATTATTTTAACTAACACGCCAAAACTTAATATAACCAGATCATATTAATTTCAAGAACATGTCAAAACTAAAAAATTTAACTAATCACGTCATGCAATTTCTCCACTAATAGTGCATACATGTAAATTAACAAGTGAAAACATAATTAAATTTCACTAACATGAGAAAACATATTTAAGTTTATTCATTTTATGTATTTTAGTTAATAACATATAAACTAACACATAAAAAGTTACCAACATTTTAAAAAATGTTCATACCCACAATTTTCTTCACTTCTTTGATTGAGAGCACCTCCAACTTTTCTATCCAAAAAAAATATAAAAATTTATATTTTCAATTTAAATTACAAAAATAAGTAATAAATTACATAAATTATAAATACTTACTAGCTTTCTTCCCTGTTTTTGGATGAAACAACTCATAAATATTAACCAACAAATCTCACAATTTTGTTAAGAGTGAAATTCATAATTTTGTTGCGTTCAAATTTTTCATAAAGGAGGCCATATTTATATAGCATATAAATTCAAAAAAAATAAATAAATTGGGCAGGCCATAATATAGTCATTGCCCAACGTTCATTTCCAGCTCAGAAGTCGTTGAATTTCCTTTTTTTAAAAACTGAGAAGCAACGGTCACCAAAAAAGAAAAAAATCCAAGCCCATGCCCAAAACGATGTCGTTTTGGGCACTAGGCGATAAAAAATAATTCGCAGGCCGGCTCGAGACTCATAGCCACTCACTGAGCCCCGACCTACGCGCCCATGCTGTGCTTCCTCAAGCCACACACACACTCGCCAATGTTCTTTCTCGGCTCGTGAGTTGCTCGCTGCCTGTGGTCTAATGAGGCTCCTAATACTACCTCCTTTAGATCCACAATTAGGGATGACAGTTACATTCGAATTCGAAGTAGATTCGATCCGATCTTAGGCAAAATTATTCGATCCGAATCTGAAACAAAAAAATTCGAGTCCGAATCTGATAAAAGTAATCCGAATCCGAGTCGGATTCGGATGGGATTCGGATGAGGGGTAAAATTCGATCCGATTTTCAATCCGATCCAACTAGATTTTTAAATATTTCAAATTTAAAATTTAAGTTTAAATTTTAAATTTTTTAGAATATCACCTACCCCATAAACCCACCCTCCCCCCACCCCCAATGTGTCAGCCCAGCCTAGTGTTTTTTTTTTTGGTCAGCAAGGTGTTTTTAATATTTAAAAATTAAAACGTTGAAACTTAAATACTCCCCCCAGTACCACTTTGTCAGTTCCTCTCGCTACTCAGCTCGTTAGTCGCTCTCGACTTCTCACTACTCATTAGTCGGACTGTTATAGTAGTATCTCCCTCCTCAGTCCTTGGCTTCTCGCTCAAACTCCCTGCTCTCTGTCTCTCTCTTTGAACCTTTGTCTTCTCACTAGTTTCTACAACGGCGATATCAAACATTTCATTGTCCCTTTCTGATCTCTCGTGAGTGCGCATCTCCTCTTTCTCCTTAATTTAACAGTTCATACAATAAAATCTAAATATATATTTTTATCACTAGGAGTGCTGTTTAGATTTTTGGGGTATAGAACAAGAGAAGTTAGACTTTGGGTTTTGCCATTTTGAGGTTTGGGAAGATTGTTGTTTTTTATCATTTTTAAAGGTTGATCAAAATTATATTCTAATACATAATTATATATGAAATTATGGATCAGTGATATGGTCAAAATTATATTCTAACACTTAATTCTAATGAAAATCTCAACTTCATACAAATAATAATTATAGATATCATTATATAAACCCCTAGTCGAAGACCAATACAGAAGAAGAGCTTAATAGTGCAAGTGGAGGATTTGTACTCTTAATTTTTTTTTTCGTTTTATGAGTAGGACATATTATTTGTGATATTTTAGACGTATCTCATAGTTGCTAAGACTTGTAATTGTTAGAACATGTTGTCGTTTTGTTGAGCTTGAAATATGTTCTGTCTTTTGTTCTTCATTTAGCTTAAATGTTCAGGATTTGGTTAGTACATATATGAACACACATCATCGCATTGTCTGATGGGTAGAATTTAGAAAAATTGTATAAAATTATTGCGTTAAGGAAGGAATTATTTCAGATCGGACAAAATCCGACTCCAATTCGATCCGACTCGGATCGGATCCAGAGGTTCCCCTTCGATTCGTCGGATCAAATTCGGATCGGATTTTTGGATCCGAATATAGATCAGATGCGGATTCAGATGTTCCAATATCCGATCCGAATCCGATCCGTTGGCATAGCAATGAAATTAAGAAATCGCCTAAAAGATGTGTCAAAACCTTCTACACTAATAGCTTGTTCTTTTCATTGGGAAATATAGGTTGGTAAATGGGTAAAGTTCGTTGAAATTATTAGAAGTGAGTTGAAGTATATTGAAGTGAGTTTTTTTTTTTTTGGTTGAAATGGGTTAAAGTGGGTTGAATTTTTTTTTATTTTTTTTTTGTATGATTGGTAGAAGTTGGTTAAAATAGTGGGGAGTAAGTTGAAGTTGGCTAAAGTTGATTGAAGTTAATTGAAGTGAGTATTTTTTTATTAAGTTCGTAAAGTAAGTTGAAGTAGGTTGAAATATGTTAAAATTAATTGAGGTTGGTAAATTAGAATTTACCAACGAAAAGAACATAGCCTAAAACTACTTAAACAACTAGTAGATTAGATACAAGAAGTGTTGTAAGTACTATAGAGTTCCCGCCATTTTCTGATTTTGAGCTGGTCCATCCCAGATGGTATCGGTGTGAATTGGACGACACTGGCAGATTCTAACCAAGTACTATCCAGTACAATTTTTTTAAAGAATACTCATAATTATTTTTACACTTTAAAGTTTTTATTTTAAATTAAAAATAGTACAAGTCTAGTAGTATAATACTACAATATGTCTCATTCTATTGGGAAAACTATACGAAATCCACTCAACATATTTATAACTATGGACAGAACCTAAAATGAGAGCATACCATCTGCTTTGATTGTTGCTGTAGTTGATATTTGGTCTATGTTTATTTTTCGTTTGATGTACAAGTAATTGAAATATTGGCATTTAGCCCTCAATTTATTACAAAATAGTTTAAAAGTTCGTCATCTTTCTGTAATAATTTTTACCCTACTTAGATTAAGGGTCAATGGTAAAATCGCTCATTTTCGATAACATTTTCAACGAAATTACTATTTTGGTCAGTTTGTAATCCTCATTTAATTTCCCGAAAAGACCCATTGTTCACGGTTAAAGATACCCATCCCCTTCTTTTTTCTCTAAAATAATAGTAATAAATTCATATTTCATATTTTGATAATTATAATAACAACATTATTTTTATAATTTTTATTGTACAATATAAGAAAACTTTTGACTTTTAATTAATTTTAATATAATAATAATCACCTTTTTTATAATTTATTTAGTCTATATTTTACTAATTTTCTTTAAATTTATTAGTTTATGATTAATTTTAATAATTAGATGATCTCTATTAAAAAATTATACATTGTAATTCTTGTTTCCTTTTAATCTACTTGCATAATTTTAATAAGTTTCTTAAATTTCATAAAAGAGAATTTGACTTGTTTTTCTAATTTCATAAACTTTAACTTACATAAAAAGCAAAATGCTAAAGGCTTTTTTAGAATTATAATCAACATTTGATTGCCACATTGTCACCTTCACTAGAAGTGATGCATTTTAAAGATCGTGCATCAACCTAAAGGGTATCATGAAAATTACATATACTAATCAGGGAAGGTAAATACTACTATAAAAATGTGACTATTTTTAAAGTAATTTTGTAATGGATGAAGGAAGGAAAATTTTGACATCTCAAAAAAAATATAAAAATTGGGTGTTATTTTATTGCAATACATAATCATAATTTTTTTTTCATAGTTCATTTGTCACTTGTAATTAAGGAAATTCACGATCATTACAAAAAATACCACGAGATTGGAAGTTACATCATAACCAAAAATCTAATATTTTTGAATAAGATTAATTTGTTATTAAATTTCAAGTTTATTTTAAAGTTGCATAGCCAAAAAAAAAGGCTCATTTTGAAGCTATCATTCTTCTTACACATTACGTCAGGCATTTCTAAGTATCTGCCACGGAGTTCTATTGATTTAAAGCTGTGAATTTGCATCCACCAGTTTGGTCGGGTCTACTCGAACCTGTCCCAAAAGCAAATAAATTTTCTCAAAACGCATTGAATGAATCACTTTTAAACAAAGGGATGAACACATGCTAATAGTAGATAACTCCAAAATTATCGTCATGCTATCTCAAATCCAAAATTTTGTCATGCTATCTCTAAATAATTTTCAATTAAATTCAAATCTACTTCTTATTACATTTTTGTTAGTTTTAGAGGTGATATTGTGTGTTGAAGGCGTGTAGTATTTGTGGGTACATATTAGGGAGAAAGGGTTTACCTCAGGTTAACTAGAAAAAAAAAAACCCCTTTCTCCCTATTAGACATTGCTAATTGAGCAAATTGTTCACTCATTATCTTCATGATGCTCTCATTTGACTCCTTAAGTTCTCTAATCATCGTCTCCATGTCATTGACTTTCTTATTCACTTTATCCAATTCATTATACCCGAGGGGGGGATATGATTGAGCCACATGAAGAAATGAGGAAGAAGAAGGGAAATTGGCCGGTTTAGGGTATTTTTAGGGTTGCACAGTCATGCCCCTCTGCAGAGGGCACCCGTGCCAATTCTCTGGAACATGTTATTTCATTTTTCCTCAAATGTGGCACTCTAAATGCTTGAATATTTACTTTATTGGCAAGATGGGCAAGAAAAGAGTGGGTGAATCATGTAACTCCCTACCCAAGAAGTCATCCAAGGCATCCTCATCTCAAACTCCTTCACGCACAAAAGGTACGAAAGATGCTTACCTGTTAATGTTGCCTCCTAGTACTAGAGGATTAACTTTTGTGAATGATGAACAACGAACCAAGTATGAAATCCTTAGTATTAGAAAGACAAGTGAACAAAAGTGTTGGCATATAGAGTCATTAAGGCAATTAGGGATGTTGGAAGATGTTGTGATATTATTGACAAATTTGGGTTGGTTGGAGTATTTGGAGATGAAATGTGTGGCCTATGGCCGACTAGTTGTTGAGTTTTTAAGTACGTTGAATGTGAATTGGGCCGGTTCGCATAGAGGTTAGGAGGTCCTTGTTACTTTTCGTATTTTCAATTCGGACCATAGGTTGAGTCTGAGAGAATTTAATCACTTGCTTTACCTACCAGTCCATTAGGACTCTTTTCGGGATGTGACAAGCTGGTGGGGCCCCGATTCTATTTGGTTGAGCATCACCTGCTCAAAATGAAAACGTTATATAGACAGGTTTGGGCGGCCCTGCGTGCACGACTCTTGGCAGGCTAAGGTCACGGATATTTGTAATGTGAACACCCCGTTACTTACAACGTTTGATGGCTAACATTATTTTTAGGAGAAACGATAGCCAAAATGTTTTTAGAAAAGCGGAGTTATTTTTGATTTGGTGGGCCTTAACTGGGACCCATACCGAAACTAGAGCGTTCATCATTAGCCACCTAGTAGAGGTGGCTAAGACTACCCATGAAAATGTTATTGGTGTGGGGGGTACGTTCACCACGATAGCCCAAACTTTGGGGCATGGGGGGAAGTTTGGTAGCCTCCTCATTTTTTTGGTGAGAGTTTGGATATAGCTACCCTAGCCCATATAACTATCATTGATATAAAGGGTGGCATTGACAAGTATCCCCACCACAAATAAATCCTTTTCACCTTTTCGGAAGTGGTCCGCACCACCATTTCGAACAAGTGAAACTGGAAGTGTGATCGGGTGATAGTGAGAGAGGTGGTAATGCCATGTGAGGGTGATGAAGGTAAAGAGAGAGGTAATGAGGGTAGTGAGGATGATGATGAGGTGGGTGAAGAACAAGCGGAAGAGGCCCAATAACAAGGGGAGCCTCAAGAAGAGCATGACTTTGCACCTTAACCACCACCACAAACACAGCACCCATACTTTGAGATGGGCGGCTCTCCCTCCACACCCCAGATGCCATTTGATGCGAGCTTCCTCCAGTCTTTTGCTAACCTTCAAATGGAGGTCACCGGACTCCAAGAGGGATACATCGAGATGCGTCACGACATTCATCAAATGGCCGAGCATATGGAGTCTAGTGATGAGGGACTGACTTATTTCAGGGATATGTGGAGCAACAAGAAGAGAGGGAGATGAGACAGACACAACGTGAGGAGGAACGGGCTATGAGAGAAGCTCGAGAGTACGAGGAGAGAAGGCAGATGAATGAGCTCATTTGGTAGCAATCCGAGGCCATTTGCAAGTTGGGGTGGCACTACCACCCTTTCCCGACTGATCAGGGGAGTTCGGCGACATTTATATCATTTCGTCCACACTTTTGGCCGCCACCTGTGCCCGGCGAGGCCCAATGACTATCAGTTGTATCCCCCACCCTTCCTTACTCTTCATAGTTTCTTGTATTTTGAGGGGTCATTTTCATTATGGGGTGCGGCATCTTAATTTGGTGATTCATGTTGCATATTGATTCTTTCCCTTTCCCCTTTCCCCTTTATTGTGGTGTATTGTGGATTGATGGCCGTTTGAGGTGCACTTTGGTTATGTTGGTCATGTGGTTGATATATTGGGTGAATGTTATGATTCATGTTATCCATGCGTGGTGGATTTGATTGTGGTGTAATAGGTGCTTAGGAGCATAGGCATTGTATATAGTCATATTTAGTATAACCATGTATTCGCATTGTATATATATCATTTCATGCTTGCATTGTCAATATTTTCTTCTTTCTTCTCTTCTTCTCCATGTTTACGCCATCTTAAGGTAATCTTTGTCTCTCTTCTTGTAGGTATTCTGTCTTTTCTTCTCTTTTTCATTTCTTTCCTTGTTAGAGCACCTTAGTTCCCACAATGAGGACATTGTGGAGTTTAAGTGAGGGGTGAGGTGCCCATTTGCATATATTTTTCGAAATTTTAAAAAATTCAAAAAAAAAAATTCTTTTTCTTTTGGGGTTTTGTGTGCTTTGTTAGACGATTGTGATCCCATGTGCTAGGCTATTGAATTATATGTCAATAGGGTTTACCTGATGAGATATTTAGTTGAGGATGTAGATCCGATTTTTCACAATAACCCCGTCTTGTATGTGTGATTTGTGCCTACCTTGCTCACTTTATTGTCAATTCTTAGGGTCTTCTTGTTAGGTTGATATGTGAACCTATTGTTTGTCGAAATTTCCTTCTAAGCTCTTGAAAAAGACAAAAAGAAAAAAGAAAAAAAGTCTAAAAAAGTGAATAAAAAACCCGGGCACCAATGTTTACAGCCACTATCTCTATTTTATATATTTAATCGACTTAAATAAGTGCTATTTTACTTGATTACGCATCTGTATGGGCAATGAAATAGGTGCTTTGCACAATCTAATAAAGCCCCCTTTTAGGGAAGGCTCAAATATTTGTAAGTCAAGTGGGTTTAGGGTGATTGCATTATCATTGCTGGAAAAAAAAGAAGGAAAAATGGAGCAAATAAGGCAATTAGGCAAAGAAATAGGAATCATGTCAATGTTAGCAACGTGATTCATAAGAATTGATACACATTAGCACATGCACCAAGGTTTACATATCATTGTATATTGAGTGTGGGGGGAAAATGAGAGTCAGAATGCTCCTTTTGACTTGGATGTTTTCTAATTGTACATTCTATTTGTATATAACTTGATGACTTGGTTGTTAGAGTGTCACAATTGTCTAAGTCATGTACATAATTTCTCAACTATTTGTATATACGTTTATGTTTTTTTTTTTAAAAAAAAAAACCCAAAAAGATTTTCTTTGTTTTTGAAATGATTTTGCGGGTATTTCACTTGAAAACTCTTACGATACTTCACTTGTCCACTTGGGGGAACATAGGGGTTCAAAAGGATGTTGAATATGCTAAATGCAACCGTACCACCTATGAAAAGGTAAAGTCCTCATATTTTACTCGAGGACGAGTAAAATCTAAGTGTTGAGGTATTTGTTCGGTTCTCAATTGGACAAAATTTTGACACTCATTATCAGATTTTTGCTCCTAAATAATCTTTAAAATTAGTTAATTAGTTTAATTTTGTATTTATGGGTTAAAATGAGAGAAAACCCCAAAAAGGAAGCCAAGCCCAACCAAAAACGGAAGAGTTCCAAGGGCGTGCCACAATTTCCAAGGGCGTGCTACACGTTCAGGAAGGTCGTGCCAAGAAGCAGATTTGCAGGATTGTGGATAGAGATTTGGCACGGGTGCCCCATGCCAAGGGGCACAACTGTGTCAAACTCTGTAATTTCGTTTTCATTTAATTAAGATAAAGATGTAAGAATAAAGTGGAGACTTTGGAATTTTTAAGTCATTATTCAATTTTTTAGCAGTTTTTGCTATAGCTTAAGCGTGGGTTGAACTCTCTCTCTCCTCCATTAATGCAAAACAAAAGTTTGAGCTTTAGGTGGATTTAATGATACATTTCTTGTTTTCTCTTCCCATTAATGCTTAATCCATCTCTCTCTCTCTCTCTCTCTCTCTCTCTCTCTCTCTATCTCTCTCTCTCTCTCTCTCTGTCTCTCTCTCTCACACACACACACACACACACACACACACATAAATTTCTACAAAGACTCAATTTTTTAGCATTATCAATTCCCCCCCCCCCAACATGGGTTTGATGCTTGAGGGTTGTGGTAGGATGGGGTTTGGTTCTTAATGGAATGGAAGCCTAATCCATTCCTCAAAACTCAACATTTCTCTAGTAATCCTTGCCTTTTCTTCTTTCTTCCAATTCAACTATCAGGATAGTTTAGGTAGAGCAACTTGAGATACCATGGGTATTGAGCTCAATCAAGGCATCGAAGAAGACGATATCGCTTACTTGTCATTGAAAACGCTTGATAACATTTGGTAACTTCACTCTTATCTTTTCATTACATTTTCTATGATTAGTATAGTTTAGCTTTGAAGTTGCATTTTCTTGGGGTGACTTTTGCGGTGAAATTCGAATGTGTTGTGCTGAGAGGGCATATAGCCCCTGGTCCCCCATTTCTTGCATGCTACGTGTTTGTTAGCTGTAGTGTTAAGCCAAAAATTATGCATTGTTTTAATCATTATTTCGATTATATTATATATATTATTTCATCTCATTTACTTTATTTTATATATTTTTCAAGTTTAACATTTTAATAAAATAAAGAGGAGAAGAGAGGACATCAAAGTTCGGGTTTTACATGTTTGGCTATGAGGACGGTCCAAGAATAATAATTTATGAAAAATATTATTTCCATAATTATTTATTTGGGCTAGGGTTACAAGAGTTGAAGAGAAGCTAGAAGTCTTGGGGGAGAAGGAGTTTAAGGAAAAAGAAAAAAACCCTAGTCACTAAGCTTAAGCCCAACACCCACGCCTCCTTCCTCATGATATGTCATCATCTCCATCATCCTCTGATATCACGCCAAGTACCCTCACCTTCAGCCCCATATAAAACCCACGGCAGCTCCTTAATTCCGAGGATCACGCCATCCATCCTACATCGCCACCGTCATCATCAATCTTCATCCCTCCACCCATCATCTTCAATCACCGTCCTTCCTCACGCCATCACCAATCAACCACGGCAGCCAAGCTCCTTCCCCATCATCCCCTAAACCTCACGGCTTCTTCTTCCATCACGCTTCACCAACGCCTGCTATTATCATCACTAAAACCCATGGCTGAACCCCATAACCCACCTTCCTTCTCCACGGCTATAGATCACCCCATTCATCATCATCATCTTCTTACGTCACCATCATCGTGATCATCCTCCCATCATTCATCCCCATCACCACACCATCAACCCCCCACGGCTGACTCATCTTATTAGGGTTGTTTTATTTTTAGTTTTTTTTGTTGTTTAGATTATTGTTAAACATGCATTATTTGGGTGAAATTTGTGATTTTATTTTTAATATGAGTGAGTAATTTTTTTTTGTGCTTAGTATAATCTATTTGAAACCATATTAAATTAATTATTTTGAAACAAGTTTCATGCTTTATTGTCTGGTTGATTTTTATTCATGGTTCTATAGCGATTAGTGTTTATAGTTCATGATATTCGTGTTATATTAATTAGAATGCATGCTAGTTAGTTTAATACGAATTCATATGTTAGTTTTAAAGGCTTTAATACGTAAAATTTATAGTATTTTAGGCATTAGTATCACCCTAATTAATCATGAATGGCTTAAATCTGTCTCTTTTAATTAGATAATCGTTATAGATCTTTGTTAAATCAATTTGCTGGTAAATTGGTTACAAGGCGTTAGATGATGTTTTTCTAATACGTAATGCTCTAGTTTGATTAAATCCTTGCGTTGGTGTGAGGGTTATCAAAATTAGTAAGGTTTATATTAGGGTTGGACCTAAATAAACTATAATATAAGGAAAAATGGGGAAGATCCGCTTGTAGGTGTCTTCTACAGTTTGACTCATGGATAAAATCGACTTGTGTGTTAATGATAAATATTAATTTGCATGGTAGATATAGATTATCCTAAGCATTTTTCATAAATTTGGTATCTTTGATAATTATTTGTTACTTTTTAGTTAATTTGTTTAGTTTATCAATTTTTACTCTTCAATTATTAGCTTTAATATAAATTCCATTTACCCCCCCCCCCCAAAGAGAGTGTTTTAGGAGTGTCTTGGTAATATTAGATTAGTTAGATTTTGATTTTTAGAGTGATTATAATTTTCAGATTTGATTAATATTCTGTTTTGCCCTTTAATTACCGGTTTGTTAGAAATTAGGCTAAAAATAGTTCCTTTCTTTTATATGGGTTTTATATGGGGCTAAAGGTGAGGGTACTTGGCGTGATATCGGAGGATGATGGAGATAATGACATATCATGAGGAAGGAAGCGTGGGTGTTGGGCTTAGGCTTATTGAGTAGGGTTTTTTTCTTTTTCCTTAGACTCCTTCTCCCCCAAGACTTCTAGCTTATCTTCAACTCTTGTAACCCTAGCCCAAATAAATAATTATGGAAATAATATTTTTCATAAATTATTATTCTTGGACCGTCCTCATAGCCAAACATGGAAAATCCGAACTTCGACGTCCTCTCTTCTCCTCTTTATTTTATTAAAATGTTAAACCTGAAAAATATATAAAATAAAGTAAATGAGATGAAATAATATATATATATATATATAATATAATCTAAATAATTATTAAAACAATACATGATTTTTGGCTTAACACGTAGGGATCATTAGTTAGAGTAGGATTAGTGTTAAATTGTTTCAGAAAGTTGTTTTTTCAGAGTTATTAGATTCGCATGTTAAGTTCGTTTAATCGAATTAAAAATTTAGATCACTAGCTAAATCGACGGTAAATCGTCCTTCATCCCAGTGAACGACAAAACCCTGTACTCATCATCGAAAAATTCTATCAACATCAATCAATCATAATCAATTTACCTTATAATATCTCAAAAGATACTAGATATGTTCAAACATAATAATCTCGCAGATATTTTTTGAACAAAAATAGAACATACTACCAAATATCAACTTATCTTGCACAAGCAAAGTTAGATCATAATAGTTAAGGTATATGTGTGCAGTATAATTCCAAATAATACAAATTGCAATTTTGCTTTCACTCAAAATAATCAAAGTACGACTATAGCACTTTGAACATACGTAGGACTTTGAGGGAATCTGCAATAGCCTTTCATTATTTGTTTTTTCGGGTAGTGCATTGTTTGAGCCGCACAATTGAAATGGGTTTATTTTGTTTGAACCAAATAATTAACATGAGTACATAACTAAAATATATAAAACATGTTTTCCCATCAAGAAGATTACAAACCTTATGTTAATTATATTATACTTAAAATTGAATGGTGTATTTGTAATTTAGCAACATACATTATAAACTATAGGAAATAAAAGAAGAAATAAAAATTAAACATATTTAAATTTTAAACAGAAATTATCAAATTCTGAAAAATTAAATAATGGTGAGATAATACAAAATTTTTACTAAATTGTATTGAGGCTATCAAATAATAAGGTCAAAAAACTATTTCCCATTACAATTATAATAAGAGTTTTTTAATCAAAATATAATAAATTTTTTATTTCCTATTTGTTTTGTAATATAACTACAATATTTAATAACCTCAATGTTTTAGGGAGTGCCTTATGTCTGTAATTACTTTTTCCTCTTTTGGTCAAAATTTATAGGATAAGTTTATTTATGCAGAAAGATTAGTAGTAGTAGTAGTAGTAGTAGTAGTAGTAGTAGTAGTAGTAATAAACATTAGAATATTCTTGAAATTAAAATTATAAAACTTCTCCCAACTTTATTTTTCATAAATGTCTCTCCATTCCAGTACTCCCCATTTTCCACTCCAATTTTTCATCGAAAAGGACCATGCTCAGAATGGAGAAGAGGGGGAATGAGTGGAAAATTTTTGTTTTCCACCCAAAGGACCAAGCCTTGAATGCATTAGGTGCTATAGGTGGTTATTGTCCCCCTTTATCTATCTTAAGGTCAAAGCCAAGTCACAACTATCTAGGCCTGTTCAGAGTTAAGGGGCAAGGCATATCACATTGTGAGGAAGGAGGAGTAATGGAACCCATGCATCTGGTAGGGTTAGAACGTCTAAATTTATGGTTAAAAGGTGAGTATTCCACTACCTATTAGAGTATTTCCTTTAAACTATATGTAGGTCTCTTACAAATAAAAGTAAAAGTTCGAGTCTAGAAACTATCAATTAGCAACTCTTAGATACCCCTGAGTTTTAGAACAACTATTTTTATATCTTTATCTTTTTGAAACTAACTTCAAGGTATCTTATGTTTTAGGACAATAGATCCATACGTCCTTTTTTCGTATGATTTTAGTCTGAAACTTTCAGAAATAACAATTTTGACATAATATGGGGTTTTCTTTAGCGATTCTACTATTTTGTGGGCTTTTTTAGGAAATATGCTTGTGCTAAGCAATTTAACTTCATATAATAACTTTATTGGTACTAGTCACAATCCACTAGTTATATCATAAGTATTACATTTTTTGTGATTGTAGGCCCACCATACTTAGCAAAATAATAAAGTTTATCAAGAAAGCGTTGACCGTTATCTAAGCTTAGTTGGTGCTGGACGGTGACATTCCTCTGACTTCTAATTTACGAGATTGCTGATCTCAATCACACCTCACACCATACTCACTTGTCAAGTTTTTATATTTTTAAATATTGTGAAACATTAGTCAAGAAATTATAATATTTAACACATAAGGTCCAATTGAATAATGTTCCATACTGGGAAACTTCTTTTATTGGAAGCTTGAAAGTGAAAATATTACAAAGACAAGATTTGAAGAGGGACTTAAACAACTAAAGTTATTAGAGATATTCACTCATAGGGAAATAGAGAAACCCAAGTTCTCTTTTGCTGAGGTATGCTCAAATGATCGTATCCATTCACAATATTTGGGTTCTTCTTTTATACAGAAGATGAAGTACATAGGATGCCCTAGTGGTTACAATACACATACGGTTACATGATACTCTCATATGATAATAATAGATTGCCTTATTATATAGACTTGAACACTAACAAGATTATACATAATGGTGTAGTAACTTTACAAAGCATTGAATGCCGACAAGACTAGTTATCCTTATTAAGATTTTGTATGTCTTCATATCCAATAATGTCTTCAAGTCCATTATCATCTAGATCAAATGGCACCACTATCTACTCATAATATCCTTGAGGGGTACTGAAAGTGGTTAAAGGAATATTATTTTCATCCACTTTATGTACCATTACTCGCTTTTGCGGTCGATAAGAGGCTATAGATTGTGAGTGAGAGTCAACAATATGCATTTTAGACACATTACCTTGGACTTCAGAATCAACAGTTTACAATAGAAGTCAATGTACCAAAAGTAAAAATTGCCTTACCTATATCAGAGCTCTTAGATGGAGCTTGATAAGAAGGGGGAGCATATCTCTGGTTTTAGAAACCAGGAGGGTTAGGTTTGCTAGACTAGGCTTGAAGATTCTCAACATTTTGATACCTCCTTAAAAAATTAGGATGATTCCTCCAACCATGATTTTAAATACTAGAATAAGGATTATTAGATTGGAGGAAATCCTTGGATAGGATTCACTTGTTCAGTCACATAATTAGACTTACGAACACAAGGATAGTCAATAGAAGCATGCATAGGATTAACACAAATCGAACACACATTTTGCATAGAATGGGCATTAGACACTTTGTTTATGCACAACAATTAATCAAATTTCTCAGTTAAAACATCAACTTTACCAAAAAGGTCAACTGAATATGAAACCTTATAAATCCCCTACTTAGTTCCTAATTGCCTAGGCAAATTAGAAAGTGAGGAAGTAGCACATAAGTGTGAATTTTATTGAAACGTTCAAACAATTCCAAGCTTCTTTATACAAGAAACTACCACCACAAGAGGCATCAACCATCTGTCTATTGTGCCTATCTAAGTCAAGGTAAAATTTTTGGATGAGTTGCCACATAGGGACCTCATTGTGAGGATAACATTGCAACAATTCTTTAAATCTTTCCCAACTTTGTTGCAGTTGTTCATTTTTATTTTGTGAAAAAAAATTTATAGCACGTCTTAAGGTAGTTGGTTTACTAATAGAGAACAACGTTTTCAAGAATTCCTTTTGCATTTGATCCCAAGTTGTGATATTTGTCTTAGTATCCAGCCAAACTTTACCTTTATCTTTCAAAGAGAAAGCAAAAAGATACAAATGAAGAGCATCACTAAGGACATTATTTAGGAAGACAATAGAACATATCTCTGAAAATGCATAAACATTCTTAAAATGATTTTCATACTCTAGCCCATAAAAAGATGGAATCATTTGGATGAGAGAATGCTTAATCTCAAATGGCCTCGTAGCTATGGGCATATGGGTACTCGTAGGTGAGTCATAAGCGGCAGGAGTGAAATACTCATTAAGTTGCTTAGGTGTGGCTTATTTTTTAGCTATCTTTTTCTTCGATTCATATTTTTTAGTTCTTATCCTACTAAAAGAATGTTCAATTTTAGGATTATATTCTTTAATATTTAAGAATAAAGAATGTCTACTATGCATATACCCACAAATAATTAAAGGAATAGTATTAAGTCACCATTGATAATTCATATGTATATGTTATTTTCTCCTTTATTTTACCTAATTTTAAGGGTAGGTTCTTTTCTTTGGGAAATATGGGTTGGTACATGGGCGAAGTTGGTTGAGATTGGTAGAAATGGGTTGAATTTTTTTTATGTGATAGATAGGAGTTGGTTAAAACAGTGGGAAGCAGGTTGAAGTTAGTTGAAATTGGTATTTTTAATTGAAGTTGGTGAAGTGGGTTGAAGTCGGTTGAAGTCGGTTAAGGTTGTCAAATTGAGATTTACCAATGAAAAAAAACAGGGCCTAAGTATTTGAAATATACTTTTATGAGTAAATAATGCATATTTTATGAAATTTTCAGGTAAAAATAAAATAGAAGAATTTGGGCGGAGTTCAATTCTACTCGGATCTCCCACATGTGGAAAGCCTAAAGTCCAAGCCAAAGGGAAACAAAAAAAAAAGAAAAAGAAAGATGCAGCAGGCATGGGCCTGTGTGGTGACCCAACTAGGTGCCCAACACCCACAATGCAGTCCTGCAGCCCCTAACTTTTTTTTCTTCTCTCCTCTCTCCCTCCCGCCTAGGCTTGGCCCAACCACCTTAGCTCTACAGGCTAGGGAGCCTGACCCGCAGCCTGCTTGCATCCCTTTCCTCACTCACTCTCTCATCTTCCGTGTGGACCTGTAACCCGGTCTTATGCCTCCACCCAGCACCTCTCCTTCTTTCCTCCGTCTGTGTTGGCCAATTCCAGCAACCTAGTTCACCACCTCATCAGCAGCTCCAGCCTCCCAACAACCAAGAGTTGGTTTTTGTGAGCAGCCATAAGTAACCTAGTCAAAGCTAATTAGTTTTGATTAATTGTTAGCTTAAGACTAGCCATTTTTCATGCACTATAACCACCAATTAATTAATTGAAATCAGTTTTTTGTTAATTTTTGGGCATCAAAAGGGGTTGAATTTTCACTACAAAAAGGGATCATGGGTTGGAGCAATCTATTCATTCATCCACTCACTCAACCAAGCGTCTTCTCATTCTCATCTTCCATCTTTCGTTTTTTAGAGAGAGTCTTTATTAGACAAAATGTAACACCCCCAGATCTATAATTCATTATTAAACACCATTATTAACGAAAATGCAGCGGGAACCTAAACGGGGTGTTATCGCCGTACTCCCTTCTTGGGAATACTAGGCTGGATATCATAACTAACCCATAATACAAAGTCTTTACAAACCAAAAACTTACCATACATGGTTTCAAAACTTAAACACAAATCTTAACACCACAATTTAATCCAACTATATTTTATTACAACTTCTAAAGTTCCTTTCAAATATGATCAGCATTCGTGTCTCCCTCTACTCTCACGTCCCCAGTCTCAAATACAGCTACATCACCTAAAAACAAAACATTTTACAACAGTGAGATAAACTTAGTAACATTCACCCCCAACAGTCAAACACACCTACAAATTCATTTTGAAAACATTTTAGGGGAAGGGGACAACAATATGTTTCAAAGCATGTAGACCATTGTCACACCTTCCTTGATTATCATTTTTCAGAATTACGCTTCTATAGATCCATTCATAATGTTTCAGTTCCAGATAAGTCTTGGGTGAGCAACCCCAGTGGGTCTCATGGCCTGCACCCTAACATAGCATAGCCGTTTAACTCTTTCCTGGCCTTCCGCTCATCGGGCAGTTACTGCTTAACTTTCCTGGCCTACCACCATCATGGGTGATTACCGATAACCTGGCCCACGTCTCTGTCGAGCACGTGGCCGCTCACATGCATGCACTTATTACCCGGGGAAGGCTATGACCATCAACCATTTCACACAAGTATAACCCACCCTATTAAGTTCTTTCTGGTTAATGATTTTTTTCCCCCCTCTTTACTGGAGGTCAACTTGACATGTTCAGTTGATTCGTATTTAAACAATTTTCCCCATGGGAATCGGAATACAAATACAAAACGCCAAACACAATCGCAGTATATTTCAATTTTCATCATATGGAAAATTCGCAACTTCCACAACATAACACAGTATACAATTCCCATTAGGTAATCACTTGTAAAATGTAAACTAGTGTATATTCAGTTGAAAAGAAATGCCAAAGGTTCGATACAAGAACTCCAAACATTTATGGTTTCAGCAACGCGGGAAAAAGGTTAGGGCATGACTGTTACCTGGATACCGTACAAAACTTACGGGCTCGGTTACTTTGGTAGGAGTTCACAGCTCTGCACCTGGGCCCACATATAGCCCATAGTCAGTCCACATTTAGTATAGGGCATCCTTGGCCCTCCCACAATTTAGAAAAGGATTTCTAGATTTTTAATTCTTCCAAACCTTAACCCTGGTTAGGGTTCAAGATGGCCAGTTTCTGAGTTCAACTTCCAGAAGCTATAACTTTGGTTCCCGATATTCGATTCCAGTGTTCTAAGTCAATCCAAAATCCTTAAGTCGTCCCCCACATTTCCTATGTTTGAGGTTTGGCTCGGTTCTGACCCGAACTAGGTCAAAATCTCAGTTGTTACAGAGCGGTCAGTAAATGTTTCCCCATGACAGTCCTTTGAAGAATCTATTGTATTGTAGGCTATGCTACTTCAAATGGTCTGATTCTAAAACAGAAATTTTTGTTACATCCCGAAGTTTGTCTCCAATAAAATTTTATAATTTTTAGCAACCAATTATAACCTACGGAATTTTTCCAAACCGTGGTTGCAACCGTCCTAGTTTCAGCTTCTCAGTTTCTGTCCAGGTTTTTTAACCTTACTTCCAAACTCCATAACTTTTTATATGGACCTCCAAAAATCACGTTATTGCCCAAAATAGAAATATAATTTTGTCTACTAAAACTGTAATGTTCAGCACTTCCCCAAATTCGCAACGTAATTAAGTCGAAAAATTCAAAAGCCATATCCTATACCTGCAGTCCTTGGTTTTGACAATGTTCGGTATTTCGGACATAACTATTTCAATTTAACTTCGATTTATACAATTCAAAAACTCAAGTAATTTTCACATCCTAATATAACTACTGTAAAATTTTCATAATTTTTGGACGACCAGAATAATTATACCGAATTTTCAAAGTCGAGCCAAAACAGTGTGAATCCTGTCCAAAATATTCGACCCTTTTATGTACGGTTTTCGCTTGTTTCGGGTTACCCAAAAATATACCCGTACAAGTTAGACATCCTTAGACCCTTGCCCAGACCCAATCATGCCAAAATAACCCACCTTTATTAAGACTAAAAAGAAAATCATATTAAAACATTGTTACGAGTACCTTTGATCAAAACCGGATCTAGATCAACGGAAATTCCTCCTTCGTTCAAATTGGGGCGGCTGCCGTGGTGGCGGTGGTGGTCCGGTGGCTGTGGGGGAGTGGAGAGAGAGATAAGAAGAGAGAGAGAGAGAGAGAGAGAGAGTGAGAGAGAGAGAGGTCAGGGAAAAGAAAAGAGTTATGGTTTTTGGGTTTAGGAACATTAGGGGGGGACGTGAACAATAAAAAAAAGGAAGTTTAATTTCCAATTTTTTTTTTCTTGTGAGGGAGGCGGCTGAAGGGCTAGGGTTCCCCCCTTTTTTTAAAAATAATAATGATAATGAAATAATGTTAATAGCAATAATAATAAAAATAATAATAGTATTAATAATGGATTTTGTTGACAAGAAATCAAAAAGGGAAATTTTGGAGATTTTAAAACTTCCAAAAATGTAATTTTTTTTATTAGAAAATTCCACGATGACTCATTTGGCATTGACTTGGGTCTAATTAGGTCTAACCGGACATAATTTTCCAAATTGAATTTATGGGGTTTTACACGCTATCCCACTTAAGAAAGTTTCGTCCCTGAAACTTCACTATACCGCAACACACCACCATTACAGCCTGAATTTCTGAGGTTTTACACAAAATCATTTGGGTTGAGGGGTTTAGAAGAAAATAAGCTTTGTTAGCTATTTTTCTCTTCTCTTCTCATCTCATTTGTGAGTCAAATTTGAGAGTTTGTGCTTAATTTTATCATTTTGTGTAATTGAGTACTAAGGTTTGGGTATAGGAAGTATACCAACTTCAATTGTGTTTTTGCTAACTATTGTCGACTAGAAGACACTTCTAGGATTAGGATGTATCCTTGATAATAATATTGGTTTTACTAATTTTTTATGGGGTGATTCTTGTCTCTTTCGTTGCATAGTTTGAGTTTATACTTGAACTTAACCTATTTATGCATCTTAATACTATTATTTATTCATGTTGATTACAATAGTTCAATTTGCGATCTCAAATGAATATTAGACCTTGTAGGCTAATATGATGTTATGCAATTGGGCTTGAAATTATGATTGGGAAAATTGAATAATTTATATTAGAAACTAGACGAGTTATGACTAAAAAGAATGATTTATATTAAACCACTAGATAAATAATCTCATTTGATAGTTATAATTATCTTTTTAATTTATGACCTAATGCTTGTAGCTTAGGCTAAACAAGAGATAAATTGAATCCTCATTTGGATTAGCAAAATAATATTTGCATCAATGGTGAAATCCAAAGTCTTAGATCTTTCTCCTATTTGATTTCTCTTCACTTTGCTGGCGCATATATTATTCTTTAGTTCCTTTAATGTATATTAATAATCAACTCCTTAATTGAACTATTTTTTATAAACAGAAAAGCTAAATTGAAAATCGCTATTGTTCCTCATGGGATCAATACCCTATACTCACTAGTCTACAACTAACCTTGCGTATGTACAAGTAAAAAGGTATTTAAAACTAAATATAAAATCAACGTCAACCACCACAATAACCACCAACGAAATGAGAAGAAAATAAAAATGAAAAATAAAATAAAAGGGAATAAACAAAACAAAAGGGAGGGGGATTAAACAAAATTAAAGGGAAATAATAAAAATAGAAAAAAAATAAAATCACAAAAAATGGTTAGATTAGATTAGATTAGATTAGATTAAATTAGTAAGGAATGAGGAAAATAGTTAGATTAGAAGGGAATGGGGAGAGCAAAAATAAGATGGTTAGATTAGGAGAGAATGAGAAAATAAAATGAAATAATGAAAAAAAAAGGGATTGGGGGTTGAGAATAAAGAAAAGAAATAAGATTGTTAGATTAGCAGGAAATAGTAGAAAAAATAAAAGTAAACAAAAAAAAATAATAAAAGAAAGAGGAAATTCAAAGATTATTATTCGTTCCTTGACAATGGTGCCTAAAACTTGATGTGGATTTTATGTTTAGTTTTAAAACTCTTTTTACTTGCAAGTACACAAGATGAATTATAGACTTGCAAGTATAGGGTGTGGATCCCTCGAGGAGCATTAATGATTTTAAATTGTAACTTTTCCAATTATAAAGAACAATTCAAGTGAGGAGTCCAAGTATCAATACGAATTAAAGAAAAAAGAGAAAACAAATGAGTCAAGAAAATGGAGAGAAATCAAATAAGAAAAAGATCTAGGACTTTTAATTTCACCAATGACACAAATATTGAATTACTAACTCAAATGAGAGTTCAATTGGTCTCATGTTCAACCTAAGCTATAAAAATTATGCCATAGATTAGAAAGATAAATTATAATCTCAAATGATTTTTTTTAATCTAGTAGTTAACGTGAATAATTCTTTTTGGATATAACTCATCTAATTTCGAGCATAAATTATTCAATTTTAACAAGTATGATTTTGAGCCCAATTGCATAAGATCATACTAGCTCACAAAGTCTAATATTCACTTGAGATAGCAAATTAAACTATCGTAATGGACATGAATAGACAATAGTATTAAAATGCATAAATAGATTAATTTCAAATATAAACTCAAAATTATGCAATGTAAGACACAAGAGTAACCCTAAAAGAAATTAGTAATTAATATTATTAATCAAGGATCCATCCCAATCCTAGAGGAGCAACATAGTTGGCCATAATTAGTGAAAACACCATTGAAGTTGGTTTAGCCATACTCTCAATATTGGTATATTTCACTTCCTATGTCCAAACCTTCGTACTCAATTACACAAAATAGTATAATTAAGAACAACATCTCCAATTTGACTCACAAATGAGATGACAAGAGAAGATAAAAATAGCCAACAAAACTTATTTTCTTCTAAAGTCCTCAACTAGAATGATTTTGTCTTACAAAAGAGTCTCTCTTAAAATTGAAAGATGGAAGATGAAAGAATGGAGGAATGCTTGGATGAGTAAATAGATAAATGATTTTGCACTAGCCTTGATCCCCTTTTATAGTGGAAATTTAGCCTCTCTTGGTATCCAAAAATTGATAAGAAATTAATTTCAATTAATTGCTTAGCTGTTATATTGCATGAGAAAAGACTATTTTTTGCTAAAAATTAATATTTATTAATTGGCTTTGACTTGGTTACTTGAGGTTGCTTACAAGAACAAAATTTGACTAGGATAGAGTGAGAGAGGTAAAGAAGAGGACAGATTGGGCCACGGATCACAAAGAACATGCCCATGTACGTGTGGCTGTGAAGGAGTGAGAGAAAAGGTGGGGGTCGCTGGGTCATGCTGACTAGGCCCACGATGAGAGGGGGAAGAGCTGGAGTGAGTTGAGAGGAGCGTGGCCCATGCGAAGAGGGAGAGTCAGGGAGCTTTGGGCCAGGCTGTTGTTGGATCGCGGAAAATTAAGCACATACCCATATCGGCTGGACTGCTTCTTTTCTTTTCTTTTTTTTAATTTGCTGCTAGATCAGGCTTCTGAGCATCCATAGTTGGCAACTTGGGCAAAACTGAATCAACTTGATCAATTTCGTACCCAATTCATTTATTTTATTTCCTCCAGGAACTCATATAAAATATACATTATTTACTCATAAATATATATTTTAAAGACTTAAAATTAGGTGACATGAAAGATAAAATTACATATAAAATATGAATTATCAAGAGTATCAACAGTGGAAGTCGGATGTAATATGCCACAAGCAGCATAAAACGGTTTCATAGGAGTGGAGCGAAACTCTTGCCCATTACACGCGCAATTTTCACAAATTTGCTAAATTGGGTTTGAACCATTAAACAAAAATTTTGAGATAAACTACTAGCTTGACCCTTATCATGCATTAAGTAGACGAAAACAACACAACAAAAATCATCAACAATGGGTTAAAAAAAAATACCTAGCACCAAAAATAGTACTACACCAATACGGTCCCCAAATGTCAAATGCACCAAATCAAAACTTGCTAATGCACGACTATCACGAGAGGGGAAAACAGAATGTGTGTGCTTTGTCAAACAACACACATCACAATTATTATTATATTATTATAACAGGAACTAACTTGAATATTAGGGAGATGGGAAAAAGGCTCATGAGATGGGTGTCTCAATCGACGATGCCATAGCTCATAAGAGTCACACACTGTTGCGGAAGCACTGTAAGTCTCTAACGTCAGCTGATATAAATATACTCCATTTTGCATCTTATCTAGTCCAATCGTGTTCCTTGTAGTTCGGCCTGTAAGATACGCAATTGACAGGAAAAGCTTATAAAACAGTCCGCATCAAAAACCAAACATGCCACAGACATTAGATTAATTCTTAAACTGGGCACATACAGTACATGATGAAGAATACTGACATGACTAAGAACAACTACGCCTGTCTTCGTAGCATGGGTTTGCACCCCAATTGGAAGACGCACTGGACATGGAGAGATATCATGGGTGGGTGAGAAAAAAGATTAATTACCTGTCATATGATGCGAGGCCCCATTATCAATCAACCATAAGGAAGTTTGCTTATCGATAAGAGACTCTCTGCTAGATGATGAGGAGTCCAAGAGGGCCAACATGCATTGCATTTGATCAGATGTCAAACCTATAATGGTAGTTTGTGACATCAAACTTGAAAGTGAAGATGAACCCGGTAGCACTATAGGCGCCACTATAGCAGCGACTGTGCCAATGGATGGAACGCTAAGGGCAAACAACTAAGCAGTTGCGATCCTACATTCGCGACTACGCCCTTTGCTTTGTCGGGTGATGCCCAACCATTTGAAGCAACGGTCTTGGGTGTGACCAACCCTGTTGCAGAAAGTACACCATGGGCAACTAGATGGGGTCCGGTTAATAGACCTAATTATGGGTGGAAGAGGGCAACTGGGGCTTGGGCATTCAGCCTGGACATAAAACCAAAGAACAGCAGGTGAATCATGAGTGTTGGTGATGCCTTGTTAGGATTCTCCCCGCATAACCATTGCATAAACTTAATCCAATTTGGGGAAGGGAGTCATCTTGATTTTTGAGTACGAAGAGCAACAAAATCATCATCCAATCCCATTAAAAACTGAAAGGTTTGAAGATTCTCAACCCAAGAAAGTGTTTTTGCAACCTTTTCAACGAGTACAGAAACAACAAATCATTCCACATGTCTAAGAATTTTGTATAATAGGACTGAAGTCTTTTCTTGTTTGGTGTTAGACAAATTAGACCACAACTTGTAAGTTCTAGGTCCATTTGGAATAGAATAATGAGTCTGGAGAATATCCCACATAGTTTTGGGAATTAGATATACGAGAGATAGTGGCACGCACTGTTCAATATGGAATTATGTTGATTTATACCCCTTTAATATTTAATATTGCTCAAGATAAATAATTAAATTAGAATTTAATTGGTTTGTTTGTTTTGTCGGTAGAGTTGGAAAATAAGGAAGTGTTGGATCAGCTGAAGGTGAAGAAAGAAGCCATAAAATAAAAGAAACAACTAGCCCAGCCCACGGCCCAAACACGAGCCCAATCGTGTGCTTTCTTCTTCCTTAGTCTGGGACCGGTCTCTTCTCAGCTTACCAATAACCCAAAGGCTTGTTTCCTTTCCAGTCTTCTTCTTCTTCATTTTAGGCCTACTGTTTGTCCCCGCCAGCCCAGATTCTTCCCCTCTATCTCTTTCTTTCTTTCTTTCTTTCTTCTAGTCCTGGTTCAGCACGCCTTTGTCCTTCCCTTTCCCAGACTCCCTCTCTCATTTTCTCCTTCAGTGGGCTTCGCCCCGTTAGTCCCCAACTCGCGACCTAACGTGAGCCTGCCAGCTTTGCCTAGCTCATTTCTCAACGTCGTTCATTTTTTCTTCTCCCACGCACGAGTCATGTGAGTAGCAGCCCGCAACCCCTTTCTTCTTCTTCTTCTTCTTCTTCTTCTTCTTCTTCTTCTTCTTCTTCATTTCCCAACCTAGAAAACTCGAAGAAAATAGGACAGGGCAGCTGTGTTGACTTCCCATTCTCGATAGTTTCTTTCCCTCTTTCTTCTCCTTTAATCCCATCATTCATTCTCCAAAA
>JACYFF010031956.1:10470692-10481648 GCA_017589665.1 Selenicereus undatus | reverse complement strand
TATATATATATATATATATATATATATATATATATATATATATATCTCTGTGTGTGTGTGTGTGTGTGTGTGTGTATATATATATATATATATATATATATATATACATAATATTTATAGATATATACTAGTCTGGACTCGTGCTTTGTACGGTGCATACTACGGTAGATAGTTGGTGTGTGTGTGTGTGTATGTATGTGTGCGTGTGTGTGTATAGTGCGAGGGAGAGAATCAAAATAATATAGGAATGTTCAAGAAAAACTCAAATTTATTGAAAGATATATGTAGATAGCGATTTCATGCACAACCGTTAAAACTCAATAATTAAAACAACATATGATTGTATAAGGCATGATGTAAAGAATGATAGAGATTATAGGTAGTCCAAATGTGACTAAAATCATGCTAAACGACATGTTGATATGTTAATTTGTGGCGCCAATGACGGAGAATCCACCTTCTCTTCTTGTACCTACAGTAAAAATTAAGTTCTTAGTAATTATTTGATTAACATTGATATATTTGAAGCCTATAATTGCATCATGTGTTCCTGGTGTACCTAGCATCAGTATTTCCTAAGTAAAACACATCCTCCTCCCAACTAACTGGAACAATAAGAGTGATAGGCAATTCTACCTCATGGTGTCGTGGAGGCTCCACAACAAATACCCATGGTTTACCTATATAATCATCTATAATCGCATATAGAGATAGATGACCATATGGCTGCAGAGAATGTTCTCATGAGATAGTAATTGAAATATAAATTGTGCAAAATGTTGTGAATAGTACAATAGCTGAGCTGCATATGAATCCAATTATGTTGTACTTGTATGCAGAAGAACCTGAGCATCCCCATGACAAACAATAAATGTTCTATAGCCTATATGATCTCGTAATAAAACCTTGAAGATGTACCTATAATTCATATAGAAGAATATTGTACGTAATAATGTACACAGACAACTTGAAATGTGTGATGAAGACTACTTAACAATAAAAACCCGTTGTCCATACCTTCTCTGAGTTAAACTTGGAGTTGCACAATTACAATAAGGTATATTTAGAGCAAATACTTAAGTGTTAGCACTTTTTTTGCAAAAAGTGCAAGCGTCATAAAGCAGTGGGTAGATCTCATCTACATATGCAAAAATGTGAAAATATCTAACCTGTATATAGTAAAATAGCATTACGTTTTATCTAACCTGTAAGCATGAAGTTATTTGTTATATGAGTATGTGTCTTACACTTTGCACAGTTGTGTATTCATTCAATCTTATTCTTTTTGCAGCAAACAACTTCTCCAGATTTACAATCCTCAATGTTCTATTGCGCATGAAATCAAAGTGGTGCATCATACCTCTGGTCCCAGAGTACCTAATGTTTACAATGAGAGTATTATATTCGCCAGGAATTGTATATAACTTGGATGGTGAATGAAACACACAGGTAATGTTTACCATCATTCAAAGTCCTCTGTTGTTTGAATATCTGGATTAATCAGCAATCGACTTATCGATAAAGTAGAAACTGATATACCTATAAGCGTACAGATGTTAAAAAAATATATATTACAAAAGTATACCATTGTAGTGTTGAGAAATAAACACTTTTACATACAAAATATATGGTAATTGGATTTGGAGGGTACCTTCATAAACTCTAATGTGCACTCTAGAAGCAAGGAGTGTATTTTCTTCATATAAATGTTGTTGAAGATAGCTGCTCTCCACCTCCGCAAGATCTCCCCACAACGTTAATCGCAAAGTCTGCATTCTGTATTTGTAGATTATATGTGCTCTTATTGGGCAATAAAAATACATTAATAAGAAAACAGAAATGACTATCGATGAAAATACAAACCACGTATTAGAAAGTAGCAATTCTCGTTTTGCAGTGCCCCTAATTCTTGTCTTTTCCAAAGGGGATAGAGCAACTACCATGCCAATGATGTCTGCACCATAACAAAATTAAAGAGTCTTATAAATATCTACAAAAGCATATAAGTAGAATCGCCATATGTGAATTGTAATTTGTAAACTATATTTACCTATTATGTTATCATGTAACTTAAGACATCACGGGACATCGATAAACGATACAAAGGGTGGTAAGTGCTAGTAGGGAATGTAAGAGCAATCATTAATGACACCTTCAAGTCTCGTTCGTGGCGTAAAAACCAACTTCAAATTATTGGTGACCACACTCCTTTCTCCGTCTGTTGCAACATCAACTGAGAGCCCGGAGATGTGGTAAACATTGCCAGCTTTGAATATAGAGTTCCACCGATTAATTGCATCATCACCTTCCATGATGCCTAATATCTCATCATGCTGTAAAACAATATCGTGCTTTGATATTCAGTATACATCTACATGTTGGTCACATTTTAAGAACTTAGAATAGCTCCGTACCTGGTAGTCCATGAATATAACTTTCCAAATTTTGCGTTGTTCATAGGTACGAACCTTCATGAATCTCATGAGACGAACAATTACTATCACAGATCTATTGTCAGGATTGATGGCACATATCGGCATCGAACTGTGTACTAAACTTGTCATGTCTATAATCATAAAGAACGAAATGAAATACATATAGATTGGCCCAACATGTAACAAACTAAATGTCGTTGTAAACATAAAACACTAAGTTCAAATGTGTAATCCTATTAACAACAGCATAATTAATGGACCGAGACTAACCAAGAATCATCAACATCGTTAAAAACTTCACGGTAGACTATGTTCTTGGTCATATTATTAGGCACACCCTTTTTATTACAAATCAAACACCTTAGCCCTGAAGGTGAAGTGACGTGAGAGATTGTCACATATAATTGACCATGCGAGAATACAGGTTTTGGTAGATATACACCTATATATTGCAATGTTTGATCTTGACTTTTGTTAATTGTCATTGCAAATTCCAATTTCAAAGGGAATTGTCTCCTCTTCAAGGCAAATGGTGAATCCTTATCCGAAGGACTTAGATCAATACGTGGGATTTTTACTGTTTGTCATACGTTTTGACCAGTCAAGATTTTTGCTTGGATGACCTTACTTCCAAGTCTTTGAATAGTCAAACGGGTGCCATTGCATAAGCCAATTGAAGGATCAAGGTTTCTTAAAAGAACAACTGGAGCACCAACTTTTAGCTCAAGTTCATGATTTGGGAAATCCAAAAAGTTCATGTCGTGTAACAGTTCTGGTGGATTAATATCATCAATGTAAGAATTGGTAGTACATGGTAGGAATGTGTCCGAACTCAAATATGTATGGCTACTACCAGGAAGCATCGCCAGGATCCGAGAGTTCAAATCATCGACATCTGTGTTTAATGGTGCCAGTATACAACGATCTTGGAAGTATTGTTCATCTTGGTATCTATGAAGTAAATTTGGGTAGACAAACTCTATCAAATTTATGAGACCGTTGTTGTCATTGTTGATGATGAATTCTTCAGGAATTTGTATCCAATCTGGCTCGCTACTTTCTAAAAATGGATGCCCTTGTGTGGAACCATTACCAACGTTTAGGGTCCATTCGGCAAAACTACTCAATCGTGCTTGTGCATCATGACTTAAGTTTGAATTCATTAGCCTCATGTTCAGCCTGAGATGTCTCAGAGTACAATAAGGCCAAAATCTTGCTTTTGAGATTGACGCTGCAACTACATCTGTCCGATTACCGTTAATTACAACTGGAAGCACTTGCCTAAAATCACCGCAAAAAATGAGCAATTTCCCCCCAAAAGGTTCATTGGTAGAACAAACGTCCCTGAAGGTGCGCTCAACAGCTTCAAATATGTAGTGATGAGTCATAGGAGCCTCGTCCCATATTATCAATGATGTTTCCCTTGTTAGTTCTGCTAATTTAGATTGTTTTGAAATTGAGCAAACAGATGTGTCATGTACATTAATTGGTATCTTGAACATCGTATGAGCTGTTTTTCCCATAGGCAACAACAAAGCCGCTATACCAGAGGACGCAACTGAAAGCACTATTAAGCCCTTGGACCTTATATAAGCAATAAGAGCTTTCCAAAGATATGTCTTCCCTGTGCCACCACTGCCATAAATGAAAAAGTAGCCTCCCTCTCCACGTTCATTTGACATAGTTATGGATTGAAAAACTCGCATTTGATCCTAATTTAGTGTCCGAAGGTACATGTCAAGGTTGTCTTTCTCTATTGATACATAATAGTCAAGTTGCTCCCTGATAAGTGTATTACCTATTCACTGCAACATCTCAGGTGAAGGTAAGGGCATGTAACAACCCGAACCTAATATTCATTTTAATTACATTCAATCATCTTAATGACAAATTAATTAAGTTGGGGCCCGCATTTCTATTCAACATTTTTGATATGTATACATATATCTATCTATATATATATATTTGTACATTGCAGGTTGAAACAACGACGTGGCCTCGAACAGGACTTTACTATACTCCTAAATAATCACCAATTTGAAAAACGTTAACAATAATAATACAACCGTATGAGTAAAAACAGTGACAACGTAATGATAATAAAAGGTAAGCCTTATTTATGTGATGAACGTGATAATAATCAAAACTACAAATATTACAAACATTTATTCCCAAATGATGTGCAATTTTCATGTACTAATTTAATTAGATATAAACTTAATTATATATATTTGTATATATATGTATGTAATAATTGGAAGGAAAAAAAAAACCCACCGACATAATGCTAATAAAATCAACAATTAAGACACCAACCATCCCAAAGCTCAACCCCTGCTCTTTCTCTCTGCCTCTCCTCAACACCAGACCCCAACCCCCTGATTCTGCCTTCACTGCGCCCATCCTCCCCGATTGCTCGCCGTCGCCGCTGAGTACCGGCCACCGCCGACCGGTCCCAACTGGCCCCAGCCGTCAACACATGCCAGACAACCACACCATGCTCTCTTGTTCGAGCCTCCCCTGTCCGTTTGTTGCTGCTTGTCTTCGCCGGCCGTCTCGACCGGGGTTTCATGTTTCATCGGTCAGCGACACATCGCCTAGCGCACCAACCACCGACACCACCATCCCTTTCCTCTTTGTTTGGCTCTAATTTGAATGGAAAGGTAAAACCTTAACTTTGTATAAATTGGATTTTTTGGGGGGTTAGAATTGAATTTCTATAGCAAATAATGTATTCGGTTTGCATATGTGCTAATTTGTAAATTTTCTTGACTTTGGGCATGAATTGAATGAGGAGGATTGTGAAGAGTGTCATGACTAGAGGTTTGGAGATTTAGCAAGAAAAAAATATACATAATTCATTTAATGAACCAATTTTCTCAATGTTTTGTCACATCAACAAGTGGCCCCACCAATTATCAATCATTCAATTATCAGGGCTTATGCCCATCAATATACCCGCGTGCTGCGTCAACTCAGACTTACCGATCGGCCTAGGGGGTGAGCACCTAACGTATGATCACATCAAGACGTACGTCGATTAAGGGGTCCACTTTCAGATAACAATTAGCAAATCAATTTTAATTATACATTCTCTCTCTCCTGTTTGCAAAGAAAAATGTTTTGAAATGCGGTCGGCCCAACTAATTTACCATAAAACTTATTTTACTGCAAAGGAATGTACGTGCTGAGCTTCGGCTCATCATTCGAATGCTTTTATGTTTTCTATTTTAGGTATGGGGAGCAATGAACAGTCGTCCTCCTGGTAGGCCGGAAGGTAGCAAACAACGGACGTTTCCTGAACATTAGCTAGTCAACACTCATAGTGATAATAGGTTGGTAACTTGGAGATTCTGTATTGTTATTCTTCTGAAACCTAAGGATAGTGTTTAGTAATAATACATTAAGTTATCAAGTGTACTATGAATTGTATAAGTAGACAAATGTTTATTTTGGGAAATTCCAAGGTTTAATAAATCCGATTACCTTCTTCCATCCCGGAATGGCGGTAATGCCTCTAATCAAATTAAAAAGCCTTCCGCTGCAAATTAACAATAAATGAATGGTTAAGTTGGAGTAATCAGACATTAGAAATTGGGGGCGTTACAAGGCATAAGAGGATAGTCCCTTAATGAGCTTCCATTTTTATTCAAAATTAACTCAAGCTCATACAATCCAAGGTTCCTCCTGTGTTCATTGCTTATCTCCAGCTGGGGATTTCTTTGCTCTCGTTGTAACCTTCTGGGAAGGTCATCAGTGAGATCTTCCCAACGTGCCTCCCATAATTGATAAGGTTGCCTCACTTATGAGAATATAAGCATTGAACAAAACATACTCCTTAGTTCAGCCCCAGTTGCCCATGTTGATGCTTTTGTCAATGCTTCATCCCACTCATTAGTGTCATCTAACAACCCACACGTTAAGCAAGCTTCTTTAAAGGTTGAATGCAGGGTTCCATTAACAGTTCTTAAGTCTTCATAACATGTTGCACCCCGAACAATATGCAACAACATTCTCAAATAATATCTTTCCCCCATGTTAGGGTGAGCATATGGTATTCGATCTATGCAAACCCTTTGTTGTCTTATAGTCCATTTCTTAAGGCTCTTATTCCATACATAATAAGTTGGGAATTCTGTATAAGTATATCTTTTTGCATTCATATCTGCTATATTTGTTCAAAACCACCCAATGACCATTGTCACCTTCTCTATTGCTTGATTCACCACATCATGAAGGTCATTTCGATCGTTGAAGACAATGAATTATTGTCCTGGTAAGTGGTATTGTAACAATTCGATAGATTGGTAACGATGTGTTATATCAAACTCAAATATTCTCCAAATTGGATCTATGAGTGAGACATAACGACAATCTAAATACTGTTATATTTCATCAACCCGTCTATATGAAGGTCCTGCTCCATCATCGATACTGTGAGCTTTGTCTTCAATAACAAAAGTTGCTCGATCAGGTCCCTTATGCATATACTTGTGAAGATACTTATAAGCTTCTTTTGAGCGCAACGCTCAACATTTATATGCGCGTCATGTTTGACACAAAGGTCACAATTGTATGGTACAACCCACCTGTTATCAATGTTCGTACCACGAATTGTTACACTTTTTCCATCGTCTCTACGCCTATATTTGACAAACCCATTCTCTTCAATAATGGTCTCATTAGAGAAGGTCTTTGGATAATGTTTTGTGCACTTACTACCATCCATACATGGGGCATAAAAAACACCATTACCACATGGACCATGAATCATGTGTTTTGTAACTGTTTCAAATGCTAGAGGATCACTAACATTATCAGGTAGCTCAGCACATATAATGTTATCAATATCTTCTACACAAGTTGGCTTATCCTCATTTGCTAAAGTAAGTAAAATATGGGCATGTGGTAAGCCTCGCTTTTGGAATTCAATAGCATGTATATCTGTGAATAGGAGAAATGACAAACTTGAGTGATAGAATAAATAGTGATATGTATGTGTACAATGAAGAAACTTGGTTTTACATGACAAGTATTTAGCTAACCAATATCAAAAACACAAAGTTGGAGGAGAAACATACCTGCAATGACTTTGCCAAATAGTTTTTTCTCCTTCAAATCTCGAGCCAGCTCTTTCAGCTTTAAGCGAAATACTCGAGCTACAATATCAGGTCGGTCACTAGTGCTTTGGCTAGGTTGTTGGGATAGTGCCTCCATAATTTCAGGCCAGTTCAGGTTGCAAGTGAATGTCACAAAAAAATCTGGATAGCCTAGTTGACAACAAATGGCCATTGCGTCAAGAAGGTGTTGCCTCATGTAACATGGGCCCCCCGTGAAAGTTGCGGGTAATATTAACCTCTTTCCAACTGCAGTAGGATTATTTTCTCTAGCAGTAATTGCATCTTGTAGACCACTATATAAATCTACTCGGAGTGTACCTTGGTGACTTCGTATGTAATTCAATCTCCATGCTTCTATTGCAGCATAACAATCAACAATGAATTGTAAACATAAACGACTAGAACGAAGTAAAATGTTTCACTCATTCACTCGATATTGTATCAAGAATGCATAGAACTCTCGCATTGTGACATATCTTCTATTACTGCTTGACCCTTCAGTGCATGGAATGTGTTCTAACCAACCATCGGTTCCATATGGAAATAAAAGGGGATATTGGAGAGGCATATAAGATGGGTGAGTTTCATATATACGCTACAAGTTTCCATCTATCTTGCAGGCAATGATGTCTCGGGTTTCCCCATCAGTATGCTCACTACCCACTATGAGAGCTGCCACTTCATCTGCCGTGGGTCTTGTGTATTGGCGCCTTGGCTGTGCTTCAATGATGCGTATTCTTAAGTCAACAATATTGTTGGCATGTAAGACATCCCGTGCATTTCGAAAGACCCGCACATAAGGATTTATTGGATCAAGCATTCGTTGTAACGCCTCCAAAATTGTCAGATCAACGCCGTTAACACTTTGGTGGCTATTCAAAGCCCTACATCAGTTTTGTACTTCATCATGTGTATCATAGATGTACAATTGAGCAAATCTTGGCTTTCTTCCTTGGGTCGGCAGTAAAGAACCAATGTGAAGGTAGTTTTGGCCACTGATACAGAAGGAGTAAGGACCATGACCGTCCATTACAGGGTAGTCAATTGTCCCACCCATTGAAGTAAATGATAGCATTGAGTTGTAAGCTCTAATATATAGGGAGAAATTTGGATCGTTCAGTAATGTGTCTGGGGGAGGAGGAGCTGGAGGCAGGCTTGGCAATATGACTTGGCCATTTTGACAACATAAGGTGAATCGCGGCTGAGAAATGCTGCTACTTCTAATGTTTTCACCTAACCACATAGTAGCTTTGCAGTGGTTACATGAAACCATATTTCCGGTGAATGACCATCGCTATGTAAATTTTCTATGTGGGTTAGAGTTCAGAGTAGTAGGCGGTGCCTGATGTTCACTTTGTAGATTAGTGGTGTTTGTTGTAGCACGGGATGTGGCCAATTGTAATGCTCTCGATTCTGCTTGATATCGTTCACGTTCTTGCATATATAGTGCAGCTGTCTCATCTTGATTATGCTGCGTAAGTACCCTCTATCTTGCATTGAGCCGAGCTAGCCTATTTTGTAAACCATTTTCAATTCTTTGACTACTTGGTGGGTCTTTGTCCATGACTGCATTATGGATTTTTAAGGATCTTTCAGTTTCAAAGGCATGCATGTAAAGTCTATAAAGGGAGGATCATATGCTTAGGAGTGTATGTCACTCGTAATGTGTTTAGGTGTTTAATTGCCTCTAATGGATTAAGTTATATTAAAATTATTATGCTGTTTTAATATTCAATATTGTAGATTCTTTAAAGTGAAAGACATAATGTAATCAAAGTTATACTGGACAACAGAATCACAACTCTGTATAAGTTTATGTACCTTTATTTACACGATGTTGCATTGCTAATTTGATTACTTTGATATTCATTTCTACTAAATGAAATAAATGGATTTGTTTTTACTTTGACATTCAGGCTCTAGATTGGTAATAATGATTTTCATGGTAGTTGTTAGTATCCTAGTTTGAATTCTAATTACTGATAATAATCTTCTACATTTTTGGGGGGGGGGGTAGTACACGATGTTGCACTACTAATTTGATTACTTTGATATTCAATTCTACTAAATGCAATAAATCGATTTTTAAAAAAAATTTTTAGTTGATGTAGCTTTTGTTTATTTTTGTTGCATTTTTTTGTTCGATTTTCTTTTTCAGTTAAATATTAAACATAAAAGACATAATGTAATATAGTTATATTGAAATAACAATTTTTATGGTAGTTGTTAGTATCCCAGTTTGAATTCTAATTGTTCATAGTTTTGCGTCCATGATTTCTTATCTTTTTCCTAAGGCTTTGTTGGTTTATCATTTTATTATTCTCCTTTGTGATCACTTTACTTATGCATCCATGATTTCTTAATCCTTTCTTGCATTTTTATTACAAATTGGTTCGCCTAGTAACACTATAATTTTTAGCCTTGCATTTGATATATCTATTGATTAGTGTATAATTTTTCTTGCATAGCTTTAGTTATGTGTTGTTTTTCACATTCATTTAACATAGGAATTGTCCACAAACATTGGCTTATTAATATTGGATGCTAGCTAATTTGATTACTATGATATTCAATTCTATTAAATGAAATAAATAGATGTGATTTTATTTTTATTTGTAGTTGATTTTGCTTTATTTTTGATACATTTTTTTATTCGATTTGCTTTTCCACTTTGAGGGGGAAAGCGTTTGGTTTTTAAAATAAATTACATTTAGCAAATCAAAATTCAAAATTTAAATATTAAACATGAAAGACATAATTTAATATAGTTATATTTGATAGGGAAATCACAACATTTAAAAATCAAACCAGCATAGCCGCCCTTTGCCAATAGATACAAAAAGAGTAGAACATACAATCGAATAAATAAAATTTGATACATGCTAATCTATATGTATATATATATTGAAAATACCTGAAATTTCCAAATGTCAATGGCCAAAGAGATTCGATAATCACCTAGGAATTAGTATTATTTAAAAAGGCAGAAAAAATTAGCTATTAATATTCTCTCATGATCAATATATTAATGGGGGGGGGGGGAGAAAAATGGATATATATTGATGTTGCATTGCTAATTTGATTACTTTGATATTCAGTTCTCCTGAATGAAATAAATGGATTTGTTTTTATTTTTATTTTCAGTTGATTTAACTTTTGGTTTTTTTTGTTGCAATTTTTTATTCGATTTCCTTGTTCACTGTGAAGGGGGAAAGCGTAATATCACGTAAATATACATTTACATAATTTTTAATTTTTATGACACAAATTCATTTAACATCGGCTGATTTTGGTTTAATATATATAACACAAACTAATTCATATAACACAAAGTTTAATACACACACACATATAACACACACACACACACACACACACACACACACACACACACACACACA
>JACYFF010031956.1:10428362-10453540 GCA_017589665.1 Selenicereus undatus | reverse complement strand
TGTGTGTGTGTGTGTGTGTGTGTGTGTGTGTGTGTGTATGTGCGCGTGTGTGTGCGTGTGTGCCTGCATCGTAGAAGTTGCAGAATTTCACTTAGTTTTGTAGTTTAAAGAAATCAGGCTCAAATATATAGTGCTATCACATTTAGTGGCACATTCTTAGGAAGAAAGCAAACCCATGGCGGCTTACCATTTCATCAAAATAAGGAAACGTAAGAAACATGGTATTGTTAAGAGTGCTCATGCAAAGTGATTTTTTCATAATTTTGTACTTAAAAATGCCCTTTGACGGAAAAAGAAACGAAAGGTAAAACGGGATCTATTAAGGGAGCTATGGAATTAATGAAACGTGCTTACAATGCCATTATGCATATGGAAGATAAATTATAAGTTAAAAAATTGTCGTGTAGGTTGCTATGTGAGTATGGATAACACTCTAGATATAGGATCAGCTTATAATTTTTTTTTTATACTGAAATACTAAATAATGTTGTTGCTCTATTCTATGCGAGTTATATGCAGAAGTATATTATTATAAGCTAGCCACCAGAAAGTATTAAAAAAACATTTTAGCACAATGTACAATTGGACATGTAGAAAAAAATAATGAATTGTTATAAAATATTTTTTAAAGATAAGATGGTAAGACTTATTACTTATCTTCCACATTGAATGGGAAAAAATTATCTAATCTTATTAGCTGAAAAAATTAGAATTAGAAGATCTTACCTATTAGATGTAAATTATAAAAAGGTGAGATCCCCAAACACCTCATTTGTTGTTGTGGGTCTGATTTGCAACATAGAAACTTGTCTGGTGGCCGAATAAAAATATTGAGACTTATTCAATGGAAGCCATCAAAATAAGGAGCAAAGTTTAAGAAAAGAAGCGATATACGGATGTGTTCATGCATGGCGATGATGGAAACGTAATAGGTATGTTAATTGGGAGTGAAGAGAGAGATAGTGTGAGTTGTAAGATATGGGAAGCAACTGTCCCATAATTGATATAAACTGTTAGTGCCCATGAAAATAGGTAGTGATAACATGCAACCACCCACTATACATGTTTTCAAGTAGATAATATGAAGATAATATAAAAATATGAGTCTAAAATTTAAATTTTGAAATTGAATGAAAGTTGTAGCTATTTAGAGCAATTTGGCGAGATGAAAGGAGAAGAGTGGATTGAGGGAGGGAAGGGCTTATTAATTCTTTTCATTCTACTATTATGATATAAAGATTTGTGATTTTTAGTTTTGGTTGAGTTTTTATTTAGTTTTAGCAGTTTAGTTTAGTTTTGATTTGTTTCAAATTTTTGATTTGAGTTAGTATTTTGATTTTGTTTTTGTCTTAGGATCAATTTAATATGATTTTTAGTATCTGTTTTACTACTGAAAAAAAGTACTAACTGATTTATTGAAGTTGCACAAGAACAGAAAAGAAAGAAGCGGAACATAACCATTCTTGTCCAGGATTTTTTAGGATTTTTTATTACTGTTGGAATTTTTCGAAGCAGATCTGGTATAAGTTTTTTTGTACTGATATTTTTCATGGATTCAACATAATATTTAGATTCTGTGTGAAGGTTTCTGGAGTTTTTGGGACTATCTAGAATTTTCAATGATTTTTGGAACTAATTTTCTGTTTATAATTTTCTGCAAAGCTCAGGCACGGAAAAAATTGGGAAAAAATATATTCATGTTTCTTGTGATTGTGTGGAATTTACTATGTATAGTGTTCTGATTTTGGGGCTTTTATTTTCTATTTTAATTTTATTGTTAGAATTGGCTTGTTTAGGTTTAGTTTATTTTCTATCTCCTTTTAGTTTATTTGTGTTCTGGTTTTTGTGTTATTTCTACGATTGGATCACTTTCTATTTTTATTTTATTTTTAGGTTTGATTCACTTTTTCATTTTATTTTGTGTGTGTAAATAAAGGAAAAAAAGTCAAAAAATTTTAAAAAATCCAAAAAAAAGAAAAAGAAAAAGACAAAAAATACATACTTTTGTGAGGGTGTGGGATTTATATGATTGGTTGGGTTAAACACACAAAAAGTAGTAGACTTGTTAGAAGTGAACCCAACCTTGACCTAGAACCCGAGCCTGAACCCAAACCTGAACTAGAATTGCAAGAAATGGCGCAAGAGAAATCTTTGAGCGCTATTTTCTATCCTCCTAGGACTGCTTTACCATCTTATTTTACTACACCTCACCTAGGACCAAATGTGACTTTCGAATTGAGGCCTCACTATACTCAGATACTCCCTAAATTCACGGGTTTAGAGGATGCTTATTTGTTTTTGAGGGAATTCGAAAAAGTATGTTCTATGATGCATTTTCCTAATATCCCTATTGATGTTGTGCAAATGAAACTGATTCCATTTGCTTTTGAAAGATTATGCTAAATGATGGATGTATGGCTTGACTGCTAATTCTGTTACTTCTTGCAATGATTTTGTAAGATTGTTCTTTAAAAAATATTTCCCTAATGCTAAGATTGTTAAGCTAAGGAATGAGATTAATCAATCTGTGTAACTAAACATGGAATTATTTAGAAATACTTTGATAGGTCAAAACATTGTTGGCCCAATCTCATCATCATGGTTTATAGACCAATCACGATTGTGTCAGCTTATATATGAAAGATATGACCAACAAACTAGAACCATGTTAGCGTCCATGTGTCAGGGTGACTTTCTTTCTTAGAGCATTCTGTCTCTTATGTGAGTCACTTAGAATCTAAGAATGCTATTTTAGAAAATATGTTGAAGGGGTTATCTCCCCAAATTCTCTAGATATCTCAGACTTATATGGTGTCATGTTCTCACTATCAGGCCTTAGATCATTCTTTGTGTCAGCTTGTATATGAAGGATATGACCAACAAGCAAGTATGGCTTTTCAGAGACCTAAGAATGATCCTTTTATCCCTTACTACAATCCACGGTGGAGAATCACCCTAACTTTTCTTAGAGCAATGGACCAAATGTTGCGATCCCTAACTCCTATCCTGGAGTGTTTCCTGAAAACAACTCCCAGCCCATCTTCCATCCCTGCAATTCCTTTCAGAGATCGACTTTTTTGAGTGTGCCTAATGCACCAAGACATCCAGATCCTGTAGCTCAAGTTCAACCTCCTCCTAGTTATATTGACATTGATAAAATTCAAAAGAGAATTAATAATGATTTGGAGAGAATGATTAATGCTAATATAGAGAGAATGATGAGAATGATGATTGAACAATTTTTCCAGTTAGCATCATCTTATAGGGAGCCAATTACTTTTTCGAGTTAGCCTGAGGTGAACCCTAAGGGTTATGCCTCGTCTTCTTTTGGTGTCAACCCTAGTGAGCCAGTGAGGAAAGTGAATGTAGTTGCATCTCCTTGATTTGGTCGAGAGATTGATAATTAAGTGAGAAATCCTGATGAGCCCTGCATGTCTCCTCACCGATTCTTATGAAATTCTTCTTATTCTCCTTCTTCTCTAAAAACTGGTTCATCCAGTAAGTCAGGCGATGCTACTGATGGTGTCCCCAATGATTCTAATAATCTTATTCTTTCTAAGAAGATGAGAGACCAAACTCATGTTGAGAAGATGAGAGTTGCTTTCTCTCAAGTTAAAATCAACATTTCTTTATTCGATGTTATTCAGCAGATGTCTCAAAAAGCTAGATTTTTAAAGGATCTGCGTACCACCAAGAGAGCTACTAGTATCCCTAAAAAGGCTTTTTTAGCCTCTAGCGCTGGTTCTATCCTTTCTCTTCATGTCCCAGTGAAGTATAAGGACCCCGATGACCCTACTATTTCTATAGTTATATTGGACCAGCTTATTCACAGAGCTTTGCTTGATCTAGGGATTAGTATGAATTTGATACTATACCTTCCACCGAGTATGATGGGCTAGGATTAGGTGAGCTAAGACCTACCAAGATGGTGATCCAATTTGTTGATAGATCGACTAGGTTGCCTAAGGTTATACTTGAGGATATGCTGATTAGAGTAGGTGAATTCATTTACTTTGTGGACTTTGTTGTGATTGATACTGATAAGGTGTCCAATGTAGCTAGTCAAGTCCCTGTGATTTTAGAGCCTCCTTTCTTAGCCACTGCAAATGCTCTCATTAATTGCAGGAATGGTATAATGGGACTATCTTTTGGCTACATAACCTTAGAATTGAACATCTTTAACATGCAAAGGCAGCCTTCTGGTTTTGATAATATGGAGTTTTCTACTCTTAACTAGGTAGAAGATTCTATATTTGATTATGCTTTTGATGATATTTTTGCTGCTTACTATGAATCTTTTCTTGTGGATGATGAGCCCGAGTATGATGTGTTTGAATTTGATGACTTGTGCTGTCCTGCTGACTGTCTGCTTGCTACTGTTTCTAAATCTACTCATGAGTTTGTTTCCCCTTTTACTCTTGAATTGAAACCTCTTCCTGATTCTCTTAAGTATGCATTCCTAGGACTCGATGAATCATTACCTATGATTACTGCTTCTGACCTAGACCGGGACCAAGAGGATAAATTGATTGCTCTACTTAGAGAGAACAAGGAGGTTATAGGTTGGAATTTAGGGGATATCAAGGTTACTACTCCTTCCATTGTGCAACATAGAATTCATTTAGAGGACAATTCTAAGCTCCATTGAGACCACCAAAGGTGTTTGAACCCAACTCTACAGGAAATAATTAGGAAGGAAGTACAGAAGTGGTTAAACCATGGGATTATTTATCCTATTTCTGATAGTGAGTAGGTTAGCCTATCCAAGTTGTTCCTAAGAAGGCCGATATTACTGTGATTAGGAATGATAAGAATGAGTTAGTTCCTACTCGAGTTCAATTAGGGTGGCGTGTGTGCATAGATTCTAGGAAATTGAATGCTACCACTAGGAAAGACCATTTTTCCCTTCCATTCTTGGACCAAATGTTAGAGAGGTCGGTTGGACATTTCTTTTGTTGCTTTTTAGATGGATATTCTGGCTATATTCAGATCTCTATTGCTCATGAGGATTAGGAGAAGACTACTTTCACCTATCCATTTAGGACTTATACCTTTAGAAAAATGCCATTTGGATTGTGTAATGCCCCTACTACCTTTCAGAAATACATGATTTCTATTTTCTCAGGTTTGGTTGAGCAATGCATGGAAATTTTCATGGATGACTTTTTTGTGTTTAGGTCTTCCTTTGATGATTGTTTGTTTAATCTGAGAAAAGTGTTGGAAAGGTATAGGTAGAAAAACTTGACTTTGAGCTGGGAGAAATGTCACTTCATGGTTAAAAAAGGAGATAGTCTTGGGCCACATTATTTCTAAAGATGGAATTAAGATAGACATGGCTAAGACTAATTTGATTGTTAATCTTCTCCCTCCCACTTGTGTGAAAGAGATAAAGTCTTTCCTTGGACATGTTGGCTTCTATCGTCATTTCATTAAGGATTTTAGTAAGATAGCAAAGCCATTAACCAACTTGTTAACTAAGAATGTGCCATTTCACTTATATGAGGGGTGTCTAGTGGCAGTTACCAAGCTTAAGGACGCCTTAACCTCTGCTTCTCTTCTTCATCCTCCCATCTAGGGAGAACCATTTGAGTTGATATGTGGCGCTTTTGATTATGCTATTGGGTTTGTTCTAGGACAACGTGTTAATAATAAGCCCCATGTCATCTATTATACTAGTCACACTCTGAATGATGCCCAACTGATCTATACTGTACCTGAGAAAAAAATTCTTGGATGTGATCTTTGGTTTGGAGAAGTTTAGATCTTACCTGATTGGGTCTTATGTGATTGTCTATGCTGATCACTCTACTCTTAAGCACCTTGTTTTTAAGAAGGACGCTAAGCCTAGACTTGTGAGATGAATCATGCGTTTGTAACAATTTGACTGTGAGATTAAAGATAAGAAGGGTTCTAAAAACCTTGTAGCTAACCATTTTTCAAGGATTTTCTATGATGAAGAGAGTGAGTCGAGTATTTCTGAGTGTTTCCCTGATGAGTAATTACATGTTGTCCACCTTGATCCTTGGTATGTTGGCATTGTGAACTACCTAGTTTTTGGTAGAATCTCTAAGGGTTAGACTAAGAATGATAGATATAGTTTCTTCCACCTCATGAAATTCTTTGTTTGGGATGATTCTTATTTATTTAAGTACTGTTTTGACCAAGTCTTTAGGAGGTGTATTTCCGATAATAAGACGAGGAGTGTCCTTTCTTTTTATCATGACCAGGCATGTGAGGGGCATTTCAGTGGGAGAAAGACTACTGCCAAAGTTCTTCAATGTGGTTTTTATTGACCTACCTTGTTTAGAGATACTTTTGAATACTGTGAGATTTATCTTATGTGCTAATAGTTGGGTAGAATGAGAAGGAGAGATATGATGCCACTTAATCCCATCATTATGATGGAGATTTTCGATGTGTATGGTATAGACTTCATGGGACCATTTTCATCGTCTTTTGGGAATGAATACATTTTATTAGCTGTGGATTATGTTTCTAAGTAGGTTGAGGCCATCCTTTCTAGGACCAACGATGCCAAGGTGGTCATGAAGTTCCTTAGGAAGAACATCTTTGCTAGATGTGGCGTGCCTCGTGCTATCATTAGTGATCAGGGTACCCACTTTAACAACATATCTTTTGATGCCTTACTGAGGAGGTACTCCATAGTTCATAGGCTTGCTACCCCCTATCATCCCCAAACTAATGGTTAGGTTGAAGTGTCCAGTCGACAAATTAAATAGATTCTAGAGAAGTCTGTGAGTAGAAATAGGAAAGACTGGGTCAACAGGCTTGTAGATGCTCTTTGGCCTTATAGGACAGCTTTCAAAACTCCCTTGGGTATGTCACCTTAGAGGGTTATTTATGGTAAGCCTTATCATCCCCCTTTTGAGATAGAGCATAAAGCTTGATGTGTACATTGTGTTTATATATGATCTATCGTTTTGGTTACTTTAGTGATATGGTTGACTAGAATCTGTATATATGTTTTCCTTTATGTTGTATATATAAGTTTTTGTAAAAATAATAAAAAAATATTTTTGATTTTCATTTTCTTTTGATAGATTTTACGGGTATATCTTCTGCAAAGTCTCACGAGACTTTACTCGTTCACTAGGTTTAACCTAGGGGTTTAAAGGATTTATTGCACATGTTAAGTGCAACCGTGATTCATATGAAAGTGAGTTATGATTTTATTTTTGTTTTTCTAGGATTTTTAGTTTTATTTTACTCGAGCAAGAGCAAAACTTAGGTGTGGGAATATTTGTTGGATATGAAATTATGTTAATTTATACCCCTTTGATATCTAATATAGCTTAAGATAAATAATCAAATTAGAATTTTAATTTGGTTTGTTTTTTTTGTAGGTAATTGAGAAATTAGATAAAAAAGAAGTAAGAAAATAAGGAAATGTTGGGTCATGCGAAGGTGAAGAAATAAGCCATAAAATAAAAGAAATAACTAACCCAACTCACGACCCAAACACGAGCCGACTTGTGTGCTTTCTTCTTGCTCTGTTTGGGACTGCTCTGTTCTCAACTTACTAATAGCCCAAAGGTCCCCGTTTCCTTTCCAATCTTCATCCTCTTCATTTCTGGCTTGCTGTTTGCCCACGCCGGCCTAGATTCTTCCCCTCTTTCTCTTTCTTTCTTTCTTTCTTTCCACTAGGCTTGGCCCAGCATGCCTTTGCCCTTCCCTTTCCCAAACTCCCTCTCTCCTTTTCTCCCTCAGTAGGCTTGGCCCCGTTAGTCCCCAGCTCGCGGCCTAACATGAGCCTGCCAGCTTGTCCCAGCTCATTTCTTAGAGCATTCCCAGCCAGAGTTTCAGTTTTTAGAACTCTGGCCTACCACGTCAGCAAAAGTTTCACAATTTTGGAACTTGCATTTCATCACTTCTCCAACCTATAAAACTCAATTTTAATCATTTAATAAAAATATTTATCATTTACCCACCTCATAACACACAACTTATTTTTTAAATTATTTAAAAACTATATACTTTCTCTGAAAAAAAAGAAAAAACAAAAAAAATATTGAAAAAATGAAAAAGGTGGCCCACGGGGAGCCAGGGAGGCGTTTTCCCCTGCGTGGCACACCTACCTCTCCCCTCTTCTGTGATGACAAGTGGCCATGGGGGGCCACGTTCCCATATTTTGTGGACACTGCTAATGCTCTTAGAGCACACACAACGGACGGCTCCCTCGAGGAGAGAGAAGGGCGCGCGAGCCGAGGCGTGACTGGGAAGCGTGCATCAGCTGGCTGCGGCGCGGAGCTCGGCGAGTGGCTACGGGGCGCGAGGCACCTCAGCTCATTTTTTTTTTGGCTTTTTCTGGCCCAAAACGACGTCGTTTTGGCCTTAATTTTTTTTTTCTCTTGGGATGGGTAGCACTGTTCCAATGGGTATTTTTGCAGGTATCCGTTGGGCAGGTTACCGTTCACCCCAGCAGAAACTTTGTGTTGTATTTTTTTTTTTTTGGGGGAAAAAATTTATGTTATATTTGTGGGTATAAATAGATGTAATTTGTTCCAATTTTTTTTCTCCCAAATTCACACATTCTCTCATCCTCTTCATAAAATTTGTCACTTTATTTGCATGTTATTGAGTTAATTTCGCAAGAAAGAAGTGAGAAAAATAGTAAGAATATCTATTTTTTATTTCCAAAAATACTTAATTTGTATATGAAATTTGAGATTTTATTTGACTAACATTGTTGTTTTTGTATTTGTAGGTAAGTTGTTTGTGTTATATTTTGTGAAGGAAGAAGTGAAGATAATTATGAGTAGTAATTTAATTTATTTTCATATGTTTGTTGCTATATTCGAATTATGTTTAATATAGTAGGTATGATTATTTGTGTTACGAAATATTTTGACATTATGGTTATAAATATTGAATGAAAATATGATTACGCAAATATTTTAGAGCATGTTAATATGTATGTTATTATATGTAAATATATGCAGATGTTATTACATGTGAGTGGTTTCCTTATCTTTAATTATATGTTAACGTATATGAAATTTAAAATGAATATGTCACATTATGGAATGAATGATTTAATTTATTTTCCGTATATGTTAGTGACATGAACATGTTAACATATTTGGTAACGAAAATGAAGGTTTTATTTTATAAAATGAATGGTGTGCTTTATTATTCGTAAATGTTATTAAAATGAATATCGTTGTCTTTAATTATATGTTAACGTGAATGATAATTAAAATGAAGATGTTAGTCCCAATTTAAATGAACGTGTTACTTGGTGAAGTGAGTTGTTTTTTTTTTTTAGTATATGGTATTACAAAAATTTATTTTTAATGTTAATGTACATGAAAATTAAAATGAACATGGCACTTGATTAAATTAATGATGTGATGTGTTTTTCGTATATGTGAGAAATATGAACATGTTAATATATATGTTGTTAAAAATTAAAGAAGAACATGTTAATGTACGTGAAAATGAAAATGAACATGTCACTTGATTAAGTGAATGATTTGATTTGGTTATCGTATATTTGAGTGATATTTACATGTTAATATTTTTGTTAACTAAAATTAACATTTTCTTTTATAAAATGAATGGTGTGTTTTACTTTTAATGTTAATGTACATGAAAATGAAAAATGTACATGTCACTTGATTAAGTGAATGATTTAATTTGGTTGTCGTATATTTGAGTGATATTTACATGTTAATATTCTTGTTAACTAAAATTAACATTTTCTTTTATAAAATGAATGGTGTGCTATACTTGTCGTAAATGTTATTAAAATTAATATGGTAATGTGTATGATAATTAAAATGAAGAAGTTAGTCCGAATTTAAATGAACGTGTTACTCGGTGAAGTGAATTGTTATCTTTTTTTTTTTAGTATATGGTATTACAAAAATTTACTTTTAATGTTAATGTACATGAAAATGAAAAATGAACTTGTCACCTGATCAAATTAATGATGTGATGTGTTTTCCGTATATGTGAGAAATATGAACATGTTAATATATATGTTGTTAAAAATTAAAGAAGAACATATTAATGTACATGAAAATGAAAATGAAAATGAACATGTCACTTGATTAAGTGAATGATTTAATTTGGTTATCGTATATCTGAGTGATATTTACATGTTAATATTTCTGTTAACTAAAATTAACATTTTCTTTTATAAAATGAATGGTGTGCTATACTTGTCGTAAATGTTATTACAATTAATATGTTAATGTGTATGATAATTAAAATGAAGAAGTTAGTCCCAATTTAAATGAACGTGTTACTTGGTGAAGTGAATTGTTATCCTTTTTCTTTAGTATATGGTATTACAAAAATTTACTTTTAATGTTCATGTACATGAAAATGAAAAATGAACTTGTCACTTGATTAAGTGAATGAGTTAATTTGGTTGTCGTATATTTGAGTGATATTTACATGTTAATATTCTTGTTAACTAAAATTAACATTTTGTTAAATTTTGTTATTTTTGGTATGTGGTACTAACAAATTAAAATGAACATGTTAAACGTATACGAGAATTAAAATAAAAATGTTACTTGATGCAGTTATTAATATGATTAATTTAAAATTTGTAGGTGGTAATTTCATTTAAAATATGGATCCTAACACTCCCCCGTCCTTCATGAGCTTGCTTGAGGGTGACGATTCCCCCCCAAGTGGAGCGTAATAGTGCTACCCCAATCCCCGCACACAATCGTCATGTGTCTTACCCCCCTTATGTGCCACAAAACTACCAACACTATCCGCATCATCCATATTACCCACCCCACCTTACCTTGAGGAATCCGAGTGGTTCAAGTCAGAATCCTCGACCATGTCCTCCACCATATTACACATCAACACATAACGAACCTTTCAACGTGCACGGGAGTGAATACCCGTACTACCCTCCTCACTATCCACCGCCACCTCCTCATCCAAATTACCTTTTTGCGTGGAGCAACTCCACACCCACATCCACACCGACAGGATCAGTGGTCGGGTTAGGGCAGTCTGAGACAAACATTGAGGCAAGTACTGATGAGGGAGACGTGGAGGAAGTAATGGGAGGTACGATGGGTGGTGCGAAGAAGTGGACATTTGAGGAAGATCAACAACTGATTCGGGCATGGATAAATGTTGGGACAGACCCGATTGTTGGGGCTGACCAAAGGAAAACTAGTTTCTGAAGTAGGGTGGCCTCGACTTTCAATGAGTACCGTCCACAAGGGGCATTGGCACGGACTGCGAAAACATGTAACAGTCGATGGCTTCGGTGTGCCCCAATAGTCAACAAATGGACAGGTGTTATGCTCGAAGTAGAACGAAGTAATCACAGTGGGTGGAATGAGGCGAATATTGTACAAGAGGCCCATAGATTGTACGTTGAGCGTACATAGAAAAAGTTTGAGTTGGAGCATTGGTATGAGATGCTAAAGGACCAGCCAAAGTGGCGGGCGATATCTGACTTACCTAAGTCAGGGTCAGGATCGTCGAAAAGGTCCAAACCCGACACCGAAGAGGCTGGAGATGAAGCTGTAGGTGGAGGTGAAAGACCCGAGGGCCGCAAAGCCGCAAAGAGAAGGATGAAACAAAGGGTGCACAACATAGGTTTTGATCTAGTAGCATCTGAGCTGAAGGACATCAAGACTGCCAACATGGATATGAATGAAATGTTCAAAGAGTTCTTCGTCACAAAACAACAAGAGATGTCTCAGAAAATACTGATAAGGGAAGCAAAACTGAGGAGGGAGGAGGATCGAATCATGATGATCGACACCTCCACAATGCCTCCTCAACAAGCGTCTTACTACTAGCAAAGGAAAGCGGAAATAATGCAAAAGAGATATGGAAGCTCATCGTCACATCAGTAATATGTCTCCCTTCCCCCCTAATGTTGTAGACAACGAGAACTATGTGTCTCATCATATGTTGTAACATGTTATATGCCTTTTGTTTTGCACGTGATGTAGTAGATAGGAGTTTGGTTACTCTTATGTATCTCAACTTATGTTATGAAATTATGAAAATTGGGTGTGTCTATTATTGTTTAATAAAAACGGCTACTCTTATGTACATTAACGCGTAATCATGATTATTTGCGCAGGTCATTTGAAATGGAAAATTTTAATGAGGATACGCTGCCTACTGACGAGGAATCATTGTCTTCCCCCTCTTCGACCTCTTCCTCATCAGATGATAATGTCATGATTCCTAGCATGGCGGCGTACGTCCAATACCAACAACGGGTGCAACAACAAATGATGTTCCTTACGCAACTGAGGCACGCACCAACGGAGATGACGCCATCGGCATCTACGCCTCGAATACAAAGGAGATTTATTCGGAGAGATAGAGAAGCTGCCCACAACCGCTTAAACCAAGACTACTTCGCTGAAGATTCAGTGTACAATGAACGTCATTTTCGATGGAGATTCAGAATGCGGAGGCACTTATTTGTCCGTATTGTTGAAGCACTCGGCAATCATTCAGAGTACTTTCAGGTGAGGTACGACGCGGCGGGAAAGCGTGGGTTGTCGCCATTAACCAAATGCACCGCAACCATTCGAATGCTTGCGTATGGTGTAGCAGCTGATTGTGTTGACGAGTACTTGAAGATTGGTGCCAGCACCGCATTGGAATGCCTCAAAAAGTTCACCTCATGCGTCGTTGAGGTGTTTGGGGAGCAGTACTTGAGAAAACCAAATCAAGCTGATGTAGATCGCTTACTGCAAGTTGCTGAAGCCCGTGACTTTCCCGGCATGTTAGGAAGCATAGACTGCATGCACTGGGAGTGGAAGAATTGTCCAACGGCTTGGAGGGCATCATTTCAAAAACAAGTTTACAAGGTGCCAACAATCATCCTTGAAGCTGTTGCGTCATACTACCTTTGGATATGGCATGCGTTCTTCGGGTTGCCTGGAAGTCTCAATGACATAAATGTCCTCGATCGCTCACCGATTTTCCAAGATATGTACGAGGATCGTGCTCCTAAATGTGAGTATGTCGTCAATGAGCATCAGTACAACATAGGATACTATCTTTCAGATGGAATTTATCCACAATGGGCGACATTTGTTAAAACAATCTTACTTCCCCAAGGGCCGAAGAAAAAACTTTTCGCAGAACGTCAAGAATCGGTAAGGAAGGATGTTGAGCGAGCATTCGGTGTGTTGCAAGCTCGATTTGCCATTGTACGTGGGCCCGCTCGTCTGATGGATCAAAGCGAAATTGGTATTGTCATGAGAGCATGTGTCGTACTCCACAACATGATTGTGGAGGACGAGCGGGACAACTATGAGCTTGCATTTGACTACGACGTTGTCGACGGATCTATCCCGGAGCCGATCGTTAACCAGGATCATCACCCGTGCTATGAGACATACTTTCAACGATCGTGCCAAGTTCGGAACTCCAATACGCATTTAGCTCTTCAAGCAAACTTGATCGAGGAAATATGGAAGCGAAATTCAGGTCCGCGCCACAGAAGATAGTTTATTGATGTTCACATTCTCAATATTTTTAAAACTATTCAACTATTGTAATTTTTTCCCCGTCCCACGTCAACCAATGTAACTCATTTTTATTTTAGTATCAGACTCTTCTAATTTGTGATTTCATGCATGTGGCCTTTATATTTTCCAAATTGTTGTGTTCATTTAGGACACGCTAATTTTTTTAGTATAACAATTATTACGTGCACATTATTTTTTTCCCAATACAACTTAAACCCAAATAACCAACCCAAAAAATCAAAACTGATACGAAGGTCATTAAATGTTGTGTTCATTCATCAGCATATTGTGATTTATTTTAGATTATTCACGCGCAGTCATTTTAATTTCGTTCAATGTCAACCAACGCATCTTTTTAAATTTATTTATTGCACTCTTGTAGTTTATATATTTAACCGTATGTCAATTTCTTTAATCTAAGTTTTGCACTGTTCTTCTCAAAGAAATTATGATCCTTTCTATTTTTTCGTTACCGAATTAACATATCCAACTTTTTTTTTTCAAAAATAATTACACCAAATCACCAACCAAATAAAATAAATACAACTCAAACAATTAAATTTGATTATGGGTGGGGTCCATGGGTATTATTTTATTTGGTGAGGGAAAGTGGTGAATCAACCATTGCACAGAGTGAGGATTGTGAGGTAAAAAGTTGGAGAGAGGGATGACGTGACAGTGGTAGGATCCAGCTGGTGAGCCAATTTTTGACTCACCATTGTATTTGCTCTTAGCCTCCAATTTTACTTCTCCCACGCATGTGTCACGTCAGCAACAACCACCAATCCCTTTCTTCTTCTCCTTCTTCTTCTTCTTCATTTCTCAACCCAGAAAACCCAAAAAACACAGAAAAAGGTAGCTGCTTCAACTTCCCATTCTTGACCGTTTCTTTCCATATCTCTCCTCCTTTAATCCCATCATTCATTCTCCTAAAATCATACCCAACCGCTATTTTTGTCAATATACTTATCGAGTACTCGGCTCAGCAGTTACAAGCGCTAAATACAGAGCTTGAATTGGAGTTTAACGGAATTAATGGGAGGAGAAGGTGTCGATTTTTTAGAGAACTTCAAAATCGGTGGCTAAAGGCAACAAGGGGGAGGAGAGCAGAGCATAGCAGAGGGTAAATAGGCAACAAAATTTTCATAACATTTTCTTTTGTTTTTTTCTTTCGAATTTTCCAGTTTTCATATTCAATTTTAGGGCTCTTGAATTGTAAACGATTTGTTTTGTTTTCTTTTAGAGTGAAATCTTGATGTTTAAAGTTGAAATTCCATGAATCCGATTTGACTTCCTCTGGATTGTGCCCCGGTTCAAGGTGCTCCGTTCTTCAATCTTGTGTTTGGTTTTGCATTCTCGGCTTCACGTCACAATGACCTCTGTTGTTCTTTGCCTTCGGATCTGAGCAACCCAGGATATTATCTCAATTACTATGAAATTTATATTTGTTTTGTATTTCTTTCAGATTTTTGATAGGTTTGTGATGGTATTTAATTTCCCCAATTTTGGTACTATTAGGTTAGGAATTAACATTACAGAAATCAATAAGAAATATCCTCTTATTTTTAGACTAGTTTAGTGATCTAATTTTGCAAATCATTTCTGAGGAAACACCTGTAACCGCTACGACGATAAACTTTACGCTTGCGAAATTCACAACACGTACATATAAATGAAAAGAATTCCAAATCCAAGGACATTGCAACGAATTAACAATTTCCCATGCCTCATAATGAGATGAGTACTTAGCTGGGGCTGTAATACTACCATCGACAAATCCTAGTTTATTGTAAGATTTTAAAGCCATAATTGCAGTTTGTTCCTGTGTAGCATAATTATCCCCTTTCAAAGGTTCCTTAATTAAAGAGTTATCGGGAAGTGCTTGGCTGGTACATACTATGGAGAAGCTGGATTAGCATATTTGGGTTTGCTTCTGAAATTTGAATCCTTGGACATGTTGAATGCGCTTGAAGTGAAGAGTCTTGACTTGAAGAAAAAAAATGTGAGCAATAGATAGCAACTAGACGCTAGATGAGAGGACGAAAAACACCCCCAATTCAGCAGAAATGAAAAACAGGAAACAAAATTGGGTATCTTTTTATTTATGCTCTGATACCATGACAGATTTAGTTTCAGAGGATGTTTGTCTGTCTTGCATTCAACTGGGAACTCCTCCATTTGTAGGAGTTGTATACAAACAAACATAGATACAAAATATGGATGAAAATAATTACAAGATACATAGCAAAAAATAATACAAGATTTACACAAGAAAAGGATATTATTTACAGGTAATAATATCACAAAGATATATTGCTAATATTACAGGTATTTCATATGCTCCACAAAAGCACAACAATAAGGAGTATGGTCATGTATTTAGAATATATTATTTTATCTAAGTAGGCCATAAATCTTGATAAATCACCATGGGGTGTTTCCCAAATAGCTTTTTGAAAAGCCTTTTAGCTAAAAAGAGCTTTTTTGACTAAGATTGGCTATTTGATCAAGTAAAAAAAACTAATTTGGGTGTTTGACGAAAAAGCTTTTTATAAGAGCTTTTTGGGTCCCAAAAGCTAATTTGAAAAAACTAATTTCATGAGTTTTTTGGAATTTTTTTTTTTTGAAGAATTAGCTTTTCTTCTCACAATTTTATCAGAAACAGCTAATTTTAACAAACAGTTTTTCAACAAATAGCTAATTCAAACAATTAACTCAAATAGCTAACAGCTAACAGTTAACAACTATTTGCCAAATAAGGCCCTTACCTAGCAAAAGCAATTCATGCAATATGCCCCAACAGAAGAGTAACAATTAAGAAATACAATTATTTTCAATCTAGTTATGTTGGAAAGCCATTTCACAAGACTGAATAACAAAACCACAAGTACACCTATGCATTCATTGTGTAATTGTATTCCATACTCGCATTTTCCGGCTGAGTCAACTAAGTGAACTAATCAATAGCAAACCGCCACTCAACTGAAACATTTTATCAACATTTTGACCTACGCATTTTAAGAAATGGTAAGCTTGGTTTGAAATTTGGGGTTTCTTGCCTTCTAGTGAAATGGAATTCTAGGATCCCTTATCAATATGAAATAATAATTTTTGATAATTAATACGGATATTGTTGATATCCTAAACATGAAAAGTTCAATCTAGATCATTTAATATTTAATTTATCAATGCTTTTTGATGTTTGCTAGAGAAGATAAGCTTTCCGTGAATTTGCTCTTCAAGTATTTTGATGACTTAGCTAAAGTATTAAGTATGTCTGAAAACTTGAACAAGCTATGAAAATAGTCTCCATTTTGTGTGTATGATCTATTGACTAAATTTTTTTTAAAAAAGAAACATTCATCACATAGCCTTGCAGTCAATGTAGCCCAATCATATGTGATAAAGAGTTCAATTTTTGCCACTTTAGGGTGCATATTGAAGAACTCTTTAATAACCATAAATTATGTATGAATGAGCGACTATAAAGAAGTTGTATATATTTGTGATGGAGAAGAGGGGGATAGATTTTACAGTCTTGTTCTTGGTTATAAAGAAGTTGTTTTCATTTGTCTTAAATTATAATCCTTTGTATTACCTTGTACTCCCTAAAAGGGGTAAACAAAGTAGATTATTAGTATATAAGACACATTGTTATAATTTACTATAGTGCAAATAATAAAAAGATAATAATAAAAAGAAAAATTAAAATTTTTTCTTTTAAATCCAATGATAATAAAATTATTATTGTTGTAATTCTTCTCTTTTTTTTTGTTTTTATTGCCAGATAAGAGTATTTTAGTCATTTTCCAACTATAAGTTAATTTTTTAAAAGTTCAACGGATCAAAAATGCTGGTTTTTAAAGTCTTAGTTTTAGCACCAAAATATTTATACGCCAAACACCTATAGATCTAAACGTAAATAATTCCCTAAGGCTCCGTTTAGTCCTTAGAAAATTTGGTGGAAAGAAAAGTTGAATGAAAAAAAATGTGAAGGAAAAAAAAGTAGGAAGAAAATGAGTTTTTTTCTCTTGTTTGGATCAAGGAAAAAATACAAGAATTTGGATGAGAAATTTGAATGTTGATGAACTACTTAAATCATTTTGATACCATCTAAACAATAAAAGGTTAGAGAAGGTTGGGAATTTTCCTCAAACTTTCGTCATAATTTTATGCGGAAAATTTTGATACTTGTTTCCAACAATTTTTCCACCAAACTTTCCTCCATATTTTTTTTCTTTGTGATTTTCTCTAAACCGAACACAAGAAAAAAAGTAACTTTCCTAATTTTTTTCTTTCCACCAAATTTTTCAAGGTTCAAACAAAGCCTAAAAGTTGTCAATTTAACACTCCCAAATTAGTATTAATGTCCAAAAATGCCACCAAGTTTTACATTTCCCCCCCCCCCCAAAATTCCATTAAGTTATTTTTCACCCTTAATGCCACCATGTTTAATATTATTTTCCCCCAATTTTCCTCCAATTGGTGGTACAATTTGTTATTATCGGTGGCAACTTAGGGGAAAAAAACAATTGAGTAGTAGATTGAAAAGAAACAAATAATTTTATGGCATATTCTTCTCAAAATACTAAACGCAGTAGCATGAAAGGAGACAAATTAACGGCATTTTTGAAAAAAAAAAAAAACTTAATGACATTTTTAAGCATGAATTCTATAAACTTTTGGGTAAAATACTAAAACTTATAAATGAGTGAATGGATGGTTCCTTCTTGGGCTCGGGTCGCGGGCTAAGCAGGTACCCAGCTGAACATTTCTTTGCATACGCATAAAGAAGAGATACGCGGGCAGGGACCAACGATCCAAATAAGCATAGCGACAGATTCAAATAAGCACAACGACAGATTAAATTTAGTTGACAATCCAAAATTACTATTAAGTAATTTCAGTGCCTAAATGAACTTTCAAATTTATAATTCAATTGGACTATTAAATCAGCAATTTGAATGAGCTATTAAATCATCAACCCGAGTTACAGTCCTAACGCCCAATTGACAATGCAAGAGAATTAGCCTAACAAGTCGAAAGCCTACTATGATAGAATTCTCTTCGAGTTAACACTTAATAGAGACCAAAAAGTTATAAGAGGAAAATCCATTTATTCAAAAGGCCTTTTTTGAAGGTAGACAACAAGCGCATCCAAATCACGCTGTCTATTATGGACATCGTCACATCCAATTAGACCGACTTAATTGATTGCAATTCAAACTCACCCACCTTCAGTGAAGCACACAGAGGGTTTTCTATTCGTTTATTTGTAATAAATACAAAAGACTATACCCACACACACACACACACACAAGAATTATTCTTTTATGAAAAATTATACAACATCTATAATGAACATCTCACAACAAAAGTAAATCTAAAACATCAAAATAAGTCCTTTTTCGAAAAGAGCTAATGGTAGATATATCCATTAGCCTAGCAATTTAGAGAAAATGAGAGGTTGTGTTTGAAAGCGGAGTCTAAGCAAGTTTACACTGTGTTTGGATGGGGTTAGAGGAGGGGAAGGGAGGGGAAGGAGGGGGAAGGGAGGTCAATTAACCCGTTTTTTCCTTGTTTGGGAAAAAATGGAGAGGAGGAAAGAGAGGGAACCTTTCACCTCCATTAACTCCCATAATTTATTTTTTGTTCCCTCCCAAATTGAAGGTGAATGGAGGGGAAGGGAATTAATATAAAAATTTTGATTATAATACTGTACAAATAATATTAATTTTCCCTTCCCCTTCCTCTTTCATCCCCTCCCTTGTTTAATCCAAACATAACATATATAGTGAACCTCCCTTTCCATCAACTTCAAATCCAAACAAGGTAAATATATTTTTCCTTCTCTCCCTTCCCCCTCTCCTCTATTTCCCTCCTCTTCATTGACCTCCCCTCCCCCCCCCCCCTCTAATATCCAAACAGAATGTTAGTCTTCGTTTGCTAGAGAGCTGATTTTACACTTTAATTTTTTAGCCTTGTTATATTATTGTTTAACTAACTTTTTTGAAACTTATTTCAATGATAAGAAGAAATACTAGCTAAATTTTACTTTTGAAAAACAATTGATCTACCAATTATTTTTGCCTTTATTATGACTTTTTTGGTAGTAGTGACTAATATTATTAATTAGAAGCAGACTGAAATAAGGTACGGACATAACAGGCTAAAATTTAGGGTGTGTTTTGTAGGGGGGAAAATCATTTTTTCGGAAAGTGATTTTTTCATTTTATGTCGTTTGGTAAAACAAGGAGGGGAAAATCATTTTACCTCAATTGAAGGAAATTGTTTTCCCTTGAAAAAGTAGAAAAAACGATTTTTCAAGCCCAATTTTCGTTGTCTAATTTTGTTTCTCACTCTATTTTCTTTTAATTGTGCCAAGAATCACTATATTTTCATTCTCATTTTGTCTCTCATTCTTCCCTTCTTCTTCATGTTCATCACGTTCATCGATGATTTTTGTCGTTAATCTCTGTAATTATTTCTTGAGTTCTCTAATCTTGTTACAATTGCCCTTTGGAAGAACTTTGCAATTTAAGACACTCATCGTCTCTGCGTTCGTCAGTTTTTTTAATCTGGATTTAATATCACTCAAAGTCAACTGAGTAATCCTTGGGAATAGTGAAAAAATTGAGATTCATTAATGTTGGTTTTCTCTTTTACTGGGTTTGTTAGTGGGTATATTTCTTACTAATGTTTTGGGTTTGATTTTGAAGAGAAGAGAGAAACAGAATGCGTTGGTTGGGTCGGGTCAAAGTAGTGAGCAGGGAAGGGGGTTGATGGTAAAAAGAAATGAAGTGAGGACGGGAGGTTCATTTTATCAAATAGCAAAAAATGAAATAGAAAGAAAATGATTTTCCATTCTACCAAATAGCTGAAAATGTAAGTGGAAAATCATTTTTCTTGAGGAAATATTTTTCATAGAAAATGATTTTCTGAAAAAATGATTTTCCCCCCTACCAAACACACCCTTAAATTGAATCACTTATTTACAAATCTTTACCTCAAGACTCCAAACCTTAGAGAAAGTTTAACTGAGAGTCTGAGAAACTCTCCCCGCTGACTGAGGTTGATTACATGTTTTGGGGGGGGGGGGTAGGGGTGGGAATTCGTACCCAAAAGATGGGTACCCACCCTTAGAGGTGGGATACGGGGTGGGCCGGGTCAACCTGCCTCGTTGAACTGCAGGCTGACGGGCCCCGTTTCTGTAAACCGCACCGCACCGTGAAAGTAACGGGGTGGAGCGGGGCGGTTCACGGGTTCAGTACGGGGCGGGGCGGGGTGGGTTGACTGTTTTAGGTAAAACAAAAAAAAAGATAAATGGAATACACTATGTCTGTGACAACACGACAGAGAGATATGGAGGGACATGCAAATAATAAAAGCGAGAATTTTGCTGTGATAGATTCTGAAGGAGTAACATTAAAATGTTAACACAAACACGATAAGAGCAAAATAAGGAGATCGTGCAAGGGAAACAACTTACATGGGGGGGAAAATAGTACAACAAACTCCCCAAAATAATAACAAATAGATGATTCGATTTGAATTTTAAATTTTAAGCTCAAACATGTAGTTCTAAAAATGACTACTAAGGGTGTGTTCGGCAACAACGTTTTGGGTAGCGTTTGGTATTTTGACTAAGTCAATACACTCATCACATAATTTTTAGTGTTCGGTAACGTAGTTGTTGAGTTATTATATTTAAGTTTTGATGATAACAAATCCAAGTGTAAAAATTTGTCCAAGTAATGTTGCTCCAAACACGATCTCCAAGGCCTAACTGGTGTTTGTAATCTTTATTATATTAACTGGTTTGCTACATGTGAGAACAAGTCTTCAGAACAGGTTTCAATTAGTGATTCTATATTAAGTCAAGAACGCCATCTCGACAGTTGATTGTAAGGCATGTTCCTGAACTCTGGCAATGCAAAGAACAACCCCAGCAAACAAGGTGGCCTTGATGTTCACAGCAGCTCTACAAATCTTGGACAAGATGACTGGTTCAAAACAAGAAGTCTTGGGTATATAGGTTTTATTTATTTAGACTCTTGTTAATATGCCAATATTGAAAATGCTTTTTAAACACCTCTTGAATCGGTATTTGCACTAAGTACTTCAGAACACCAGTTGCGAACAACCCTGCAAACAGGGTGCCTAGGGTGTTTCTGAACTGAAGTGGCCATACCCGGTTATCTTTGAAAATTCATTTCGGTTGGCCAAGATCTCCAGAATACTCTCTTTAAACTCCAAGATTGTTATTTTTCTGGAAATGATATTTCTTGAAATTATTATGGGAGATTTGCGAAAATAGGTTTTGGGAGATTTGCCAAAACTAAAAGATTTCCTTTGCCCATATTTTCGGATAAGATAAAATTTCCAAAGTTGAAGATTTCTGGTTGCCTTTTGAATCTTCTTCACGGCTATGGGAAGATAAGGGTTATCTCTTAAGATAACAAATCCCTTATACTTTGGGAAAAACTTGTCACTAGCCGTTGGAGAGTATTTTTTTGAAAGATCATTTTCCATACTTAGCTGATTCTCCTGGTTTTGACCGTTGGAATTTTTGTTTAAATATAGCATTTTACTCCCATTGAAAAATACACACACAGAGAGAATAGCAAGAAAAGAAAGCAAGAGAAAATCTAGAAACACAACATACGCAAAAAGCAAAAATTTCAAAAGTGGTTTTTCTAGTGAAAAGAATTTTTTGAGCTACACTTGAGAAAAGAAAAACCGACACAAGTTGTGTTTAAACTAAGCTTTCAATATATTGGCATACTAGGACTTCATTGTACCTTACATCTGCTTAAGACAGAAGCACCCAGTAAGGTGTTTTGTAACCCTGATCTTGAATCAGAAAAGTGAGTGAGTGGTCCTCAGTCGTGTGGACTTTGGACGTGTCCAATCTGGTGAGATTTGGACGTGGTGTAATCTGCCTTAGAGAAGCAGGTTACGTGGTTGCAAGTTGTAACAAGGTGTGTTACATTTGTAACGAGTTAAGCCCGGTTTAGTGAAGTGGTTAAATCCTACACGAGGTAGGTCGTGGTTTTTCACACCTCAGTTGGGCTAGAGGTGTTTTCCACGTAAAAATTGTGTGTGCTTTATTTTCCGCATTTATCTTGGTGATTTTCGCATTTGTAATATTTGAGAACACCCTCTGCAAATAAGTCACAAGGGTGTTTGTTATTTACAACGCGAAAATCAGACACCCACAATTTACCCCCCCCTCTTGTGGTAGAATACTCACGATCTTAACAAGTGGTATCAGAGCTGGTTCTCTCAAGAAAGGCTAACACCTTGAGAGATTCTGAAGATGAGTACACCACGAGGAATTCTTGAAGGGCAATCCATTACTCGTCCACCCTATTTCAACGGCCAACATTACAGTTGGTGGATGAATAGGATGGAGAATTATATTCAGGCAGAAGATTATGAGTTATGAATGCTCATCAAGAACGGGCCCCTTGTTCCCACCAAGGTGCTTGAAGATGGTAAGACGGTTTCGAAAGAACCTAAAGAATTTGATGCTGAAGATTATAAGAAAATGGAGAAAAATGCCAAGGCCAAGAAGCTACTATATTTTGACCTAGGACCCAATGAATACACTCGCATCTCTGAGTGTGAATCAGCCCAAGCTATTTGGAACGCCCTGCAAGTTGCTCATGAAGGTACGAGTCAAGTTAAACAATTTAGAATTGAGCTACTTATGCGACAATATGAGTTGTTTAATATGGGTGATCGTGAGACTGTGATGGACATGTATACACGGTTTACCCACATCACGAACGAGTTAAAATCCCTGGGAAAATCTTTCACCACTGAAGAGTTGGTGAGGAAAATCCTCAGAATTCTACCTCGTACATGGGAGGCCAAAGTAACAGCCATCCAATAGGCTAAAGACATGAACAAGATCACCCTCGACGAGTTGATTGGTAATCTCCAAACCTATGAACTCCGAAAGAACTCACAACAAAGAGAGGAGCAAAAGAAGGATCCTGGGCTTGCCTTGAAAGCACATGAGGACACTGACTCTGACCTTGAAAATGAAGATATGGCCCTAATGACCAGAAAATTCAAGAAATTCTTCAAAAAGGTCAAGGAAAACAACAAAAGAAAAGACTTCAGTAAGTCCAGAAACACCCCAAAAGAACAGCTCACAGGGTGTTTCAAGTACGGCAAACCAGATCACTTAGTCAAAAATTGTCCTCTGCTTCGAGAAGATCAGATGCCCGAACATCCTCGAAAACAGGGTCGAAAACACCCTGTAAACAATCTGGGCAAGCGATTCTCGAAAGCTATGCTGGCTGCTTGGGGAGATTCCTCTGAGGATGAAGGAGAATCTGAAGCTGAAGAAGAGGTCGTGGCACTGATGGCACAAAGTGATTCAGATTCAGATGATGAATCAACAATCAGCTTCTCAGATCTCAAGAACAAGGTACATGGTCTTAGCAAAGCTACTTTAGAAGAACTTCTATATAATTTGATAGACACCTGTGCTGATCTAAAAAGAGAAGTTCGTGACCTAGAGCTTGAAAATGAAATTCTTAAAAATGAGAAACTCGGTTTACATGAGATTATTAACGTGCTTAGAGAAGATCTCTTTCTAAAAGAAGGCGATTATACTCAGGTAGAGAAAAAACTCTCTCAAGTGGAAGAAGCAGTTGAATCCCTGCTAAATGAAAAGCAGAGCTTGAATGCTACCATAGAAAAATTGGAAACTGATCTTGCCACAAACAAACGCTGGAACAAATCCTCACAAGCCCTTGATTGGTTAAACACTCATCACAATAGAAACAAAAAGGGACTTGGTTACAAGCACAAACAGACCGTTTACCCAATACATAGAAAGTATGTGGGATTACCTGAAAACATCGTTTGCTTTCATTGTGGTAAAACGGATCATTATAGATACACTTGCCCTTTAAGAAAACATGCCAATGAAAAGAATGAAAGGTATGTGAAACAAATCTGGATTAGAAAAGATGAGCTTTACATGTCTAAAAGAATGGGACCCAAGTTGATATGGGTTCCCAAAACTAACCCGTGATTTGTTTTGCAGGCTGAAGTGAGAGAGAACAACCTAACGAACAACCCCACCAACACCCTTGGAAACAGGCAGTTGTGGTTTGTTGATAGTGGGTGTTCACGGCACATGACTGGTGAAAGATCAAATCTTCTCTCACTTACAGCTTTGAATGGTGGGAGTGTAGCGTTTGGAAACGGCAAGTATGGGACAATTGTCGATATAGGTAATATTGGTAAAACTCTCTCCCACTCAATTGATAATTTGCACTTAGTTGATGGGTTAAAGCACAATTTGCTAAGTGTGTCCCAACTGTGTGACAAGAACAACCTAGTACTGTTTTCAAAAACACGTTGCTTGGTTGTAAATGACGACACAGGAGATGTTGTGTTGAGGGGGAAGCGATGTAAAAATGTTTATAAAGTTTGTATTTCCACTCTTCCCCAAAACAATCTGACTTGTTTAAATGCATTAAATGATGATATAATGTTATGGCACAAGAAACTAGGTCATGCAAGCCTGTCCTTGTTAAACAAACTTGTTTCCAAAGATTTGGTTGTTGGACTACCTTCCATCAAGTATAATGATGACAAGGTATGTTGTGAGACCCGGAGTTTTGTCGTAATCGTTTAATGAATTTTATGCCT
>JACYFF010031956.1:10345063-10421194 GCA_017589665.1 Selenicereus undatus | reverse complement strand
GAGCAGTTTTAATTTTTCGGATGTTATGGAACAGTTTTATTTTTTTTCTTTTTCATTAATTTTTAATTTTTTTAATTTTTTTAATTTTTTAATTTTCAATTTTTTAATTTTTAATTTTTCAATTTTTTAATTTTTTAATTTTTTAATTTTTTAATTTTTAATTTTTCGGATGTTATGGAACAGTTTTAATTTTTTTATTTTTCATTAATTTTTTAATTGTTAACTTTGTTTTAATTTTTAATTTTTTAATTTTTTAATTTTTAATTTTTCGGATGTTATGGAACAGTGTTATTTTTTTCTTTTTCATTAATTTTTTAATTTTTAATTTTTTTGATTCTATTTTTAAATTTTTAATTTTTAATTTTTTAATTTTTTTATTGTTAATTTTTTTGTATTTATTTTTATTTTTTGATTTTTTAATTTTTTAATTTTTTTTTGATTTTTTAATTATTAATTATTAATTTTTTAATTTTTTTGTATTTATTTTTATTTTGTAAAAAAAATTTAAATTATAATTTTTTTTTGTATTTTTTATTTTTTTGCATCTTTTTTATTTTTTTATTTCAGAGAAAAAACCAACGAAAAATTTCAAAAAATTAAAAATTAAAAACATTTATACAAAAAAAAAAGAAAATAACAATCTATACGAAAAAATATGAAAATTAAAACAAAAAAAATTTAAGTGCATTAAAATGAAAATAAAAATTTTAAAAATTTAAAAATTAGAATTAAAAAATTACTTTCATCATGTTAAGATAAAGTGGTTGTTGAATTGAAAATTACGCACACAATTTTCATTTTTGTTTTGGAAATTAATTATTCACATTTTACGAAAATTTTGCACTACCTGCGTGAAATTGAACGTTACGGTGCGTGAATTCTTATTTACGTTAATGATACCAATGTAAACAATGAAAAACAAAAAATATACACAAAAAAAATGTAACAGATAAAAACGAAATTGGGTGGGTTAATTCCAGAAAAACAACCAACGCAAGATTCCAAAAAAAATACAAAATAACAAAATTTATACAAACAATAAAAAATAAGAAAATAAAAAAAAAGAATAAAACTTAAAAAATTTCACAAATTTCAGATAATTAAAATCAAAAATTAAATTAAAATAATAGATGCAATTAAAAAATTAAAATTAAAAAATCAAACTTCAAAAAATTAAAAAATTAAAAATTAAAAATTAAAAATTAAAAAATTAAAAAATTAAAAAATTACAAATTACAAATTAAAAATTAAAAAAAAATAATAAAAAATTAAAAAATTAAAAAAAATAAAAAATAAAAATACAAAAACACAAATTAAAATGAAAATAAAAATTAAAAAAATTAAAAAAATTTCAAAATTAGAATTAAAAAATGAAAATTTAAAAAATAAAAAAAATTAAAAAATTAGAAATAAAAAATTAAAAAAATACAAAAAAAATCAATAAAAATAAAAACAAAAAATTAAAAATAAAAAATTAAAAAATTAAAAAATTAAAAAAGAAAAAAGAAAAAAGAAAAAAGAAAACATAAGAAAAAATAAAAAATAAAAAATAAAAAAAATAAAAAACAAATAAAAAACAAATAAAAAACAAAAAATAAAAAACAAAAAAAAATAAAAAACAAAAAAATAAAAAGTAAAAAATAAAAAACAAAAAAATAAAAAAATAAAAAAATAAAAAATAAAAAATAAAAAATAAAAAATACAAATACAAAAACACAAAAATAAAAAATAAACAAAATAAAACAGAGCAAAACAGAATAAACGAAACCAAAAAAATTTCATTGTCATTAATTACTATCACAATAAAATTATTACATTATAAAACAAAAAAATATTAATAACTAATACTTCAACTTTATTCAACTGCATTCAACTTTCACCCACACTCACCCACTTTTTCCCACACTTAAAAAAAAACCACACTCACTCACTCCTTCCCCCCGTTTCCCACAATCACCCATTCAACACCCCTCATTTCCCACTGAAAAGAACAGGACCTAAATGTGTTTTTCGCTCGGTAGTTGTCCCCCCCCGGAACCTCCTCGTTTTCCTATCTAGTTCATCACATGTTGCTCGTGGCAACGGCGATAGTGTATGAGGGTATCTTTGCTAGGGTTGATTGGATGAGAGTGACCCGTCCCACTAGTGACAAGCAATTCATTTTCCACCCTGCAAGTCATCTTTCCACCACATGTTTGTATATATGTTTGGTTACTATTAGGGAAAAAACAGAGTTTTAATGTTTATAAACCCCAAATGCAAGGTGTATCGTTGAGTACTTGGGGTGTCGCTTGCAGAAAGTTGTGTTTCCAACTACCAGGAAAAACTAAAGCATCTCGAGTTAGGCAAAATCAAAGGACAAGAGGGTAAACTAAACTACACCAACTAACATAGAAAAAGCGACTTGGAGTTGTGATTTGACCTATGGACGAACCAACTAATTGAGACGAGTCCTAACCTACCCAAATTACATCACGAACTAGAGATGGTCAGTTGCACCATCAAAGACCACCCAAGCCCTCTCTCAAAGGTCATGAGCTAGTCTAATTAGCCCAAACACCTATTTTCATGAGGTTAGCCCAATTAGACCACAAAACTAGCAACCCCGAACCTAGCTCGGTTCGGATACTATTTTCATGTCCCGAACTCGTCTATTCCCTCTCCCACACTAGCTAATTGACCTTACCTCTCAGCATAAGTCAATTGCCCAAAAATATGAATGAAAGTTCTTTCAAGCATTTCATCGAACACTTGGCGGACGTGAAGGAAAACTCTAAATTCTAGGCATAGATTCGGTATGATTAGGCCAAATACAAGACTAATTCGCAATCAAGAGGCTGATCACAATCCAAGCCAACAAAATCTATCAACTAATCATCAACAAAACACGAAAACCCAAACTTAAACCTAAACTAATGAAGAACAAAACAAGCATGAGAATGGAGGAAAGCGAAAGCAACTAATCTAATATTGCAACCAAATAAAACAAGGATTAATAATGAAAACTAAACATATAAACTACATACAATCTAAACTAGCATAATCAAAACAAGAACAAATAAGAATGCAATAAAAAGAGAGAGAGGAGAAATCTTATGGATTGATGCGAAGAAACTTAAAATTCAAGTGCTTGAATTCAAAATTAATCGAACGCAATCCTAATCTAATCCCTTCAATGGGGGTTTCATTGGCTAGAACCTAGACTAAATTACCCTGAAAATTACATGGAAGAACCCCCGAGCGACCCCCTTGCAAAAACGCCCGAAGAGGGCTTAAATAGAAAATTGTAAAACCGAACAACAGGCCCCCGGGGCACGACCGTGCCATGTGGCACGGCCCCATCGTGCCATTCCTCTGGCACAGTGGTTCGGCCCCCGGTTCGTCCCTTTTGCAGGTTTTTGCTGTTTTTCTTCGCTTTGTCCCGTCTTCGCTCCTTTCCGCGACGTTTGCTTGATTTGGAGTTATTTCCTACAAAATATAAATAAAACAAGTAAAAATCCTAAAGATTAAGTTATTATACGAGCTAAAAGTAGGTGAAAGAGACACGTAAAATAGAACAAGTTATCGCCTAACAGTTACTTCGCCACTGATGGTGGGTACTCCAAGGTGTTTGCCAAGGTCATCAGTATCATTCATCCCCAAAATAGCACATATATCTACCACTTTGTGCTCCTGAATGTTCGGGGAGAAAGAAACCTTCGATTTAGCCTCATTTAATTTTTGTCTCGAAGCAGTACAGAATTGATTGAGAAAGTTCATCACCACATGCGTTTGGTCAGTTGACGCTTCAGCAAAGAGGATAAGGTCATTTGCAAATAACATGATAGAAATTTGTGGCCCCCCTCGACTTGCTTGAATTGGCTTAAATTGATTCATAAATATAGCCTTCTTGATTAGGTGTGTCAACCTCTCAATGCAGGCGACAAATATATAAGGCAATAGTGGATCACCTTGTCGAATACCTCTAGTTGGGTAAAATTCTTCCATGGGCTCACTATTCCACAAGACTGACATTGAGCATGCGGACATACACGTCATTATGATCTCAACTAAGTGCTGCAGTAGGTGCATCTCCCTGAACGTATCACGTATGAAATGCCAACAGTCATAAGCCTTTTCCAAATCTATTTTTATGGCTATCCAGGCTTTTTTTCCTTTCACCTTCCTCATAGTATGAAGGAGTTCCTACATAATAACAATATTGTCGCCCATCATCCTGCTCGGCACAAATCTGGCCTGTGTGGGGCCAATGAGGTTAGTACTACTCGTTTGAGCCGTTGCACAATGGTTTGTTATAATTTTATAGGCAACATTACAAAGGCTCATCGGCCGAAACTGAGAAGGTGATTGTGGGTAGTCCGTTTTTGGGATAAGTGCAGGTATGTGTTGTTAAGTTTCTTTGGTAATTGTTGACCCTGCAGGACCTTCAAAACCATGGCACATACGTTGTCTCCAACAAGGTCCCAATATCTTTGGTAAAATTGTGCCTGGAATCCATCCAGTCCTGGGGCCTTGAATGGACCCATGGAGGATACAGCAACTTGTATCTCTTTGGTGGCAAATGGCTCTACTAGTTGCATATAAGCCTCTTGACTTATCGTAGGGAAGCGACCACATAGAAGAGTCCCAGTGTTTCCTTCAGGACCTGATTCTGTATATAGTTTAGCAAAAAAATCCATTACTAACTTCCGCACCAGCTTTGGATCAGTAATCCATTATTCGTCTTCATTTTGTAGAGACTCAATTCGATTTCGCCTCCTTCTAATAATAGTGCTCAAGTGAAAATACCTAGTGTTGCGGTCCCCATTCCGTATCGCATCCATTCTTGATTTCTGAAACCACATGATCTCAATTTGATTCAGGATGTCATCAAGTTCCCGCCTTAGCTTCCCTTCTAGCTTCAAAAGGTATCTCTGTCCTCCTTGGGCTAGTTGTTTTTGGACACCTTCTAGTCGAGCCCAAGTTTTTCGTTTTCTTCGAAACAGATTTCGAAAGAGTTCTTTGTTCCATTTCATCAGATCCTTCGTTAGGTAACTTAGCACTGGCATTAGAGGTAATTCGCTCCTGTAGTGTAGTTTTAAGTATTCCTCAAATTGGTTGTGAGTAATCCAGGCTACTTGAAAAGGAAACGGTTTTGTGGATCCCGAGGCCATGCTAACATCATTCGAGCGTATGAGAAGAGGGCAATGATCGGAGTAGCTTTGGATTAAGTGCTTGACTGCCCCTTCGTGGAAACGAGACCTCCAATTTGTATTGCATAAGGCCCAGTCTAGACGTGCACTCTTCCATGCCTCGCAACTATTTTCCTTTGTCCATGTAAAGCGCGGGCCTGAGTATCCCAAATCTATTAAGCCATTGTTTTCTATCCCGATGGCAAACCTAGTACATCTTCGAAGCATGTCCTCTCCTCTATGGTCATGTTCCTTGAGCGATTGAGTTTCGTTGAAATCCCGAGCGAGTAGCCAGGGGATGTTTACTTGATCTGCAAAGGTACCCAGTTCCGTCCACAGCTCCTCTCGTTGATGCTGCGCCAGGCTCGCATATACTGCCGTAAAAAGCCATGTTCGAGTACCCCTCTATCTAATTTCCATGGTGATAAATTGTTGGTGTTTCGATACCAAGTTGAGACTACCTTCATTTGTGTCCCATAGCATCCAAATACCTCCCTGTAATCCTTGGGCTTGCACTTGGTAGCACCCATGGTAACCAATTCTGTTAAAGACCTCATCGGCCCTGACTCGACTAATATGCGTCTCCAATATTGCTAGAATGTGCGGCAGTTGCATACGGATGTGCTCCCGTGAGATGTTTAAGAATTCTTGACTTCCGGTGCCACGGACATTCCACACTATGATTTTGACAACATGTCAGCAATTCTGGCACCCAACATTGCTTATATCATTTTCCTGCATATTTTGATTCATGGGTAAAGAATTAAATAGCAGAGATATTCAAGCCTTTCGGCCCAAGAGCTCGTTAGGCAAGCTAGTCATCTGGGATCCAATCACATCAATGCATACATTCGGGGCCATGGATCTAGATGCACCGTGCTCCTCTACTCGGGTCTCAAGGAGTTCTATGTGTTTGCCACTAATTCTCATGGGGGAGGCCCTATGTTGCTATCCAAGGGGTCTCCTGTGTGGGCCCTGAATCATGTATTGGGCTACTTCGTTGTGTCCCATCTATCATCCCTCTCCCTCGTGTGTTACGCTCTGGCCGCATCTCAGCTCGTTGATTGTTTTGGGCTTGATTTTGTTGGGGTGCTGAGTGTGGGCTTCGTCTTATGCATTAGTTGGCCCGGGAAGGGGGGTTGCTTCGTGGTTGTGTAGGTGTCTGAGTTGGGGTAGCATGCTGTCGTGGTTGGTGTTTGTGCATTCCATTTGGGCTGGGCCTCTTCGTTGTTGGGTATTCGAGCTTGTTGGGGCTCGAGGGCTGTGTAGGTTGCACATTTCTTGTAGCACTTCACTCACTTGATCGTCCCTTGGAAGAATTTTCTTATTCTGGTCTCCATTGACTGAGATATTCTCAATATTCATGTTAATGTAATCTTCCTCCATATCTTCTTCTCCAATATGGACGTTGAGGTCTATCTCAGATAGGGCACGAAATTTGGATCCTCAATTTGCTTTGCTATTCATGGTACTTTCCATCCCAGTATGAGGATTTGGATTGGTGCTAGTTTCCTTGTCATGCACAAGTGCACAACAATGTTTCTTGCTTGCCTGTTATTGTGCTCAAACCGTTGCAGGTCCGGTTGAACCAGGTTTTGCATCCCGGTTTGGTTATGTGATCGAGCATTCCTTCTTCGTGCTGGTTTCTTCACCATCATCCAGCTGCCATAGGTAGCTTCCTCTTCCGGTATCTTTGAGAGTTCGTCATTGCCGCTTTGGACACTAACTTCGTTTGTTCCTTCGGCTCTTTGTTCCTGGGTGTTCGAGTGCGTAGGACAATTTTCTTCCTCATGGCCCTGTTTGCCACACTTGAAACAGATCATACGGAGGCCCTCATATTGGATTCTCCATATTCGGCCATTCAATCGAAATTTCGATAAAAGTGGCTTTGACAGATCCACTTCTATGCTCATTCTGATGTATTGGCCTCTTTCCATATTGGCTGTGGTATCGTCCACTCTTATGATTTTTCGGATTTTGCCACCGATTTTCTTTAGTAGAAAACTTTTATTACAATACTCCACACTCAGACGTGGTATGCGAACCCAGGTTGTGAGCTTAGTAATATTCTCTTCCTCCGGTATGAAGTTCGGTACCCATTCTCTGACAACTAGATAGTTATCCCCTAGCATCCATGGTCCTTGTGTCATAACATGGGTATAGTCTTTTGGATTTCTGAATCTTCTGACTTAATAATCGCACCCACTATCAATGAGGGAAAAATCTCCTTGTAGTGCCCACTTAGATTTCAATCTTCGCTTCAACTGTAGATAGCCAATGCCTTTATCGAACATTTTAATGATAATCGCATTTCTCCAAGGGTTTCTTATTTGCCTTTTCTCCATGGCCGTCAGAGTGATGGTGGGACATGTTGGGTCATCTTCTTATGGCGGTTCGTCACCCCCCGATTCCTCACCGTGAAATGTATCATCCCATATGGCATTCTAAATCACGTTGAACGACAATTCCGGGTTGTTTCTTTGGAACGTATCTCTGTATGATAATCCTCCTTGTGCTCGAGGGTGCCCTCCCTCTAGAGGACTGTGACTAGGACTTCCACTATTTGCGATTGGATTCTCCGGGAAAGAGTCTTCCATTTCTTCGTCGTCTATGTCCTCCTCATCCACATCTCCTTCAATATTCGAGCGTTTCACCTTTTTCTTGGATCAAGATAGCTGGTCGGCCTCTTCTGGAAAGTGGTTGTTCTCCGCCTCTCCTTTGCCCTCCATTTTTAAAATTAACTTTCAAATTGAGTCAATAATACCCATTAATAACGGACAATGGATATGGGATAAATAATTATCCATATTTGAGTTGGGTATTTGATGGATGGTAAGGTATCTACATTTCCAATAATGATGACAAAAAGAACAATAATATCCTTGTATAATAATTAAAATTATGATGAACCACTTTTTTAATCTCTTCCTAGATGATAATGCCACCTGGAATTTAAGAGCAAAATTCAACATACTTCAACAGTTCAAATCGAAACTTGACTATATGATTCAAAAGATTAAAAGAAGGTCAAATTCAAATTTTGAGTTCAACATTCTTTCGTTTGGTCAACATTTATCTCCGCCACAGTAACTCAGTCGACGTTTTTCTCCACTTAGACAATTTAGTTGAGATTTTTGGCCAATAAAACAATTTCAATGCTTTAGATTGAAATATGATTATTAGATGGGAAAAAATTAAAATAAATTCAAATCCAAAATTTGAACTTAACGTTCTTTTGTTTGGTCAATATTTTTCTCTCACACAACAATTCAATTTACATTTATAACAATTGTCGTAGTGGGGATCAATGTTAATCAAATGAAAGTATTTGAAGCTCAAAATTCATATTTGTGTTTCTTTTAATCTTTCTCACTAGATAATCAAGTTTCAATCCAAATCATTGAAATTGTTTTAATTGCTAAAAATGTCAACTAAATTATTTTAGTGGCTTAAAATATTAACTGAATTGTCGTAGTGGAAATAAATGTTATGAAATGAAAGAATTCGAAACTCAAAATTTAGATTTGAACTACTTTTAATATTTCTTATTAGATATTCAAATCTTGATTCGAACCGTTGAAGTTGAATTTTTCTCCTAACTTTCGACGGACTATATCGTCTATTCCTTATTTGTAGTTATGAGTATTGGGTTGTAAATATACAAACCCATGGATACCCAATGATAATGCCTTGTATGGATAGTACGCATGTGAGTGTTACCCATATGGGTAGTACCCACATAAACAACAATAGCTATGGGTTGGGTGTGGATTAGGTAATAATATTTTTGGGTAAAATATGGATATGAGCATACCCTGCCATACCCTTCCAGCGCCCATCCCTATGGTAAGAGGGGGGGGGGGGGAGGGGTTCAGAAAATACGAACTAAAGGTAAATTTATTACTGACTCAAATTGATTACATGTTACTACAATATTTCTTGACCTTAGCTTTTAGATTTTATTTACTCAAATCCACCAAGGTAAATTTTATTCATAAATCATAATAAACGCGTCGGAAAAATGCCATGAAATCTCTAATCAGATTTCTTTGCCACTCTTGCCTGATCTCCTTTCAACTGCACAAAATCAGCAAATTAAAGAAAACGCAATCAACTATCTTCATTCATAAATTAGACATTATTTAGCATACAAGGAGTAAAGTTCGTTAATTAGTACCTTCGCGAGGAGCTTCTTCTGATAACGGTAGCCCTGATTACAAAAGAAAACATATACTTTTTCAAATGATATTTTCTCACTTAAAAACTATAAAATATTTAATAGAAATACATGTGTAATAAAAAAAAGGCCAACAAAAAGAATATTAACCTTATGAAGCAAATAAACAATATGTAAAACTAGTGCTTGTCTCATATAAAAATTCGCAAAAATAAAGTAGTGAAAATGAGAGGTTAATTAATCACCTTATCAGTTCCATAAATGTAGTCACAATAGGTGAAGACTGAGGCAAAGTTGCTTTGGCTTTGGGCTCCAACAAAATGATGGTAATCGTGGTACTCAGCTCCTCCATAAAATGGGATGTACTTTGTTGGGGTCCAAGGGAAGTCATACCTATAATTCAAGAGCGACCATCAAAAAATGCCACAAAATAAACAAAATGGACAACAAAAAGATAGTTCAACCAAGCACCGGGCATTTTTTTTCTATTCTTTTCTTGTTGAAAATGATTGTACCTTTTGCCAGGTTCATAAAAAAATGTATATTCTGATGTCGATAAATGTCGATTTAGAGGGATTATTTGGTTGGGTTTTATCTGACATATAACAAGTCAATTTTCAAAGAATCTTTATATAATAAATGCTAAAATGGGTGATGTGCTAATGTTTGAGGATTTTAGAATTACTGCAATTTGATGCACTCTCGTCTAATTATTGTGCAATCTTTAATGTTTAAATTTTAAAATGATATAAGCCCCCACTATGCATAGTAACCGACCATCCCTCAAACAGCAACCAAAAAAAAAAGGAAGAAATTATAACTGCCCAACCTCCCACAACCCACAACCTCAAACTGAAAACAATTTAAAAAAAAAAGTAAAATCTAATTGGTTAACTAAACACCCAATCTCCCACGTTATGCCACGTCAGTAAGTCTATGGTACATACCTATGTACCATAGAATTATACACACCTATATATAAAATAATCTTATTGAATTGGGCCAAGATAAACATATTGCATTTGGACGGCCCACAACACTAGTATCGGAAGAGAAACACACGTGAAAGCTGAAGCAAGAAAATTCAGAGCAAGAAACACACGACCAAATCTGCAAAAATCAATCACTGCATATTTGAATTTTGATCAAGACAATTTTGAGCAATATACATAATCCATCCTAAAAATTAGCAATACGAATCAGCAAAATCAATGAATTTTGATGAACAAGTGGTAGCTGAAGTAGAGGAATTGCTTATTGAAAAGTTACATATGCTAGGATTTCAAGGTATGTTCATAAAATTGCTCAAACAAACAATAATCTATCAATCTTCAATGCAAAGAATAGCTATCTGGTGCAACTTTTAAAGTCAATTATGGTTGCACATAAGGTGTTTGAGGAAATTTCCCAAAGGTAGGAAATTTCAAGGTACATATATTTATTAATGAAATTTGATAAGATCATTAAAAGAAGTTCAAAATAAATAACAGCCTAACAAAAGAATTAGAGGATTGGAAGGTTAAAGGAGAGAAACAGGGGGAAACAAATGAAAAGATTGTGGGAAAAAGCTCTCTTAAGATTCGAACCTCATACCTATAGTTTAAAAGCCACATATTACACCAATCAACCATCACAGCTCTTTGTAATTTTTGGTGGAAATATTATTATAAATGTGTTACCTAATAGATGATAGTTGACGGTATGTACGATGCAATGTACATGCGGGTGTAAGGTAAATATTTCCCATGTCATGTCATTCTTCTCTCTTCTTTTATCTTTTTTTTTAATTCATGATGTACTATTTTTAATCTTTTCAATTACCTACCCAATCTCCCATGTTATGTCATTCTTCTCTCTTCGTTTATCTTTTTTTTTTTAATTCATGATATACTCGTTTTTTTTAATCTTTTCAATTACCTATTCGATTTATAAAAAAATTAAATTGACTAAGTCCAAACAAGAAAATCTTTGCAATTAACTAACACTTACTTCCCTCTATCCGGCCCCCAAATGACCTAATTAGATTATTCTCACCAAAAAAAAAATAAAATTCAATCAAATTATCTCGTTCACATTCGGCAACCAATGCCCCCATGTCTCCTCTCCCTCAAACTCTTGCCGTACTAATGTAAGTGCTGTGATTGCACCTTCAACGGCTTCAAGTTAAAAAAAGATGTCCCCCAACCACGTAACTCCTCTCACCTAAATTCCTGTAACTGCTATCACCTCAATTCCTTCTCTATCACATACTCCCCTGTTTCCATATCTAGAGCTGGGTTATAGGTCGTTCGGTCGGATTTGTAGTCATATCAAATTTAAACGGATTGATAATTCCTCAACCTGAATCTAACCCGTTTATTAAACAGGTAGAAAAATCTTGACCTATACCCATTTAATTTTTAAACGAGCTGACCCGCTTAACCTGTTTGAGATAAATAGGTCAAGTTCAGTCGCTTAATTAACTATTTACGCATTTAATATTTTCAACTAATATGCAATTACAGTGTTAAAAATTAAGTTTACATATCACATTAAATAATTACTCTTTGAAATTTCCCAGATTCGTCATTATTCACAATTTCTAAAAATTTTTATATTCTTGATTATCTAATAAAAAGTAAATGGATAAATAAAAAATGAAAAAATGAGTTGACTTATTTAATTCATTTAATATATATAAACGGGTTAAATAGGTATGTATTTTTTCATATCGAGAATCTCGACCTGAACCGAAACCATTTAATTAAACGAGTTGAACATGTCAACCCATTTAATTAAACGGGTCGAAAATTTATATCTAAACCCACTTAACTTCATGTCGGTTTTGAATCGGTAATTGTGTCGGGTTAGCTTTTTCCAGCTCTATCCATATCCTCTCAGTAATTGGATCATGACTTAAATTCTCACTCCTCCCTTCAAAAGTTGCATATCGCAGCACTTTACTGCGTCTATTAAACCTATGTCTCTGACCTAGCCATTCTTACATTTTCTTCCTCCTATTCATGATTTAATTCTCTATAAAAGTGATTCGATTGTGAGAATCTGGGAAGAAGAACATGGGATTTAATTTACGTCAGAGGGCATGAACAAGTTCCTCGGTTGAAAACGATGAGAAAACTATGGCAGTTGTCATGAGATATTGTGCAATATCATACGTTAAATACCCCTTGTGTTATTTCTCTCCTCTCTCTCTCCATTAAATTTAACTATATACGAGAGAGATAATTAGGCAAGGCGTTGTTATTGTGTCATCATCCAAGCTCACCTTATAACGGGGCCGTATACCTTGATGCGAATTATCTTGATTATCCACGTTGCACGAAATGTGTATACCTTGATGGGAGTTTAACCCTATATAATTATCTTGATGGGAATTGCTGCAATACGAAAAGATATTGTACCTACCTTGCACGAAATGTGTAACCTTTTTCTTTATACTTTATTACATCTATCAATATTTTTTTTAAATAAGAAAAATCGGATCGCATAGGCCTCTAAACAAACGCTTCGAAACTTTATTAACTTACTCAAGCAATACATAACGTAACCTGATGCATGGAGCTTTTAATTTCAGGTATAGCCATAGGTAGAAGGATACGGGAATTTATTTATAACGGGACTTGGATGTATGAAGTGGAATTATACCATATTGATGAATCATTTTATTTCCAATTCTTTTCACTCAACTTTTTGGGGGGGGGGGGGGAATTGAATAGGCAATCTAATTCAAAATTTGATTTTATTATGCATGTAAATATTTCATAGTAAATATTTCTAATTTATTTGATTCATTTGAAATATATTTAATTTTTATTCACCAATTGCTTTCATATTTTCTAATTTTCTGCTATTGTTTCACTAGCAACTTAATTAAATTATAATTATGATCATGCTCTTACTTTGATAATCAGTATTATTTTGATTTCCATATAATCAAATGTGTCTTACACGTTATAATATTCATGAAATAAACAGTAATCTCGATGGGGTTTAGAAACTCAAGAAGAAGCCATTCTCATAATCTCATTCACTCCCGCCTCGACAGTCCACTATCTTTTCAAAATTCCTTCCCAATGCTTTCTCCATGCTTATATGAATTTTAAAATTTAGGATTATCATTTTATGACTAGCACACCTAACCCTAATTTTGGATAACTAATAAGGATTAAAATTAAGAAGCCTTTCATCCCTCAATCCCCCAATTTGTCATTTGTTCTCACCAACACATTCCAAACAGGTACAATATTTTTAATCTGATTATTAAATTTACCTTTTATCAAAAACCTGTGAATAAGTATATCGGTTATCTTTATCTCTATATTAGTTAAAATTTTAAATTTGACAGTCCATTTTGTCCTCCTTTCCTTGGGAATCTCTCTTTATTCGTGATTTCCCATTTCCCCTTTTTGCAATTTATTACGTCATTTAAAAGAATGCATCATTAATAATCACTAAGAGTCCTTTTAAAATAGTTCGTGATGTTTTGCACTGGGAGGAAAACAAGGTTGATGATGGAATACTACAATTGGAAACTTGACATGTTTGTTGGGGAAAAAAATATGGAAGGTCTATTGGATAATGGATTGTAGTTACTTTATAGCATAAAAACAAAGAAAAAAACAACATTGATGCTTCCCTTACTTCTTTTTATTTTGTTATTTTTGTTCTTTGATTTTGATGGGACAAATATTGCATGTAATGTATAGTTTTTCTACTTTACATAGGATCATATTGATGATAATCTTTTGTAGTTTCTCCAATTTTAATAATAAGGGTGTAAGACAAAAAATAGGTTCATATTTTAAAACGCTAAGGATAGTTTCCTCAAAAAAAAAGGTAAGGGTAAATTTTAAAAATAATTTTTATTTTAAAAATAATTTTTCTTTAAAAAATTAAATTTTTAATGTTTTATTTTTTTGGGTATCATTTATTGTTTCGTTTTGATTTATCTTACTTCATGTTAATATATTTTATTATATATATCTATTAAATTATCTATTTCACAATTCTGTGATTTGATTTTTAGATAATGTATAATTTATCATTTTTTTCATTGCTATATGTTATGTATTTTTTTTCCGTTTGGAACTAATTCGTCCATCCAAATTGATCCAAATACATACCTTGATATTCCCCTCGAGGCAATGTGTTTTTGGGGGGGGGGGGTTGAATATAGCAATCTTACCACTAATTTAGAAAATTAGGACAAGAATTGTTTGTCCTAAACAAAGATAAATTATTCTAGATTATCAAATTATTTTTTAAAATTTTATACTGATCATATTAAGTTAAATTTTAAAATTCAAAATATCCGTGCAAAAGCATGGGTACAAACTATTTTTCCAAATGTCGATTTAGAGGGATTATTTGGTTGGGTTTTATCTGACATATAACAAGTCAATTTTCAATGACTTTTCCAATCAAAGTAGTTAGCACAATTGCACCCGAATATATTCATAGTAATATTTTTCCTTCGATGAGAAGTAATTGAAAGTGATGTATCAACTCAATAAAAAAAAAAAACCTTATGCAACTTGATACAGTTAGAAAGGGAGCGCAAGAAAAGGTACAAGCCTTGTAGTTATATAATTTTTGGCACTAAAACTCTTAATTGTTTTTTTGCTGCTAAATCTTTTAGTCATGTTAGCAATCACTAAAACACGGCAAGGGCATACAAACTACAACGGGGACAGGCCCCAATGATAGTTGTAAACCTATTCCCAAAGGGGGCCTTCATCACAAGAATTATTCACGTGAGACTTAATTTTATAGGTAAATATCAACTATGTCTAAACTATGTGAATGTGTTAAATTTATGTGATCAAAATAAAATACGATATCAAAAATTTTATAGGTAAATATCAACTACAAATACAATATTAAAAATCATATGGGTAAGAAGATATTATTTAGATACTGTTTTTGAAAGACAATAAGGGGAAAAAAAAAGAGGAGCCGCATCATTTGATATATAAAACCTGATCGTCTTAATCGTATCATTCTAAAAATAGAGAAGGGGGTTTAAGATGCATACCCGCAATGAGTTTCAATGGCCTCAATGTTTCTGAGAACGAACCACAACCAAAACGTGACCATGTGACCCGGGACTATAGCCGGCCCCAAGAACGCAGGGAACCCTAGGATCAAGACCTCGGCCCAGTGGGCGTAGGGGGACGTGAACCCCATGGGCGCAGTGTATTCGTGGTGCACCCGGTGGATGTTCTCGTACCCCCATTTGCAATGCAACCACCTGTGGATCCAGTAGTTTGTGTAGTCTTCAATGATGAAGTAAATTGCTAGTTGGACCAACAGTTCCCACACGGATGGCAATGGCAATCCTGTCCTTATTCCAATGAACTGTCATGCCATGCAAATGCAATGAATTAGTTTGATCTTAGGAGTTGTTGTTCACGAAGGGGCAACACTATATCATTTTTGTTAGAATTGGTTATGGATTGTAATATCCTAAAATTCAAGGAAGCTTCCTCAACTTAGAACAATATTAATATTTAGGATCATTAAGAATCGTGAATTCTTATCTAGACTGTCCAATGAATACATTCTACATATGGTCAGTGAGGTTTGATTTCAGATCTTTCATGATCGATTGGAAGATAAAACTCATGCCAATTAAGCTTGTAATCACATTTTTATCATCTTATTTGATTGTAAAAAGTATTACAAATTCTAAATATCTTGTAATTATAATTAAAACAAGTTACGCAACTATAATTACATTACATTATATTCAAAAAATATCATATGAGTGTTATTTGAATGTCCAACCTCTAATATTGAATAGACAGTATGGACCTACCATTTCTCCAAGTGCTGTACCCAAAATCGAGTACAAAATAAAAAAAAATAAACATGAAAAGAATTAAAAAGAAATTAAGAAGAACATATACGCAACATACCTTGACAGCAGGGTAGGAGAGGAGTTGAAATGGACCAACACAAAATATGAAGGTTTTGATGACATTCATATAACAAGCCATCATTTGAGGAAGCGGTGTCTTGGCATGAGGCTGGGTTTTGTAGCGGCGGAAGTAAGGGATGAGCTCGACGGCGACGAGGGGGAGAGGGACGAGGGAGAAACATAGGAAGAAGAAAGGAAGATTATGACAGTATAACAAGTAATCTGATTTATTTGCAGAGTATTTCAACCATAAGGTTTCGGCCACCGTTAGGGTCCGGTTTAAGGCCGTCTCCGCCTCCTTCACCGTCGTGTATGGCAGCATTGTATTGTCACCGGTGAGAGGAGAGAGAAAATCAGGAAGGAATAAGAGAAAAAGAGAGTATGTGTGAGAGTAGTGTCTCTTTTTTGGGGGGTGGGGGGGGGGGGCTGGTTTGGGAATAATATATCGTGGCCTTAGAGCTTCTTTTTTTTTTGGTTTATGTTGATATATGGCTTACTATAAAATATTTTTCTAGTATTTTGTTTTAACAGTATAAGATTTAAAATCACCAACTTTTTAGTATTTAGCATCAATTATAAATGATCTGAGTATTGGCATTTGTCGGCTAAGCGAACAAGTAGAAATAATATCCTAATCAAGTCTCTATCTGCAAGGTATATTATATGCGTAATTTTATTATAGTGAAAATTTATACATAAAAAGTAATTTCACACAATTTATAAACAACAGCACCATTTTACTTTCCAATTATACTAAATTTTAAAATTTAATGAATGATATTGTATTTTTTAAGTCAAGACACTTATAACAAGATATTTCCTATTACTTTTTTGTTTGAGGGTGGGGGAGGGAGAATTTGAATCACGGAAGACTTGCTTGTTTGTCTAAAGTCCCCAAACAACTTTTTCATGGCCACCTAAAAAAAGGAAAAAACAACTTTTCAGCAGAAAAACGTGGGAACAATTACGTCCAGTCTCAATTAATCAATTATCATATGGTTTTTAATATAAAAGAAAAAAAATAAAAGAAAAAAAATAAAAATAAAACATATACTTTATAATATACTTTTAATACAGAAATTAAGACATCCTTAAAATTAAAGTAATTTCACTTTACTTTAACATAAAAGCTTTTCGGGATAAATTTTATACATACGCACTTTAGAGGCCAAAATGGATCAAGAAGATTAAACTTGCAGCGTAAGCTGCCGTTTTTGCAATTCAAATACCATCATATTAAACTGCATCACACCGTTAAAAGGAATGAGCTGAGCCAGGTCGGACACCGATGGTGGCCAGAGATATTAACGGATCGGATTCGGATCGGATATTGGAATATCCGAATCCGCATTTGATTTATGTTCGGATTCGAAAATCCGATTCCGAATCCGATTCGACGGATCGAAGGAGAACCTTCGGATCCAATCCGAGTCAGATCGGTTCGGAGTTAGATTTAATCCGGTCCGAAATAATTCCTTTCATAACACAATAATTTTATACAATTTTTTTTTAATATTCTACCCACTGGTAGATGCGATGATGTGCATTCATATATCATATTAACCAAATCCTGAACATTTAAGTTAAACGAAGAATAGAAGACGGAATATATTTTAAGCTCAACAAAACAACAACATGCTCCAACAATTACAAGTTTCAACAATTACGAGATACATTTGAAATATCACAAATAGCATGTCCTACTCATAAAAAGAAAAAAAAATTAAGACTATAAATTCTCCACTTGCACTATGTAGCCCTTTTTCTCTATTGGTCTCCAACTAAGGGTATATATAATGATATCTATAATTATTATTTGTACGGAGCTGAAATTTTCATTAGAATTAAGTGTTCGAATATAATTTTGATCATATCACTGATCCGTAATTTCATATATAATTAAGTGTTAAAATTTTGATCAACCTTAAAAATGATCAAAAACAACAATCTTTTCAAACCTCAAAATGGCAAAACCCAAAGTCAACTTATCTTGTTCTGTACTCCAAAAATATAAACAACATTTCTAGTCATAAAAATAGATATTTAGATTTTACTATATGAACTGTTAAATTAAGGAGAAAGAGGAAGAGTGCACTTACGAGAGATCAGAAAGGGACGATGAAATGCTTGGCGTCGGCGTTGTAGAAACTAGTAAGAAAACAGAGGCTCAGAGAGAGAGCCAGAGAGCTGGGAGTTGGAGTGAGAAGCCAAGAATTGAGGAGGGAACTACTGCTCTGACAGTACGACTAGCCAGTAGCGAGACATCAAGAGTGACTAACGAGCCGAGCAATGAGAGCAACTGACGAAGTGGCGATGAGAGAGAGAGTAACTGTGGGGAGTATTAGGGTTTCAACGTTTTAGTTTTTACATATTAAAAAAAACTTTGCTGACAAAAAAAAATAATTTAACACTAGGCTAGCATGGCACCTTGGGCGTGCAATCATGTGCATAGAGTAAGACAACCCACATGACTACATCTGAATCTCCTTAAATCCTGTGAAAATGGAATCCACACTAGAGTAGTAGTAGTGGTTGTTTATACTATATCACTGTACTACATGCAAAGTGGTTTTGATTATATGCATAGCCTTTTTCTTTTCAATTTTTTTTTGCATATATCTGTATATTTGACTCAACAAAACGAAGAAGAACCAGACATTCAGACGAAAAAAAATAAAAATAAAAATAGACAAAGCTTTATAGCATCTGAACTATAGATTTTAGCCTTTCAAGGCTCTGATCACACTGGCGAGTACTATCTGGTTGAAATGTCTCACCTTCGCGTCCTTATCATTTTACGCATAGCTGGCTTGTTGACTTTGTGCACATTTTTGCTTCCCACCCCCTCTGTCCTGTTCGGCCCCTCCCTATATATGTGCGTGGCCCTAAAATTCAATCCACTAACCTTTCGATTGTTATACCAAAAAATGAGCAGTTGCTACTGTGCAAATAGCAAAGCCATAACGTAACAAAGCGAAACTAACTTCATACTGGTTTGTTACGTAGAATTGAATGACTTGAAACTGTATTCATTCCCCCATTTTGAGCAACAGTTATCTTATAGAAGTGACGAAAATTGGAAATCTTTCTAATTAAATAACAGAGTGTTCGAAAAGCTTGAAGTTGGGTGGGCAGCTGGACATTTCTGTCATGGAGGACAAAACTCTAGCTATAAGGAGGATTACGAGGAGATTGAGAAAAAAACTAAAAAATCAAGTGACATGGATGTGTTGAATACTGTTAGCCGGGCCTAATGTTTAAGCCCGACAGCCACTTAAGCCGCTTAGGGCGGCATGCCTAATTGTCCCCCCCCCAACCTATATAAGGAGGTTTTAGGGGGTCAACTAGGGGTTATAGAAAATAACACCCTCACAGTCTCTCTCCTTCCCCTCTCACGGTTGCCCTACCATCTACCGAGTTTCGGGTGTAGGACGTGAACCCTAAAGGTGAGTTTGGCAACCGCCTCATATTCACGACCGATGCTGGCTATTCCCAACAGTTAATTCCGCAATTCAGGTCAGTCCTATTTATCCTACAGTGGTATAAGAACCTAGACTGATCGGATTAGTCTCGTTTAATGCGTTTAAGGATCTGAATAATAAGCATGCTTGGTTTTTAGGACATGACTATATGATTAGTTGTTTAATTTTTGTAATTATGCATCCAAAAACATGCTTATGTGATTCTAATGTCTTGAATTGGCTAAAGATTGAATATTTAGTCATAATCACTGATGAACATATATGCTTCGATTGCAAATTAATTCATTGCAGTTAGTTAAATTCATGCTTGACATGTTTGTACTTTACAAGCATGATTCTTTTATGTGATCAAGTGTTAATCAAGTTCATGCCTAGATTAGCCCCTGCCTAGATTAATATGCAAGAAACGATTGATTGGTTAATCATCGTTATTATGCAATTAAAAGGCATGAACCTTTATATTACTGAGTGTAATTATGATGAATCAGTTTCATGAATGCCTATGCCTTGCAAAATTAGCATGCTCAGTTTTTTATATATCATCAAAAGGACCAATTTTTCGATTGATAAACTCGTGATTCAAACTGTTTATGTAATTAGATTCACGGTTAAACGTGTTAGGTTGTTAAACACCAAAAACCAAAAACCAAGACCTGAAATCCCTAACCCTAATCCTGAAACCGCCTGTGCCTTAGTGGCTCCATGATGACAGATCCATCGAGGCCTCGGTGGCTTCAAGGAAAACCACCTTAGGAAAAAAAAAGAAAAAGGAGTAGAAGAGACTCGGATCTAGCCTTACCCATTAAAAAAACCGCGAGGGGTGACGCGTGGGTAGCACACGCCGACAACGAAGGTGTCTTTTTGCTCCCTTCTTCCTCGATCGCCATTCACACACCCCGATCTACGCAACCTCGGAAAGAAAAACGTGAAAACTCCATCTTTGAAACTGCCTTAGTGGCACGTTAGGCGCGTAGGTCGCTTCCTTTGGCTAATTTCGGCTGATCTATACGGTGGTGGTATTGGTTCTCATCAGGCTTACGTGGAATGAGGCTTGTGGGCACCTTTCAGCAGCAGTGGGGTGACGGTTGTTAATCACTTGGGTTTTCAAGGTACAGTGGCTACGGAGAACCACCGTTGAAGACAATTGTAGGCAGGGACAGTGACAGAGTTTAGTGCTCCATTTTTCCATGGCCATGGCGACTCGAGATGCAGAGAGAAAGGGGTCCCTTTTCTGGGTCGAGAGGAGGAGAGAGAGCACAGAGAGAGATAATCGAGAATCAAGTAGAAGGGAGAAAGACAGAGAAGACCGAAATATTAGGCTAGTGAGGGAAATTGAGGGCCACTCACTTATAAGAAAGGCCCGACCCTTCTTTTTTTTTAAAAGATGGGCTGATTTTTGTCCATATAAAGGCCCCGACTTTGGGCCAGTTCTTAGGCCCAATTTACGTTTTACATTGGGTTATTTTTTTCCCTTCAGGGCCGAGCCAGTTCTGGTCAATTTAATTTAGCTCCTGATTTTACCTAACATGCTGCATAAGTTAGTCTTATATGCTGAGAGAATTTACATGTTTATGTCATTATCGTTCATTATTTTGGATTATTGTTTATGCAATGATAATATAAAATTTAGAGGTATGATATATAACTATGTGTTATATGTCGGATTTGTTTTAGTGACATGTTATATGAATTAGTTTTATATAACATAAGCACATGTAAATATGTTTTGCACAATGAAATGTGAATATCTGTGCAGTAGTCACAAAATTAAAATGTTAATTAGTTTAGCGAAATTATATGGAGTTAACTTGATAGCTAAATTAAGGAAACTCTAAATTCTCATCCATATGTAATGATAATATGAATCTTAAAGACATGATGTATAACTACGTGTTATATATATCTAGAATATAAATAAATTGTTTTCGTGATAGAATATATGAATTAGTTTCTTATAAAATAAACCTTGTGCAAAATATGCTTTACAAGGCTAAATGTGAATTTTTGGCCTGATGTATAATAATGTATTATATCACTAAATAGACATATCATACGAATTCGTTTCATCTTGTTTAAAGTTTGTAACATTATATGGATGTGTCCCACATAATTACCGTGTAATTCCTTTTTAGTTAACATGTCATTAAATAGAGTTTTAAATGACATATTAGTAACTATAAAATTCGTTTTATATAAGTTCGTGTAAATTTGTTTTACATGATTAAAGTTAAATATCTTTGTGATATTTCTAGATGTGTTAATTAGTTTAACAAATTGTGCACTCCATAAATTTTCTTTTATGAAAAAATGTAGTAATTAAATTATAGAAATTTCTAATTCATGCTTGTATGTGATGATTATGAGTTTAGCAAAATTTTCGATCATATGGCATGAGTGATGGAGTTTTTGATAATTTAATTATCTGACAATATGTCTAATGTCCGTCTTCTAAATATATACTTTCAGATATGATAATTAAAATATGATTGGTGATTAGTTTAGCAATGAAAAGTAAAGATAGTGTTAAACTATAATACACAGTGTTAGAAGATTTAGCTTCTTCTAAATAAACGTGAAGTGATAGAACACTTAACAACTTCTAAAGTCTCCTAGGATAGGCAAAGACATGAATAACATAGATGTAACTGTCTGTGAGCAGTATCAAGAGAGAGACTAATGACATACCATGAATGGTTCGAGAATGGATCGATCAGATGCTGACCATGTGGTATTGCATGCATGATGTTCTAGTAAGGGGATTTGAAGGCTATCCCACTGTTGAGGACATGTGGGATCCGCTTGGTATCCGATTTGACCAGACTCATCCCCCTCTCAAAACTTCGAATCTAAGGGTGGTATTACCAAAAGGGCAAAAGGTCAGGGTCAATAGAGAGTATAATATAGCACGAGTGAAATGCTATAACTGTGAAAAGAAGAAACCTTCCGCTTGGGATCGTCCCAAGTTGACTAAAGTACCTCCTTTCACAGTTACACTTGAATAACATCTGTGCTCCCAAGTAGTAGTTACCAACTTTCTCCGCTAATGGACTGTAGACATGGGAGCAACCAAACACATAGTTCAGGGCGGAGCTGATTTTATGACATTCATCGCTACCTGGCGGGTTCACAGACTATTGTCTTAGGAAACGACAATGAGGAACATGTCCTTGACATAGCAACACATCCGCTCAAACCCCGTGAAGGAAATAAGTTGTTTTTCCACAACGCTCTCTACGCACTTAGGGTGTATCATACATTTGTACCTTTTAGTTCTGATATTAGTTTTCTGTCTTGATTTCCATCTATCTCAACATCTTCCGCCTTTGTCATTTTCTTTGAACTCTGTTTTTAGGCATACTCAACTTGACCATGAGGGTTAAGGTAGAGTGAACAAGCTAACTAGAGATGATCTTTCAGATCAACTCACCAGGGTTAAGTTGCCTAGGTGAGTAATGATTAGCTGGCAAAGCAAAACCTTTTTGGTAAGGATTCGAAAGCATCTAGTTCCTTATAATTAGTCCATTCAGGCATTTCCGAACCCGTGAACATTAAGGCATGTCATGGGACTATCTATTTCATTACCCTTATAGATGACTATTCACGATATAGGTATGTGTACCTACTATCTCATCGGTATGGGGCACTTGATGTGTTCAAACGCTTCGTAACAGAGTTAGAGACTTGATTAGGATGAAGAGTAAAAATCCTTTGGACTAATCGAGGTAGTGAATACCTCTATGATATGTTCAAGGAGTTCTATAAGGATAAAGGTATATAAAGACAACTAAAGATTCCACACACCCCACAACAAAATGGTGTTACGGAACATAGGAATCGTACATCGCTTGACATGGTCAGGTCAATGATGGCACAAGCAAACCTCCTAATCAGTTTTTAGGGGCATGCATTGCTCACGGCAACCTATATCATTAAACGTGTGTCAAGCAAGGGTATACCTGCCACACCATATGAGTTATGGTTTGGTAAGAAGCCATTATTGGACCATTTACGTCCATGGGCTTCGACTAGCTATGTGCGTAACCCAATCCATAAACATGAAAAACTTGGTCCGAAAGTCACAAAAAAAGATGATCATTAGATATCCCGCACAATCTAAAGGATATGTGATGTACAAGGAGCATCCTAATGGTGGCATGATAGAAATAGATTCCCGTAATGTCAATTTTCTTGAGGATGAGTTCCCAACAATTAGTCAAATTAAGAAAAATGTCAAACTATTTGAGTTAGAGCAAGACATTCAACCATCTTTCGGTGAGAGGGAGAATTTGAACTCTAAGCAAGTCATTGAAGATGGTATGTCTCCCCTGCCCGAAAGGAACAGGGGAGACTTGTTTGCTCAGGAGGGTAAGATTCATCCTAAAACCCAATACGCGAGGAGAATCAACCTGCGAACGAGGTCTGTCCTATAATCTCCAATTCCTAAACATGTAGTTAGTCCATATGTTCAGGATCCTATGCCCCAAATGGATAGTGGGAGTGATTCTCCACATGCTCAGAGTCCCACACCTCTTAGAGAAAAAGGAATGGATGCCAGGGATAGTGGGAGTGATTCTCCATATGCTTAGGGTCCTACACCTCTTAAAGAAAGGGGGAGTGGTGCCTCACCCAGGTAGACAAATAATGAAGGCCTCAGGATCCGAAAGAGTGAGCATGGAAGAGTCCCACGATAATATTTCCAAATCAAAGAGGAAAGATTCCTATGCATTCTCTTGGAAGTTAAGAAGCCTACCTCTTATCAAGACGCAATTGATTCACCAAACCACAAAGAGTGGATGGACGTCATGAGGGATGAAATGGATTCGAATGGTGAAGAATAAGGTTTGGGAACTTGTTGATCTTCCACCTAAACGTAAGTCTATTGAAAACAAGTGGGATTTCAAGATAAAACATTGGGTAAATGGTACGATTGATAAGTTTAAAGCTCGTTTAATGATGAAAGGGTTTACACAAATTGAGGGTGTAGACTATGAAGAGACATTTTTTCATGTGGTGAGATTTGTCTCTATTCGCCTGCTCCTAGCCCTAGTTGCCCATTTGGACTTAGAGCTGTTTCAAATGGATGTAAAGACTGTTTTTCTCAATGGTAGCCTTGAGGAAGAGATTTATATGGATCAACCCATTGGTTTTGTATCAAAGGGACGAGAGGACAAAGTGTGTCATCTTAAAAGGTCCATATATGGTCTTAAGCAATCTTCCAGATATGAGTACTTAATATTCCATGAAGCTATAAATTCGCTTGGCCTATCTATGGTTTCAGAAGACGTATATGTCAAAAGATCAACCAGGGGAATTTTGTTTCTTACGATGTACGTTGATGACATACTACTGGCTAGGGATAATCTAGAGATGATCGAAGTCACTAAGAAGTGGCTATCCTCCGTCTTTGAGATGAAGGATATGGGTGAAGTCAGGTATGTCCTAGGCGTGGAAATAATCAGAAATCGGTCTAAGAAACTTTTAGGTATGTGCTAGGAAGTTCCACATGCATTATTCTAAACCCCGTTGACGCTTCAGTTGAGAAGATTTTAACCTAGAGTCTTGACTAATGCCCAAAAACAGACAAAGAAAAGGAGGAAATTAGCAATGTCCCTTACGCTAATCCTGTAGTAAGCATAATGTATGTCATGTTATGTACATGGCCTAACATTTGCTTTGCGGTTGGCTTGGTAAGTTGTTACCAGAGCAACCCAGGACTTGTACATTGGCATGCCTTCAAGTGCACCATATGCTACCTTCGTGGTATAGCTAACTTAGTCTTTTGCTATCAAGGCGAGGACCTTAAGTTCAGCGGATACTCATACGCCGATTGGGGTGGTGACCCAGATAAGTCCAGGTTAACCTTAGGATATCCTTTGAGTGGGGGAGCCATGTCATGGTGCAATAGAAAGCAAAACGGTACAACGCAGTGAACTATGGAGGTATATAGTGTTGCTTGTTACCATAGAGACAAAATACATTGCCATAAAGTATATGTACACCAAGAAGGTGATGATTATATCCCTTTTTGACTAAACCTATTCCTATGATATGTTCAAAACTCATATGTTGAGTCTAGGAATTCGCAAGATTCAGTTTCGGGACATATCTTGTCATGTGATGGACAAGGTTCTTTTATAATGAGAAAAATGCTCATAATTTATTGTTGCACGTTAGGCGTATTGAAATGTCACAAGCTTCTGATTGGCCTAGTCACATAGGCAATTTCCCTAAAGCTTGAGTAGCGGGCAGGATGAGATTGAATCATATTAACACTAAGTGTGCAATATTGATTACTCATACTGCAAGTGTATAAATGTGATAAGATATAGTCACCTTAGTAGGTCTAAGATGAGACTCGAGAGAGTCGAATATGAGATACGATTTCATATAGAAAGCTTAAAAGCCGAATCTTGAATGTCAAGATTGACATTTAGTATGTTAATCTAGTGGTTCAAGTTAGATTTTTCGGGTGAAAATCTAGACCAACAATTTGCATTGCATGTAGAGTGATAAGCCCAGTTGAGCGGGAGCTACATCATGACACACATCTCATACTGTGTGTGCTTAAAAGACGACCATACACGAAGTGATAATTCATGTATCTATCTCTTGTCACTGTGTGACCCTATAGACGATGACCCTTTGACTTAAAGCTCTGATATGAAGTCAAAGCTTGATGTTGCCACTTTAATGTGTATCTCAAGGGCCACAAAGTATACAGTTCGACAAGAGCACGTTAAAAAAGCAGCTAAGCTAAGATGTAATACCATGAGTGTTTAAGGAAAAATCTATCCATCATCACCAATATCAGCCTGGGTGATTATGTTGAGTGTATAATCATATGATATATCATGGCATAAGGGATTAAAGATGCCACTGGTGATGTTTAGATGATTTGGGTCATCATACTTTATGAAAGTGTTATCTCAGTTAGATGGTAACTTAATATAACACTACTTGTTATTTTTCGGTTGCATGTCCTATTCTTGGTATGAAGCATGAAGAATTGTGATTCGTGGAGAGTATGTGCTGTGGGAGCTATTGGCTAGGCCAAATGTTTAGGCCCGATGACCACATAAGCCGCTTAGGCGGCATGCCTAATTGTCCCCCAACCTATATAAAGAGGTTTTAGGGGGTAAAATTAGGGGTTACAGAAAATAACACTCTCACAGTCTCGTCCCTTCCCCTCTCACAGCTGCCCTACCATCTACCAGGGTTTCAGGTTTAGAAGGTGAACCCTAAAGGCGACTCTAGTAGCTGCGTCATGTTCACTACCGATGTGGGCTATTCCTGACAGTTAATTCCACAATCCAGGTCAGTCCTATTTATCCTAAAAATACAAACATGGTAGAAATACTTATCTTGAATTTTACTCATTAAGATCGAAAAAAGTGGCAAAGTGCAAAGATTAGTTTAGACACTCAAGCTTACTCATAACAATGTGACCATTTGCAAATTCAACACATTTTTGAGAATGCGATGACTAGTTTCTAGTTTATTAGAAGCAGTTGCAGATTCTCCCCCCTAACAAGTTGCACTTAATCTTTCTTACATAATGCACATGTGTTGCCCATCTATATATAGTTTCATGATTCTACAGTTTCGTGTATTGATGTCATTTCAACAGTCATCAAAGACACTTTAGGTAGAACACTTAAAAAAGGAATATATAAAGTTGCTACATACCTACCATTACAAAAAATGCATATTTTGTTTTTGTTCTTCTAATATTAAATTTTCCTTAATATTATGGATTTGTAAAGTTATCATTTAAGCCATGTAGTAGATTATGACCTGAGTTAGTTCATTACTAATTTTTGTGAAATGATGTTATTGAAGACAAACTATTACTTTTTAATTGTAGAACAATTAGGACTAACTTGGTTGTGGAATTCTATATCAGGAATAGCCCACGTCAGTACAGATGCTAGACGGCTACTAGAGTCGCCTTAGGGTTTCATGTCCTAAACTCGAAAATCCACTAGATGGTAGGGCAGCCGTGAAAGGGGAATCGAAGATTATGAGAGATCTTGTTGTCAATCACCCCAGGCTAACCCCCCTGAGCCTCCTTATATAGGTCAAGGGGCAGCCAGGGTTGTCACCCTAGGCGGCATTAGTGGCCGTCAGGCCTAACTTTATTAGGCCCGACCAACAACTTCTACTCGGCTAAGTAAGCCACAAAACACATGTTCTCCAAGTATCACAACTATTCATGCTTCATACCAGGAATGGGACGTACGACCAAAAATAACAATTTGCATTATATTAAGTTACCATCAAACTAATATAATACTTTCACGAAATACAATACCCCAAACCATCCCAAGACATCACCAGTGGCATCTTCAATCCCTTATGCCATGATATATTGTATGATTATATACTCAATATAATCACTTGGGCTGATATGGTGATGATGGATAGATTTTTCTTTAAACACTCATGACATTGCATCTTAACTTAATTGATTTCCTAACATATTTTCGTTGGACTGTATACATCGTGTCCTCAAAAATATATTAAAGTAGCAACATCAAGATTTGATTTTACATCATAGCTTTGAATCAAAGGGTCATCATCCATAGGGTCACATAGTGACAAGAAATAGGGAATTGAACTATCACTCTATGTATGGGTCATCTTTTAAGCACACACAATATGAGATGTGTGTTATGACATAGCTATCACTTAATTGGGCTCATCACTATATATGCCATGCGAATCGTTAGTCTAGATTTTCATCCAAAAATCTAACCTTAGCCACTAGATTGACATACTAATGCTGATCTTGACACTCAAGATTCGACTTTTAATGCTTCAATATGAAATTATATCTCATATTCGACTTGCTCGAATCTCATCTTAGACTCTCTAAGGTGACTATGTTCTATCTTATTCATACATTTCTTAGTACGAGTAATCAGCATTGCACACCTTCTGCCTACTATTTGAGCATCAGGGCGATTACCTTTGTGACTAGGCCAATCAGAAGCTAGTGACATTTCCACATGTCTAACAAACAAATCAAGCATTTGGAGAAAGAAACTCCAAGCTTTATTTCATAAATGCTCATTACAAGAAGAACTTATCTATCATATATAACAAGATTTCATCCAAAAACTAAACTCTGCAAAGTCCTAGACTTAATTTATGCGCTTCGAAAACATCTTTAGGAATCGACTTAATTAACGAGTCATCAATCATCTTGTTAGTGGATATACACCTGATGGCAACTTTCTTTGTCTTTATAGCGTTTCGTACGAAGTGACAACGCATCTTGATGTGCTTGGTCTTCTGATGGAACTTTGGATCCTTAGCGAACTGGATGGCAGCTGTGTTGCCACACAACATCTCAACAGGATCATCAACTCTAGGAGTGAGATGAAGATCCCAAAGGAAACTCCTAAACCATATTGCTTCCTGCATGGCTAGGCTACATGCGACATACTCTGCCTCCATAGTCAACAGAGCTATGCAGTCTTGCTTCTTACTACACCATAATATGACTCCCCCACCCAGGGTGAAGACATAGCCTAAGGTTGACCTAGACTCATCTGAATCACCACGTTGATCGTCATCTGAGAATCATCTCAACGTAAGGTCTCCGTCTTGATAGCATAGGACTAAGTCGGTTGTACTATAAAAGTAGCGCATGATTTTGTTGACAGCTTGCCAATGAGCGAGTTTTGGGTTGCTCTGGTAACAACTTACCAAACCAACCGCAAAGCAAATGTTAGGCCGTGTACATAACATGGCATACATTAAGCTTCCCACAGTACTAGCATAAGGGATGTTATTCATTGCCTCCTTTTCATTATCTATTTTTGGACATTGGTCAAGGTTCAAGGTTTAAACCCTTCTCAAGTGGAATGTCAATGGGTTTGGAATAATGCATTCAAAATTGTTCTAGGACTTTCTTGATAAATGCTTACTAGCTCATACCTAAGAGTTTCTTAGGACGATTTCTAATTATTTGCACACCTAGGACATACCTAACTTTAACCATATCCTTCATCTCAAAGACGGAGGATAGCCACTGCTTAGTGGCTTCGATCATCTCCAAGATGTTTCCAGCCAATAGTATGTCATCAACATAAAAGTTAACACATATAATATCCCTGGTTGATCTTTTAACATACACACAATGGCCTTCTGAAACCATAGAAAAGCCAAACAAAGTTATGACTTCTTGGAATCTTAAGTATCAAGATCTGGAAGATTGCTTAAGGCCATATATAGACCTTTCAAGATGACATACCTTGTGCTCTTGTCCCTTTGATACAAAACTAATGGGTTGATCCATATAGATCTGTTCCTCAAGGCTACCATTGACGAAAGTAGTCTTTACGTCCATTTGAAACAACTCTAAGTCCAAATGGGCAACCAAGCCTAGGAGTAGGTGAATAGAGGTAAATTTCACCACAGAAGAAAATGTTTCGTCATAATCTATACCCTAAATTTGGGTAAAGCCTTTCGCCATCAGACGGACCTTGAACCTATCGATCGAACCATTTGCCCGATGTTTTATCTTAAAAACCCAATTGTTTTTTACTGATGTATGTTGGGGTGGAAGATCAACAAGTTCAAATCTCGTTTCTCGCAATTGAGTTCATCTTATCTCTCATGGCGTCCATCCACTCTTTGTGGTTTGATGAATCAATCACCTCTTAGTAAGAGGTAGACTCCTCAACTTCCAAGGGAGTGCATAGAAATATTTCCTCTTTGATTTGGAAATATCTTTGAGGAATTCTTCCACGCTTACTCCTTCGGATCCTGGGACCTTCATTATTCGTTTGCCTGGTTGAGGCATCCCTCCCCCTTTCTCTAAGAGGGATGGGACCCTTAGCATGTGGAGAATTTCTCCTACTATCCCTTTGATGTGTAGGATCCTGAATATATGGGCTAACTACATGTTCGAGAACAGGAGAATGAGGACGGACTTCATTCACAGATTGACTCTCCTCATGTATTGGATATTGAGGACGAATCTCATTCTCCTGAGCAAACAAGTCTCCCCTATTTCTTTTGGATAGGGGAAACATACCATCTTCGATGATTTGGTTAGAGTTCAAATTCTTCTCCTCATCGAAAGATGGTTGAATGTCTTGCTGTAGCTCAAACAGTTCAACATCCTTCTTGATTTTACCAATACTTGGGAGGCCATCCACGAGAAAGTTGACATTGCAGGAATGTATTTCTGTGATGCCATCATTAGGGTGTTCCTCGTATATCACATGTCCTTTAGATTGTGCAGGATATCTAATGAACACCATCTTGGTGGCTCTTGGACCAAGTTTTTCATGTTGGTGGGTTAGGTTATGCACATAGCCAACTGAACCCCATGGGCGTAGATGGTCTAAGGATGGCTTCTCACCAATCTATACCTCATATGGTGTGGTAGATGTACTCTTTCTCGGCACACGATTAGGGATATAGACTATCGTGAGCAGTGCCTCCCCCCAAAAACTAATTGGGAGGTTAGCATGTGCCATCATTGACCTGGCTATGTCAAGTAATGTATGACTCCTGTGTTCTACAACACCATTCTGTTACGGAGTGCGTGGAATCATTAGCTGTCTTTGTATGCCTTTTTCTTCATAAACCCCTTTGAACATATCAGAGAGGTATTCATAACCTCGATCACCCCAAAGAGTTTTAGCTCTTCATTCCAATTGAGTCTCTACTTCTGCTACGAAGCGTTTGAGCACATCAAGTGCCTCATAGTGATGAGATAGTAAGTACACATGCCCGTATCGTGAATAAATTATCCATAAGGGTACCAAAATGGATAGCTCGATGGCGTGCTTTAACGTTCATGGGTTTGCAAATGTTTGAATGGATTAATTCTAAGGGACTAGATGCTCTCGAAGGTTTACCAAAGGCTTTATTTGTATCTTGCCAGCTAGACATGACTCACACCTAGGCAACTTAATCCTAGTGAGTCGATCTAAAAGACCTTCTTTAGCTAGCCTACTTATTTTGTCTTGGCCCACATGGCTAAGTCTAGCATGCCACTTAACAGATTCAGAATTAGAGTCAAAGTATGAAAAAAAAAAGCAGGAGATATATTATTATAGGAACTATCCAAATTCAAAACAATGAAATCTCCTTTCAATGTTGCTTGGCCAAGCAAATTTCCATGATAGAAAAAATCTAAACCATTTGATCGAAATCCAAAAGTAAAATCTAATCTTATTAAAGAAACATAAAAAACTAAGGAGCATCGCACCCCATGCGCATAGAGAGCATCGTGAAGAAGTAGCTTGTTTCCTCCATTGAGTTTAAGCCGGTATGTTTCTACTCCAAGGACATCTTCTTCGTGCATGGGAACAAACATGAATTCTACATGAACTCTAACGACAGTCCGGGAACCCACTGAGTAGCGATGGAACTCCATGAATCCTACTTATCCTGATCTATGTGTTTTGTTGCCCCTGTGTCTACAATCAATTAAGGAAGAGTTAGCAACGAATGCATGGGAACAAACATATAATTTAGGAGTTTTAGTGGAAATAGGTACCTTGGCCGACTCAGGACAATCCCAAGCAGAATACCCCTTCTTTCCACATTTATAGCAGTTCACACGTACCATATCCTTAACTCAAGTGCCCTTATCTTTATTCTTCTTGGTAGAAACACCTTTAGAGAGAAAGTTCTGAGAATGATGAGGACCCTTCTTGGGCTTATTGCCATGGTAAGGCCTCTTGCCTCTGGGCCTATAGTCTTTGGCAACAAATTCCACATTAGGAGGCGCATATATCTTCATACGCTTTTCCTCCATCTCGAGGTGCTTAGAAATTGCCTTGAAGGTCTTAATGTTTTCATTATGTGTCATAATGACCTTAAAACTCCTCCAACGTTCATTGTCATTAGGAAGAGCCCTAATTACATTCGGTACTTATTCTTCCCCAGAGATAGCTTGCCCTACAAATTTAAGATCTTGAACCATGTCACTCAAGGCTCGAAGGTGTTAAGAGATACTACAATTAGAGTCAATAGTATACTGCATCCACCTTAGCTACAAGGTATGCAACCTTGTAGCAGATGTTTGCCCAAACGTAATCTTAAGCTGCGCCTACATGTCCTTATTAGTGGGGAAACGTTCGAACACTCCTAGGAGATTGTCTTGTGGAAACGTTCAAACGCTCCTAAGAGATCGTCCTGCACACAAGACAACATTGTGTAGCTTGCTGAACGATCTCTTTTGAACCAGGCGTTCTATGCCTTTAGGTTATCCTTATGCTGCTCAGTAGCAGTAATATCTCTGCCTTGATCATCTTTATCAGCTGTAGTAGGCATAGAAATTGTTAGGAGATCTAGCATGTCACCATCATTTAGGATGAACTAAACTTTCAAATGCCAAACATCGTAATTTGTGCCATCCAGTTTGTCGTTAGAAGGCATACTACCTATCAAATTCATAGCTGCCGTATCTAAAAGTATATTATTTGTTAGACATATTGTTCAATAATTAAATTATTAAGAAACCTTTATCCTTCATATTATGCGTTCGAAAATTTCGCTAAGCTCATCATCATAACATATGAATATGAATTAGAAGTTTCTTTTAATTTAATTATTATATTAATTCATAAAGCATTGTTAAACTAATTAACATATTAATTAGTTACTATCACATAGATATTAATCGTTAATTATGTAAAACATGCTTACAAAGACTTATATTATATAAAAATAATTCATATAATACGCCTTTTATCAAAGCAAGCTTCTATATTAATGTATATAATAACAGAGCTCCATTCTCGAGCTCCCTCTTTCAGCGTTGAGTAAGGGCAGGGAGATGATGGAGAGTGATTTAGGGTTAGAGTAAGCGAGGGAGTGAGGGTTAGAAATGAGTGAGGTCACTCATTTATACTAGGGGTTTTGGGCCTCCGTAAATGTTTTTTTTTTCCCTGATTAGTTTTTGGTCAATTTTGTCTTTGTTTATGTTTTGGGTCAACTAACGTGTATTCTCATAATCTTATAAATCGGTTTTATATGTTAAAAGTGATTATGAGTTTTTCCTATATTTTGTATGCATTTTTATCATTATTGTAATATAATGATTATTTTGTATTGTTGTTTATATGAACTTAGAGGTAGGACGTATAACTATCTGTTATATACTGACAAAATGGAAATTTGTTTCCATTATATGTTATATAAGCTAGTTTTATGTAATATAAGCTTGTGTAAATTTGTTTACACGACTAATAGTGAATATGTTTGTGATAGTCACTAAATCAACATGTTAATTAGTTTGACAAAACTTAATAAATTATACAATAATTAAATTAAAGAAGCTCCTAATTCGTATCCATACGTGATGATTATGAGCTTAGTGAAATTTTCAATTCATCTCATATAATATGAATGATAGGGTTCTCTTGATAATTTAATTATTAAAACGATATGTCTAACAAATCATATATATACTTTCAGATATGACAGCTAAAAATTTGATAGGTAGTATGCCTTCCAACGAAAAATTGGACTGCACGAACTACAGTGTTTGGCATCTGAAGATCCAGTTCACCCTAAATGGGGGTAACATGTTAGATCTCCTGAGGACTTCTATGGTTGATCTGGCATACAAAGATTTTCAAGGCAGGGATATTACTACTACTAAGCAGTACAATGAAAACCTAAAGGCATACCACGCCTGGTTCAAAAGGCATAATTTTGCACGCTACACCATGTTGTCCTGTATGCAGGACAACCTCCTAGGTGAGTTTGAATGCTTCCCCATTGCTAAGGACATGTGGTCACAACTTAAGGTTAGGTTTGGGCAAACATCTGCTACAAGGTTGTGTACCTTGCAGCAAAAATGGATGCAGTCTACTATTGACTATGGTTGTAGTATCTCCAAACATGTTCGAGCCATGAGTACTATGGGTTGAGAACTCAAAGTTGTGGGGCAAGATGTCTCTGAGGAAGAACAGGTACTAAATGTAATTAGGGCTCTTCCTAATAAGAATGAGCATTGATGAAAACATTAAGACCTTCGAGGCTATCTTAAAGCACCTCGAGATGGCATAAGAGCGTATAAAGATATATGTACCTCCTAATGTGGCATTTGTTGCCAAAGAATGTGGGCCTAGAGGTAAGAGGCTTAATCGTGGCAAGAAGCCTAAGAAGGGGCCATATTCCGCTCATAGCTCTCGTTCTAAAGGTGGTTCTGCCAAGAAGCATAAGGCTAAGGGAACTTGAGGTAAGGACATGGCACGTGTGAAGGTATAACTATGGAAAGAAGGGGCATTTTGTTCATGATTGTCCTGAGCCAACCAAGGTACTGAGTTCCACTAAAACTCCTGAATTATATGTTTGTTCCCATGCATTCGTTGCTAACTCTCTTTCTTAATGAATTGTAGACACGGGGGCAACAAAACACATAGTTTAGGATAAGGTTGGATTTGTGGAGTTCCATCGCCACAAGTTGAGTTCATGGACTGTGTGAGAAATGAGAGTGCACAAACACAAGAGGGGGGGGTGAATTGTATTGCTAAAGTTTGCGCAATTTTCTGGGAACAGGCTTAGGCCCTGTTCGGATAGACTGTTTGTAACACGCCCAGAAAACGGAAATGCAGCAGAAATAAGTAGAAGAGAAAGTGAACACAGGATTTTTACGTGGAAATACCTCTAGCCCAAGTGAGGTGAAAAAACCACGACCTACCTCTGCAGGATTTTCACACCACTTCACTGTTCGGGCTAAACACGTTACAATGTTGCCCTCACCGTTACAACTTGTAACTCAGACGTAACTGTCTTCCCTAAGACCGGTTACCCCACGTCCAAAAAGTCCCCTTGATTTGGACACACTCAACTCTCTTTTGAAAGAGAGAGAATAAGATGGACACCTTACTTTTGAATGCTTCTCAGTAAGCTAGTGTAAGGTGCAAATATGCGCCTAGTATGCCAATTTGGAAAGCTCAATTTTGCACACCCTTTAGTCAGTTTTCTCTTTGGAAATTTAGCTCATAAAACTCTTGAAAGTTGCTGTGAAAACCGATGATCAAAAAATGAATGTGGAGACTTGCTTAAATAAAAAAACCGATTGGAACAATCACATGTATTTTCCAAAAAAGAAATGCTTGGGCCGCATGAAGTGGGAAGTGTGAGCTCAATTCTCCCACTAACTACTTGAGCTACACGGCTAAATGTCAGCCACAAAATCTCAGCAACTAAGCCCATGATTTTCTCCACAAATTCAACCATTTTCTAAAAATAGAGATGTTGTTACTTGGAGAAAAAAAATAGGCTCGAAATTATCCCCAACTTTTTTCAAAGCCAAAAATAGTCTTTTTGGACTTAACAGTCAGCAGAAAATCTATCAAAAAAATCTCAAAAACGTTAGCCCAAAAATCAAGGAAGAAACCCTGAAAAATCAATTTTGCAGTTTTGGCTTGAAAACACCTTGAACACTCTGTTCTCAAAACTGTTCTGAGACAGTGTTCTGAAATTTTTCAAAGAGAAAAACCATTTCAAAGTGAATGTTAAATCAAGACTTTCCAGTTGGCATATTAACAAGAATCTAATAAAATAAAAACCATAGCGAAGCAAAGACTCTTGTTGATTCAACCAGACATCTTGTAGAAACTTAACTTGCTGCTTCAAACACTTGCTCCAAAAACATCTTGAAGTTATGGAAAGTCTTGCCAGCCTACTGATCTTGAGTACCTGTTCTTAAGACCTGTTCTTGAGCATTGTTAGCCAAGCAATTTCAAAGTATTCCAAACAATACTTGGAACCTGTTCGATCAGCACACTCAAGTATATATTACATTTGTGTTTGTTATCATCAAAACCTTACATTACATAAGGATAGGGTCAACAGACTGTGTTGTACTGGGGAACGACAGCGAAGAAGATGTCCTTAGAGCATGAACATACCAGCCCAAACTCCGTGGAGGAAACAAGCTGCTTCTTCACGATGCTCTCTATGCATCTAGGGTGCAATGCTCCTTAGGTTTTTATGTTTCTTTAATAAGATTAGATTTTGCTTTTGGATTTCGTCCAAATGGAATAGATTTGTACTATCATGGCAATTTATTTGGCCAAGTAACATTGAAAGGAGATTTCATTGTTTTGGATTTACATGATTCCTATGATAATATATCTTTTGCTTTTTTCATACTTTGACTCTGATTCTGAATCTGTTAAGTGGCATGCTAGACCTGACGATGTAGACCAAGATAGAATAAGTAGGCTAGCTAAAGAAGGTTATTTAGATCAAATCACTAGGGCTATGTTGGCTAGGTATGCGTCGTGTCTAGCTGGCAAGGTAATAATAAAGCCTTTTGGTATAGCTTCGAGAGTAGGGATGTCAACGGATCGAATTTGGATCGGATATTAAAACATGCGAATCCGCATCCGATTATATTCATATCTGAAAATCCAATCCAACAGATCAAAAGAGAACCTTCGGATTTGATATGAGTCGGATCGGATTAGAGTTGGATTTGATCCGATCTGAAATAATTCCTTCCACCACGTAATAATTTTATGGAATTTTTCTATGTTCTACCCATCTATCGATGCGATGATGTATGCTCTGATGTGTTATGTGTAGGTTGTGACTACTACTACTTCTACTGCCGCAAGCGCACGGGTAGATGTAGTATACACAGGGATATCGTTCCTCAAGGACTAAAGAAACTTACAGAGTTTTATCTATCAGAATGTGCTAAGCGAAACTATATTCGAGTGGATTTCAATTAACAATTGCAAATAAAACTTGACAAAATCAATAAGAGAAAAAAGTCTAGGAATTTTTGCAGTTGTAGAAGGGAGTTAGATCAACTCTGATAAACATGTGCTATTTTCTAATTGGTAGATTTCGAGGAATTGTAATATTTTTCAGAAATCCAGTCTATTCTTTCGAAATCAACTAAATTTGTCCAAACTAAGCAAACGTCGTTCTCTAAAACTAATTTGACTTAACCCAAGTTTAATATATTTGATTAGTCACTAGCCCTCTTAACATATAAATCTCTCTGTGGAGTGGTAGTTATGTTAAGTCTATTCAAGCAGTCTAACAACCAAATGTCCTCTCTCGAATGTTCACTCGGTTGTTTCAATAGTGCAAGTAAATTTCGGCCAAAACTCAACCCACAACATACAAAACAGTTGATAGACAAAATCAAACCAATCATGAAAGTAGCACAATTGGACAAACTAAAACATGATCTAATAACAATTCCAAAAACTACTAAATTCCTAGACTAAGAAAACTACTCAAACATGATTGAAAAGATAAATTAACCAAAGATTGGGTGAAATCTGAGCGAAAGCGATTTGATTGAGATGGCCTTCACCAAGGGCTTCACAACCGCCTCAGAATCAAAAACTCTTGCACTCAAAATTCTCACCAGACAAAACCAAACTCAAAACTACAAAATTTGAGAGAAAAGACTAATCTGAACTATACAACAACAACAACAACAAACTCCCAATGTGGGTCCCGCTTTCGTGGGATCTGGGGAGATCCAGCTGTAGGCAACCTTACCTTTACCGGTATTCCTACCCATAGAGAGGTTGATTATTGAGGAGTGCTTTCTTCTGCTGCAGGCGATACTATTTATAGAAAACTTCAAACATTCTCACCCACACAGCCGAGGGAAAACAAAGAGGCAACAGTTATAGGCCCACCACAGTCCGACCGTGGTATGGGCTGGAACTGGATTTCTTAATCTTTCTTTGCTCTACGCTCACGGTAACTCATGGTTGTCCGTGGGGGAGGTCAAAATATAGCCATTGAAGGGCAAATGCTAGGTGAAAAGGCTAAAAACCCTGCATAACACATAAAACAACTACACCCTAGCATAAATCGAGAATAGGAGAGTAAATAGCATCATTAAGCACAAAATTCTCCTAATAACGAGGCAGAATAGGCCTAAAAAGGTGTACATATAAAGCACTTATCAAACTCCCCCATGCTTAAGCTGTTGCTTATCCTCAAGCAATGCAAAGACTAAAAGGAATATACACAACCTTCTCGGGATAGACATAGATAACATTCAAATGGCAAGGATGATCCAAAGGTAGCCCAAAAAGATGCAAAAAATATTATTAACAAACAGAGTAGGAAATGAAATTTCAAAAATGCTTAATAGACCATAATGCAAAACTTGAACCAATCGTCCTCCAAATTGTCAAACACAATCATTCTGGCACATGAAATGAGTAAAACTAGCAAGGCCGATAGAACCCCACTATAGTTATGTGGCACTCAGCTCTCATGTATTTAACAATGTATATACATGAAGGTTCTCTTAATTCTCATTCCTTTGACACAAATCAACCATAGGCTTGACAAGATTCTTAAATTCGCCACCCCTAAAATGCAAATACATTAAACAATCATGAGGATTTTCATAGGGATGTAACAGGGCTTAAGGTAAAGATAAGAGGGGGCAAATGTTTTTGAAAATAAGGAGCTAAATGCCATAGACTAAGAGCTTAAACAATTCCAGTGCATCATACTACTTCCTTCTCGAACCATATCAACTTATGAACAAACTAAATCCCCAAATGAAAAGAGAAAGAGTAGAAAATCACAAATATCTTTCATTCCCACCAAGGCTAATCACTTTCTTCGAATTTTTTCTTAATGATTTCATATTAATTTTTTTTTTCTTCTCTCTTTTTTGTTTTTTCTTTCAAAAAGGGATAGCCAAGGGAATTTCCATAATGAACTTTGAAAAATCAAACTCTTCTTTAAATTTTACACAATAAAACAAGGGATTTATTGTTTTTTTTTACACCCCTGCACCTAACAACCAAAAATTCACAAAAAACATTAACAATCCACTTTGCTAACACCTTATCAAATTGATGCAAGAGAATATAGTGCTCCTCTTAGCCTTGGCTTAAGGGTAAGACAAGTGTTTGGCCATAGACTAAAAATAGGAGGGTTAAATCAAGGAAAATGGATACAAGCTCAAATAACAAGGGTGGCTATTTAGCTGTGGGTTTCAAATAAATCAAAGAAAAATTGCCTCAATCATATTGCCTAAATGCATATGCGAAATGTGGTCTTGAATGAGAATCAAAGCAAGTTTTAGAGAATTGACATCAAGGAAGCGTCACACATGAAGAAAAACATGAGATTAAAAAATGACAAATAGGATCTTAAAGCTCAAAAGCTCACAGGACGTCTACCACAGTGAAAACTAGCTCATAGGCAAACACATGCAAGAATTTCATGTAAAGACTTATGGGGAAAATCAATTCGTGTCCAACTTATGGTCAAAACATGAAGCACATTTCAAAAATTCATTCGCAAAATTTTAGGCACAATTTGAGCGAATCAAAGGATCAAAGTAACCAAAGAAAGCTATCAAATCTATAAAGATCATCATCAGAGGATTTTTTATGTGCCTTTTTTTGGTGTTTTTTTGTGTGTTTTTAAAAAATAAATGCATGCATGCTCCTACAAACAATGCAAACTAAAATGCAAAAGAAACAAACAAAAGAAAGAAACTAAACGCAACCTAGAAGAAAACTAAATGCACAACTAAAACGAAACTAAAACAAAAACTACAAAAGCTACCACTAAAAATATATACAAAGCAAAAACAAACACACCAAACAAGAAAGAAAAAATGAGCATCAGATTACATTTTGTAATAACCTACTCACTCCTCCATGCTTGAATCACACACTGCCCTCAATGTGGGCACATCATAATAAAAAGGGAAGGGAGTAGCAGAAATTAGAATCAGAGTTAGAGAGTACCTGAAAATTTTGCTGCATTTGACCCTTTCTTCTATCCTTAAACTGGATCAGATAGCATATGAACATTGACATTTTCAATTGGTTGTCCCACTACATATGGCTTCAATAGCTGTCCATTGACTGTGAAAGCTCCAGGAGACTAACTCCATATCTCCACTGTTCCACTGGGTTGAACTTTGGTAATGATAAATGGCCCCGGCCATCGGGATTTCAGTTTACTCAGAAACAATCACAACCTTGAGTTGAATAGGAGGACCATATCTCCTTTGTCAAAACGCTTCATCACAATGTGTTTGTCATGCCATTCTTAGTTCGCTCTTTGTAAATACGGAAATTCTCATAAGCCTCCAATCTAAGTTTGTCGAGCTCGTTTTATTGCAGTTATCTCCGTTCTCTTACTACTTTAAGATCAAAATTGAGTGTCCTTATAGCCCAGTAAGCCTTATGCTCTAGTTCTACTAGCAAGTGACAAGGTTTTTCAAACAATAACTGGTATGGTGTGGTGCCTAGAGGAGTCTTGTAAGCAGCTCGGTATGCCCACAAAGCATCATCAAGCTTCAAAGACCAATCTTTTCGGGACCGATCCACCGTTTTTTCCAATATGCTTTTCAATTCTCTGTTCGAGTGTTCCACCTGCCCACTTGTTTGGGAATGATAAGGTGTAGTGAGTTTATGAAATATTCCGTATTTTTTTAAGAGTGACTCAAGAGGCTTGTTAAAAAAATGTGTGCCGTTGTCACTTAGAAGAGCTTTCGGTGTGCCAAATCGTGTGAAAATATTTTTGCTGAGAAATTTAAGGACAACTTTTGAATCATTTGTCTGGGATGCCATGGTTTCCACCCACTTAGAAACGTAGTCAACTGCCACAAGGATATAAAGGTTGTTATGGAAAGGAGAAAAAGGACCCATGAATTCGATCCCCCATACATCAAACAACTCTACTTTGAGTATGCCACTTTGAGGCATTTCATGCCTCTTGGAAATGTTCCCTGCTCGCTGACATCTATCACATGTCATGATAAATTTCCTTATGTCCTTAAAGAGTGTGGGCCAATAGAAACCTGCTTGGAGTATTTTCGCAATGGTTTTATCTGGTCCAAAGTGACCACCATAGTTTGAGGCATGCCAGTGGTGTAAGACATTATGAACTTCTTCTTCAGGCAAGCATCTTCTATAAATCCCATCTCCGCATAGCTTATAAAGAAAAGGGTCTTCCCACACATAGTATTTGGCATCTATAAAGAACTTCTTTTTTTGTTGGTAGGATAATCCAGGAGGTAACACGCTGTACACTTTGAAGTTCACCATATCAGCATACCATGGAGCAGCTTGTTGGGATATAGCCAATAACTACTCATCGGGGACAGAATCATCAATGCAAAGCTTCTCATTAGGAGTGGATTCTGGGCCTAAACGAGATAGGTGATCTATAACCACATTTGCCAATCCTGCCTTGTCTTTGATTTCTACATCAAACTCTTGAAGGAGGAGGAACCATCGGATGAGTCGAGGCTTTGAATCAGGTTTCATCAATAAATGTCTCACAGCGGCATGATTCGTGAAAACTATGACCTTGGAATTGATCAAATAGGACCAAAATTTTTCCAAGGCAAAGACAACTGGCAAGAACTTCTTTTCTGTCATGGCATAATTGAATTGAGCCTCGTCAAGAGTACAACTTGCATAGTATATGGAATATGGTTTATTATCCTTTTGTTGACCTAAAATTGCCCCTACAGCATAGTCACTTGCATCACACATAATTTCGAAAAGCAACTCCCAATCTGGAGCTTGCATTACGGGGGTAGTGATTAATGCCTCTTTTAATATGTGAAAAGCACTCAGTCATTCTTCGTTAAATTCAAAAGGCGCATCCTTGACAAGCAATTGGGTGAGAGATTTTGCAATTTTTGAAAAATCTTTTATGAAACGTCGGTAAAAACTGACATGTTCAAGAAAACTTCTCACACTTTTTACAGAAGTTGGTGGTGGCAACTTCTTAATTACCTCCACTTTTGCTTTATCAACTTCAATCCCTATATTAGAAACAACATGTACAAGGATAACTCCCTCTTGCACCGTAAAATGACATTTCTCTCAATTCAAGACCAAATTCACATCTTCACATCTTTGCAAAACTTTAGATAAGTTGTTCAAGCAATGATCATAGTTGTACTATATGCAGAAAAATCATTCATAAAGACATCCATTATGTCCTCAATAAAATCTGAAAAAATAGCCATCATGCAACGTTGAAATGTGGCAGGGGCAATACATAACCTAAATGCCATCCGTCTATAGGCATGTAAAGGTAGTCTTTTCTTGATCATTTGGGTGAATAGGGATTTGAAAGAATCCCGAGTATCCATCTAAATAGCAAAAATATGAGTTCTATGCCAACCATTCAAGCATTTCGTCAATGAAGGGAAAGGGAAAATAGTCTTTACGGGTGCCTTTATTCAATTTTCAGTAATTGATACACATACACTACTCTGTAACTGTTCTAGTAGGGATTAGCTCATTATTCTCATTTTTTACAATAGTCATCCCCCTTTCTTCGGTACTACATGGACCGGGCTTACCCACGCACTATTTGAGATAGGGTAGATAATGCCGGCTTTAAGCAACTTCAAAATTTCCTTTTTAACCACTTCTTGCATGCTAGGGTTTAACCTCCTTTGGCGTTCAATTGACAGCTTATGATCATCCTCCATCAAGATTTGATGCATACACAGGGAAGGATGAATCCCTTTTAAGTTGTCTAAGGTGTATCGTATGGCTTTATGATGTTTTCTTAGCACTCTATGCAATGAGTCAACCTGGGTAGCATTCAAATTTGCATTCACAATCACAAGATATGTAGATTTTGGTCCAAGGAATTCATACCTCAATAATGAAGGGAGTGGCTTTCCCTCTACCTCGGGAGCTTTTGCCAAATTAGACGAGGGTTTACTTTCATCTTGAATTAATTCCACCTTAGTAGAGGAAGACGGAATTGGTGGAGAGGCTTCCAACAATTTAGCACATTCGGCTACTTCAGGGTTTTCATCCTCAGTAGTGCTATTATTCAACATCAAGTGCTCAAGTGGATCATTAGAATTAATGTTAGTTGCAGTTTCTCGTATTAAACTATCAACCACAACAATTTTATTACATTCATCAAATACAGAAGGAAACTTAGCAGTTTTTAGCAAATTGAATTCCACATGAACATCACCCACATCAAAAGTTAAGGTACCGTTTTTTACATCAATACGACATCCTATAGTGGCCAAAAATGGCCTCCCGAGAATGATTGGGGTCCGTGTATCCTCGTCCATTTCCAGAATCACAAAGTCTACTGGTACATATAAATCTCTTACTTTTATTGGGACATCGTCCAAAATTCACACAGGGTATTTCACAAAACGGTCTGCTAATTACAAGGAGATAGTAGTTGGTTTTAACTCCCCTAATTCTAGTTTTTCAGACAGAGAAAGGGCCATCAGGCTTACACCGGACCCTAGATCACATAAAGCACATTTTATAGGCACATTCCTTATTAAGCAGCGAATTGAAAAAACTACCAGGATCCTTTAACTTAGTAGGAAGCTTATTTTGAATTGCTGCACTGCAATCTTCAATCAAAGCTACCGTTTCATGTTCTTCTAACTTTCTTTTGTTGGACAGAATTTCTTTCAGGAATTAGCATATGAAGGCATTTGGGTCAAGGCTTCAGTAAATGGTATTTTTATGTAGAGTTTTTTAAGGACATCTAAAAACTTTCCAAATTGCATATCAAGCTTTGTCTTAGCCATCCTTCGAGGAAATGGTAAAGGTGGTATGTAGGGCTTTGGAGAAATAGTCTTAGGGTCCTTAGGAACCTCGTCAGGCTTATGTGTGACATAATTTATTTCCTTAGAAGAGGACGATATTTGTTTCTCAACCTTCTTAACGTCCTCATTCCTATCTTGCGAAGATTCATTGTTGGTAATTTCCTTAGGTCCTTCTAGTTGCTTGCCTCCTCGTAGAACCATTGCATTGCCTCCTTTGGGTTAGGCTTAGGTTTGCTACACAGTCTATCTAAGGCTGCAGATGAAAAAGTAGCTTTCTAGCCAATCTGGGTCTCTAACATCCTATTATGAGTTGTAAGCACATCAACCTTGGTGGCTAATTGCTTAATGTACACATCTTGTTTCTGTTGGGCCATAAACATGCTTCCTATCATTAACTCTAAATTTGACTTTTGGGGTATCTGAGAAGGGAATAGGGGTCTTTGAAAACCAGGGGTACTCTAGCATTCATAGGGGGCATATTCACAGAGTTCGGGGTTCGACCTATAAGAGAGATTTGGGTGATTCCTCCAAGCCGGATTGTAAGTATTAGAGTAAGGGTCTTGGCTTGTTCTTTGGTTGAAATTTTGAACATAAGTAACTTCATTTGATTCTTGGGAAAAAGGACTCCCAACTGGATAATGCAAAGTTATATGCTCAATTGGACAAGATAATTGGCTGGTTTGACTTTTCTATTTTCATATTCGATTAGAGCGCTATAAACCTCTAAAGTTAGGCATATGCAAATTGGAAGTTTTGTTGGACCCTCAGGAGATGTAAGAATCCAATGGATCCTTTTGAACGTACATTGTTGGCATTTAGTTAAGGTTGAGAAATATGGGAATTTTGGATCTGGGATTTCTGTGAAGTAAAGTACCATCCCATATTTCCAGGCTTTAAAGGCAGGATCATTTAGAGTTAGTGAAGTTGTTGGAAAACAAATACCACCAACTCCAGATTTGTCGAAAAAATAGATTGTTGTACTCCAAGACTCCCAAATATCATATGAATAATGATGATACAAGTCGATGCAAGCTACATACCACTAATTGAACCATTTTTCTCGAACATGAGAGCTTATTTTTTCTAGAATATCATACGGACACTGAAGGTAACTAATTTGTAATTCTAGAAGGGAAAATCTCTAAGCTATTAGGTAGGCAGTAGAAAGTAGACCAAAACATGATATACTTTTTGTATGGAATTCTGGGTTATTGATAGGGACTTTACTAGAAGGCGTAACCCGTTCTAGTAGGAATGACATCTCACTAAGGATTTCCTCCTTTTCTGGCAGGAGGTCAACTTTGATCATCATCATTGGCGAGTTCTTGAGTTAGACTGTCTACTAGAGAGTTCTTCGATCCCTATATATGTTCAATAGAGAAGGAAAACTGGTTAAGCCATAATTGCTAACGCATGAGTCGCCCTTGCGCTTGCATATTTGTGAAATTCTTTTTCACAAAACAAAGTATTTCTTTGCAATCAGTTCGAATAAAAAAAGGTTTTGGGGCCAAAAAGATTAAGAATTTTCCAATTTCCCTTTTGACTGCAGGGATTTCTTTTTCCATTGTGGGATAGTTACCTTTTGCCTTATTAAAACTTCCACTGCAATATTTGCAGAGTTTTCTCCTTCTTTTATTTTGAGTACCGCACTCCAGCGCTCATTGTTGGCATCTGTTTCAAGAACTAAATCATCTCCTTCATTAGGAAAATTAAGAACATGAAGATTTTTACGCATCTTTTTGAAATTTTGAACAATCTTTGTATCATTAATGGTCCATGTCCAACCTACTTCTTTCTTGAGTTTCTGCTACAATGTCTTTCTTAATTGAGCTAAATCTTTAATGAAATTTAAATCATAGGTAAGGCATCCCAAAAATCTTTCTAGCTACTTCCTATCTTCAATCTTTTCAGGAAAATTTTCTATTTTTTCTAGAATATGCTTTTGTAGAATAATCTGTTCAACTTTTATCTCTAGACCTAAAAACTCAATTTCTTGTTCAGCATAAATGCACTTGTTTTTTTTCAAGTATAATACCATAATCAATGCATCTTTGGGTGACAGCCAAGACATCATCTTTGTGTTGCTCTATGATTTTGGAAAAGACAAGGATATCATCAATGTAAACTAAACAACAATGACTAAGGTCTTTGAAGATGCTATCCATTTTTCTCTAGAATATTTGGGGTGCATTTTAAAGACCAAATGGCATTAATATCCATTCATAATATCCTTGTGGGGCACTAAATGCAGTTAAAGGAATACTTTCCTCATCCATTTTTATCTGCCAATAACCGCTTTTACAATCTATTTTCGAGAACCAAGAGGCTCCTTGAATTCTGTTGAAAAGGACTGTTTTGTTAGGAATATAGTAACCAACAAAGACAGTATTATCATTAAGTTTTTTATAATTGATTACCATTCTAGCTTTTCCTCTTTTTTCTTCAGCATGATTTCTTATCATGAAGGCAGAACTAGTATGAGGACTCTTACTGTTTCTAATCAACCCTTTATTCAGAAGTTCTTTGATTTGTTTATTAAACTCTTGGATGTCCTGATGTGCATACACCATTTGTTTAACTCAGATAATAGTGTTGGAATTTGATAAAGTGATTTTAGCAAATGTTTTATCTTTATCCCAAAATTTTAGACGATTGTCAGAGTAGAGTTATTTGCATAATTTTTTTTTTGTTCAACAATTTGCTCTTTAACAGATAACTCAAGTAATGAAATTGTCAATGCTACTTCTCATTGTGCAGACATTACCTTCTCACCATGCTGGCTGTGTGTAAATTTAATTTTTTGATGAGTGTAAACCTTACTTAATTTTTCAATAGGAACTAAGTGACCATTAATTGTAAATATTATTTGGTTTATGGTCTGGATGCATGGAGAATATAATCTTTGGAAATTATTTCCAATAATCTTATCATGAGAGGGTTGATCAGTAACCCATAGAACTGGTATAATGCATTGAACTCCTCCTAATTCTATGGATAACCCTTCTATGGCTTCATTGTGACTCGTAACACTATTATCAGCGATCCTTACTTGTGAAGAATTTTTAGCTCTTTTCCACATAAACTCAGGAAATAATGATTTTTTTCTAAAGCATATAGAACAACCACTATCTATGTAACCACATAGTTCATATTTATTATATCCCTCTAAACATAGCTTTATTGGGATGTAGATGCTATTAGGATTTGTATTGGTGGCATCATAGCACATTTTCATAGTCATATTTTTGACTAATTCGTCCTCGTAAATAGGTTCACTAACAGTTCTAGTTTTGTACCTAATGACCTTTCTATCTAGACTTATGATTCTATCTAAACTGGGTCTTGTAACCTCAAAACTCATTCTACTCATTTCACTGGCCATGCTAATTGTATCATCTTTTTTAAGCTTTTCTTTAGCTAATGAAGACCTTTATCCCCAATCTGACCTTGTACTCATGCTTCATAATAATTGGGGTTTAATGGTGATTTTACCTTCCTCATCAATCTTTATTATATTTTTCTTATTGATCTTTATAGGATTGGCAAAGCTAGATATCCATGAACGATCGATTTTTATCTCATGAGGATTGGACTTAATCCTCTGGATCTTTTACATAGGAGTAGGACTTTCAAATTTTTCTACCTCTATCATTGTCACCTTAGTCTTAGGCTCTATCGTATTATCTAACTTGTAGATAATTTTTCAAAATATCCTTAAAGGATATCCTCATCTTTTCATGTACATCCCAACTATTTTTATCTTAAGGGATATGAAGTTTTTAGCAATCTTCTAGACTCACATAATATCCAGGTCGACAGGTGAAACCTACTGACCCATTACATAAATTGGTTTTTATCCCTGTGACAATCTAATTATTAAATTTTGTGTGCCTAATATCACAAAGTAAAGCGTAAAGATCAATATCTTTACCGTAATATTGTAATGGAGTGATTTGAACTTGATCACTTCCGACGTGGATATACCTGTATTTTCTATCTTTGTTATGCTTAAGGATATTCTCTCGATTATTAAGATTAATTTCCCCAATGCCATTCTCACAATCCTTTATTTCAAGATCTCCTTCCATCATTTCACATATGTATTTGCTTTTTAAGATGGATTTTTTTATAGATCATGTCTTTTTGGATTATGGGAAAAACCCAATCTTCTTTTACTTCTTCATGATCATTGTCTACAACAAACGTTTCTCCTTGAAGATCACCAAGACTAACCGAGTTAATTTTCATCATATGACTTGTTTCTTCATAATCACTTTCTTTATATTCATTGTCCAATATAATTTCAAGAATTCCTTTGTTGTTACTTAGGGCTAGGTTTAATGCCTCATCTTCACTAAGTTCAATATAATCTAGGCTTCCCAAGGTTTCAATAAGGTTTCAATAAGTTTGTTATTCTTCCTATTTTAACATTCATTAGCTTAATGCCCTACTTCTCCACATGCCCAATATTTGCAGTTGTTTTTCTTAGAGGACAATAAGCTGCTTTCCTAAAAAATTTATGTTTTTTAGGATTTGGCTTGTTGTAATATTTTCTCCTATATTTCTCTCCCCTTTGCTTATTAAAGCTCTTTTTCTTATAAAATGTTCTTTTTTGTCTTCTCTCAGGTTCTTTTCCCCATTGGTGAGGTGAATCCCAATAAGTTAGGAATTATTTCTTAATTTTCTTTTGCTTTTAGAGATGAAGACATTGATCATTGACTCATTTTCTTAGATAAGAGATTCTAGAACCAAGGGTATCATTGACATCTGCACGTTCTAGATATGCAATGTATTTTTCATTTATTATGAAATTTATAGGATATGATAATTTATCATAGAATATACCAAGATCGGTTTCATTATACCCAATTTTGTAATAATATTGACTAAATTCAGCAATATAATTTTTCAGATATCTCATATCTCATAATTCTATGTTATTAATCTTTCTTTGTCATTCTCTTGCTTTTTCTTCGGAATCAAGTTTAGCTTTAATGAACTTGGTTTCAATTTCTTTACATAGATTTTTGAACATTGCAGCTGGTGTCTCCATCATTCTTGATGTATTTTTACCTTCTTTAGTTAAGGAATCATACAAGTCAGCTACAATGCCACAAAAGCTATGTTCGATGTCGTTTAAGAAATTGGAAGCAGTCGATGTAGTATTTAAATTTAAGACACTATTCATTCCTCTTTTTCAATGCTCAAATATTTCTTCTCTATTACGGGCTCTGTTAATGTTTAAGATATATCCTGTTTGACTAATTGGGGTAAGGGTAATTTCTTCAAAAGTTGTGGTTTTCCTTGGGATGAACCCAAAGGAAAAATTGTTTATACGTCCTGCTGGGACGTACCTAGGTCTTAAGAAATGAGTATTTCTCCTAGAAGGTTTATCAAATTCTTCAGGCGTAGGAACAACATTTTTAACAACACTGGTCTCTGTTTCATATAAGTCGATCTTGTCTCCAACTTCATTAATCTCATCTTCAACAGTCATTTTACCATATTTTTTATCCAATTTTCTTCTAATTTCTTCTAAAGGTAATGCATTAAGATCATCAAGCTTAAGAAAGTTCATCTGCTGATATATTTCTTCTTCTAATTGGACATTATTGGTCTCTTAATTATCATCAGTCAAAACATCATATTTATCACGAATTGCGCCCATGATTTTGTTTAATTCTTCCGAATTTTGTTCTTTATCGCCCATGATTTTTTGTAGCTCTTCAAGAGTATATTGTTTGTACTCCATCTTCTTTTTCTTTCTTTTAAGTCAGTTTTTCACTAGATTGTTCACCTACTTCTTTTTGGATTTTTATCTCTTGCAAAGGAAATGGACTCTTGTTTTTTTGTGTTTTGGAAAGGATATTTATGCTGAAAAGGAATACTAATACTAGGAGTAGCTTTTTCGCTATGCCTAACTTCGTTAATAGGCGAAAGATGGACTACAGTTAATTGATTTTTAAACTCCTTCATTTCAGCCTTAGTTTTAGTTAATTCGACTTTTAACTCTAAAACTACATTACTGATATAGTTTAATTGAGGTGCTAATCAAGTAATACCTTCCGGTGAGTGGAAAATATGTGAAAAATTAGGACCAGGGCAAATAGGTGATGATTCAAGCATTAATCGCAGTTAATTAGCTTAATTAGTCATTAATTAGCTTAAGTGTATTAATTACTTTTGTGTACGTGGCTCTAATACTAGATAAAAGAGGACGACGAATACTATTAGTAAGCAAAAAACCACAAACACAAATTTAAATTTTAGGTAAGTTTTTAAAGATTGGGGTTAAAATGCAAATTTCAAAAGTTTAGGGACTTAAGAAAAAACAGAGGGTACCTAAAAATTCGAATAGCAAATGTCGAGGTACTAAAATATTCACTTCAAAAACTCAGGCCCTGAAAAATTATTGTCGCATATGTCGGGGTACCTAAAGATTAACTCCTCTCAATCAATTCATTTTTAGGACATGGTGTGACTTTTCCGTTTATTTTGGGGATGAGAGGATGTACATGGTGTGGACTTTATTTGGACATGTGCACGTTTTGTGGCCCTAGTTTCATTACCGACAACTTCATGACTAACTGCAAACTTTCTAAACACAATCCCTCGATTTCATAACCTAAATAATGGTTTTCATTTTCTATTTAAGTTTTGTTATAATTTAAACAACTGCATGGCAGTGTCAATGTAGTTAGTAACACATAAGCAACAGTTGTATTGGACTTAGGGCATAAGACACCCATAAGGGGTGCAAGCCCAATAGGTCGATGACTTAAGTCGCCTCAGAAACCCTAATTCCTTGACTGTACTTCTAATATAAAAGGGAGGTCAGTGTAAAAGGAAAGACACATCCGAAACATCGAGGATTCTCTAAAGTGAGTTTCCTGTACAAAACCCTTAGGCTGTGATTTTATGAAGGTTCTCCGAATTGTGAGTTCCTTCCACGATCGGTAATTCAAACCAAGATTCGATCGTATTCTGCTGTTGAATTAAGGTAAATTCATTTATGCTTAATTAGTTGTATCAATCCCTTCATTGGCATCAGAGCCAATCGGCTTGTTTTCTGGTTGGATCTTCAATCGTATTGTGTACCCTAAATGCATTAATAGCCGTATGTTTATTTTCATTCTTTGCGTCTTTTCTTAATAAACCCGAAACTTCATGCTATTTTTTCATGGATAATTTTTTGCTAACTTTTCGAGAAATGTTGGATTCTAGTAGAGTATGAAGAGAGCTTTAATATGATATATTGTATGCATATTTTGGCTAAGTATTTTGCCGGAAATCATAGCTTGAAATTCTACGGTGATTTCTTGAATGCTTAACAAACCCTTAAATTTGATTTCTTGAATCAATGATTTCAATCAATTTTCTTGCAAATTAATGCATGGATTGCCTCACCCATTAGATTTAGACCAAAAGCACTCTAAAATGAGCTGCAAGTTCATAGGAATTTTTTCGGAATTTGGTGAAGCTCGACCAGAAATTTCGAAGGTTAGGGTTCGTGTTTTTCGAACCACTTTCCAATCATTTTTGATCAATTTTGGCCATTATATCTTGCAATTGGTTTGTGATTTTTGTTGCCCATAAAATTCTGAGTGAAAGGCATCAACCTATGTCGAGAATTGGCTAGAAAGAGACCGGAAAATTGTGAGAAAGTCATCGGCAACATTAGGGATAGGGTTCATGATTTTGAACTTGATTTCATGCTCTTTTAGCCTCTAATTTTTGAATTTGACATATGGGATTTGTCAATTATTTTTCAAATAGAAGCCCTTAATTATTGATAAATATAGAGCAATTTGTGCCGAATTTTTTGGAAAATTGAATCTCGCAGCACTAGGTTTCATGCCAAGCACTTCAACCCGATTCAGGGTTAAATCCAGTCCAATTATTCTCAATTGATGTTTAGTTCATGTTTAGCTTATGATCTTGTGTAAAAACCCTAAAAAATTCAATGCAATCTAGCTTGTTTTTGGGGAAAATTTGCGTTTTAGGCAGCAACGGCTAACTATGGCCCATGTCCCATGATCTCCCCCCGCCGCCTCATTGTCCGTGACTTAGTATTCTCAATTTCCTTTACAACTAGAATATTCTTCCTTTCTTTCACATTAGGCGACATTGGCATAGAATTTCTTGTGGTCGGTTGTAGGTTTGTTGGTCCCTGATTTGACTTTTGCTTGTCATAGATCCGATTTTTAGCTAAGGCCCAGTTATTATTTTCATCACAGATCGGTTCATCCAAATTCATAACAATTTTAGGCAAGGTAGTTTCCTCTTTGTAAGGAAAAATGGTCTCATAAAATTGGACATTTCGGGATATAAAAATCTTCTTGTTCAACTTATATAATTTCCAACCTTTTTGTCCATAAGGATATCATAAGAAAATACAATTAACTGATCTTGTACCAAATTAATCTCGATTATGAACATGACCACAGCATAAGCAACCAGAGATTATAAGAATGTCATAAGAAGGTGCAACTCCAAACAACATCTAAAAGGAGTTTTTGGGTTCAAGCATTTTCTGGAAGTTCAATTTAAAAAAATAAGCTGCACCAAGAATGCATTCACTCTAAAACTTTATGGGTGGAGAGCCTTGAAACCGTAACGCATGTTCCATATTTAATAAATGGTGATTCTTATGCCCTACCCTCCCATTCTGTTATGGTGTATCTGTACAAGAGGTTTCATGAACAATTCTATTTTTAAAAAAATAAGACTATAATTGGCCTTTAGTAAACTTAGTCCCATTATTAGTACACACCTTCTAAGCTATCCATCCTAAATGACTTTTGAAAACAGGGCAAAATTGAACAATGCAATCATGGGTTTCAACTTTGTCTCTTAGTAAAAACACCTAGACAACCCTGCTAAAACCATTCACAATGCACCCAAAAAAAAAATGACGACCACTTAGAATAGGAGTATGGTATTTGCCTCGTAACTCACAATTAATCAATGAAAAAGCTCTTTTCACCTTAGAAAAACTTAGATAAAAAGGATTTCTAGTATGTTTTGCCTTGTGGGAAATAGTACAACACTTGTTAAAGTTTGTATGCAACAGAACACCATACATAGTAGATAATGCATTCATGCTACCAAAAGATGGATGACTGAGTTGTTCCCATAAACCTCACTTGTTATTGTGGACCACCATGTCGACTGTTCCTCTCCCACTGTTTCTTAGGCACTAGACCCCATTCCTCATGTCATCTGCTTCATTCAGCTTCTTCAAGGTGAGACCATGAATAAAATAGGTATTAGCACCATAAGTAGCCAGGCGCTTTACTCCACTAGTTAATTGGTGCACCGAAATCAAATTGCAATTGGAACACTAGAGTATACAAAATATTTTTGGGATATTCCATTCGGTACACATGTGTTTTTGAAATATGTGTTTGGTGTACAGTGTACAAAAAGGTATGAGTTCTGATGATAACATTCATCAAGTAAAATTTATCAAATACATCATTTTTCACACTGTGTACCAAATAAATTTCTCAAAAATGCAGGGGTACCAAAAGAAATATCCTAACATTTTTCAATACTAAGCCAAGAACCACAAAATACCATTCTGATCTTTTCAATGACTTCCATGTGACCACTAGGGAGAACAATATATATTGAGTTAGAGAGCTTTTGCACATTTGAAGAAAAAAAACACTAACATTTGTAGTCATTGAGTATACTTGTTAAGACTTGGCGGTGGCTCCAAAGATAAAATATTAAATCTGACCACACTAAATTTGAACAAATCAAGCCCCATTAAAAATTGGTTCACCCTTTCGGACTCCAAATGCTTGTTGAGGTTGAAGTCCTTGGTGCACTTGAGAGTTGGCAAGCCAAGATGAGCTCCAAGAGTTCATCCCACAAAGATTTTGACTTTGTGAAGTAATCTAAAGCATTTATACATGTCTTTTAAGTAGTGAGGGTTATCTCCCTCTTTAACTGGTGAATTGTTAATTATTTCATTGGTCTGTGAGCAACACTCTTTCAGATCCTTCCAAATCTCGTATATAATTTCTGTGTAGGCAATAGAAGCATGTAAATTCTTGAGCACTATATTGTGTAGCCATGCAATCACCATTCAGTTACACTTCTCTCAGACATTGGCTTCTAGCGAGTCGTCATCAATCTTGCCAAGTTCCATTGACAAAGCCTAGCTTATTTTTGGGTTTAAATATGTTTCGTACAACTCAACTCCAACGTTCAAAATCTTCTCCATCAAGAAGAATTGGAGATGCTAGGTTACTCAGATGATTAGAGCTACATAGATAGTAAGGGGATTATAGATTGCTCAAGTCAAGTATGTTCTTGGGTTTCACTTCTTCTTTATTCTTTTCTTTGTTCTCGACCATGGTGATTATCTAATGAAGAATTTGATTTAGGAAAGTTGTGTTTGAGCAATTGTTGCGATATGACTAGTACAATCAGAGTTGGGAGAGAGCTACTCTATTTGACACCTCTCCTCAAGTTGTTTACATTGTGCTTCCTTAACTAAGTAACGTACAAAAGCAGAGTTCAACAAGGACTTTACACTTTACAAGACTAAAACTCCGTAAAAGTATAAATTCATAAAAATACAAATTTCGTAAATAAAAAAAAAGGTTGTCAGAAGGAAATACATAAAACTACGTACAACTTTGTCATAATTCTATTTATTCTCCTATGCACAAAGAACTTAGTTTTTTAATGAGGCTCCTAATAATACCTTCTTTAGATCTGTAATGAAATTAAGAAACCACCTAAAAAATGTGTCAAAACCTTCTAAGAGGAAAAACACATCAGAAACATCGAGGATTCTTTAAAGTGAGTTTCCCGCACAAAACCCTAAGGCTCTTAGGCTGTGAAATTATGAAGGTTCTCCGAATTGTGAATTCCTTCCACGAACGATAATTCAAACCAAGATTTGATCAAATTCCACTGCTGAGTTAAGTTAAATTCGTTTATGCTTAAATGGTTGTATCAATTCCTTCATTGGTATAAGAGTCAATCGGCTTGTTTTCTTGTTGGATCTTCAATCGTATTGCGTAACCCGAACACATTAACAGTCGTATGTTTATTTTCATTCTTTGCGTCTTTGCTTAACAAACCCGAAACTTCATGCTATTATTTCGTGGATAATTTTTTGACACTTTTTCGTGAAATACTGGATTCTAGTAGAGCATGAAGAGAGCTTTAATTTGATATAGTATATGCATATTTTGGCTCAGTATTTTGCCAGAAATCATAGTTTGAAATTCTACGATGATTTCTTGAATGCTTAACAAACCCTTAAATTTGATTTCTTGAATCAATTATTTCAATTGATTTTCTTGCAAATTAATGCATAGATTGCCTCGCCCATTAAATTTAGACCAAAAGCCCTCTAAAATTGGTCGCAAGTTCATAGGAATTTTTCCAGAATTTGTTGAAGCTCCACCAGAAATTTCGAGGGTCAGGGTTCGCGTTTTTCGAGCCCCTTTCCGATCGTTTTTGATCAATTTTGGCCATTATCTCTTGCAATTGGTTTGTGATTTTTGTTGCCCACAAAATTCAGAGTGAAAGCCCTCAACCATGTCGAGACCTGGCCGGAAAGAGATCGAAAAATTACAAAAAGTCACCGGGAACGTTAAGGTTAGGGTTCACGATTTTGAACTTGATTTCATGGTCTTTTAGCCTCTAATCTCCAAAATTGACATATGGGATTTGTCAATTATTTTTTGAATAGAAGCCCTCAATTGTTCATAAATATAGAGCAATTTGTGCCGAATTTTTTTGAAAATTGATTCTCGTAGCGCTGGGGTTTTGTGTCGAGCACTTCAACTCGATTCGGGTCAAATTCGGTCCAATTTTTCTCAATTGTTGCTCAATTCATGTTTAGCTTGTGATCTTGTGTAAAACCCTAAAGAGTTCGATGTAATCTAGCTTGTTTTTGTGGCAAATTTCGAAAATGATTTCCGTCGAACCTAAGGTTAGGGTTCATTTGCTTTAATCGATTTTTGATCTTTTTTCTTCCCATGGTGTCATGACCCTTAAAAATTGGCCACCAATTCTCCAGAATTTACCACATTTTTATCGGAATAGTGCAAAACTACCAGCCATTGTTGTGCATCATTTTTCGGCCCTTTTTTGCTCGATTTCATGGGTTATTCTTGCTTGTTTTTAGCAATTAAAATTTTAAATCAATCTAAAACTAGTTTGGGATAGATTTCACGAATCAATTTGATAAAAATGAGCCGAAAATTCATGATTTGTGGTGATGTTCTTGCAGAGGTTTTGGGATGACTCAATTATGATACGATACTGGGCGAGCCCACGATCAACACATGTAAGAAAAAAGGGGAAAAAAGGGTAAAAGAAAATTTTATTAGAAGAGTCAAAGGGGTATCAGAGCTTGATTGTTGACTTGGGTTGACCAGAGAGTTGAGTTCTTTTATTTTCCCCTTTCCATTATCTTTTACAAAGTTTTTTTTTTAATTTATTTAGATGGAATTATTATGTGAGAATCTCGTTCATGTTATATTTAAGCATATCTATTAGTGAATTGTTCATGAACTATAAATGTGGATGCTTCAATGAAATTCATGAGATTTGGCTACATATTGTGAAATACGTTTCATATGACATAATTATTCTCAAAATTACATGTTAAAGTTGTGTACTGCTCCTAAAAGAGTTTGGAAAGAACATTGAAATATCTTGGAAAATATATTTTTGAGAATGTTTAAACATCTAAATCTGATAGTGACTTGAATGGATCAATAAAGTTAATTAAGTTTAACACTCATTCCTAGACGATGATTGGGAACACCATGTGAACTTTCAACTCTAGGGTTTATGTTTGCTTATATTAACTTTATTAATTAGTGTCAAATTGCATTATTGTGTATGCAAAAATAAATGTTGGACTTTTGTGTGATTTTATGCTGACTGTAAAACTTTTACGTTTTACATGCATCATGTCAATTGCCTCCTAGCATCATGAAAGTGCAATATGTGCTGGAAGAACAAGAGGTTCTTGAGACTCTGTATGCTATCATGAATGAGCCTAAGGCAGCTAGCATATGCGAGACCCTGAAGCCTAAGCAGCATGGATAAAGGAAAACTCTCTAGCTCGTATTATGTTGCTGAGCAGCATTGATAATGATCTCCTGAGGGAGTTCAAGGTCCATGCTGTCAAAAAAAAGTTTGGAACCACCTCGATTACTACGATTAGTTCACTCACAATTTAAGTTTGACACCTTTAAGAAATGCCCAAATGTTACTATGAAGAAACATCTAAGGTAAATGTCAAACATGATCAATGAATTACCAAATGGGGGCCATGTATTGACTAATGAGCGGTAGGTTCAGGCAGTGATCCATTCCCTGCCCTATAGTTAGGATCATATTATGAAGATGACCCTCACTCATAATGTGTATGTAAAAACTTTTGAGGATGTGAGGCGACATCTTGAGTTAGAATAAGAGCAGCAAGAGGCTGCTAAAATGATGGATGCAAAAGTTCATGTATCAACCTCCAACTCAAGAAATGGTTCTAAGTGTAAGATTCGAAGGAACTGGAAGGGCAGAGCTAGGCGAACTAACAAGCCTGAGTGTGACCACAAGGCGATAAAAAGCATGGAAGAAGAAAGAATCTAGCAAAAGCAAAGTGCGTTAATTGTAACCAAATGGGTTACTATACTCGTGATTGCACTTAGCCTAAGAAGATTCAGGAGCCGCGAACCATATAGCAAGGGATTGTGAAACTTTTCTAGACTTCCAACGGGTCCCATGCCAGTCGACGGGATATATATAAGAAACAATACAAGGTGGCTATAAAGGAATTGAAACATGTAAGCTAGTCTTGCGTGGCAGTCGAGACCTTATCCAGCACGATGTCCTGTTTGCTCCTGAGATTCACCGGAATATTATTTTTGTGTTGGTTCTATTACGTTTAGGTTTTGATTGGAATTTTTGTGACACGGAAGTTAGGTTGTGTTCGAAAACAACATATCTTGGTTCTAGTTTTGTTAGAGATGGTTTAATTTGTATGGATTTGGATCTTAGTTCTTTTAATCCGAATGTTAGTTCTTCCTTGTTTGCCTTTTCACATAATTATGAGAATGATGTGAATATTTGGCATCCTAGATTAGGCCACATTGGCCAAAATCGTAAGCAAGGCTTGCAAAAGAAGGTTTGCTAACACACATTGAGCAAGTTAGCTATTTGCCCATTTGTGAGCATTGCCTAGTAGGGAAATCAACAAGAAAACCATTTGGAAAGGCTACCTGGTAAGTGCTTGAAGTTTACCTCATTTTTTGGGTCATTTTGTTGCACTTTTAGTGAATTCATGAGCTTTGTGTTATAATTTATACCCCAAATCCCCGTTTTACACTTGGGTATGGTTCTTTGATACTTTTTGTAGGTTTTAAGACCTTTTTGACCTAGCATTAGCCCTCAAATAATGAGACTTAACTCACCATGGATGCCCACCAATCTTTATGCCCTTGAAGAGGATGAAGAATGACGAAACCCAAGACAGAGGACTCCACGGACTGTCCGTGGCATGCCTGTAATGATTGCAACCTTTCATTTTCCTCGGTTTTATGGCTAAGACTGCTTGGATTCTACTATATGAAGACATGTTTGGTTGCAAGAAGGAGGCACCTACCCAATCTATTTGAAGCAAAGCGAGGATCAAAAAGAAAGTAATTTGTAAGTTGGGGCTTGAAGATTGAAGGATCTATAAGAACTCCATCATTCTAGTTTGTTTAGATGTCTTGTTTAAACTCTTTCGTTAGTTTAATAAACATGAGTGAGTAGTTTTTCCTTTTTCTAGGGATTTGCTAGCCAAATAATAAAATTGGATCCTTAATTTTATCAATATTGTGCTTAATCTATTTGGATTGTCTTAATGTATCTTGTGTTGTGAATGTTCTAAATAGTGCTAGCAAAAATTTGGGTTCAGGTTGAGTTTGGATAAGATAAATCGGACAATGTCAAAATGCAGACAAGAAATTGATGTCCAAAATCTGTTTTTTCAGGGTTGGACAATTCTGACCAGGCTAAATTAGGGTTAAAATCGGGTTCAAAATTCAAATGAAAAATTCATGACCGTACCCGATTTTTTTGGGTTGAACAAATTCAGGTATCCGGGTTGGATAAATTTTTGCCAGCTCCAATTGTGAGTGATTTAGGCCAAAATAACTTGTAAATAGTTAAACAGTAGGGCGAAGAACTGAAAAGAGAAATCCACTATTAGATCGACGAGATTAGACTTAGCATAGTAATTTTTGAGAGAAAGTTACATGTTGAGAGGAGAAATTGACAATCTAGATCCTTAATTTGGACTAATTCAAGAACCTTTGAAAGTACAACAATTTAATTAGCTAAATAATTTAGTTAACTTTGAAAGGAAGTATTGAATTATACATGATTGTTATGTTTTGATTCATCCAAACTAAAGTAAAACACATGCTGAATTTACCGGATCCAATTGCAAATAAATCCATAGGCAATTTTAATTGATAGAAGTTGTATATCGGTAATTAGCATTTCATCTAGTGCTTGATTAGTTTTAGAAAACATTCTAGCTTAATTTCTATTTTGCTTCGCATTTTATAAGGATAAACTTGATAGATTGCATTGGTTCCTGAGGAACGATATTTTAATCTAGACTACAACACCCGTGCACTTGTGGGTTGTGTCAAGTTTTTTGCGTTGTTGTTGGGGATCAATTTGTCAAATTGAGTTAGTCCTTTAAATTGACTAAGCGCTTTCTTTTTATTATTTTGATTTGCTTGGGTAGTGGTTGTGGTGGTTCTTGCAGGATTTCTTCTCCTTTATGCGAAGTCCTTTCACTTTCAAACTCGATCCTAATATAGAGAGGACTTTTCGTTCGAGGCGGAAGAAACAAAGGTTAGAGAAGCAAAAGCTTAAAGCTCATGAGACCTCCCTCTAAAATGGTAGGAGGCGGAGGAGATCAATGAAGGACACTTCGGGATTTCATTACCCCGAATATTCATGGCATCACTTCAAGCATTGTAAGGCCAAATGTGGAAGCTCATAATTTTGAGCTCATATTGGCCCTCATATCCATGGTGCAACAAGCATAATTTGTAAGCACCCCGATGGAGGATTCAAATCTACACCTCTAGGTCTTTTTAGAGGTGTGTGATACTTTGAAGTTCAATAGAGTTTCAACTGACACCATACGACTTCGATTGTTTCCTTTTTCATTAAGAGATTAGGCACGAGTCTGGCTCCATTCATTACCTTTGGGGTCGATAACCACTTGGGATGAGCTTGCCAAGTCCTTCCCTGCCAAGTCCTTTCCTCCTAGTAAGACGACAAGTTTAAGGAATCAAATCACCACATTTGCTCAAGGGGAGGATGAGACACTTTAAGAGGTCTGGGACCGGTTTAAAGATCTGTTGCGATTATACCCTCGTGTTCAACCTGAAATTATGATATTTTATACCCATTTATTATCTAATAATTACTCGAAATAAATTATTAATTTAGGATTTTAATATCATTTTATTTGTTTTGTAGGAATTTGAGAAATTTGAAGAATAAATAAATTGCTTGAAAAAAAAAAGAGAGAAAGTTGAATCAAAAAGGGATTGGATTTAGAACGAGCATTGGATCAAGATAAAAGAACAAGAAAGAGCCTCAAACCCAGGCAGTGTACCAGGTCGTGGCCCATTTCTAGATCCCAGCCCCATCTCTCTCTCTTTTTTTCTCTCAACGGGCCTGGCCCGTTTGCTCCCTTATTTCCATGCCAGACTGCCTCCCCCATTTCTCAGCCTACACGCTTCTTCTTCTTTCTGCCTTGGACTGGGCCACCTGCTTCCTCTTCTCCTTCCCACGATCCAGCACGCCAGTTCCTTACCTTACTTAATCAAGCATGCCAGACTGCCTCCCCCATTTCTCAGCCCACACGCTTCTTCTTCTTTCTGCCTTGGACTGGGCCACCTGCTTCCTCTTCTCCTTCCCACGATCCAGCACGCCAGTTCCTTGCCTTACTTAATCAAGCCACATGCTTGGCACGTGACTCACAGCCCCTTCCCATTCTCTTCTTCTTCCTCTTTCATTCCCTCCTGCCCAGAACCTGTAGCCACGAACAGAGCACCGGTGGCTCTTCCTCTTCCTCACCATAACCGTTGCTCATTCTCTTTCTCTCTCCTCATTCATTTTCCATCATCATTACCATCATTAATCCTTCGGTTACAAAGAGTCAATAAAGGCAATCAAAGGGGGGGCCTCAAACTGACAAGGGCGTTCTTCAGAGCTTTAATAGAGGGCATTCTTCAGGGCTAAAAAGAGTCGAACATAGCCGAGTAGAAAAGGGAAGTAGTTTAGGGTAGCAATTAGATTTAGTTCTCAGTTTCAATTTTTGTTTCAGATTAGGGTTTCGGTTTTTAATTCAATTTTGAATTCGAAATTATTTCAAGCAACTTTCAATTGTTCAGTTCACTTTCCCAGTTTCGATTTTGGATGCCCTGTTCCCAGAGTGCTTGGTTTTCTTTCCAGGTTGATTAAGATTGCAATTCAGTTTGCTAGGTTTGAATCGAATTTTTCTGGGTTTTGCTTTGCTCTGTTTCACATTCCTCTACTTGTTTCGTGCTCTCTGCCCCGTACTCAAACCCATGGAATAGTTACCACTGAGTGTTGGTGGCTCGAATTATCTGCAATTTGGTACTTGAGTTTTCTTTGCATTGTTTCCTTTGCAAGCTAGCATATTTCTCAAAGTTTCATAAATTAATTTGGTCTATAAATTTATTTTAAGTTTATCGATTTTAGCATCTAATTTTGATTTAGGTTAGAATTTTTGGTAACCAAAGTTCACAACCATCCCTGAGGATCGAAACCTGTTAGTATTACAGCGATAAACCGTGTACTTGTGGAAATTCACAATAAGTTTTTGGTCATGGATTTCAAAGATGGATTATCATTCAAACTTTTAACAATGGAGTGACTCAACCAGTGTGGTCTACCATAGCGGCGGTGACGGGTGGCACCTTAATGAAGAAGACGGAGGATGAGGCCAATAACTTGATTGAGGAGATGGCACTCAATAATTACCAATGGTCGAATAAGAAAAGCCAACCCAAGAGGGTTGCAGGTAAGTTGGAACTTGATGCTCTTAGTTTACTTTATGCTGAAGTGGATACCATGACTCAAAGATTGCCGTTTGAATGTGAATTCTGCTAGTTCAAATGCCCCTCCCCCATCATGTGATTCCATTGACCATTTGATTGTGAATTGCCAAGTTGGGAGTCCATTTGCTAGTGACCAAGTTAACTATGTCAACAATTCAACCTAGACCGATCAATGATCCTTTTTCCAATACTTATAATCCGAGTTGGAGGAATCAATCCAATTTCTCATGTAGGCCTAGCATTCCTCCAATGCCTCAAATGAATGCTAGACCACCCCTCGAATTTCAAAGACTGCCCTACCCTCAACAAGCTCCGTAGAACTCAAACTTAGGGGTCATGATAGAGAGTATGCTTTTGGCATAACAAAAGCAAGATTAGTACATTAAGCAATTAACCGCTCAGGTTGATGTGCTTAGTACCCATAATCAAATCACCGTTTCATTTACATCCCTTAGTAAACACCCAAGTAAGCCTAAGCCTAATCCTCAAGAGCATTGCAGTATCCTGAGAAGTGGATTAGAGAGTTCTGATGGTGCTAGGCTAAAGAAGGATGGAGAGGAGAACAATGCTGTGAGTGAGAGGTCTACACGCCCTTCCTTGACACCTTACATGCCTTTTGTACCTTTCCCCCACAAGAGGAAGGTTAATCAGCATGAGACCATAGCTTTAGGAGGGGATTGGTGTTGTGATTCAAAATAAGCTTTCTACTAAGCTTAAGGACCCCAGTAGCTTCTTCGTTCCTTGCTTGATTGGAAATGTGCGTATTGATAAGGCTTTATACCCTCTTAGTTCAAGTGTGAGTTTGATGCCCTATTCGATTTTCAAGAGGCTTGACGTAGTACAATTGCAACCCACCCGTATTTTTCTCTAATTAGTGAATAGTTCTATGACGTACCTTTTGGGTATTTTGGAGGATGTTCCCATCAAAGTGGGTGATTTCTATATACTTAATAACTTTGTAGTTCTTGACATGGCCGATGATGCCTACATTCAAATTATTCTTAGGAGGCCCTTGTTAGGCACTGTGGGTTGCAAAATTGATGCAAAAAGGGGGCAGTTGACATTTGATGTGGGGGAGCACCATGCTAAGTTTGGTTTATTTAAGGACCAAGACTTTTCTCCCTCTTCTTTAGTTGTTGCGAATGTAATGTAACTATTTCTGATGAGATCGTTAACTTTGATAATTTTGTTTAAATGACCCTCATAAGATTGACTATGAATCCACTAAGGGCCAAGAACTTGATTGTGCTAAAGTGGATTTGGTTGCCCGTTTACCACCTTATATAGCTAAAGACAAGCCCTATGCCGTTAATGGGGATTCTTTGAGTGATTACTGCAGGTTTTCCCGAATGCTAATGTCCATACCTCCTTTGGAAGGAGTTAAGTATGACTTTGATTTAGGGATGAAATTTGGTATCAAATGGAGTCCACTATGAGATAATCTTGTATGCAAACCACACTGTTTGGCATTATTTGATACTTAAGAAGGACCTCTATCATGTTTACTAGAGGTGGTACGTTCTTTTACAAACATTTATCTTTGAGGTTCATGACAAGGGCGAGCCAGGAGTTGAGACACGTGCTTCTTCATCGGTTACCCTAACTGATCGTGAGCACGTATAGAGGTGAAAGTCAAGCTCTCAACTCTAAAAAAAGCTTCTTGGGTGGTAACTTAAGTCTTTTTATAGCTTTCTGTTTTCTTTTTTGTACGAGGGAGGTAGGACGAGTGCTAGGCTGCCAGGAGGGGTCACCAATAACTTCTTCGTTGGTATGGGCTTCCATCAGGGTTCCGCCTTAAGCCCTTTTCTTTTCACTCTAGTTATGGATGAACTTACAAGAAGGATTCAAGATGCGTTACCATGGTGTATGCTATTTGCAGATGACATTGTTCTTATTGATGAGACCAGACATGGAGTTAATGACAAGCTGGAGCGATGGAGGCATACGCTGAAAGTTAGAGGTTTTAGAGTAAGTAGATCAAAAACGGAATACCTTCATTGTTGTTTCAATGGAAGGGTGGATGCAGGGGGAGAAGTCACCCTGGATGGGAAATCGATACCTAAGGTCAATAAGTTTAAGTATTTAGGCTCGATCATTCAGCAGAATGGGGATATTGACGAAGATATTAACCAGCAATTAAAAGTGGGCTGACAAAAATGGAAGTATACCTCAGGTGTGCTGTGTGATAACAGGGTGCCCATAAGATTGAAAGGCAAAGTCTATCATATGGTAGTTAGACCGGCTGTTTTTTATGGATCGGAATGTTGGCCCCTAAAAAAAACGCAGGTTCAATGGCTGATAGTAGCAGAGATTATGATAATTAGGTGGATGCGTGGTTTTAGGAGAATGGACAGAATTAGGAATGGAGGAATCGGGGACTTAGCTAAAGTAGCTCCCATCGAAGATAAGATGAGATAAATAAGACTCAGATGGTTTGACCATGTGGAAAGGAGAAGTATGGACACTTCAGTGAGGAGATGTGAGATGATTAACATCCCCGAAGGCAAAAAAGGGAGGGGTCGACCAAAGAAGAGTTTGGACGAGGTGATTAAAGATGACTTGAAAGTTGTAGGTTTGACGGAGGACTTGGCTCAGGATAGAAGGCTATGGCGGCATAGGATTAAGATCTTAGATCGTAGAGAGACGACCCCGTAGTTGTCTTTTGGTAGTAGTGGCTTAGTGCTGGTAGGCTTTTTCGTATGTTGTGCGTGTATGTAGGTAGAACTTTCTTATGGGAAGAGACAACGTTTGCTTACATCTGATTGTTAAGTTATACTACCTTCTTCTGTTATACTGTTCTTGCGTTTCATAGCTTCAGCTACCTGTCTTTTTAATTTATCTTAGTCTGGCATTGCTATGTGGCCTTTATTTTTCCTTTAAATGTTTTCTTAAAAGCTTTCTTCTATAAAATATTTTCACAAAATCCTTTTTTATGGGTCTCTTGGAATCAGCCTCTCTACGACAAAAATGCCGTTAGAGGTAAGATTGCCTACAGTTGGATCTCCCCAGACCCCGCGAAAGCGGGACCCACACTAAGAGGTGTTGTTGTTGTTGTTGTTGTTGTTGTTGTTTTCTTTTCCGTATATAGTTTGTATCTATCTTTTGTTAGTGGAAAAAAAAGAACAAAACAAAAAAATAAAAAATAAGAGACAAAAAGCAAGAACAAAAACAAAAAAAAATATAATAAGAGTATTTTAAGAAGGGCTAGACAGAGGCCGCCACGGACCATGAGTGGTAAAGACCACGGTCCCTGGTATCCCAACTCAAAAAACCATAAAAAAAAAGGGGACAAAACCTACCACGAATGCTCCAGGAATTGATCATAGTCCGTGGAGGGTCAAGGGTTTTCTTCCCCTTGACCTGATTTCTTCCATTCTTTTTCTTCTTCCTTCGACTTATTCTCTTTTTAAACTCTCTTTCTGTCTCTAAATCCTCCATTAACAACCTTCATTCCACCCTCAAATTTTCACCAAATCCCCTCAAATTTCCTCCAATATCTTCCATTTTCTTCATTTTAACCACAAATTCCTTTCAACTCCTCCTTCTCTACTTCATTTCTCCCATATTCTTCCTTCTCCATAACCCATATCTTCCACACCCTATTTTCACCTACTTTTTCTCCAAATCTTTACTTTTCTTCTTAATTTCCTCCCATTAATTTCTATTTGCCCAAATTCTCCATCTTTTCTTCTTTTCCCCTCATTCACTATTGTTGGGATTTCATCCAAAAGCCATTCATATTCCCACACTAATGGAACCAAAGAAGAGAGCCCAAAATACTCAAGGAGTAGGGCCATCGATTCAAGCGCCACAATGGATTTCCCGACAATCAACCAACATACAAAATCGAGATAACAATCCGAACCCACTAATTTAACTAATCCTGAGCATATTGCTAAATACAATTCATTGAGTAGTAAGATTTTTGTGGCTACTCGGTATTTTGATGAGGATTTGTTGACTAACTTTGGATTAATTGATGATATACATTGGTTATTTGCTAGTGGGGTTATGGGCCAACTCTTAGAGACACCGGACCACATATATCGTGACCTTACTCTTAAATTCTTAAGTACTTTGCATATGGAAGTCACGAACGGTCCCCGATGTCATGAGGGTTATATATTGTTATATCTAAACAAGGAATTTTATGAGTTGAATTTAAGTGCTTTTAATAGTATCTTCGGTTTTCCACCTAGTTTGGATTTAGACCGTCGTCTTGTGCCAAAGAGCTTAATCCTAATTTTTTTGGTATACAATACCTGGAAATTACTAATATGATGCTAGTTTCTCTAAAGGCACAATTATTAAAAATCCCAGTATTGGAGTGGCTCAACATGTGTTTGCATGTGGATTGTTTGCTCGAGAGGATAGTTTGACTGTTTCTTGTCTATTCAAGTTGTATTTCTTGCATGGCATGTTGCAAAGGACATGTATTGACCCTGGGGCTTTCTTTACAAATCAATTGTTGAATATAGCTACTAGTTCTGCTAAGAGGATTGTGATCGATTAGGGGTCTTATTACCCTTATAGTTAGGTCGGTTGGTATTGAACCTAAGCCTGATGATTGAGCTTCTTGGTCTAAGAGGTTAGCATTAGCGGCCTTTGAGCAATTGAAATTTTGTACAAAGAAAGGGTGGTCAAATGTGTGGATTTACCTTAGAAACAGGCTTATACCTCTTCCAAATGTTGAACGAACTACTCTTTTGAACCCGGATAATCTTTCCTTTATGCCCGGTGATAAGGGGTTGGTTCATCCCACACCAACACCTCCTTCCCCACCCCATCTAGGCAATTATAGTTTCTCCAAACCTTCTTCCTCTCACGACTACACTAAATACAAGTCACCTTATGGTCCATCCAATAGGAGCAAGTTTCCTTACGGGCTTATGTTCAACATGAACATGCCACCCTCCGTCACTTTGTTCAGGAGCGGCATGATAAGCCTAGTGGGATGATAGATTCCCAAAACCAATACTTCGACGACTTTAGGGCTTGCCTTGGAACTTGGTGAGATTGGCACCTATCTCATCCCCACCCTCCTTTTCCCCCCTCTCCTCCATTCTAGCTTTTCTTCCCCTTCCCTTTTGATTATCATGTGCTTGCATTGAGGTTAATGCTTTGCCCTAGCATGGGGCGTTTGTGAGTATACGGATGTTGTGAATAGTTTGCATTAGACTGTGCATTTAGGGTTAGAGCATTTTTAGTTGAGCATTTAGGTTTCTTTTCATAGTTTTTGCTTTATATAGGCATTTCATCTTATTAAGAGGATCTATGGTTAGTTTTTGCACCTTACGTTTAGTGTGCATTTGGGGGAAAACAAAAAAAAGGAAAAAGGGAAAAAATCCTTTGATGGTGAAGTCTTAAGACTAGACAACTTTCTTTGGCTTAAATTTGACGTCTTAGTTACGCCCATTTATGAATAAAAGTGTTTTATTATGAGCATAAATTTGACCTCTTAGTTACCATCATTTCAATTTGAATTGACTGGCCAATGACACTTTGCATGAATATGTGGCATGTGATATCCAATGAGCTAGTTGTAATTTGGTAATTGTACCGCGAGGCTTTGAGCTTAAATAGACTAATTCAACGATTTTAGTCTCTTATTCATTTTCATGTGTGACTCTTCCTAGATTCTACATCTTTAGAACTTGCTTTGACTCTTGTTCAAAATCACATTTAGCATACATATTTAGGCGACATGATTAAGGCATTCTTTGAATTAATGAGCTACATTGACTAAATAGCTACCCTTATTATGTATGATTTATGCCTTGCTACCTTATTTGAGCCTTGACGTTGTGTATTAATTTGAAACTTTAACATAGCTGTTGGCCAAATACATATCTTACCATGTTAACCAAGACTATGGAGTTCCATTTTTTTAACTTGGAGTGGTTCGTGGGTGATGATATGAGGTGTGGTATGTTCAGATGTAATAAGGGATTTGTAAGTTCCATACACGAATTCCCTTAGTCATAATTGGGTTGATTATTGTGAGTTGGTTGAGAAGTATTTAACGGTACTTAATATTCTGTGCCATAATCATTCTCTTTGGAAAAAAAGAAAAAAAAACGACACAAAGGAACAAAATGAAAAAAAGAAGAGGGAAAACAATGTGACATAAAAGGATTTGACATTGATATTGGTTTGGATTACTTCAACACTTTCTCTCATTGTGAACCAACTAAGGGGATTTGTTTGTGCCTTCGAGATGTATTGATTTGAGGAGTTCATTTTGCGGAAAATTGGGAGGCGATAATTTAGCTCTTAGTCCTTGGCTTTTTGCTCCACAATCCCAAAATATTTTTTCCCCTCTAAATGTTTGCCAATAGCCCCATTACAAATCTATTTATGTCCTCATGGTTTCCTAATGTATTTTGCATTCTAGTGATAACGAATTCGAGAGTCTTAACAAGCTCATGGTAGATTTGATTCTTTGTAATGAGATTTAAGAGAACCAATTATACTTTAAAACACATGAGTGATGAGTGCTTCATTACTAAAGTAAAGTTCTAAGAGTTCTTCTAGCTCAACCTATTACATATGCCAATATAAATGCTCAAGTTCATTTGGTGATTAATTCGCTATTTGATGTAATGGTCATTGCTTATATTTCAAAAACCTTATTCTACTATTTGTTTGTAATGGTTTAAGTCATTTTTGGGCTAATTTTTGGCCAATTTGGATATTCATGGTGCACTAATGTTTACTTGATGAGGTTCTTCATAATAGGTTTGGTTCTATGATTGCTCACGAACAAGCAATGGCTCAAGCATGGGGGAGTTTGATAAGTGTTGGAAGTTTACTTCATTTTTTGGGTTATTTTGTTGCATTTTTAGGGAATTCATGAGCTTTATATTATAATTTATATCCCAAATTTTCGTTTAACACTTCGGCATGGTTCTTTGGTACTTTTTACAGGTTTTAAGACCTTTTTGACCTGGCATCAGCCCTCAAATGATGAGATTTGACTCACCACAGATGCCCCCTGCCTTTATGCCTATAGAGTGGAGGAGAATGAAGAAACCTAAGACGGAGGCCTCCACAGACTGTCCATGGTGAAGGCCATGGTCCATGGCAGGCCTGTAATGATTACAACCTTTCATTTTCCTCAGTTTTGTGGCTGACAATGCTTGGATGCTGCTATATGAAGACATGTTCGGGTGCAAGAATGAGACACCTACCCAATCTATCTCAAATATCTCTCAAATAGTTTTATGTTTTAATAAATTTGGAGCAAGAAAAGGATCGGAAAAAAGGCAATTTGCAAGTTGGAGGCTTAAAGATTGAAGGATTGACAAGAACTGCATTGTTGCTAAGCAATTTCCTTTCCCTTACTCAAACTCATTAGAATTGTTCTAGTTTGTTTTGATGCCTTGTTTAAACTCTTTTGTTAGTCTAAAAAACACGAGTGAGTAGTTTTCACTTAGTCTAGGAATTTGTTAGCCAAATAATGAAATTAGATCCTTAATTTTATCAATATTATGCTTAATATATTTGGATTGCCTTAATCTATCTTGTGTTATGAATGTTGTGAGTGATTTAGGCCAAAATAACTTGCAAATAGTTAAATAGTATGGTGAAGAACCGCGAGGAGAAATCTGCTATTGGATCGATGGGATTAGACTTAGCGTAGTAATTTTTTAGAGAAAGTTGCATGTTGAGAGGAGAAATTGACAATCTAGATCCTTAATTTGAACTAATTCAAGAACCTTTGAATGAATGACAAGTTCTAGTCTAAATAATTCAGTTAACTTCAAAAGGAAGAATTGAATTATACATGATTTTATCCTTTCAAACTAGAGTAAAGCACATGCTCAATTTACCGGCTCTAATTCATGTTGGTGAAATAAATCCACAGGTGTTTTTTATTGATAGAAGTCCTATATCAGTAATTGGCATTACATCCAGTGATTGGTTAGTTTAGAAAACATTGCAACTCAATTTCTATTTTACTTAGCATTTTAGAAGGATAAATTTGACATATTGTATTAGTCCCTGAGGAATAATATTTTAATCTAGACTACAACACGTGTGTTTGCAAGCTGTGTCAGTACTAGAGCCAAACTTCCATTGTAATTAATTCATTCGGACATTTGTGGCCTAATGAGTGTGAAAACAAGGCAAAGAGCTTCTCATTTAATCACTTTCATTGATGATTTCACCCGTTTCGTTCATGTCTACATGATCTCACAAAAATATGAGGCAATGAGCTGCATTAAGAAATATGTTAGCTTAGTAGAAAATCAGTTAGACAAATAGGTTAAGGCCTTAAGAACCGATCGAGGTAGAGAATATCTATCAACTCCGTTCAATGAATATTGTGATGAAAAATGAATAGTACATTAGTCAACTATTCCAAATACTCCACAACAAAATGGTGTTACAGAGGGAAGAAATAAAATGCCCCTTGAGATGGTAAGATCAATGATGGCACAGACTCAATTACCTATCTCCTATTGGGGTGATGCTCTTATTACTACTGCGTATGGTTTTAACCGTGTGCCTCTGAAATTAGTTGCAACCACTCCATATGAGTTATGGACTAGTAGAAAGCTCAACCTAAGTGTTTCAAGACCTTGGGGTTGTGTAGCCTATGTACATGATCCCTCTCACAAATATGGCAAATTGGGCCAAAGAGGGAAGGAACAAATCTTTATTAGAATACTTTGAAGCCTCAAAAGGGTATGTGTTCATGGGGCTGCAAGAAAGTGAGAGTATAACTGAATTCAAATCAAGAGATGTCATATTCCTGGAAAGTGGATTTCCAAAGAAGGGTGAGATAGGCCAAAACTTATCTCTATTTGAACCTAAGGACCTCGATCTATTAGGATCCCTTCATTCGAGTGGGAGGATTGTAATTGATGATGATTTGGTTCCTCATCAAGACCCCCCTCCATTATTAGATGCAAATGAAAGTGATCCTAATCTTATTACAAGTGGGAGTGAGCCTATTGATCCTAGTTCAAGTAGGGGTGAAATTGATCCCCATGGGAATGATTTGACATTTGATGAATGTCAATTAAGACTAAGTAACAGTAGAAGTGTTCCTCGTCGTCGTTTTGACATTGAGGTGGGAGAACTCTTCACGACACTCCTACAAGAGGAAAACGAGCCAAGAAATGTAAAAGAGGCTCTTTCCACACCTTTAAAGGATGGATGGATTAAGGCAATGGAAGATGAGATGGAGCCAACGAAGGTTAATAAAGTGTGGGAACTAGTTGACCTTCTAGAGGGACGCAAAGCTATTCGGAACAAATGGGTTCTCAAACTCAAACGCAAGGTTGATGGCATAGTTAATAGGCATAAGGCTCGACTAGTTGCAAAGGGGTACACATAACAGGACGAAATTGACTATGAAGGGACTTTTTTTCCTATTATACGATTTGCCTCTATTCGCCTAATTCTAGCTGTGGTTTCTAGTTGGATCTAGAATTGCATCAAATGGATGTGAAAACTACCTTTCTCAATGGAGAATTAAATGAAGAATTTTTTATGGAACAACCTGGAGGTTTCATCCAAAAAGGCTAAGAACACAAGGTTTGTAGACTTCTACAGTCTATTTATGGCGTAAAACAATCTTCAAGGCAGTGGTATGTTCATTTTCATAGTGTGGCCACATCTAGTGGTTTTAGTATGATTGATGACAATCATTATGTCTATACCAAGAGTTACTAAGGCAACTTTGTAATTATGTCATCGTATGTCGATGACATATTGATAGCTGAAAATGAGATGGAGCTTATTAACGAGGTAAAGGCTTGGTTATCATCTAACTTTGAGATGAAAGACATGGGTGAAGCAGCATATATCCTCGAAGTAAATATTTCGAGAGACCGTTTAAGGACACTGTTATCTCTTTCTTAGGAGAATTACATCAAAATGGTTATTGAACGATTCACATATAAAGCTGTAAGCATGTGGATACTCCTATCAGTAAAGGCAAAGCCTGTAGCAATGGAAAGTGCCAAAAGACTCCAGAAGAAAACACACAAATGAGCAGAGTCCCTTAAGCCTATGCAGTTGATAGCCTAATATATACTATGTTATGCCTAGACCAGATATTTGTTTCATCATTGGCCTAGGCAGTAGATGTCAATTTGACCCAAGATTGGTACTGAGGCACCTGAAAGGAACTTCTAATTACACATTGTACTATCCAGGCAATGATTTGCACCTTAAGAGATACAGAGATGCTGACTATGGAGGAGATTTGGATGATAGAAAATCTACCTCGGGATATGTCTTCTTACTCATCACTACTGTTGTACCATGATCGCAGGAAATTCTTTGATAACACGGATTCCTATTTCTCAATGATATCCCACGATCAAAACAATTGGCTAAATCCCGTAAATTAATATAAAAAAAAGTCCAGAGTATTCAGAGTACTCTTCTGACCAAACAAAAACTAAAAAATAAGTAATTGTCAGCAAAGTTGTTTTTCTTTCTTCACTTCAAATCCAAAAATTTGTCTTACTTTATACGATAATATTAGTTGAGAATTTTCTGAAAGATTCCTGTAAAAGGTTTCATTAAGGCCTGATTTTTTTCATGTGGCTTTGAACCTACGTGCCTATGACTTTGTTTCCCAGGAAATTCGTGCAGCCGAATGTAATGCCCCCAATATGCTAATGACATGATTTATGGAAAACTGCAGCAGAAGACTTAATAATAGAAGGCGCTACCGCCGTCTTGAGAAGGACAATGCTCACTGAAACCATTTGATCTTGCAACTCATATTCACAATCACGAAATCTATTAAACTGAAACACTTCAAGACCAAAGTCCATAATAGTTCAAATTCAACACCATCAAATTAATCAAACCATGTGCTAACTCACACTTCACACTACACAAGTTTATTGAATATAGACCCAACTTGACCCTGAGATTGATCCCAACATTCATGCTATGCTAAATCCACTGTGAGCATCTGATGACTTTAAAAAAGGCTTGCTAAATGGAAAAACATGTGATACTTCATCACCTAAAATGGAAAACATGTAAACAATTCGAAAATGTGAGCAAAAACTCAGTACATGCATTCTTGTATTGTAAAATGAGCACAGAAACATTGTTGATGGGTATCTGCTTTTGCAATTCATTTAGTTCACAATAACAATGAAAATGAAAGTAATATGAAACTGAATTGCTCATTATTATCTGGATGTGACCCCCTTGCAATGATATGATCCATACATAATTGTACACCTGCCAATCCGATCAAAAGTTGGTATGAAGCCGCGCGGTTAAATGATGGGCTGATGCCCTACAGATGACAACTGACAGGGTCACAAGTTAAATGAAAAATCACTATATAAACTGATTCATTGATAAACTCATTAAGAGTTGCAACTTGATAAACATGTTATGCTTTCTGAAGATACAGGCAATTGATGTACCTTGAGTCTTTAAAAAAAATGTCATTTGACTTGATAAAAGTCAGTTGTTTTATAAATATCATCTAACTTGATAAATATGTTCTGACTTGATAACACTTATGCATAATGAGGAAAGATAACTAGGCCTTGATTCTATTCCATAAATGTCATTGTAGGTATGTGTAGTCAGTAAATGATCCTTACTCGCATAATTGAGTAAGTAAAAGTATGCATAATAGAAATTGAGTAATTAAATTGTATACATAACTTGGGTATTTCAATATAACTTCAAAACTAAATTAATAAAAGTAATTAAATCCGATATATAGTAAATGAAAGTAAAAATAGACTGCAATGAGATGAATGAGATTACAAAGGAAAAGGCATTGATGGTAACAAATGGAAGAATGGTTTTTAACCTTTTCTGAGATAGGTTGCTAATATGGGTTTAAGGCTTGTTGATGTATAACTTGATTCAAAATAACACCGAGTACACTAGATTGGCTTGATAAATACATTTGATACATTCTGAATTGAGTAAGTAATACAGGTTTGAGGCTAAGAGAGATATATCTTGGTTCGAAATAGCACAAATTGCAATAACTTGGTCTGATAAATATGATTTCTGAGTGACAACTCTCCCCACTTCTCATATTTTATTCAGAAATCTATTAGATATAGAATTCCCCCCTCCCCCAAATGAATCATTGAACTCAATAGAAGCTATTAAGCTCACTAAACTTGGTATTTTCTTTCTAAAATCTATAAATGATTCAAAGCTCATAAACAAACTCCCAAATTGTATACTTGTCTTCTTCTTTCTCATTGATCAAGCTAAAAGATCCATGACAGTCCATGAATATTCATTTCCCCCTGAAATGACCTCACTTGACCCAAAATACACAACATGAATGCATGATCAATCTCACTCAATCTTTACTATTACTCTTTACACAATTATTCAAAATGCTTCCAAAACTCACCAAACTCAAAATACTCAACCAAAATTAATGAAATCTTATAGGAAATTCAAAAATAATATGGACAATCTACAATACAATTTTCTAAATTTTTCTCCAAGTATACGCTGCACAGAAATTGTAATGACCACCTAATTTGCACCAAAGCAGGTTAGTTCACTTTGAAAATTCATAACTTTCACCCTAGACCTCAAATGGAGATCTAAAACCCCAATATGAAAAGCTTAGGAACTATTGAAAAACGTTTATTTACAAAATAAAACATGATTTCTACAATAGGGTTCCCAAAATAGGGCTAAAACACAAGTGTGTTAGTTTTTGGCCCATTTTGCACAGTTTTGGTAAAATGACCATAACGTTTTCCACAGACCTCAGATTAAGGCAATTCAAAATCCATTTGAAATCTAACACATTGAAATATCTACCCACCAAAAATAATAGTTTTTCCATGGGCCGATCATTACCAATTTGATCCCGAAATCTGTCATGTTTTTATGAAATTTTCAGTCGTCACTATTTTAGCTTTTCCCTCTCTTTGCACGTAAATCCTCACTTGAGATCATTCCAAATCACAAAAAGTATCATCATAATCATCAATAAAACTAAAGATTACAAAATAAAATATAAATCAATCCATAAACATGGTTTTAACTTATGCTTGCATGAATATGATAAAACCCTAAACCCTAGCATGATTCAAGCTCATCTCCACCATGAGCAACACCAAAATAACTCTTATTTCTTATCAAAACGTCATGATCAATGATCACAAACATCAAAACAAGAATCAAAACTAAAATAGAAAATCAAAACCAATAAGATCAAGTTCAAGCCTACTCACTTTGAGCTTGGAAAAAGTAGAGATGGTGGTGAAGCTAGGTTGTTTTGAGAAGTGGGGATGGTGGCTAGTGGTACTAGGATGTCGAGGAGCGGGTCGGAGGCAACCAGGGCTGGCCCAAAAACACCAACAGCAGTAGCAAGTTAAAGGAAGGGGGCTGGCCATGTACAGTGAGAGAGAAGAGGGAGAGATGGAGTTTTTTGGTTGAGTGTTTGTTATGACTTATCTAACTCTTGGCTGAAATTTTATCTACAAAAGTGACTATTTAGCTAACCATGGTTAAGCTTAATCATGGTAATTAGTTAGGTTAATAAGCAAACTTGTTGGGCTTCAAATTGGGCCACAAAAAAGTTGGATTCGGGAATAAAACGCTTCGTAACAATAACATTTTTGCGAGTTCATTTTTGAGTAACTCAAAATTAAATTTTTGTAAGGTTATAATAATAATAATAATAATAATAATAATAATAATAATAATAATAAT
>JACYFF010031956.1:10324233-10336053 GCA_017589665.1 Selenicereus undatus | reverse complement strand
AATAATAATAATAATAATAATAATAATAATAATAATAATAATAATAATAATAATAATAACAACAACAACAACAATAATAACAATAATAATAATAATAATTTCTTAAACCATAATTATTGAGGCCTACTATTGATTCACACGATGTTTAATTAATCAACAAAACTTGAATTAACAATCAATGAAACTTGAATTGCAAAATGGGATCCAAATAAAATATTCCCCAACCGAGATGATTAAATACAATAAATGAAAGCGAAAAATTTCAATGACATAACGTAATTCCTTAAATATATAAATTGAGTGTAATTGAATTAATAAACATGATTGGGTTAAACAAATAACCATGAGTGATTAAATCTATAAACGTGATAAATTAAATGACTAAACATGATAAAATAAATAAATAAATATGATTTAAATAAATAAATACGGGTTAGGATCGGGTTATTACGCCGAAGATCTTGAATTCGAGACTTTTTACACCAAAAATATTCTCTTAAACGAAGGTATTCGTGCTTGGATGGCGGGTCAAGATCAGCCTCATAAGAAGAACGCCCATGTTATGGCAATTCCACCCAGAAGGTAATGGGTTACTCCTACAGGAAGTCCTTGTATAATGATCAAGGCTTGAGGCTGAGTAGCAGGAGCGACTTTTAATTTATGGAGTTGCAAGAAGCAATCATGTGTGGCCTTATCCATGAAGGAGGTCGAATTCATGGCTCTCTCGACAGCACCGCAAGAAGCTATTTGGTTGAAGAGGTTCTTAAATCACCTAATAGGTGAGGCGGATAGTACTAGTCTAGTACTAGTCTACTGTGACAGTCAAGCCACAAGGACCCTAAGTATCATAGCAAAACCAAACACATTGACACTAAGTTCAAGTTTGTCAAAGACATAGTCACATACAAGAAAGTGGATGTCAGTTATGTTTCTACGAAGAGTATGGTTGCATATCCCCTAATTAAGCCTATTACAAGAGATGTGTTTGTTAAACATACTAGGGCTTAAGGACTTAGTAGGTGTTAAATGTTCTTGACTTGTCTTTGTTCTGTTCTTTTTCCCACACATTCGTGAGTGATTGTTTAACATTTTCATTTTTGAAATAAATTTATCTGCATACATTAGTTAGGATGTTTGAATAAACATTCTTATTTATGATGCTTGTTGAGCATTCTTGAATGTGAAAAGTATGTCGGGCTAACTTGAGGCTAGCCTTCCCACACAGGTAACCGCTTCTATTGATTAGAGTATCCATGGGAAATGAGAAAAGATTTTAAGTAAAACTATTAGAAGGACAATTATGAGAACCTATTAACTTAAAATCATGAATGTCGCCTCAATAATGACAGAAGGTCATTGCAACATATGGGTAAGAATGAATCTTACCTAGTCTACCTCCAAAAGGCCAGATGTGAGTTCAAGTTAATGAGTAGATTTGAAAACTCAGTTTGGATAATATGGTGTCCACATATCATCGACACAACATTGTGGTTAAAAAAATCAAAAGACATATGCTCCATGGGAAATGAGAGAATGTTGTAGCACATGTTTCTTACCATGTATGCAAGAGATGATCAATGGGGCTAATATAAGTTAGATCTCTACTTATATTTGTGTGAGGCCCCATAAGGTTATGGCCTTATATTTGTACCTTCAGGACTCCAGTTAGTGGCTCAAGACTAGATTCAATGTTCATTATCTTAGTGTGTTGCCAAATGATCATGAATGATTTATTCTATCAGGACATATTAGAAAAACGCGTTAGATTTGGTTGAGAGTCTCGTGAGAACAAGAAGATTATTCTCAAAATCTCATTGTTTTTTATTCACTGGTGTAGCAGTTATGATACATGGGTCATAATTGTGAATATAAAATATGATGGTTTGATGAGATCAAAGTGAAACATAGATGTATAGCATAGATCTCTCACGAGTATAGGTCACACGGCGCATTTGCCAAGTATGAAGTTTGCGCAGAAGTAAAACAAAATAATTTTTTCTTAAGGTGGAAATAAGCACTCCCTTATGTGTGAGTGAGAGGTGTTGGACTTAGGGCATAATACATCTATAAGGGGTGCAAGTCTAATAGGTCGACAGCTTAAGTCACCTTAGAAACTCTAGTTCCTAAAAGGCGTTAGTTTAAGAGGAAAGACACATCAAAAACATTGAGTGTTCTCTAAAGTGAGTTCCCTGCACAAAACACTAGGGCTCTTAGGCTTTGAAATTGTAAAGGTTCTATGAATTGTGAGTTGCTTCCCCGATTGGTAATTCGAGCCAAGGGTCAATCGTATTACACTGCTGAATTAAGGAAAATTTGTTTACGCTTAATTAGTTATATTGATTCCTTCAAGTTGATTCCATAGGAACTCACTTTTAAGTACCAAGGTAACTAAACTACTCAAGCTAAGCAAACCAATTTAGAAGATTTAACTAAACACTAAAATCATGATTTAGAAATTAAATTATTAAAACACTCAGGTTCAAATTAACAACACAACTATAATAGGAAATCAATCATTAATCCTTTTCAAATTGCCCAAGCATGCAGCAAGAATAAATAGATTGATAATTAAAATCTATATCCTCTTTTAGGGGTCAGAAATTAATCTTAGAGCAATGGTAGCCTATTTTCACGGGACCAAATGTCAAAAATTATAAAACAATCAATTTCTAAATTTCAATTAAGATCCTAATTATTTTCTTATTAAAACCCTAATCGTACACTAAGTTACATTAGGCAAAGGTTTTGTCTTTCAACTTTCTCCTGAATTCGAATAAAAATAGACTAAGACTCTTTCAAGCAAGTAAGCATTGTAGAATTCAATAACACAAACAATAAACAAATTCTACTAGGGCTAAGCACAGTTGGCATTAGTCCCAACCCAACTTGGGAGTTTTAGCACTAAACATGATTATAATCACAACACAGTTATCACAAAACATCATGCTAGCAACTACCAAAAAAAAATTAAAATAGTAAACAATAGAGGGAGACTGAAGGAACAAACTCATGGGTTGAATAACAAAAGAAGTATAAATCTTCGAATTCACTAATAACTAGCCTCAAATCATTGTGCTTTAATATTGTTAGCGTCCTGATTAAAAGGTTGAAAGCAAGATGTAAAGGCGCGTCTCCAAAATAAACCACGAGTGTCGTTTAATACAGGAGCCTCCAACAAAACACAAAGGACACTGTTGTGCTTTTGACGACAATCACTCATGTCAAATCCAGTGCCTGTGTCTTTCATTGCAATTATCAACTTCAACCATGATTGTGGCATTGTGCACTGGCGACTATTGTCTCCTATTAGCTTCATTCTTCAATTATCATTCTTTAATTCTCGAATCAAGGCCAAAATATTTACAAATTAGAAATTAAACTAAATAAGCGAAAAAGAGGGAAAAAATAAGTAGGATAACCCAATCCTTAGATGTATCCAACAATAATATCAACAGAATGCAAGAGATCATGGGATGGAATACTGAAAACTAATAGAAGTTCAATAAGTTCCCATATTATTAATGACATTTGGGGGGGGGGGGCTCCAACTAGATTTCATACAGCCGTATAGGATTGTTAGTTTGCAATTTGCTATGGAAAGTAGGAAGGAGAAGGAGTGAGGAATCAAGATTTTTCACACAAATGAAATAAAAATTTTGTGTGAGAAAAAGTGCGAAAGAGTGGAAAGCAATTGAAAGGATTATGAGATGGAGAGTCTGTTCTTTTCGTTGATGAATCCTATTTCCCACTCATCACACTCCTTAACACCCCCCCCCCCAAAAAAAAAAAAAACACCTCATGCTTTCCCACTCCATGCCACTCCTTGAAAGCAACTACATCATCTGAAAAGTAGGGGTGATCAAAAATATTCGTAATCAATTACCTGCACCGAAAACCTACTATCCAACCTGAAACTGATTTTTTTTTCGGGTTATTGGTTTGAGAACGGTTTGGTCGTTTTGAGAGTTCAGGTACCCGAAAACCTAAAACTTTCTTTTTTATTTTTTCAAAAAAAAAATTATATGCCCTTCTTTAAAGACTTTGTAAGTCAAATATGCTCAAGCCCCAAGAAGACAAGTATTTTGAGTTCATTGTATGATGTTGTTTGGATTTCTAGGTCCTTTAAGAGACTTTGTTGCATCTGAACAGTGAGTTGGGCATGAATATAATGTTAATAAGCTTTTATGTCTTATAGAGGTGTGGAATTCTTGAAATGTGAATGGTGGTAAGGTATTGTGTGATATTAACATATTGAGTATTGAGTAATAATATCAAGTGCAAGTTGACATGACACGATAATATTTTATAACATAAATAGCAATAATTGTATTATAGATACAAAAAAAAATTATTAGGTGAAATAAAAAAATTTCGAAAAAAGTAGGTTAATGGGTAACCAAAAACCTGAACCAAAATTTTTGGTTACCCAAAAATTTCGGTTCAAATATAGTTCATCATTTTGTCAACCAGAAATTTCGAGTACCCTAACCGAAATCTCTTTTGGTTATGGTACCCGAACCATGAACACCCCTATTGAAAAGTATTTAATTTTTCAACCAATACTCTAACATAACTTCATTATTCATAAATAGGTCAATCCTAATATATACTTGAAGGCTCCATTGTTAAAGTAGTATCACCCTAGAGGGGGAATATGGTGATTAACAAAAATTAAAAACTTAAAACAAATTGAAAGACTTTGAACCAGGTTAACCACAGTAAACACAAATAAGCTTTTGAGTGCATAACTAATTATCAAAGATCTGAGCTAGAGCTTTTGTTAGAATATAAAATGAGGAAATAAGGGTGAGAAAAACATACAAGATTCACTAATGATGTTTGCCCTTCCAAATAGGGTTAGCAACTACCTCAGGTCTCTTTCCTTCCTATTTGAACTCATTTTCTTGTTCACTTAAGAGGGTATAAAATGAGTCCTAGACTCCACAACAAGTCAATTAGGTGCTTTCAAGGCCAGCCATTTGATCTAATAGATATTTTCTTAGATATACCACTCAACTAAGTTCTTTGAATTGAATCACTTACTAAGTACTATTCATTCAACACTTAGCTACCCGAATAAGTTTTTCCCAACTTACTTGTTACAAGTTCCCTTACAAAGTTAAGTCCTTAGAAGAGTGTTTTGTGCTCAAGCTTTGTATTCTTCTTCTTGCTTCATTTCATATTTATATAAACTTAAAAGTTAAATATGACTGTTGTAAATCACTTGGCAACTCTATGTTCAATTGGATTAGGCGTTAAAATAATCTTTAAAGTTGTCTGATTCCCATTTTGGTATATTTTGAATTTTCTATTCTTGGTTCTCTGTTAAGGTCTTTACTTGACTGTGTTTCTTGACTTGATTTAGGCGGTAGAATCATTTGCTAAACTTTGTTAATCTCAGCTCGATCAATCAAGCCAATCACATAATATACTTCAAAGATATACCAAAAATAGTTTTCACAAATGAAACATGGTTTATCTAAGCAATTTAATCAACCAATAAATCAACACATAATCTTTATAAAAATACATCAATCAATTAGAATCAATTCACCTTATAATATCTCAAAAGATACTTGATATATTCAAATGCAACAATCTCGTAGATAATTTTCAAACAAAAATAAACATACTTTAGGAAATGATTAAGTAATCAAACCAATTAAGATAATTAACCTAAGTGTACAACCAATGTTGTCATTTCTCAGACTATTTCTAACATATTAGCCACGTTAATCACATGTATAATTGATATGCTATCATTCAAACATGTATTTCACAGTTAGATAGAGTGACCTTGACAAAATACTACCAAAGATCAACTTATCTTGCACAAGCAAAGTTAGATCATAATACTTTTAAGTATATGTGTGTAGCACCATTGCAAATAATACAAATTACAATTTTGCTTTCATTCAAAATAATCAAAGTACAACTGCATTGTTACTTAGAACATACTTAGGACTTTGAGGGAGTCTACAATACCTTTTCGTTATTTGTTTCTTTAGTTACTGCATTGTTTGAGCCGCACAATTGAAATGGGTTTATTTTGTTTGAACCAAATAATTAACATGGGTGAATAACCAAACTATATAAAAGGTGTTTTGCTATCAAGAAATTAAAATTTGACCCTTATGTTAATTATATTATATTTAAAATTGAATGAAATATTTGTAATTTAGCAACATAAATTCTAAACTATAGGATATACAAAGAAGAAATAAAAATAAATATATTGAAATTTTAAGCAAAAATTACCATATTATAAAAAATTAAATAAGGGTGAGATAACACAAATTTTTACTAAATTTATTAATGCTATCAATGATAAGATCAAAAAACTATTTCCCATAACAATTACAATAAGGGTTTTTTAATCAAAATATAATAAATTTTTTATTTTCTATTTATTTTGTAATATAATTACAATATCTAATAACTTCAATGTTTTGGGGAATGTTTTATGTGTGTAATTACTTTTATTTCTTTTGGTCAAATTTGATAGGACAAGTTCATTTTATGCATGAAGGTTATCAATAATAATGACACTACCACTACTATTGCTACTATTACTACTACTACTACTACTACTACTACTACTAATAATAATAATAATAATAATAATAACAACAACAACAACAACAACAACAACAACAACAACAACAACAACAACAACAACAACAATAATAATAAAAAAAATTAAAATATACCTAAATTTAAAATTATAAAACTTTCACCTACTCTGTTTTCATAAATCTCTCTCCATTCCACTCTTCCCCATTTCCCACTCTAATTTTTCATCGAAAGGAACACACTTGAAAAGGAAATGAGTGAAAATGAGTGATAAATTCTCATTTCCCACCCAAAGGAACAATCCTTGAATGCATTAGGTGCTATAGATGGTCCCCGCCCACCTTTATCTATCTTAAGGCCCAAGCCAAGTCACAATTGTCTAGGCCTGTTTAGAGTTCAGGCTAAGGCTTATCACTTTGTGAGGAAGAAGGGGTAATGGAACTCATACACCTGGTAGGGTTAGAACATCTAACTTTAAGGTTAGCGGATGACTATTCCACAGTCTATTAGAGTATTTCCTTTAAACTATATATGTGTAGGTTTCTCACATGTAAAAGTAAAATTTTGAGAGTAGAAACAACCAATTAGCAACTCTTAGATACCCTGAGTTTTAGAGCAACTATTTTTTAGGTCTCCACCTTTTTGAAACTAATTTCAAGGCACCCTATGTTTTTGGACAATGGATCCAACATCCTTTTTCTTATTATTTTGGTCCAAAACTTTCAGAATTAAAAATTTTGACCCAATAGGTGGTATTTTTAGTAATTTTATTCACAAAATATGCTTGTGCTAAACAATTTAACCTCGTATGATGATTTTTCCTGTACTAGTTATTACAATCTATTAATCATATCATAAATATTATTTTTTTCTCTGATTATAAACCTATCATGCTTAGCAATGTAATAAAGTTTATTTAGAGAGTTTTGATTGTCACCTAAGCTTAGTCGGTGTTGGATCATGATTGTTCTCTAACTTCTAGTTTATCGAGATTGCTAATATGAACCACACTTCATACCCTAGTCCTAGTCAAGCTTTTATATTTTTAAGGATAGTGAAGCTTTCATTAAGAAATTATAACATTTAAGGCATAAGGTTCAATTAAAAAAATTCAATACTAGGAAATGTTTTTTATTGAAAATCGAAGGTGGAAATATTAATGAAAAGATTTGAAGATAGACTTAAATAGCTAAAGCTATAAAAGATTCTTGCTCATAGAGAAATGGAGAAACCTGACTTCTCTTCTGCTAAAGTATGCTGAAATGATCATATCCATTCAAAATAATTAGCTTCTCTTTTTTTTAAAAAGATGGAATACATAAGATATCCTAATAGTTACAGCACACACACTATTACATGATACTCTCATATGACTACAGTAGACTGTATTATTATATAGACTTGACACACTAACAAGATAATATGTAATGATGCAACGACTTTACATAGCGCTAAATGTTGACAAGAGTGGTGATCTTTATTAAGATTTTGTATGCCTTCATCATTAATAGTGTCTTCAAATCTATTTTTATCTGTCAGTATTCACTTTTGCAGTCCATTTTCGAGAACAAGAGATGCCTTGAATTCTATTGAAAATGATTATTTTGTTAGGATAATGACTATCAAAGGTAGTATTATTACTAAGCTTTTTGTAATTGATTACCATTTTAGGTTTCCTCTTTTTTTTCTTCAATATGATTTCTCAGCATTAATGTACGACCGGTATGAGGACTCTTACTATTCTTGGTCAATTCTTTATCCAAAAGCTCTTTGATTTATTTATCGAATTATTGGATATCTTGGTGTGTATATACTATTTGTTTAACTCAGATAATAGTGTTTAGATTTAATAAGGCAATTTTTGTAAATGTTTTATTTGAACTGTCAGTGATGAAGATCTTTCTCCCCATTTTGATCTTGCACTCATACTTCTAAATAGCTGAAATTTAATAGTAATTTTCCCATTCTCATGATTTTTATAACATTTTCTTATTGACTTTTGTAGTATTGTCAAAGTTAAGCTAGTTATCCAAGACCTATTAAATTTTATCTCCTATAGATTGGACTTCATCCTTTGAATTTTTTGCATTGAGATAGGACTTTCAAATTTTTCTGCTTCTATCATTGTTACATTAGCCTTTGGATGTATACCATTATCTAATTTGTAGATTATTTTTCCAAAAATTCTTAGTAGGCAGCCTCCTCTTTTCATATCCATCACAACTGTTTTTATCTTAAGAGATAGAAAATTCTTGACAAATTCATCTTTTAAGCATACATAATATCCAAGTCGGCAATTGAATCCCACTAAACTGTTACACAAATTGGTTTTGATTCATGCAATAATTTGATTATAAGACTTGGTATGCCAAATATCACATTATAAAGCTTAAAATCTATCTCTTTGTCATAGTACTATAATGGTGTGATTTGAACTTGGACACTTCTGGCATATGCCTGTATTTTCTATGCTTTTTATGCTTAAAGATATTTTCTCAATTAATGAGATTTACTTCTCCCACGTCAAATTTACAACCTTTTATCTCTAAATCCCCTTCTATCATTTAGTATATGTACTTACCCTATAAGTGAAAGACTTGTATTATAGAAATGACCCAATTTCCTCTTACATCTTTATTCTCATTATCTACTATAAACTCTTCTTCCTAAAGATCTCTGGGATTTATTGAGCTACTCTCCATCATATGACTAGTTTCTTCATAATTGCTTTCTTCATATTCATCTTTTATTACTATTTCAACAATTCCTTTGTTAATTCTTATTGCCAAATCTAGTGCCTCTTTATCAGCTCAAAATAGTCTAAGCTTACTAAAATTTCGATAAACTTGTTGTTATTCCTGTTTTTGCATTCACTTGTCCGCATGCCCAATATTTGTAGCTATTTTTTCTGCAGGACAATAAACACTTTTTCTAAAAAGTCTTGGCTCTTTATGGTTTGGCATAATATCTTTTCTTATATTTTTCTCCCCTTTGCTTGTTAAAGTTTTTCTTCTTATAAAATTTTCCTTTTATTCTCTTTTTAAGTTCATTTCCCCATTGACGTGGAGTACCCTAATAAGCTAGAAACTGCTTCTTCATTTTCTCTTATCTGTGGATGCCAAGGCATTGCACATTCAACCATTTTATTAAATAGAAAATTATAGTACCAAGGGTATCAATGCTACCTGCTTTTTCGATCCATGTAATGTATTTTTCATTGATTACAAAATTCATAGGATAATGTAATTTATCATAAAACATACCAAGATTGGTTTCATCATGTCCAATTTTGTAATAATATTGATTGAATTTAGCAATATAATTTTTCAGATACCTTATGTCCTAAAGCTCTGTATTATTAAACTTTCTTTTTCACTCTCTAACTTTTTCTTCATAGTCAAGTTTAGCTCTGATAAATTCAGTTTCGATTTCCTCATATGGATTTTTGAATGTGGCAGTTGATGTTTCCATCATTCTTAATCCTCTCTTACCTTTCTTATCTAATGAGTTGTATCAATCGGCTCCAGTGACATAAAAGCTATGTTCGATATAGCTTGGAAAATTTTCAGCAATCCCTGTGATATTAAAGCTTATGACACTATTATATCCCTCTTCCAATGTTCAAATATTTCTTCACTATTACGAGCTCCGTTAATGTTTAAGATGCAACTCATTTTGCTAATTGTGGTAAGGATAATTTCTTCAAAAGATGATATTTGCTTTGCGATGAACACAAAGAAAAAGTTGATCGTTCATCCTATAGGAACATATCTAAGTCTCATAACGTGGGTATCTCCTCTAGACAATTTACTAAACTCTTCAGTTTTGGAATTACATGGCTAACTAAATTGGATTAAAATATGTAGATATTAATGTGTCAACCAATTTCAATGAGATCCCTTTCATCCATCAATTTCCATATTTTCAACCATCAAATTTCTACATTTTTATCTATTTTTCTCCTAACTTATTCTAAAGGAATAACATCCATATTGTTTGATTTAATTGGGTGCATTTGTTGATATATTTCTTCTTCTAATTGGATATTATTTGTCTATTATCAGATAATACTTCTTCTTTATCCGCAATTGCACCATATTCTCGTTTAGGTCTTTTGGATTTTGTTTTTTGTTAAACATATTTTATAACTCCTCCAGATTATACTGCTTATATTCAATCCGTTTTCTCTTCCTCTTCCAATGATTTTTCAGAAGATTTTCCATTTTTTGATATTTATATCTTGCAAAGGAAATAAACTTTTGTTTTTTAGGTTTTAGAAATTATATTTATACTGAACGGAGTATTAATAACTATATCACAGTTTTCACTTCGTCTAACTTTGTCGATTAATGAAGGATGGATTACAAACAATTGTTTCTTTACCTCCTTGACTTTGTTCCTTATTTTTGCCAATTTTTCTTTTGTTCTAAAACTAAATTAGTGATATAGTTTAATTGAGGTGCTAATTAAGTATATCCCTTTGGGGTGTGCACAATAGGTGAATGATTTGGTGCGGTGCAAGTGGATGAAACTTCAAGCATTAAATACAATTTATTAACTTAATTAGACATTAATTAACCTAATTATCTTTGATGGCGTGGTCCTAATACCAAATAATAGAGGACTTCAAGTAATACTCATGAAAATAACATTACATGCACAAAATTAAACGAAAGTGAGTTTTTAAGGGTTGAAATAAAAAGTACAAATATAAAAAGTTATGGGCATTTTCACGTGAACTAAGTAGAATTAGACCTGAAGGCTAAATATTTAATAGGATACTAGCTAAGAACCGTGCATTGCCCCGAGATTAAATTTTTGAATAAGTAAATGGTATTTTAAAAGGATCGTTAAATAATTGTTGGGTCGACGTTAATAAGTTGATAAAAAGAAATAATGAGAATTTTAGTCTAAATCAAAAGAATTGGGGTCAGTAGCGTAAATATTATCACTACTTTTTTTTTTTGCATTAAGGCATTTTTTTTATAAAAGAAGTTTCAAGCATACAAGTTTTTTTAGTATGTATCCAAGCATTGCATCAGATTTGAATTTTTAAATAATAAAATGGATATTTTAAAAATAACTTTACATTATTATTAATGTCAACTCTCTACAGCCTTCACAGCAAAATTGTTTGTTATTTTTAAATTGTCTTGAAAATTTACACGTAACTGTGTATATATACATACCCACATACCTACATATATACAAACATACTTATACGTGCATATCTTTGGTTGGTGGGTT
>JACYFF010031956.1:10247131-10269197 GCA_017589665.1 Selenicereus undatus | reverse complement strand
TATATATATATGTAAAATTGATTTTAGCCACAATAATTGGGGCCAAGGAAAATGAACGCTAATCCGCTCAACTTCAGAAGCAGTCCAAGCAAAACTTAGCAAGGCATGATGAGAGACAACCCAGCAGCACGGAAGTGTCACCAAATTCTAGTCTCAATTGAATGTCAGCGTTGTTTCAGAAGAGACGGGCCACAGTTGTTAGTTGTCACAGGCGGTAAGGATTAAAGGGTCAAAGATATTGAGATGTCCAAAGTATGTGATGGTCACTTGTGTATAGGGATGGAAAGGGGTATGGTCAAAATGTTTCAAGGTCAGGTCTTAGTCCGAAATTGAAAAATTGAGACCGACACCCGACCTAAACCCATTTAACACCCCACAGAACTTTTTATGTAAAAAATAGCCAATACTAAGTTACTAAACGTAACTCCCTGTCTGCCATCCTCATATTCTATGTTCTCGCTGTGTCGCCACTCAAGTGCTTGTCCAGTAGCCACAGGGAGTCTGCATTTGCCTCCTTCCCACAAGTTGGCTACTAGATCTGATCCCTCAACTAGTCGCAACTCCACTCTATGATCATTTGTGATCGCTCTTGCATTCTCTCTCACGCCAAAGTCATGTGCTTCCGCAGCTCCTGGTACTACATCTCAACTCTTGCCGCCAACAATCTGACAATTCCTTGTGCTGCAAACTAGTAAGAGGATTTTGTCATTATATATTGCACCTTAAATGTTTGCTTTATATTAATGACAACATTTGCTGCCAGCCTGCCACAAATATCTAATAATATTTCTAACAATGTAGAGGATACTAGGACATAACGTATGCTAAGCTCTCCTATTATAAAAATGGTTTAGACCCGCTAAGAACCCGTGGGTACGCTAAACCCAAAGGGTCTAGGTATGGGTCCCATCTTCATAGACCCAATGAGTCTGAATCGGGTTTGGGCCCAGATCTAAAAAAAATAAATGAGTTCAAGTTAGGCTCGATCCATTGTGATCCCTGCAATTGTGTGTCAATTTGTCACTCATGAAAGACACATATGAGATCATCCAATCCTCTTCTCGCAATAAGACAACTGTGTATCCAGAGTTTAGAATGGATTGTGAATCCCTGAACGATTCTTTATCCAGTCCATCCATTGAAGATACAATCGGTCATGGTGGTAGTAGTCTTAAGGGTCTTCCGTTTAATGAAAAACACAACTGCCAAGCATCCTGCACAAATGTGTGTTGATGGCAGTACTTTTGTAATGGAGCATATGTAATAATGTACAGAGGAAAAATATGTAATTTTTGTATACCCTCTTAATATATACACACTGGCACGCTCTCCAATTAGGGCAGAGCTTTGAGTTACTCTCACATGGTATCAGAGCCACGAATCTGAAACCTAATTTTTCTTTTCTTCCTCTCCAAGAAATCCTCTCGTTGTGTCTCTTTCCCTCTCGAAACCCTAATGCCTCCCTGTTCGCCGCCGCACACATGTCGGATCCCTCCTCCCCGACCACCCCCTTGGCGGTCTTAGGTGCTTTGTCGAGTTCCTCTTCCCTTCTGCCGGCTCCAACCGATGACGTTGCTTCATGGATTTTCGTCTAGTGTTTATCAACCACCTGCGTTTGGTTCTGTCCCTTGGCTTGGAATACCTCCTTCGACCATCCCGTGGACTGTCCCGCCGCTCTACTCTGTCGACGGTGCTTCCTACAGCTGGCCGGGAGTCTTCTTCTCTCCGCCACCAACATCCAGTGCAGTCTAGCCGCTTGCCACTGACCCTTCCGTCCACCCCTGGCTGCAGCTCAGCGACAACCTTCCTCCTCTCCATCCGAATCTCTTTTCCTTGAACATTAAGAATTTTGTTACTACGGTTCTTAGTGCTGTGGAAGACACTCTTTCCTAGCGAACTCAGTTCATCTCCTTTCTTGTCACATAGCAACTAAGTGGGTTTTTTTATGGTCCTATTGAAACTCCCTTAACTTATATTCTTGATGTTCATGGTATTCAACATCCAAATCCCACATATTCTATGTGGCTTCGTCTTAACCAACTTATACATTCCTGGTTGTTTGCTACTATTTCACCTAAATTGTTGACTGAGGTCCATGATGTTATTCATTCCAAACAAATTTGGGATAGGCTTTCTCGGCGGTTTAATATTGCTAGTCTTGCTCAGGCTATGGATCTTCGTTGAACTTTAACTAATCTTTCGAAAGATCCTAAACAATCTATGGAGGATTATCTCCAGCAAATTAAGCACATTGCTGATTCCTTGCCTTTTATTAGAACCCCTGTCTTTGATATCGATCTGGTTTAGCTTACTTTGAGCGGGTTAGATGAGGATTATCACACCTTAGTTACTACTCTTTCTTATGGGTCAAATTTGATTACTTTTGATGATCTTCGTTCCAAGTTAATTCATTATGAGCAGCGTCTTAGGTTTCTAAAGTCAAAGGATGCTCTCTTTGTGCAACATCAATCTTTTACTATGTCTACTGAATCCGGTACTTCTAACCGCAACAACAATCGTCGAAAAGGTGGCAAAGGGAAATGGCACCACAACAACAATCAAACGGGAAATAAGAATTCAGGGGGTGGCAATTGTACTTCCAATTCCGTTCAGCAGCATTTAGTTTCCAGGAGCATGCCTACAAGAACTGCATCTGGTAATCAAGTTTTTTCATGGTCTAGTATTCAATGTTCATCTCCTTTTTGTACTAACATTGTTTCTACATGTAACAATTCATCTGAAGGGGTTCAAGGTTCTCACCCTAATACTATCTGTCAAATTTGTTTCACGCTTGGGCATACTGCTGTTGGTTGCCCCCAACGTTATACTCCCTCGCAATCCTCCTCTATTCCTGCCTTTGCTACCTTCAATGCCTCTTGTCCTCAAGAACGCCCTTCAATGCCTTTGCTACCGGATGAAGGTAATTTACTTTCTAAATTTGTTTACACTAGTCCTGATTGTGTTTGGTTGGAATGGATCTCTTCTTCCAATTAAACATGTTGTGTCTCATTATGTTTCTATAGTCGCACAACCTCTTGTCCTCAGGAACGCCCTTCATGTGCCTAAATTAAAGCATAATTTATTGTCTGTCAAACAACTTTGTTAGGATAACAATTGCATAGTTGTGTTGGACAATTCTTTTGTTTGTGTCAAGGACAAAACCTTGGGTAGGACTCTGGTGCATGTTTCTTCAATTGGCAATGTTTATCCTTTAGCTATTCCTGAGCCCTCTACTTCGGCCTTTGCTACTATTCTAGATCCTGCGACTTCTTGGCATCGTTGTCTTGGACACTGTGGAGCTTCGTTGTCTTGGACACTGTGGAGCTAGGATTTTGTCTTCTCTTCGGCATAGGAATTTAGTTTCATTTCCGAATAAGTTTCATGATCTTTGTAATTCATGTCGACTTGCAAAGTCACATCATTTACCTTTTAAATTAGTAGAACATCGATGTCAAACACCTTTGGAATTAATACATTCTGAACTTTGACAATCCCCTATCTCTTCTAATTCTGGATATCGATATTACATTTGCTTTGTGGATGATTTTTCTCGTTTCACTTAGGTTTATCCATTAAAGCGAAAAACAGAAGTTCTACCTGTTTTTTGTGCCTTTCAGAAATTAGTAGAAAATTTGTTTAATACCAAAATTAAAACGTTCCAGAGTGATGGCGGGCGTGAATTTGATAACACTTTGCTTGGTGCTCATTTTGTGGAAAATGGTATTTATTTTTGAAAATCTTGCCCCGACACGCAGGCACAAAATGTTATAGCTGAACGCAAACATCGGCATCTCAATGAGATTGCTCATGCTTTTCTCATTGAGGCCAACATGCCTACTAGTTTCTAGGTTGATGCAGTTCAATCTGCAGTTTTTGCGATCAATCGCCTTCCCACTCCCAACCTACAAGATTATTCTCCTTTTGAAAAATTGTTTCAACGTTGCCTGATTATAATTTTTTGAACACCTTTTGTTGTGCTTGTTACTCAAATTTTTCTGCCACCTCTTCTAATAAATTGACATCGAGGTCCAAGCTTTGCATTTTCTTTGGTTATGCCCCCCATTACAAAGGATACAATTGTTTTGATCCTCTAATGGGTCGTACTTATATTAGTCGACATGTTATGTTTCATGAACATATTTTTCCCTATTCCCATTTAGTTTAAAATTCTTCTTCAATGTCTGCTCGCAGTCCAGATTGCCTAGTTGCTCATTTTTGTTTCAGCCTCACCCCCACGGTTACCTCAAGTGGGTCTGGAGCTATTTCGTTGCCCGACTCCACTGCCCCCAGCCCAACCTTCCTCGGCTCAATCGCTTCGGCCTCCTCGTGCTGAGTCATCCCCTGTCGCGGGTTCCTCAGCCGAAAATTCTTCCCCTAGTCCCACTCCTTCTCTCGGCCTAAGCCCAACCTACACACTATCGGCCCAACCCATGTCCACACCTGACCAACCCATCCACCCCTCCTCACCCAATTTTCGCTCGGTCTAGCCGCAACCCTCTTCTTCGGCCCAACCTCTCGAGCCTTCTTCCTCTTCTCCTTTGCCTGTTCCTACTCCTACTTCCAGTGTCCCACCTCCTAATCATCATCCCATGATTATTCGTGCAAAAAGTGGAATTAGGAAGCCTAAGGTTCTTTTGTCTCTTGACACAGGCATTGTAGGTCTTGAACCTACTTCTTTTAAACAGGCATCAAAGGATCCTAAATGGAAAGAGGCTATGACTGAGGAATATAATGCTTTACTTACTAATGATACTTGGGAGTTGGTTCCGTCTCACTTGGGACACAATTTGGTGGGTTGTAAATGGGTTTATAGAGTAAAATTTAATTCAGATGGGTCTGTGAAATGGTACAAGGCATGATTGGTTGCTTTAGGAAATCATCAGCAAGCTAGCATTGATTACCATGAGACTTCAGCCCTGTTGTCAAGCCTCCCACTATCCGTCTTGTCTTATCTTTAGCTCTTACCTTTGGTTGGCCTATTCGGCAACTAGATGTTAAGAATGCTTTTCTTCACGGCAATTTAACTGAAGAAGTTTACATGCGTCAACCGCCTGGGTTTGTTCATCCTTCTTATCCTACTCATGCGTGTAAACTGTAGAAGGCTATTGATGGATTGAAATAGACACCTAGGGCTTGGTTCCATAAATTCAGCAGTTTCCTTCTGTCTCATGGTTTCACTTGTTCTCCTTTTGACACCTCTGTGTTTGTCTATCATAATGGATCTACCTCTATGATTTTGCTTCTTTATGTTGATGATATCATTCTCACTAGTAGTTCCATGTCTATCCTTCATAATTTCATTTCAATTCTCTCTAATCAGTTTGCACTTGGGTGACCTACATTATTTCTTGGGTGTTTAGGTGCTCTGCAATTCTCAGGGCATATTTTTGACCCAGCAAAAATATGTTCATGATCTCATTCCCAAATTTCATATGCATTCTGCTAAACCTGTTCGTACCCCTTCTCTATCTAGAACCACTTTGATCCTAACAGATGGAGAGTTGCTTGCAGACCCCACTGAATACAGAAGTATGGTAGGTGCATTGCAATATTTGAGTATGACGAGACCTAACATTGCCTATGTTGTTGATGTAGTTTCTCAATATATGCATGCTCCCCGTACTACTCACTTACACACTGTCAAGAGTATTTTTCGTTATTTATAGGGCACTTTGAGCCACGATTTGCAGCTTCGTCCTACAGCTCCACCTTCTATTATTATTGCCTATTACGATGCAGACTGGGCAAGTTGTAAGCATTCTTGCCGTTCTACAACAGATTATGTAGTGTTCTGTGGCCCTAATCTTATCTCCTGGCGTTCTAAGAAGCAACCTACTGTTTCCAAGTCGTCCATTGAAGCGGAATATCATGTGTTTGCCTATACTGTTGTTGAAACCATCTGGATAGGAAGCTTCTCCATGATTTGTCTATCCATATCTCTACTCCTACTAGAGTCTATTGTGACAACAACAGCGCTTCCTACATGGCAGTTAATCTAGTGCAACATGATCGCAGCAAGCATATAGCAGTTGATTATCATTTTGTTCGTAAGCGTGTTGCACATGGTGATCTTATCATCTGTTATATTCCTACTAAGTTTCAGTTAGCATATATTTTTACAAAATGTTGTCTTCTAAGTTGTTTGATTTTTTTAGGGATAATCTGTTAGTACGTTCTCCCCCCAGATTGAGGGGGTGTAATAGTGTACAAAGGACAAATATGTAATTTTTATATTCCCTTATTAATATATATACACTGCTAGGCTCTCCAATTGGGGCAGAGCCTTGAGTTACTCTCACAATATGGAATAGGGTGAGAGACTTAGCTCTAAAGTAAATGACATGATTTTCTTGGCAAAAATAAGGTCTATATTTATCAGGTAATTTACATTTGGGTGCATCGATTTTTGGAATAATCATTTAGAAGACCGGCTTTTCAGAAACTTCACTGCCAGGATTGTTGAGTTTTTGTGCTATTTACATTTGGGGGACAAATCACTATTTAAATAAATAAAAATTTATTTTTAAGTCCCTAAACTTTTCATATTTGCAAATCTACCCTGAATCCTGAAAAACCATGAATCCTGAAAAACTTACTTTCGAAAAATTTTAAATTGTGTTTGTGGTTTTTTGCTCACTAATAAATCTTGACGTCGTCTTTCATCTACTATCAAAACCACGTGCACAAAAATAACTAAGATAATTAAGCTAACTAATGACTAATTAAGCTAATTAACTGTGATTAATGCTTGAATTATCAACTACTTGCCCTGGTCCTAATTATTCACATATTGCTCACTCATCGAAAGGTAATACCTCTTTAGCACCTCAATTAAACTACATCACTCATATAGTTTTAGAATTAAAAGCAAAATTAGCTAAAATTAAGACTGAACTGAAGGAGCTTAAAAATCAGTTAACTGTTGTACATCTTTATCTTATTAACGAAGTTAGACATAGCGAAAAAGTTACTCCTAGTATTAGTACTACTTTTCAGCATAAATATCCTTTCCAAAACCCAAAAAATAAGATTCTATTTCCTTTGCAAGAGATAAAAATTCAAAAAGAAGTACGAGAACAATTTGGTGAAAAATCGATTGAAAAGAAAGAAAAAGGAGATGGAGTGTGAACAATATACTCTTGAAGAGCTACAAAAAATGTTCAAAAAAGAACAAAATCTGGAAGAATTAAACAAAATCATTGGCGCAATTAGTGATAAACATGAAGTTTTATCTGATGATAATGAAGAGACCAATAATGTCCAATTAGAAAAAGAAATATATCAGCAGATGAATCTGATTAAATTAGAAGATCTCAATGTATTACCATTAGAAGAAATTAGGAGAAAAATTGATAAGAAATATGGTAAAATGAATATTGGAAATGAAATCAATAAGATTGGAGAGGAAATCGACCTATATGAAATAGAAACTAATCTAGTTAAGAATGTCGTTCCTAAACCTGAAGAATTTGGTGAACCATCTAGAAGAAATACTCATTTCTTAAGACCTAGGTACGTTCCAGCAGGGTGTACAAGTAATTTTTTCTTTGGGTTTATCCTAAGGAAAACCACGATCTATGAAGAAATTGGCCTTACCCCAATTAACCAAACAGGATATATCTTAAACATTGATGAAGTCCGTAATAGAGAAGAAATATTTGAGCACTGCAAAAGAAGAATGAATAGTGTCTTAAACCTAAATACTATAAGAACTACAGCAAACTTCCTAAATTATATCGAGCATAGTTTCTCTGGCACTGTAGCTGACTGGTATGATTCATTAAGTGAAGATAGTAAAAATACAGTAAGAGTGATGGAAACACCAGCTGCTATGTTCAGAAATTTGTGCAAAGAAATTGAAACTGAATCCATCGGAGCTAAACATGACTCTGAAGAAAAAGAAAGACAATGGCAAAGAAAGATTAACAATATAGAACTTTGGGATATGAGATATCTAGAAAATTATATTGCTGAATTCAGTCAATACTATTACAAAATTGGGTATAATGAAACAAATCTTGGCATGTTCTATGACAAATTGCCATATCCTATAAATTCCATAATTAATGAAAAAAATACATGGCATTGCTTGAACGAACAAATGTTATTGATACCCTTGGTTCAAGAATTTTCTATTTACGAAAATGGGTCAATGAACAATGTGTTGATCTTCAAAAGCAAAAGAAGATTAAGAAGCAGTTTTGAACTTGTTGGGATTCATCTCACCAATGGGGAAAGGAACTTGAGAAAAGAAGAAAAAGAAAATTATATAAGAAAAGGAGCTTTAACAAGCAGAGACGAGAAAAATATAGAAGAAAATATTATAACAAACCAAGTCCTAAAAAACGAAGATTTTTAGGAAAGCTGCTTATTACTCTGCAAGAAAAAACAACTGCAAATATTGGGCATTTGGAGAAGTAGGGCATTATGCTAATGAATGCAAAAATAGGAAGACTAATAAACTTATTGAAACCTTGGGAAGCCTAGATTATGTTGAACTAAGTGAAGATGAGGCAGTAGACCTACCCCTAAGTAACAACAAAGGAATTGTTGAAACTATATTAGTCAATGAATATGAAAACAGTGATTATGAAGAAACAAGTCATACCTTGGAAGTAGCTCGGTTAGCCTTAGTGATCTTCAAGAAGAAGAGTTTGTTGTAGAGAATGATCATGAAGAACTCAAAGGAGGTTGGGTTCTTCCCATAATCCAAAAAGACATGATCTATAACAAATCCATCCTTCAATTAAAAAGCAAATACGTATGTGAAATGATGTAAGGAGATCTTGAGATAAAGGATTGTGAGCATGACGTTGGGAAAGTTAATTTCATTAATTGGAAAAATATCCTTAAGCATAACAAAGATAGAAAATATAGCTATATCCATGTCGGAAGTGTCCAAGTTCAAATCACTCCATCACAATATTATGGTAAATATATTGATCTTTACACTTTACTCTGTGATATTAGGCACACCAAATTTAACAATCAGATCATCATAGTGATAAAAACCAATTTATGTAATGGGTCGGTATGTTTTAACTATCGACCTGGATATTATGTGAGTCTAAAAGATAAATTTGCTAAAAACTTCCTATCCCTTAAGATAAAAACATTCGGGATGGACATGAAAAGAGGAGGATATACTTTAAGGATATTTTGGAAAGTTATCTACAAATTAGATAATATGATAGACCTTAAGATGAAGGTGACAATGATAGAGGCAGAAAAATTTTAAAGTCCTACCCCTGTGCAAAAAATCCAGAGGATTAAGTCCAATTCTCAAGAGATAAAAATCGATTGTTCATGGATATATAGTTTTGCCAATCCTACAAAGATCAATAAGAAAAATATAATAAAGATTGATGAGGAACGTAAAATTACCATTAAACCCCAATTATTAAGAAGTATGAGCACGAGGTTAGATTAGGGAGAAGGATCTTCATCAGCTAAAGAAGAGCTTAAAGAAAATGATACAATTAGTATGACCAGTGAAATAAGTAGAATGAGTTTTGAGGCTATAAGACCCAGTGTAAATCGAATTATGAGTCTAGATCGAAAGGTCATTGGGTACAAAACAAGAACTGTTAGTGAACTCATTTATGAGGATGAATTATTTAAAAATACGACTATGGAAATATGCTATGAAGCTACCAATACGAATCCTAATAGCATCTACATCCCAATAAAGGTATATTTAGAAGGATATAATAAATATGAACTGTGTGCTTACATAGATAGTGGTTGTTCTGAATGCTTTGGAAAATATCATTATTTCCTGAGTTTATGTGGAAAAGAGCTAAAAAACTTCTACAAGTAAGGATAGCTGATAATAGTGTTATAAGCCATAATGCAACCATAGAAGGATTATCCATAGAATTAGGAGGAGTTCAATATATTATAACAGTTCTATGGGCTACTGATCAATCTTCTCATGATATGATTATTGAAAATACTTTCCAAAGATTATATTCTTCATGCACCTAGACCATAAGCCAAATAATGTTTACAATTAATAGTCACTCAGTTCCTTTTGAAAAATTAAGTCAGGCTTACACTCATCAGAAAATTGAATTTACATGCAGCCAGCATGGTGAGAAGGTAATGCCTGCACAACGAGAAGTAGCACTAGTAATCTCATTACTTGAGTTATCTATTAAAGAGCAGATTGTTGAACAACAAGAAAAATTATGTAAAGAACTCTACTCTGACAAACCTCTAAAATTCTGGGATAAAGATAAAATATTTGCTAAAATCACTTTATTAAATCCCAACACTATCATCCGGGTTAAACAAATAGTGTATACCCTCCAGGACATTCAAGAGTTTAATGAATAAATCAAAGAACTTCTGGATAAAGGATTGATTAGAAACAGTAAGAGCCTTCACAACGATCCGACTTTCATGCTAACAAATCATGCTGAAGAAAAAAGAGGAAAAACTAGAATGATAATCAATTATAAAAAGCTTAATAATAATACTGTCTTTGATGGTTACTATATTCCTAACAAAATAGTCCTTTTCAACATAATTCAAGGGGCCTCTTGGTTCTTGAAAATGGATTGCAAAAGCGGTTATTGACAGATAAAAAAGAATGAGAAAAGTATTCATTTAACTGCATTTAGTGCCCCCACAAGGACATTATGAATGGATAGTAATGTCATTTGGTCTTAAAAATGCACCGCAAATATTCCAGAGAAGAATGGATAACATATTCAAATACCATAATCATTGTTGTTTAGTTTACATTGATGATATCCTTGTCTTTTCCAAAACCATAGAGCAACACAAAGATAATGTCTTGGCTGTCACCCAAAACATCAAAAAGATGTGTAAAAATCTTCATGTTCTTAATTTACCTAATGAGGGAGATGATTTAATTCTCGAGACAGACGCCAACAATGAGCACTGGAGTGTGGTACTCAAAATCAAATAGGGAGAAAAACTGTACAAATATTACAGTGGAAGTTTTAATAATGCAGAATGTAACTATCCCACTATTGAAAAGGAAATTCTTACAGTCATAAGAGGAATTAAAAAATTCTTAATCTTTTTAGCCTCAAAACCTTTTCTTATTCGAACTGATTGCAAAGGAATACTTGGTTTTGTGAAAAAGAATTTATCAAATATGCAAGTGCAAGGGTGACTCATGCGTTGGCAATTATGGCTTAACCAGTTTTCCTTCTCTATTGACATATATAGGGATCGAATAACTCTCTAGCAGTCTAACTTGAGAACTCGCCAATGGTGATCTTCAAAGCCGACCTCCTGCCAAAAAAGGAGGGGATCCTTAATGAAATGTCATTCCTACTAGAACGGGTTACGCCTTCTAGTAAAGTCCTAATTGATAAACTAGAATTCCATACAAAAAGTAGATCACGTTTTACTCTACTTTCTACTACCTACCTGATAGCCCAAAGATTTTCCCTTCTAGACTTACAAATTAGTTACCTTCAGTATCCTTATGATATACAAGAAAAAATAAGTTCTTATGTTCAAGAAAACTGGTTCAATGAGTGGTATGCAGCTTGCATCGACTTTTGTCATCATTATTCATATGATATTTGGGAGTCTTGGAGTACAACGATCTATTTTTCCAACAGATCTGGAGTTGGTGGTATTTGTTTCCTAGCAAATTCATTATCTCTAAATGATCCTATCTTTAAAGCATGGAAATACCGGATGGTACTTTACTTCATAGAAATCCCACATCCAAAAGTTTAATTTTTCTCAACCTTAACTAAATTCCAACAATACATGTTCAAAAGGATCCATTGGATTCTTACGTCTCTTGAGGGTTCAACAAAAATTCCAGTTCGCAGATGTCTAACTTTAGAGGTTTATAGCGCTCTAATTGAATATGAAAATGGAAAAGCCAAACCAGCTCATTATTTTGTCCAGATCGTTGATTGCGACAATCTCAGCGATCAACGACAAAATTGGATTCATGAAAATTGATCCTACTTTATCAAGAGCCATTAGATTTTTCAACATTTATCATCAATGTTGGGCATTAATCGAGCAAGGAAAAACATTAATGCATTGTGGAAACACTACTTCTGCCTATAGTAATGAGTTTTAAGATTACATGAAGGTGGAAGGTGCAGAATCAGAAGATATTTTTTATTACCTCTTTGATGTTGGAGCTGGAAAATTTGTATCAGAAAAAGGGGAAAACTATCTCCTTGAATTATTTGAAGAATGGAATCCAGGGCATCATAAGCAAATTGATGAAGATTTTGATGATTACCCAGATAATGATGGTCTGGAAGATATAATTGGAGATGAAAGCATGCACAATCTCAATAATGATGACTAGTCTTGTCATCATTAAAAGTTCTAAAAAGTGGCTGCTCCATTATTGTACTATTTTGACCTGTGTCTGGTCTATAAAATAAAGTGTGTACTGTAGCCGTCAGTGCGTGCTGCACCTATGTGAAAATTTTTATGTACTGTAGCCATTAGGGCATCTTATATACCCCCATCTCCTCTATAAATAGAGAGGTCGGGTACTGAAAAGGGACACGATCATTTGAGCATTCTTGAGCAAAAGAGAAGTTGGGATTCTCCATTTCTCTATAAGCAAGCATCTCTAATAATCTTAGCTTAAGTCTCTGTTCCAACTTTCCATTGTAATATAACCACTTTCAAGCTTTCAATAAAGGAAGTTTCCTAGTAGGGAACGTTATTCAATCGAACCTTATGTCTTAAATATTATAGTTTCTTGATTAAAGTCTCACTATCCTTCAAACTATAAAACTTGATTAGTGACTATGGTATGAGGTAGGAAACGAAAAAGATCTGCGTTATGCTTGATCTAAGGAATGTATGATCGAGATTAACAATTTCTGTAAACTGAAAGTTAGAGGAATACTAGGGTCCAACGCCGACTAAGTTTAGGTAACGATTGAAACTCTCTAATTAAGTTTTAATTATTTTTGCTAAGCATGGTGGGCCTATAACCACAGAAAGTATAATATATAAGATATAAGTAGTAGATTGTGATAACTAGTACCAGTAAAGTCATTATAAGAAGTTAAATCAAGCATATTTCGTGAAAAAATCCTAAAAATAGCTTATTTTCATAGCTAACCTCTTCCAGGGGCTTTTTTGCAATTTCTAAAAGTTTAAGGATTAAATTATAAACAAGCTCCAAAAAGTCACTACCAAAATTGGAGGTACCAAAGTGTAAAGATTTTCAAAACCAGTTCTAACGTGTGAATGCGCTAAAACTGGAGGTACCAAATTGTAAAATTTTCGCCTTTATCTCGAAAAGCATATAAGATACTCATGCTGGGAGGTGAGTTAAAGTTTACTCGAAGTTGTTGAGCAACTTATAGGAATTAAGGCAATAGTAAAGAATCAAGGCTCATTGTCCAGGGATGCATCTGCTTCCATATGTGACCATGACGAGTTCAAGAGCTGCAACAATGGAGTCTTCTACTATGCACAATCTTTGCTTTAGGATGTTAGTAGATAATATCAACAACAGCAGCAACAATAACAACTTCTCTTAGTGCAGGTCTTACGTATGTGGGGTTTGGGGAGAGAAAAATAATGTCAGCAAGTGCTTATCTTTTTTTGGGGGGGGGGGCAAAGAGTCGAAGCTATAGGAAGAATCAAGGAATCTCGAAGAAGGCTCATTAATAGCTACACATGGAGCACCAATAAGACAACATAGGTTGGCGAATCAAGTAGTCTTATCTTTTTCAAAACTGACACTTTTGTATGGTGTAGGGATAACAACATGAAAGGTAAAATGTAAATATAAAGGGGTCATCTACAACATTATATTATCATAAACAATATACTTGTCTTGGATAGAACTAAGCACAATATAGAAATCCTTTTGGAAGCACAGGCAATCAAGATGAAGAAACGAGCTATTGCACAATCGGCTTATGGTGGTGCTCCACGCATACCATTTGCATATAACAAAATTTTGCAACCAAAGGATGCCATTATAGATAGTCAGAGTGTGTGCCTAGGGCTGTAATGAAACTGAAGCAACTTGATGTGCCCTCCAGTCTAGTTTAGTCAAAGCTCGATTCAGTCTTGAGTCAAACTCAGCTCGAGCTAAGCCCCAAGTCTAGCAAGACTCGGCTCGGCTAAGTTTGACTCGAATTTGCTCAATTAGTTTTTTTTTTCCCCTATACGTTTATGTGGAGAGTAAGAAATTACCATTAAGATCAACAAAATTTTAATTCAAAAATCTAGAATTTAGTGTGGGTTGTAGTCTTAAATTTGGAGAAAAAAAAATTAAAGAATACCAAGTCAATCCAACTGAGCTTCGAAGCAAGCAATCTGCATTCAAGTCGATCCAACTAAGTTCTAAACCAAGCATGAACTTTATAGGCTCGATGAAAGCTGAGTCAAGCTCTAATCGAGCTTTTATCTAACCAAGTCGAGCACATTTTTAACGGGTTTTCCAGACGGAATCCATAAAAAATTTAGACGGAAGCAGGATTTATTGTCATAATTTTTGATGGTATCCGTAAGAGAAAACCGTCAAAAATGATCTTCAATCTTGAAATTTTAGAATTTCCAACTTATGCAAAGCTGAACAACGTGAACAAAAAAATTAGCAAAATTTGTGACATAATTTTATCACAAATTTGATAAGGTCATCAATTATTAAAATGCAGTAGCATTAGCATTGTTTTAAAGTACCTAAATAGTTCCAATATAAGTTTAAGAAACATAACAAAAATAGTTCAACACTATAACATCGCAAGACAATGGACCAACGACAAATATAATATAAATATAACTCCTTATGGGAGTCATCACCCAAGTCAGTTGTGTTCGCCTCATCAACATCATCATCAACGTCATCTTCATCATTATCTTCTGAAGGGGTCGTATCTGGAAGTGCCGTTGAGGGCCCTGCTTGCTGACTCTTGAAGAACCTCTAGAGCTTGCTCATCTTGCTCTTGACCTTCTTCTTCTCTCGCTATCTCGCTGCTCTTTCTTAAGCTTGCTCATTTTGAATTTTAGCTTCCTTCTTAGCCCATTGATTGTTAAATTCTACAGTGAGCTTCACCCTCACATCATTCTCAACATGTCGTTTCATTACACATTGCATTTCATTACCAAGTCCAATACCAAAGGCCCATAACAAATCTGAATTACTAGAGTAATTTAATCACAAAACATATCAATTTATTTCCCTTAAAAATCTCATAAATTCTCAGTGAATAAACTCCAATCAAATACTAGCGTAGAGTACGTTTTGCAAAATTTTCACATATTTAGTTCATGAACTTACTCCTCCAACGTCCTCCTTAGATCTGAATTTCTGAGATTTGTTTCTTTACCAACTTCAACTAAATGCGCATACAAAGCAAACAATTACTACCATCATTTTTAACTAAATTCATACAAAACACACAATCACTTATTTATAACTTCATACAAAACACACAATTACTCATTTGTAAACTAACTAGTTCATAAGGCTAAAAATCACTTTAGAATTCATGAAATAGAGGGTGAGGGGCTGGAAATGTTTGATACAAACCTGCACAGATGGCCGAAATGTTCGACGTTCACCGGGCAAACCATGATCGTCCAGTCACCGGCCAAACGCCACAACTGGTTGGGTCGTCCCCCACTCCTCCAACTGCTAAGCGCTCCATCCCTCAACCGCCAAAGCCAACACACGAACCCTCACATGTGGCCTCTGACCCAGAATGTTTAATGACAGCCGATGTCGCCCCACCCCTTCGACCAATATGGAAGCAAATATTTATTAAAGTGCCCAGATCTAGTTCTGGTAAGGTTTAATGAGGAAGATGAAATGCCCACGCTGCGAATACAAGCAGACTCTACTTGAAGAACTCGCTAACAGAGGAATAATTTTGTGGATTGAAGAACAAGGGTCTCACGTCACTTCTTATTTCCTCAGAGAGTTACAATTTGCCTTGCCTTTGGTCATATTCACGCAGGCCTTGTTTCTCATCCTGATAAGAATCCTAAATTTACCTAACTTGGGCAATCAACCCCTAAAATCAGGGAGAAGGATAATACAGCATCAAGAAAGAATAATACAAGAGAATATCACAAAAGTATATCACAAAAGATTTCTTCCGTGATTCGGTCAATGGTCAACACTTCCCCTCAAATTGGTGCATGTAAGTTGACCATGCCCAACTTGCTTCATAAATATTTAAATTTCCGGTTCCCAAGTGCTTAGTGAAAATAACTGCGGGTTGTAGCTTGCAGGGAACATATGAAAGAGTGAGCTCACCAGCATGATACCGTTCACGAACAAAGTAACAATCAATCTCCATATGTTTAGTGCGTTCGTAGAAGACGGGATTTCTAACAATGTATAATACAGCCTGACTATCACAAAATAACTTCATGGCCTGATTGCGGAAAACTCCTAAGGAGGTAAGAAATGGCTTTAGCCATATCAATTCACTTGTAGTTGCAGACATGGGTCGATATTCCGCATCTGCTGATGATCTAGACACCGTAGTTTGTTTTTAGTTTTCCAAGAGATAGGAGAGGCCCTGATTGTGACTAAATATCTAGTCAATGAGCGTCTCGTTAATGGGCAAGCTCCCAAATCTGAATCACAATAAGTAGACAGCTATAACTCACTATATGCCTGAAGCAAAATTCCACAATCAGGTCTACCCTTAATATGACGCAAAACTCGGCATATTGCAGCCATGTGCTCTTGTCGCGGCTTCTGTGTGAATTGGGAGAGAATATGCACTGCATAGCATAAATCTGGGTGAGTGATCGTAAGATAAATTAAGTAGCCCACAAGACGGTGATATCGGTTAGCATAGATCAAAGGTAACCTAGTAGCCAACCCAAGTTTATGGTTTGCCTCCATAGGAAAAGCACTGGCTTTGGAACCGAGAAGACCACATTTATCCATACTTTCCAGCACGTACTTACACTGACTCAAGAATAATCCCTCGAGGGCCACTTCAATGCCAAGAAAATACTTGAGAAACCCAAGATCCTTGACGCTGAAGCAAGTGTCCAAATAATTTTTGAAAACGGCACAAGCACGTGAATCATTCTTGTTAGGATGATATCATCAACATACACCAAGAGGACCATAAAAATGCTCCCTTCCCTGCAGGTGAAAAGAGAGTAATCTACATATGAATGAACAAATCCACATTCGCGTAACTTGCAGGAATGTTTAGGAAACCACTGCCGGGGGGCCTGCCGAAGTCCATACAGGGATTTCGGAAGACGACATACTTTTGTTGGAGAGCTACATGTAAAACCTGGTGGTAACTTCATTTACACTTTCTCATCTAGATCTCCATGCAAAAACGCATTGTTGACGCCTAACTGATGTAATTCCCATCCCTTGGAAATTGCAACTACCAGAAAACATCGTACGCTAGACATTTTGGCGATAGGAGCGAATGCCTTATTGTAATCAAGGCCCTAAACTTGATGGTCACCACAGATGACAAGTCGTGCTTTATATGTTGGACAGTGTCGTCTGAATTATATTTCACCTGATACACCCATTTGCAACTTATGGATTTCTTGCCTTCTGGAAGGTCTTGGAGAACCCATGTGTCGTTTTTCTCCAAAGCTCGAATTTCTTCTTCCATGGCTGTTCTCCCTTTTGGATCCTTGGCCGCTTCATGATAATACCTAGGCTCAACTATCTTGACAATGGCAACTAAGAAAGCTTTATGTGAATCAAAAAAATTAGCACAAGTGATATAATTTGCTATGGGATAGGATGTACTTGAGGAATCATCCTGAAGCAGGTGTGCGAGTGAGAGAGGGTCCTTTGCGCTCAAAGTATAGCAAATATAATCCTCAAGGTGAGCTGGTGTGTGTCTGGCCCGCAAAATGCACACAGAACTGCGGTGAGATGTATGAGGGGATGCCATGTTAGGTTGCAATATGTCTGGTTCTTCGAGTGCTGCATCAGTTTGGGGAACAACAACTACACCCTGGCCCAATTCACCCCCCCTTTCTGCCTGGTCCAAATGGCTTTCACATACATGGCCCATCTCGCTTCCCTTCTCTGTTTCTTCCCTTCGTGTATCCTGCGAGGAAGCGAAGTCCAAGTCTTCTAGGCTCTCTACTGCTGAACTCCTCTATTTTGCTTCCATCCGCGGTCCATGTCTCTGTTTTTGGGCCTGGCCCTGTTGCTGCATCTGTATGGACAGCCATTGATGCCATCTCATGTCCTCCTCGCCCGCCAACTCTCTCAGCTCCACGCCTTGGCCTTCCATTTCTTCCTCCTTGGCTTCCTCTTCCATGGCCACGGGTCCCCTAACCAAGTGGGTACTCGATCACCTCATAACACATAGCTTCTTCATGACCATATCTTCCACAGATCTTGCATGCTCCCTTTTCATACACAGCGCCTTGTGCCTTTATTGCGAATGTCATGGTTGTCTCAGTTTGAATATCTCGGGCAATCATCACCTTCTTCTAACTCTCCTTTTGTTGTGTCATATTGAATATCCTGTCAAGCGATGGTAGTGGATCAATCGCCAATATCTAACTCCTTAATGTTGAGTACGAGTCATCATTTAACCCCATCAAGAATTGATGGGCCTTGTCCGCCTCGTACATTGCCACAAGTTTACTGGCGGCTCCACATTTGCAACCCTTGCAAGTGCATATGGGCACCTTCACAAGATTGGATAATTCATTCCATAGATTTGTTAACTTAGAGTAAAATTCACCGACCTCCAAATCACCTTGCTTACAATTAGCTATATTACCTTTTAATTGATGAATTTTCGGAGTATTGGCCATAGTGTATCGTTTCTTCATATCATCCCACTTGACCTTAGTCGTGTCCGAGTAGGCTACGCTCATGCACAATTTCGGGGTCTATGACATTAATCAACTATGAACATAACATGGACTTCGTCATATCCCAAGCGTTCATTTCGGAAAATTCATCTCCGTCCTTTGTTGTCGGTCTTTCTAAGGTCCCGTCTATGAATCCCAGTTTGTTTTTAGCTTTCAAGGCTGTTCTTACAGCCCTTTCCCACAAATCATAGTTCTTTCCGTCGAACACGACCGCCTTTATCATCACACCGGGTCCTTCCGATGGATGAATGTAATATGGCGAATGAGGTTCGACTACGAACCTTGTCTTCCCTCCACCGCTCATGATGTAACGTGGTCAGAATAATCCTCACGGCAACAACTCTGATACTATGAAGAACTTGTTAATGGAGGAATAATTTTGTGGATTGATGAACAAGGGTCTCACGTCACTTCTTATTCCCTCAGAGAGTTACAATTTGCCTTGCCTTTGGTTATATGCACGCAAGCCTTGTTTCTCATCCTGACAAGAATCCTAAATTTACCCAACTTGGGCAATCAGCTCCTAAAATCAAGGAGAAGGATAATACAACATCAAGAAAGAAAAATACAAGAGAATATCACAAAAATATATCACAAAAGATTTCTTCTGTGATTCGGTCAACGGTCAACAGTACTGCATGCCCCTTAATTTATTAAAGTTTTTGACGGGACTTCTAATGAATACTGTCAAAATCAGTATAAGTTGCTGGAATCTTTGTGCAGATTCCGACAGACCCATTAGAATCACCTGTACCCCGTCAAAATATTCCACCGTTTTGACGGGTACCGTCAGAATACGCACAGTAACTTTATTTTTGACCCAGTATTTAGTCAAAATGCAATAAACTTCATCAAAATTCACTTCGGGACATGTGATCATAGTATTCTTGTCAAAATCGTATCTTTTCGTCTAAATTTCAGTCACGCATTTTGACAAACCAAACTTCCCTCAAAATTAGACATATATCTTGTAGTGAGAAAAAAATCTGAATGTTTTTAGAAAAACTAAATAGAAGTCATACGTTAGCTATGCAAGTTGTGTCTTCGGCCACGGTTACCAAAACCAGGCCGGACCGGCCGGTTCAACCGGTTGACCCGTTTGCCGACTAATAATTTGGTCCGATCCTGGCTATCATACCACTGTACAATGGAAACAGTCAAGAACTGGTCAAGAGCCAGTTCAACGGGGCAATTTTCCTGGTTGAACCGAATGCTCAAACCAGTTTTTGACATAGTGGCCTTTTTTTTAATTTGTCACTTCATTAAAAATTAGGATGTAAGGGACGAGAATCAAATGCCACCCACCACCCACCTGGACATGTGTGATTGCGAAGGTTGCCAACCATCTGAGCCACCAAGTATTTGTGATCTATTATTGTTTATTATTATATTATTATTCGACGAAGAGTTCCCTTCACTTTCTTACATTTACAAATGTCTGTCTTTTTATTCTTTGCAAATTTCCTCTTCCATTAAATTAATTGCATATATTATCAATGCTAAAAAGCTTTGCATCCTTTTCATCATTAATTTATTCTCAAAATAAATAATTGTATCTTTGTCAGTCATAAGAAAATCCATAAAAGTTAAAGAATTTAATAAAATGTATTGCTTGTTTACCTTTAGAACAATAGAAATTAAAAATTAATCATTTGTGATAGTATTCATGGAATTTTTATACATATTTAACTTTAAAATTAGCTATATAAATAACACATAGGCTATAATTTATCTAATCCAAGTAAATTGGTTTTATTCAATCAAAATCGATTAGACCGGTCTAACTGTCGACCCACTAATATGATCGGTTCGCTCACCGGTTCGATTCTAGCAACCTTGTCTTCAGCCAATGCCTTTAGTTTATCGGAAGTTGAACCTTTTTTTGTTATTATTTATTTTGTGAGTGATTAATTATAACCCGATAAGTTCGTTTAATTGGGCAAATAAAACCTTGAAGCAATTGAACTTGGCAGAGATTTGATTGGATTTAATTAAGGAAATCATAGAATGGTTATTTAAATCTTCTCTTTTCTTTCTATCTTTTTTCCCCCTTTGGATCATGAAACTGTCCAATCCTTCATCAATATTACAATGATATCTCACCCACCTTAGACTTTTATGACAATTTCAACAAATGATTAAAAACTGTTTTGCTAAATCTTCAAGTTACAATAACAAATTAACAATAACAAAAACAGCAACTATCATCAATCTACCGTAGAGAAAAGTACGTTAACTAGGGATATCTTATTACAAGAAAAGAAAACGGTAGCTGAAATGGAATTTGTCAAAATGCATTTGGTAATATTCATAAAACATGTGCAACATTTGATTTTAGACTAGATACGATTATGTTTCAAAAAATTTAATTGGTTTAAAATTGTGAAAGTACGTATGTTATCGTGAAAGTACCATACAGGCATACGTACGATATATTCTTTTCGACTTACTATCAGTATCCACTAACTTTGAACACAATTTAGCATCATTCTAAACAATTCAGTATAATTCAACATTGTTAAGTACTTATTGAAAATACATGATCATAATGTCTTCGGCATCTCAACATATTTTAACAATAAGTACCAATAAGTATTTCTCATAAGTCGAAAAAAACATGTTCGTAATACAAAAGATGATAGAGTTTAAAGTTAAGAACATTTAATAACGTATGTTCAATTTATGAAGTATTGTCTAATAGCTAAAATTGATACTTTGAATATATTAGGCGTCAGGTTTATTCGATTCTTTCTTTATTCGATTCTTTCTTTATTATAATGTGATAATTTTTGCATGCCATCGTACAAACCATAAAAAAAAGGGGCATATTCACGAAATATCCCAAAACATTTAACAAAATTTGGTTGAGTTTTTGATGTATAATAACTCTTTGTTAGATATTTTTTAAGAGAACAAGAAGAAATTGATCAAAAGCAACTTCTAGAAGCGAACGCTACAAGAGAACCATTATATTGGTATTTATAAAACAATATAGTGTTATTAGATATAAGATATAAATATTAACACTATAGTGTGAGAGAACTCTGTGATTAATATTCTTAATTCAAAAAGGTATTAGTAGTAGTCAACCCCTTAGGTATAGAACTATCTCTTTAAATATTTTAAATGGTTTATGATTCTCACAAATCATATCATTAATTCTCTTTTACCATCTCTATTAACATTTAAAGTCCAAACAAGTAAACAATGAATATATATATATATATATATATAAGTGTGAGAG
>JACYFF010031956.1:10196546-10207519 GCA_017589665.1 Selenicereus undatus | reverse complement strand
GCCTAAAAATTGAAATGCAGTTCAAGGCCTTGAACTGTAGGCAGGAATTGAAAATTTTGGTGTGACTGAATCAGTGGCTTGAATTTCTATTTCAACAACATGAATAGAAATCAAAATTTGAGCTATTATGAAATAGAAGGTGATGTTATCTTTGCCTGGTTTACTTCCTATTTGAGAAATTTTGATTTTCAAATTTTTGAGTATTAATTGGCTAAATTATCTTTAGAATGTGAGCATGATTAATATTCCATCATATTCTATGCTATTGTGACATGTCATTATTTTTATACTTAGATGATAACTTATATGTGATCTTTTTTGGGTCCATAACTGTTGTAATCTCTAATATTCACATACATGATCTTGCTTCCTTAGCTTCTATAAGAGAAGAATTATATTACTTGACTATTCTACTATAACGTTGATTGATTCTTGAAGGGGAAGAATTGTTGTATTAATATGTTGATCCTTTGCAATGATCATGAGAATATCAAGTCAATGCATGCATGTTAGAATGTATGATTTTATCAAAATATTAGTATTTAATCCCTTATATTTTTTTCATGAGTGCCTTAAATTGAGGGAGAGCATCCTTACATATCATTGATTTGTTAAAGGGGAGCTATATGTGTTTGGCATAATTTTTTTTACGCTTTGATTTTTCTTTCTCCTTCTTATGCTACCTTTTTGATTAAATACAAAAAGGGGGAGAAGTATTTGAAAAGCTTTCGTGGTGTATCATTTAAAATTATATTGATATGTTATTTCTATTGGGTTTTGTCTTTCATCAAAAAGGGGAAGATTGTTAGCTTCCTTAAGCTTAAATATATTTTATTAATATATTTTTATGAAAGACAAAAAGGAATTGGTTTAGTGGTATATTAATATTTGGACCTACCTTAGTGTTTCTATTATTTAATGTAATATGATTATAAGTAGCTATTGACGTGATTGATTTTATCTTTGGGATAATTTAGTCTTTAAATTTGAATACGTGATCGATTATGTGATCTTGAGAATATATTGTGATTCTCTATATGCTAATACTTTTGAAATAATCATCATTTGCCTAATTATGACAATATATTTTGAGCTTATTCTTTGGAAGGATGTTGATGCTAAGAATAAGCTCAAGCATATCTCTCGAGCAAGGCAAGTAACCGTTGGAATCAAATCATGAATGTTGTAGCAGAACTGACAGGTTCAAGGGCTTGAAATAGGGGATTCAAGGTCCTGAACCAATGCTAAAAACCATCCTTTCCTTCCTTGGAGCAATGGTCACTTTCCTAAAGTTCTTTCAACCTCTTAAGCATCATTTGGCTATAAATTAAGATGTTTTTGCAGCTGGAGAAAGACGCACAAGAAAGAGAAAAGAGCAACAACATACACTTGCATACTTTGAGCTTCAAATTGCTATTCACTTATTTGAGTTGTATTGTTCAATATTGTAATTACATGGGATATAGAGTTGAAGGGTCAACACTACCAACGACTTATTGAAGAGTTAACTTGTAGCTTGGAACTTAGAGTAGGTGTACTTTAATCATTAGCTTAAACTTTTGGTTAAGATAATTCTTGAACATGGTATCAGAACGACAGAGTCTTTCTGAGTGAGATGTCTCGAGTTCGAATCTCAACAACCCCTATATTTATTGTGCAAGGTATGGAATGGTCTTTACAGCATCCATGCTTTAAAGCCAAATGATATTCACGTGAGCGGACATATTAGAGTATAAAATTAACTCCTAGACCTTTAACCGTCAGCTCAAGCTTTGGTTAAGTTAGTTGGTAGACACTTATTAAGTTATTATTATGTCATTCCACCATAACCTTCCTCGTCCCCCTACTCTTCGTTGCCTCAACAACATGCCAAACTGCCTAAGCGTTTGGTGTTATAACCGAGCACCTAGTGATGTGTCTCATCTAGTGATGTGTCTCACCTCATTTCAGTCTCTGTCCGTCCATGCTCCTATAGCTACATCTCATTCATCATTGCATCCATGTTATACTTGTTCGTGCCCATAAGAGGAGGAACACAAGTTATATCACCCCTTCTAACATTTCTAGTTGGCTCTTCCTCAAAAAGAAATAGCTTCCTCTGAGGATGTGTTGTCGTGGTAACTCTTTTAAACAACCTCTCCACCTCCAGACTGTCTCTTTTCGCTCTGATCTAGTTACATAGGCCCAAAGTTTATCTGCCATGGAGGTTGCAAATACTGCAAATTTCAAAGCCCTATCCCTAAGGGGATGCACCAATCTGTTATTACCTATAGCAAGTTTAATCCAATCCTGGATATCAATAATTCCCAACTCTGGACATGCAGCCCCCTCTTTGACATGAACCACACCCTCTTGGTGTAATCACACAGCACAAAGTATGAAGTGTTGTTTCCCTCTCATTGCTAAACAAAAAGCATGTATCATCCTCAATTTGCGGTACCCTACAAATACATGCTTTGGCTGACAATAAATCCATGTAACACCACCAAATAAGCAATTTTAGTAAGGCACATACCCTGCTTCTCGTGTTCGATCATCACACCAGCCCATTTTAACTTTTGAGAAGCATGTGTGCTAACTTGACCAAGCTAGGAAGCTCCTTTTCTTTCATTACCCAAAAAATAACATGATCCACAGGCACATTTGAGATAGGGATCTTCAAAATATTAACAACACTCTCCTTCTTATAAATATCCTTAAGTTTAGGTGTATCTCATCCCCTGCAGCTTCATAAGATGAGGTCTCTAACCCTTAACAACAACATCTCACCTATCTCCATAGGTTTGCGCTCAAATTCGGGCAACCATGTGTCCCAACGGTCATTGCAAACATCAATGTCTTCTGCATTGCCAACTTGAAAATATCCCTTTACGTAAGATATCAACACTCTTCATTGCACCTTTCCACATAGGAGACGCCGACGCATGCATTTTTTGATCAGATTTCTGTCAAACTAATTAGCCCTATAACTAAATTTGTTCTTGAAAATAAATACCCAATGTCTATACGGTTTGGTTGGCATAAACCACACCAACTTCGACGTAAGAGCAAGATTTACATCTCGAAACAATGTAAAGCCTAGTCCACCCAAGGTCCCGAGCACTTGGGCTTACAAAGGTCCTCCCAAGCAAGAAGGACAAGACAATGGTTCTTATCCTGCTTCCATCCCAACCAAAATTTTCGAACAATATAGTCCAGTACACAACTGGATGAGTGTCACATCCATACTCAGGGGAATGGTTTGAAGTACAGATTGAATTAAGATAGGTCCCCCTACCCAGAAAGGAGCCTTCGCTCTCCACCCGTTTTATCTTGATCACACTTGCTTTACAATCTCTGCAAAAGAGACACCACCTTTCCCTCCTATGATGAGTATATGGCCTAAGTGCTCTAGCACAACCGAAGCCTTAGTCGTCACACCAACAATAGCACTCAAATCTTCAATTTGCTTGTCAAAAGCATTGCAGGGGGCAAAAATAGCTAACTTCTGTTTATCCATCTTCTAGCCATATCTGCTTTACATATCAAGCTGCTACTTTGGCCCTGCCAATTCAACTGAATCTGTTTTACATAATAACATTGAGTCATCGGCAAATAGCAAATGTGAAATCGATGCATAGTTGTGATCCACCACAATTCCACAAATTCACAAAGCTCCATAACTTTCATGAGGAAAGCCCACTATAGACTATCATATGCTATCAAAGTGACTCATTGTTAAATTAACGTTATCAAAATAACTCTTCGTTGAGACTAATTAATTAGAAGTACGTAATTTAGTTTTACATTAAGGGTGTGTTTGATACGGAAAAAAATCATTTTTTCAAAAAATGATTTTCTCATTTTACACTGTTTGGTAAAAGGAGAAGGGAAAAATTATTTTACTCCATATGTAGGAAATTGTTTTCCATTGAAAAAGTAGGAAAATTGATTTTCCAGACACAATTTTCGATGTCTAATTTTATCTTTCATTCTATTTTCTTTTAATTGTACCCAGAATTACTCTATTTTCACTCTCATTTCTCATTCTTCCCCTCTTCTTCATCTTCATTGATTATTTCCATCTTCAATCTCTACAATTCTTTCTTGAGTTCTCTGGCCGTATTACTGTTGCCCTTTTCAAGAACTTCGCAGTTTGAGACACTCATCGTCTCTTTCTTCGCCATTTTCTTCAATCTGGGTTTAATATCACTCAAATTCTACTGCGTAATACTTAGAAATAGTAAACAAATTGAGATCCATTAATATTGACTCTCTCTTTTTTTGGGTTTACTATCAGGTTTCTTGCTGGTGTTTTGAGTTTGATTTTGAAGAGAAGAGAGAATTCGTTGGTTCGGTCAGAACAGTGAGCAGGGGAGGGAGTTGATGGTAACAAGAAATGAAGTGAGGGTTGAGGGGATTTTTATTCTATCAAATAGCAAAAAATTTAGTGGAAAGAAAATGACTTTTCATTCTACCAAACAGCTAAAAATATAAGTGGAAAATTAATTTTCTTGGGAAAATATTTTTCATGAAAAATTATTTTCTGAGAAAATGATTTTCTTTCCTACCAAACACACCCTAAAATAGTGTCTTACTATAAGGGGAATGCTTTTCTCTTTGCACCTTTTTCATCTCAATCTTCCCCTTTAAGATTTCTATTTTGCACAAGACCACTCAAATAGACACATATTACCTTTTTGGAAAAAACAAATAAAAGAAAGAGAGACTTGAATATCAAGTAGTTAACAATCAATCGAGCTCTTCCTTATTTGTTAAAAAGAGTTGTGCTTGTGCCAATTAATTCTGGAATCCGTTTGGTTTGTATAATAGTGGTGATTTTATTTTTTTCGATCATTAGTTGGGCACAGCCCGAAGTACTGAAATAAGAGTAAAACAACGGTTTCTAAAAATGACTTACGTACCTCAAAAATTAAAATGTTGATTGCACGAAGCCCTCACCTCGCCGCCCCCCAAAAAAAAGGTTGGATTTTGGAATTTGTCAATGTCCCACCCCCTCATGTGAATTTACCAAAAATGAATGCGTCATTAACCCAAATGAAAAAGACAACCTCTTTTTTTTCCCCCTCTTTTTTGCGTGAGGATTCTTCCTACTCTATCAACCGACCAAATTTGATGAGCTATTATCCCATAATTTCAGGAAAAAATAATACAATAATTTTGATTTCTGAGTATATTTTGTTGCTTAACTGTTAAGTTACCACCTCATGGCGCCACTCTTGACATGACATAATTCATGAATTTTGAATTAAGTTTTAAATTTGCTAAAATAAATCAACTTTCTTTTTTTTTTCAATTTGAAGTTTCATCTTTTGTTCGTCATGGTTCCGTCCAACTCGGTCTAGGTTCTTTCAATTTCGGCCACTTTCTTACAACTTCATAACAAATGTCTTTATCACTACTTTCAATTTCTTCTGACTTAGTCAAATTCCTTCAAACTTCTTCCAACTTTTTCCAACTCTTCCCCTCTTCCACCTCCGTTCTTCCTATTGGAAAAAAAAATGCTCCAGTTATATAACGATATAATGATATTTCGCTTTTTGAATTTTCTACTAGTTGCCGATATCATATTGACTCTGTTTCGATTGTATTTCTACCCCTTATTCTTGACTCTCAACAAGTGAAATGAAATAAGGTCAAAAATCCACTACCAACTAAGTACTATCTACTCTATTTTGATCTAAAGCCCTACTTTCAACAAAAGTGACAACACAAAAAGTCCATTAGATGAGTGGTCCATAATTCATTGCTTTTGCCGGGTGTAGTTAAGTGTGAAAAACAAGCCGGGAAAAAAAAAGGAACCAAACTACTTTTCTTGGTGCATTCCTCCCAGGCAAGCAACCCCAACCAAAACACAATAAAAGAAGAAATTTTAATTCGCATAAAAAGTGATTTTTACGGGATATTTTATTGAATTCCTATTTCGCACCCTGTTAAAATAAATATAAATATAGTAATAATATTTGTCAGGTTTAATTTGTAGGAAATAGGATATACCTTTATTTTCATATTGGATTTTAAATAAATTTCTCAAAAATACAAAAATATCAAAATAAAATTTGAAAAGCTATACTCACACCAAGAAAAAAAGATACTAGAAAGTAATGGCATATTTTGATTGGTTTATTTTCACTGTCATCATCAAAATGCTTTATTTATATTGTGATATTTTCCAGCTTGTTCACCATATCACCGTTATCTATACAAATATATTAAAACAAAACGAACTCTCTTCCCCAATTATCACATGTCACTCTCACATAATCTGGCTTTTTAAATTTTTTCGTCCCCATTATTAAAAAGTCTTAAAAGATCATTCAAATTTCTTTTTTACACCTTGAATGTTTTTTTCCCTTCTAATTTTTTTACATAATTAAATTACTCTAATCTCAAATAGTACCAGCGATTTGACAATGATCGATAATACTAAAGTTATTAACGAAGATTTTGATAATAAAAGACTCTAAATTCCAAATTATTTACAATTCTACTTTATAGTATCAATATTTTTAATAATAATTATAAATACTAATAAATAATAATTTACTGTAATGGTTATGAAATATAATATTATATTTATGGTCTATATTTTATTAGATATTAATGTATTTATTGTAATAAGAATTATCAAATTTTTCAAAATTGAAAAAACAACACACAATTTAAAATAAAAATAGTAACATATATAAATCTTATGTGTCACATGAGCCCTTAGTGCTAGTATTAGTATTAACACAAGTTGGTTTAAATAGTAACAACACATAAATCTTATGTGTTACATGAGTCCTTCACAAAATCGCACTTCGAGTCTTATCAATGAGCAAAATGTAATGGCCAGAGAGCTCCACTCTTTTATACATCAATAGAAGGTCAACTCTAGTAAAATACATGTCCAAATGGGGAAAGAAAAGGATTTCTACAAATTCGGTATCAATTTTGTTAATATTTTTAAGATGGTTGTGATAAAAACAAAAATTTAAATGGCCAATGAAATAGGGAAGTTTATTTTATTTTTTTTTCCCCTGAACACGCAATCTTCGCATATAAACCGCATAACTGTCGACTCAAGCAACTTCACCCCTCTGACCTTCCTCCCTCCATTGCTTAACCACCATCGACCTTCCGATTCTTCCATGCCAACCGGTCGGACCGGCCACCGTCTCCGACGCCGTGCTCCGCCGTCTGGCAGCCTGAACCGGTCGGAGACGGTGCGAATATCGAGGCCTTCGCCGAAGCCGATCGAGGTCCTTCCGAAGTGCTCGTCGGAACCCCTGATTTTCCCGGCGACTGAAGATGGTGGCGATTGCCGGAGTTCGGATTCCGGCGAAGGAGACGGCGGATGGTTTTGCCGGATGCATACTTGGAACGATCTTCTCATTTTTCAATCGGAAATCTCCGACGCCTCTTCTCCCCTCCATCGTCGTCGAACTAATTCGGTTGGTCTCTTCTTCCTTTTCCTCTCTCTGTCTCTTTATGCGTGTTTCTCGTTCCAAGCTTCCAATTGCTTTTTTTTTTTTTGTTTTGATTTATGGGAAATTAGATTAAATTTCTTGACTGATTCGCCACTTGCCAACCAAAAATCAAAATTTATTTATGCACTTGCATTAGTGCGGGACTGTTAGGTTCACATGAGTTTTGATAGATTTTAAAGCCTTTTCTATAATTAAAAATAGAAATCATAAATATATAACTCGCTAAATACATGACATAGCACGTTAGAAGATGTAGTATAGTCGTACGGACCAATGAAATATAAATGGTTGAAGTATTTTGCTCACTGGGTACTTATATATATCTCAATAAAAAGTCAGAGTACAAGTGATTGAAACTTTTTAACTATATCATTCTTGTACAAATAAAAAAAATCTTGTATTTGAGTTTCAAAAGATATACCATAACATACTAGAAGATAAATATAAAATATTCCTCATTAAACATATACTGTAACCCACCAAAATTTATAATACAGCTCACTAGAAAATGTCATGCATCAAAATATGAAGAAGAATGTGTAATTGTGTATTATGTTATTTGCTCGCTCATCTTGATTAGGAGTAGCTAGTATTATTCACTTAATCATATTGATTCCCAAATAAATTCTACAACTCACTAAGGCCCTGTTCTATTTCGCGTTTTTTAAGATTTAGCTAAGAGTTTACATCTTCTTACAACTTCTTACATCTCCTTACATCTCCTTAAATCTTCTTACATCTCCTTACATCTGCTTATATCTCCTTATATCTTCTTATATCTCCTTACATCTTCTTACATCTCCTTACATCTCCTTACATCTTCATTTTATTTATTGTGTATTGATTTTGCATTTTTTATTTTTTTTATTTTTAATTTTTAATTTTAAATTTTAAATTTTAAATTTTTTTGTTCTTTATTTTTTATTTTATTTTATTTATTTATTTTTCATTTTTCATCTTTTATTTTTAATTTTTTAATTTTTCAATTTTTGAATTTTTTTTTATTTTTTAAATTTTTAAACTTTTATATTGTAATTTTTAAATTTTTAAATTTTTTATTTTTTATTTTTTATTTTTTTTGTTTATTCTTTTATTTGTCAATTTTCATTTTTCATTTTTTTTATTTTTTATTTTTTGTTTTTAGTTTTTTATTTTTTATTTTTTATTTTTTATTTTATAATTTTTTATTTTTTATTTTTAAATTTTTAATTTTTAATTTTTATGTTTATTTTTAATTTTTAATTTTTTATTTTAAAATTGTCAAAATTTTAAAAATTTTTAGTTTTATTTTTTTTTTTCATTTTTTTATTAAAAAAAATAAAAAAGTAAAAAATTAAAATTAAAATTAAAATTAAAATTTAATATTAAAAATTAAAAAATTATGAATTAAAAAATAAAAAATAAAAAATGAAAATAAAAATAAAAATTACAAATTATAAAATTATAAAATAGAAAATTAAAAAATAAAAAAAAATTAAAATTAAAATTAAAATTTTAAAAAATAAAAAATAAAAAATAATAATTAAAAAATAAGAAAAATAAAAATAACTAAATAAAGAAATAAAAAATAAAACAATAAAATTAAAAAAATTACAAAATTACAAAAAATACAAGAAATAAAAAAAGTAAAAAATAAAAATAAAAAATGAAAATAATAATAATAGTAATAATAATAATAATAATAATTATTATAATAATAATAAAAAAAAAAAAATACAAAATACAGCTTCTTAAGTATATTATTTTAATATTATTATTTTTCATCTAAAACAAATTATATTATACAACTCTTTTACAATTCAACAACTCCTTATATCTATCCTTACAGCTTTCTTGCAGCTCCTTACAGCTTCTTACATCTTCTTACAGCTCCTTACATCTCCTTACATCTCCTTACAGCTTCTTACATCTCCTTACATCTCCTTACAGCTCCTTACATCTCCTTACATCTCCTTACAGCTCCTTACAGCTCCTTACATCTCCTTGTATCTATCTATCTATCTAAAACGCGAAATAGAACAGGCCCTAAATATCCCTCACAATTCACTAAATAAATATCATAACTTACTAAAAGAAATAGTAATAGTATAAAGACCGAAACTTTTCAAATATATTATTCTTATGCATTTAAAAAGTCTTATATCATAGGACATTATAACATAAATGTGAAGTATTGTCTTGAACATATACTATAGCTAATCAAAAGTTATAATGTAACTCACTAAGAATTCATAGCTCAAAATTTGAACAAGAATGTGTATGTGCTCACTAAAATTGTGTATTATATGTATGCTCACTCTTTTTTTATTTTGCACATTTAGTACTTATCACTAAATTATGTTGATTACCAAATATATTTGATAACTCACCAGACAACTATCACAACTTACTAAATAAATATTACAACTTATTTTATAAAAAAAAAAATAGTATCGTTAACCAGAGTATAATTTTTCAACCTAATTTTTTTTTATCACAAAATATATATCATAGCTTCATTTCTCTTTAACTTAAATTTATTTCAATGATGAGAAAAAAGTCAAATCATAAGCCTCTAATATTTAGTGAGCATTATTGTATGTATTAGTGAGCGTTGTGTATATATAAATTAGCATGATGCTTTTAAAATTTTTTGTATATTACAACACTAATAACACCATTGCCACAACAACAATAGGAGGAGGAGGAGGGGTAATAACAATAACAACAACAACAACAATGACAATAACGCAAGAATAATGTCTCTTGTTGTATACATTAGTGGGTATTACTAAGGCCCTGTTCTTTTCGTTAGGAAACTCACCAACCCCACACCCACCCACTTTTTCCCCCTTCTTCCCACTCCTTCTCACACTTAAAAAAAAAATACCAATTCTTCCCACATTCACCCACTCCTTCCCACACCTACATAAAACAACCATTTCTCATATTTGAAAATTTTTTATAATTTACGCAATTGTGTGTATGAATAATCTGATAGCAATTATGAGCAGTTTTAATTTTTCGGATGTTATGTAACAGTTCTATTTTTTTTCTTTTTCATAAATTTTTTAATTTTTTTAAAATTTTTTAATTCTATTTTTTATTTTTTATTTTTATTTTTTAATTCTATTTTTTATTTTTTATTTTTTTATTTTTTTTTTATTTTTTTTGTATTTATTTTTATTTTTTTATTTTTAATTTTTTAATTTTTAATTTTTAATTTTTAATTTTTAATTTTTTAATTTTTTTGTATTTATTTATTTTTTAAAAAAAATTTAAATTTTAAAATTTTTTTTTGTATTTTGTATTTTTTTGTATTTTTTATTCCAGAAAAACAACCAACGTAAAATTTCAAAAAAATAAAAAATAAAAAAATTTATACAAAAAATAAAAAATAAGAAAATAAAAAATAAAAAATTTAAAAAATAAGAAAATTAAAATTAAAATTAAAATTAAAAAATTAAAAAAATTTAAATTAAAAATTAAAAATTAAAAATTAAAAATTAAAAATTAAAAATT
>JACYFF010031956.1:10159395-10194078 GCA_017589665.1 Selenicereus undatus | reverse complement strand
ATATATATACATACATAACATAAGTGAGTCTAAATGTTGCGGTCGTAACACGTGTCATCTGAAACATTTATTAAGATTTTATTTATAAATAAAAATTTAAACAATATGTGATTTAAAATCATCATAATGAATAGGGTCTTTTCAACCACTTCAATAAAAAAAAAGAAATAAATTACAGATATTTTAATATTATTATTTCTAAAAATTTAAATTATAAGATTAATTATAATATTTTTAAAAATATTTTAGCTAAAATTTTAAAATAAACCGTGCGTAGCACGGGTCTAAAGGCTAGTATGTATAAGTTTGCCCTTCATGTGCAATATCTTCGTCTTTGTTAACATGTTTCCTTTGCCTTCCCAATCTCCTCTTTGATCTCCCCGCTTTATCAGTCAAATTTGTATTTTTTTTCTTTTTCCTTCAGTACTATTGTCTATCCGTTTTGGTCTTACCGACTTTGCACTCATCTTTTCCAACAACTCATTACTTTCACATCTTGAATATCTAATATGAAAAACCATTTGACATTGAGTCGTGTTTAGCATTGCATTTACAAATGCGCAACAAACACAAAGTTGGAAAGAAAAAAAAAAGTGCAAATATTGAATGGAAATATAGAATCGGATTATATTTGAATTTCATCAGATGTGATGGAGTTGAATTTGAATCAAAATTTCAAATCTGCTTATTAATTGGATTGGATTTAAATGTTTAAACACTCAATCCGAATTCTACCTGATGACACCCCTATTTGTCAGTGTTTGAGCTTTTAGGAATTGAACTTATGATTTTAGGAGAGTACTGTCATAACTCCGCCGACCCCCCTTCAAAAAACAAAGGTAGTATTTGTGGGTTGCCTCCAATTTGAACTTTTCTTCACAGCAATGATCAATGTTGACATCCCTATTTGTGAGTGAGCAATTGAGCAAAAGGTATAGCCTGCTTCCATCAATGTTCAATCTTCGTCTTCACCGCGACCTGCTCTGCTTAACTTTTCTTCACAACTCCTCAAGCACATAACTCGTTCAGCACCTCCGAAGCTTCCTCAGCCAGACCTTCATCGGAAATACCTTGAATCAGAATGGTGTATGTAGCTTCAGTTGGTTTGCAGCCTCTTGATACCATATAAGCCAAGAAGTCAATGGCATGAGCAGTGTCTGCCGAGCCTTGCAGAGTCCCAGCATGATACAGTTATTGGTGAAGGCGTTTGACTTGATGCTCAATTGCTCCATCTCACGGAAGAATCTGATTGCTTCATCAATTTTCCCTTCTCTACTAAGCCTCGATACTAATGAATCGTAAGTTACTTTGTCAGGTTGGAGACCCTTTCCTCGCATCTCATCCAAACGTTTTATAGCCTCTTCTGTTTTCCCTGCATTTGCGAACCCTTCAATCACAATGTTGTAAGTTCTCAAAACCTGTGAGCAACCCTGGCTGCTTAATTGATTTAGTATTTCAACGACAACATCAACTTCCCCATCTTTGCATAAAGCAGTAAGCAAAATCTTGTATGTGACAATATCAGGAGAACACCCCCAAGAAACCATTATGCCCAAGTATTCAATTGCCCTTCCAACTTGTTTTCTTCGCAAAATGCATGGAGCAATGGATTGTAACTCGAGGTTATCGGAGTGCACCCATATTTTCGCATCTTTTCCAACATATCGATAGCTTCACCCAATAAACGAGCCTTACACAAGAAATTGATCGGTATATTGAAGGTACCAACATCAGGTGAACAACCCTTTCTGAGCATAGTGGACAAATTTTCAGCATCCATTCTCCTCCCAGTGTTACACAGGCCTCATAAGATGATATTGTGCATACCTCTGTTCGGTTGGCATCCGAAGGAGGGCATGCTATTCAAAAACACAATCGCATCATCTAATCTTCTTTCGTTGCACATGCCGTTTATAAGAGCACTATAAGTGACCACATCTGGCTCACAACCTTTACTCCTCATTTCATGTAGGAACTTCATTGCCTGGTCAACTCCACTTTCCTTGCAAGCTGCATCAATCAATATCGTGTATGTGAAAACATCTGGGTAACACTCCCTCTGCAACTGCCTGTCAAGAACCTCCATTGCCTGCTGCCATTTCCCACTACCACACAAACAACGCAAAATCGTGTTGTACGATCACAGCATTTGGGGCAACCCTCATCCTATCAAGAAGCCTAAGAGCATTATCAATCTCCCCAGCTTTGCAATACCCACCAATCAGAACAGTGTAAGTCACCACATCAGGGACAGCTCCTAATTGTTCTAGAATTTCCAAAACTCTAGTGGCCTGCCTAATATTACCAACCTTACATAACCTGTGAAGCAAACTTTTACACGAATTAATATACGAATTAATATCAGGGTTACCACCGTGATAAACCATACTTTCAAGGAACTTAAACCCTTCATAAAGCTCCCCAGTCCCAACCAAACGACTAAGGTTATTATTGCTCTCGACTTCATTATGGCTGGGATGAACAGAACCCAAAGATGGGCTATAACCAGTGGAGCTCCTCTCATGGTGAGAAGCCCTGCCATTGATTGCAAAAGGTTCATTCTTGGAAACAGCACAAACCCAATTCTCCCTGTGTCTTCCATACTCAAATTCCTTCTCCAATTCAGCCGATAAATCATTAGATCCAATCTTTGAGGCAAGAAAAATCCTAATTAGTTTTATTAGTAATCGTCTATTATTTAATTAGTATTCTTTTCAACTATTCTATCATAGTTCTACTAGTAATCGTCTATGATTTAATTAGTATGCCAAGCAAGTTCTAGTAGAGTTATAACTTCCATGTTTGTTTAAAAATGGATGCTCTTTTTCCAACATTATCTTTCGGTTTTTTTGGGACTATATTTTGGTTTAATGAGAAATAAATTAAGGGAGGTCGTAAGTTATTGATGAATGAAAAATGAGGCCTGGATATTTTTAGTTGTATTTAAAATACCACTAAAAGATTAGATGAAGAAATACTAATGATTGTAAGCGGGGGCAAATGGTGTCATGTTGTTATACATGAACTTGTCGGATGTTGAGGAGGTTGGGCTTTATAAATGAGCCATTTTTGTTTAGATTTACACCTGTTTGTTTCAAGTACTTATTGTCAATATTTAGCATTGATAAGCACCAATTAGTATCACTAATCAGCACTGATCCGTAATAAATTACTTATGATAAGTTGAAAAGAACAAACCCTTGAAGTGCATAACATGTTAGCTCAAAAATAATTTGTCTTATTTGTTCACAAGTTGATTCTAGTCCAGAATCAGTTTAGGTCCCTTTGGGTATATGTATGCCCATTCATTTTTGGATTCCAATTTGATCGTCTGATTTGATATTATGGATTTACTTTAGTTTTGAGTCATGGACAGTTATATTATGAAATTTAAGGTAATGAGGGTGGGGTTGCAGGAATATGAGAAGGATGCAAAGGTGGTGATAACAGTGACAGTGGAAGGGAGCCCAGGGCCAATTAGGGCTTTGGTTAAATTGGGGGCAATTGTGGAGGACATAATCAAACTTGTCATCAAAAAGTATGAGGAAGAAGGAAGAACTCCTCGCCTTAATCATCATGCTTCTTCCTCCTTTGATTTGCATCTTTCATACTTCAGCCTCCAAAGTAAGCCTTCTGTTTCCTTCTCTTTTCAAGAATTATAATTCGATATGAAAATCTTTTAATGCATAAGTGCGCATTATATTCTTTTCAACTGGATCTTTCCAGACCCCGCAAAATTGAAACTCACGTTAGAAGTTGTTGTTAAATGGAGTTTGATGTTTAATTAGACTCCATAAAATTGACCATTAGCTAATTGTCTGGTCCAATGACTTGGATTAGACATGATCCATGTCCTAAATAAATATATACTAGACGAATTAATTATACCTGAATTGGAGCATCCGAAATGGAACTGACCCAAATTTAGTGTTGGTCATATTGATGATTTCTTTTCTTTCCAAGATGATTGAACTTGAACACAAATGAATGTGAGTGAAACCATACTGTTTGTACCCCAAATTAGCCCAACTTAATAGTCCGTCAAACCATTTTGACTAAAACCTTGACCCCAAATTAGTTTAAACTTCTGAAGGCAAATACACTATATAACAACACTTAAATTTGGTTTATCACAATTGTATATGGTTGGCTCTGTATAGGTTTGGACAAAACAAATGCAATTGGGGACGTTGGAAGCAGAAGCTTTTACCTACGGAAGAGCAAAGTGAAAATCCATGAAGAAGTTCCAACTACAATACCAATTTCATCTCTCAGTAATTCAGAAATTAGGCCTTTACCTGGAATGTCTCCGAAACAATCAGGTCAATCATCACCATCCATGGGTGTTCTCCCTTGGATTTTCACCCGAAAAATGAACAAATTTGTCCGAAGAATGCATACATTGTTCAAGCTATTCGGATGTCTTCACTCCAGGTGATAAGGTGATCCTAATTTGTCAGTTTCACCAAAACTTATTGATAAAAAATCAAGACTTATATAAGATAAATGTAAGAAGAAAGTTACCATTTTCCCCATATTTCAGTAGGGGAAATTCTGTATTTACTTGCATTAGAAATGCCAGGCGTGGAAGCTCCTGATCTGTGCGTATAATTGAGGGCTGCATTTTGTTGTTGCGTGAGCATGAATTTGAGAACTGAGATGCTTCATTGTTTGATGTTAGCTGCGGTGGAAGCTTGAATGGAAGAAAGGTGATGAGCGTTATAACGGTTCGCTAATTAAGCTTATGCTTTGTTGAATTTTTATGATAAGATCATCAGGAGCAAATCTTGTTCTAGCATATTCTATTGGGGGTAAAACTACATACATCTTATGCGCTTGGTGTGGAAAAATCGTGTTTGTTTAACACAAGGAAGCGACTCTGAAGAGTAAGGCTGCATAGATCTTGATCCATCTGTAAATCCAATTGTGAGAAGACACATTCAAGATTGTGATGTAGGGCCCTATCATCTAATACTGGAGACTTGAATCTCTAATATTTGTTTTCTGTTTTGATTGTCAAAAATACTTGTAGATGTCTTGTACAATTGTATCCTTTTTTTTCTTTCTAAAAACGAAAAAGCTTGTAACCATGTAAATTGTAACAGACGCTTGATGATTATGTTGTTACACGAAACATTTACATATCCAATCCCCTCAACAAACCACCACCCAGTGTAGGTCCCGTTTTCATGAAATTTGGGGAAATTCAGATTTAGGCAACCTTGCTCAGCAAGAGCAAGCACTCGGGCAAACAGAAAGATTGATCCCAAGAGGCATGCCAAAAAAAAGAAGATATTTTCTTGAGTTGAATTCCTTTGTAAACATTTGCGAAAACAGAGGCATGAAATAAATATAGCAATCAATATTAAATAAAATATAGATGAATGCATAAATAAATAAAATGGAAACTAGGTGTGCCACAATGATACTAAATGAACTAGGAAGCTATTAGAATTGGATTAATACCTAGTATACATGACACACAACATCAACGTATGCTAAATAACTAGAAACAGAAGCAAAGAGATGTACTATATAGGACCTACCGCTCTAATTCGATACCTTCAAATACTCAGGTACTGCGACATATTCTCTATAATTCTCAAGTGTTACATATCTTATCTAATCACCTTGTTCTAACCTTCCCCCCCCCCCCTTCACACCTCCACATGAGAACATCTATATCTCTATCTAATTTGAACAAACCATTGTGTTAACTTTGTTGAAGCTCATAATGTGTTTATTAATATATTTCGATGAAAAACAAAAAGAGATTAATCAATTGGTATATTCTTCATGTTATATTTGAATTATATTAATATTTATATTATTTAAATATGTTATGATTTTAAGTGGATATTGTCATGCTAGTACATATTGCTTAATTGATTTGATATAAGTTGCCATAATATCTTAAAATGATTTAGAGTTCAAATTTGAATATGTTCTTTACGATATTATATTTGGTGATTCAAATTTGATTTTGGGATTATGATTCTATATTTATCAAATGTAAAGATTTGCCTAAATTATGATAACATATTTTGATCTTATATTTTGACAGATTTTGATGCTAATCAACTTCTAGATAATTCTCTTAGCAAAGATCTTCAGCTCAAAATAAGGTAAGTAGCCGTTGGAAATCAAGGGATGAACGTTAAGCAAAACTGCAAATTTCAAAGGCTTCAAAGACTGACTTCAAGGCCTTAAAATAATATGGAAGATCAATCTTCCTTATTTGATGCAACGGTCTCCTTTCAAATATTTCTTCAACCTCTCCAACATCTTCTGGCTAAAAATTGAGAGGAATATGTAGCTGAAGGAGACAACAAGAGCGAGCACAAGCAAAGAACAAGAACTTAGAGCCACACTTGCAAATATCATTCTCGTATTCACTTAATTTATTGAGCTGTATTGCTCCAGTTGTAAGTGGGTGGGATTATAGAGTTGAATGGTCAACTCTAGCAAGGACTTGTTAAAGGATCAACTTGTGGCTTGAAATTTAAAGTAGGTGTCCTATAAAGTTATGTAATATCTCCTAATAAAATTGGGTTAATCCTAGAGTTAGCGGACACTAGGTAGGGACTAAGTATGATTGAGTCTAACCTTGTTAAAAGATACACATGTTTTGCCCACATTTACTTTTGGGCATTTGATTACTTTGAGACTTTTATCATCACCCTATTCAACCCTCTCTGGGGTGATGTAACTAGCCAAAATTGGGCATACAATTGGTATCAGAACTAGTACTATTTTTTTAAGAATTTATCGTCTAATAGTTCAATCAAATGGCTAGTTATGATTTTGACTTTAATTGCCCTCCGCTTTTTAAAGACACTAATTATTTTTTGTGGTAGAAAACAATGGAACTTTATATTAAGCACAAATGTCTCGATCTTTGGGAGATTATGGTCAAAGGTTCAATAGTTATTGAGAAATCGGAACATGAATATATTGAAGATGATTACAAGTGGATGTACAAAAATTTTAAAGTTCTGAACATTTTATATTGTGCTCTTCCTATTGATATTTATGAGTTTATCTCCCACTGTGATATTGCCAAGGAGATTTGGGAGATTCTTTATTATTTGTATCGTACTAATCAAAATATGGTGTTAAGCAAATGTGTGGCACGGGATGAAATGATGATGGATGAAAATATTAAGCAAGTGGAGGATCATCAACTACATGAAGTGTAAGAACATGAAAGTGGTGATAAAATTTTATACATTATGATGTCAAGCATACCCGAATTGAAAAGTTGCTTGGAAATGGTGTGAAAAATAAAGATTCTTGTTATTTATCTGTTCTCCAAAGTGGTAAGTGTGAGGTAAAACCCATGCTTGAATTTTCAAATAATAGTTCACCTCTAAGTTGCCACGTTTTTGATGATTTAAATACCACACAAAATTTTCAACTTTTGAAAATTCTTGATTGTATTGTTAAATCAAGAAAATGTGTCAAAATTGAGAGAAAGAAAAATTCTACCTCATTAATTATTCGTACTTCTAGCAATTTCGAACCCAAGAGAAAAAGATATCAAGATTTGATCGAAGCACTTCGTTGTTGAATTGTGGGAAATTATTAACTCCTCATTTAGGTACTAATAATGAATGTTCAATAGCAATCAATCCTCTTAAAAATTCAAGTGGAAAAGAAAACATTGGAGTGTCGCACTGGCATATGGTAATTCATGGTTTGCCAAAAGCATAAACTCACTTGTTTTGTCATTCCCCATATTTCATGGCCCTGAAATACAGTCCAAGGCCTTGAAAATTAGGTAGATCCTAGGATATTACTGCCTGTAAATGACTAAAATTCAAGGGCTTAAATTTTTATGTCAAACGTCTTGAATAAAACAACAACAACAAACTCCCAGTGTGGGTCCCGCTTTCGCGGGGTCTGGGGAGATCCAGCTGTAGGCAACCTTACCTCTACTGGTATTCCTACCCATAGAGAGGTTGATTCCATAAGACCTACAAAACAGTTTTGTGAAAAAGGGTTATAGAGAAAACAGTTGCAAAAACCATTTACCGAGTGAGAGAAAGAGGAAGAGAGAATATTCCGGATATTAAAAATGAAGAGGGAGCAGAGACATACCTCAACAGACCAGGGGCGCTTGTTGCCGTCACATCCCAGAAAAGTACGACCTACAGGTAAGCAAAAACCAAAAATGCCCTACCCTCCCCACACTGCCTAAGCTACTGCTCCCTACGGAGCCGGTCTCCTACAATCAGAGACCTTAATTCTGTCCCGCCACAACCTCCTATCCTGAGCCGTGTCCTCCGTCAGACCGAAAACTCTCAGGTCCTCTCTAACAACTTCTTCTAGGCTCTTCTTCGGCCTACCCCTCCCTCTCTTACCACCGGGGGGGTTGATCCTCTCACACCTTCGCACTGGGGCGGCCACACTTCTCCTCTTCACGTAGCCAAACCATCTGAGCCTCGATTCCCTCATCTTCTCCTCTATGGGGGCCACTTCAACTAAGCCTCTGATTACTCCATTCCTAATCTTGTCCAATCTTGTAAAGCCACACATCCACCTGACCATTGTCATCTCAGCTACCATCAACCTTTGGACCTGCGCCTTTTTTAGAGGCCAACACTCCGATCCATAAAGAACAGCCGGTCTAACTACCATCCGATAGACTTTGCCTTTCAAACCCCTGGTAACTCTCTTGTCACACAGCACCCCTAACGCGGACTTCCACTTTTACCAGCCCACTCTAATCCGCTGGCTAATATCCTCATCAATGTCCCCATTTTGATGGATGATTGAGCCCAAATATTTAAATTTAGCGACCTTCGGTATTGCCCTCCCATCCAGTACGATTTCTCCCCCCTCTTCTATTCTTCCGCTGAAACAGCAGTGGAGGTATTCCGTTTTCGATCTACTCAACTGAAAGCCCACAACCTCCAGCGTATGCCTCCAACTCTCCAACCTGTCATTCACCCCTGCCTCGTCACATCGATAAGAACGATGTCATCTACAAATAACATGCACCAAGGCACCTCTTCCGGGATTCCTCTAGTGAGTTCGTCCAGAACTAATGTGAAAATAAACGGGCTTAAGGCGGAACCCCGATGCAGGCCCAAACTAATAGCAAAGTCATCGGAGACCCCTCCCGGGGTCCTAACACTCGTCCGCCCTCCCTCGTACATATCCTTGATTACACGAATGTACGCGGGCGACACCCTTTTCTCTTCCAAACACCTCCACAATACCTCCCTTAGAACTCTATCATACGCTTTCTCCAGGTCAATAAACACCATATGGAGATTCACCTTTCTATCTCTAAACAAGCCCATGAGCCCTTTGAGGAGGTAGATCACCTCGATGGTCATCCTGCCTGGCATGAAACCAAATTGGTTCTCTGAAATCTGTACTTCCTCTCGCAGCCTTCTCTCAATCACCCTCTCCCACAGCTTCATAGTGTGGCTAAGCAGCTTGATGCCCCTAAAGTTATTACAGTCTTGGAAATCCCCTTTGTTTTTGTACAGTAGGATGACTGTGTTGGCCCTCCACTCTCTAGGCATCTTAGCGGTCCTGAAAATAACATTGAAAAACTCCGTGAGCCACTCTAGACCCACTTCCCCCATAAACTTCCAAACTTCCACTAGTATCTGGTCCGAACCCAATGCCTTCCCATTTGCCATCTTCTTCAAGACCTCCCTAATCTCCTTCGTTGTTATGAAGTCGTCTGCACGCTGATCGCTACACTCTTCGCCCCTGCTACAGCCGTCTCCCCCCTTCCCCATTGAGGAGTTTAGCAAAGAACCTTCGCCATCTTTCCTTAATTTCAACATCCTCAGTCAACACCTTACCCTCTTCGTCTTTGATACACCTTACCACTCCGAAATCCCTAGTCTTCCTTTCCTTCGCCCTAGCTAGTTCAAAAACCTCCTTCTCCCCTTCCTTCGTCCCCAATCTATGCCTCTATGGTACAGTCTATCAAACGCCTAGGTCTTTGCTACTGCCACCGCCCTTCTGGCTACCTTCTTGGCCGCCTTGTATCCAATCTTCTTAAGCTCCCTCTCACCCTCCGAACTGCTGCTCATGAACTCCGCGTAAGCCTCTTTTTTTCCCTCGATTTTCTCCTTTACCTCTTCATTCCACCACCAAGCGCCCTCTATCCTGTTGCCGCCTCCCCTGGAAAGACGTAGGATTTCCTTAGCCGACCATCAGATGCAATCCACCACAGCATCCCACATCGAGTCAGCGTCTTCTGCCCTCCTCCAAGCTCTCTCCTCAGCTATTCTTTCTGCTATTAACCCTCCCTTCTCCTTTGTGAGGGTCCACCACTTAATTCTGGGTTTTTCGGCTCTCCTCTTAGGATACTTGAACTCTGCATTTAAAACCAGCAACCTGTGTTGAGTTCCCAACAACTCGCTGGGAATCACTTTGCAGTCCTTGCACGATCCCCGATTTTCCTTCCTCGTTAGGAAGTAGTCAATCTGGGTCTTGCAAGAATTGCTCTTGAAGGTCACTAAGTGATTCTCCTTCTTATTGAAGAAGGAGTTGGCCACCAACAAATCAAAGGCCACTGCGAACTCCAGCACTGAGACCCCGCCCACATTTCTCTCTCTGAAACCAAAACTCTCGTGGGTCCCATCATATCCCGCTGCTTCCATGCCGATATGGCCGTTAAAATCTCCTCCTATGAACAGTTTCTCGCTTTGAGGAACCTCTTGGGTGACCTCATCTAGGTCCGCCCAGAAGAGCTTCTTAGTTTCCTCCGACAAGCCTACCTGTGGCGCATACACGCTCACCACGTTCACGAAAACTGAACCCACCAAAACCTTAATGGCCATAATCCGGTCGCTCTGACGCCTCACTTTGACCACCTGGTCTGCCAAATCCTTCACAACTAGGATGCCAACTCCATTTTTCACCTTGGATGACCCCGAGTACCAAAGCTTGTACCCATCAATCTCTCTAGCTTTCGTCCCAACCCACTTCGTCTCCTGGACACACACTATACTAATGTTACGCCTACGTAGAGACTTAACTAATTCTATCGACTTACCCGTGAGGGACCCAATATTCCAGGACGCTAGGCGTACCTTCCGCAACCCTAACCCCCTCCTAACCCCAAAGCTCCCCGGAGGACAGGTTGAAAGAGCTACATGGCTCGCCACAGACGCAGACGCCTACAAAACTAAAACTAAAAACTAAAACTAAGAGACACCCGAAAAAGCCACAAACCAAGCCACAGACAACTAGCTACACTAAGGACTAAAAAGTAAAAACTAAAAGCAGACTACAACTACAAAAACTATAGCAACTTTAACAAAACTAAAACAGACTACAGCCAGCTAAAGACAACTACAACTATAACAAAAAGCCAAGAATCTTACCAGGCAATAGCAATTTTCAAATACTAATGTACAACCTAAGGGCAAATAGAGTAAAAGGACGCGAAAGCCACAACACAGGGGGAGAAGTCTTCCAGAAATACTCCCCAAAATTAGTGAAGGAAGGGATGAAAAACTAGCTACTTAGGACTAGAACTAACAAGATCCAAACTTAACACCCAAGCATGCCACCCAAAACAAAACCCGCCAACTGCACCTCAGTACTTAATTCTCAGAACTCTAAACCGTGACCCTAAAAACGTGCGAAGCCCTCAATTTAAAACCCTGCAAATCAAAGACACTAAAAAACAATCAAGCAAAAAAGGCCAAGACCACAATACAACCACTGGCCCTCAAATTGGCAAAACAATCTAACAAACCTCTGAACTCTAAACACTAAAAAACACTGCCCCTCGATACAAAAAGTCAGAACTCAATTCGAAAATAAGGAGACCGAGAACTGGAAACTCTAAACTCAGTACTCAATTCAACAATCGAGCCCTCAATACTCTAAACGCAGTACTCAATCCAAGACACGAATGACCTGAAATCGGGCAGAAGACCACCGCCTGATGCTCCTTCAGCTCAGACTAAGCAAAAAAATTGGACAGCACCAAGATACACAAAAATCCAGCAGAGACAAACTATGGGGGAAAGAGCAATTTAAACTGGGGTGGGGGAGAGAGCGAACCTGAGATTACAGAGACGAAGGGCGAGTTCCCACTCTGCCACTACAACCCACTTCCAACACGGGAATGAACAGGAGAAACTCGGCTTGAGGCTCACAACTTTGCTTCGACGCTCGAGGATCCAAGGATGGCCACAATTGCCAGATGTGGAAAGCTCAAGGCTCGGTTGCAGGCTCTGGTACTCAGGGCTCGGTGTACCCTGAAAACAGAGAGCTCTTGGAGAGGGACCGAGGCGGGACTGGGCTGCGGTACTCACCGTCAACGACTAATACCACCGGCTACCGGTTTCTGCTGGTGGATCGTTCTGTCCAAAAGGGGAAGGACGATCGTTCTGTGCAAGCTGCTGACAATTGACCGAGAGCAGAGAGAGAGCAGAGAGAATATACTATTTGATCAAAATGTTATGTCCAAAACGTCTTGAATAGTGGTAATATTTGGATTCCTACTAAACGTAAGGCGATGTTACTTTGCGTGATCTACTTTCTATTTGTGGCATTTTAATTTCAAAATATTGAAGTTTAATATCAAGTTAATGCATGCATAGTAGGATATACTATTTGATCAAAATGTTAGTATTTAATCCATTATAGTTTTTATGAGTGCATAGATTGAGGGGGAGCATCTTTATATGTCATTGATTTGTTAAGGATGAGCTATATGTGTTTGCTATATTTTTGTTTTATACACTTCAATTTTTCTTTCTCCTTCATGTGCTACCTTTTTTATGAAATACAAAATGGGAGAGAAGTACTTGGAAAGTTTTTGAGGTATGTCATTCAAACTTATATTGATATGTTATTTCTATGGGGTTTTGCCTTTCATCAAAAAGGGAGAGATTGCTAGCTTTGTTGAAGCTCACAATGTGTTTATTAATATATTTTGATGAAAGACAAAAAGAAATTAATCAATTGGTATATTCTTCATGTTATATTTGAATTATCTTAATATTTATATTGTTTAAATATGTTATAATTTTAAGTGGATATTGGCATGCTAGTACATATTGTTTAATTGATTTGATATAAGTTGTCACAATATCTTAAGATGATTTAGAATTCAAATTTGAATATGTGATCTGTACGATATTATATTTGGTGATTCAAATTCAATTTAGGGATTATGATTCTATATTTATTAAATGTAAATATTTTCCTAAATTATGATAATATCTTTTGATCTTATATTATGAAATATTGTTATGCTAATCAACCTCTAGATAATTCTCTTAGCAAAGATCTTCAACTCAAAATAACGTAAGTAGCCGTTGGAAATGAAGGGATGAACGTTAAGCAAAACTGCAGATTTAAGGGCTTGAAAGACTTACTTCAAGGCCTTGAAACGATATAGAAGATCAACCTTCCTTATTTGATGCAATGGTCACCTTCCAAATATTCCTTCAACCTCTCCAACATGTTTTGGCCATAAATTGAGAGGAATATGTAGCTAAAGGAGACAACAAAAGAGAGCACAAGCAAAGAACAAGAACTAAGAGTGTGAGTTTTGAGAGTACACAGCCACAAGAGGGAGGTGAATTGTGGTGTCAGATTTTCGCAATTTTTCTGGCAAACAGTCTTAGACCCTATTTGCACAGACTGTTCCTGAGTTAAGCAGAAGTGAAAATCCAACGAAATTGAATGCGGAAATAATGGACACAGGATTTTTACGTGGAAAATACCTCTAGCCCAACTGAGGTGAAAAAACCACGACCTACCTCGTGTAGGATTTTAACCACTTCACTAAATGGGCTTAATACGTTACAATAGTAACACACCTTGCTACTAATTGCAACCTACGTAACCGTCTTCCCTAAGACCGGTTACCCCACGTCCAAAAGTCCACTTGACTTAGGACACACTCACCTCACTTTTATAAAAGAAAGATTACAAAGAGAACACCCTATTACAATACTTCTCAACCAAGCTAATATAGGGTACAAATGAAGTCCTAGTATGCCAATCTTGAAAGCTCAAAATATCACTCCCTTTAATCGGTTTTCTTTTGAAAAAATTTACAGCTCTTGAATACTGAATGTGTGCTCTTCAAAAACCGATGCTAAAGTGAATGTGCAGACTTTGCTTAAATAGAAATAGTTGGGAGAATTTTAAAAAAAAATGCTTATCCCATAAGAAGTGGGAAGTGTGAATGTAATTCTCCCTTTAACTGCTTGAGTTACATGGCTAAATGTTAGCCACAAACTTTCAGAAGTTCAACCAATGAATTTCTCCACAAATTCAGCCATTTTCTAAAAATAGAGAAGAGGTTATTTGAGGATAAGGTAAAGCAAAAAAATAGGCACAAAATCCTCTCCGAGTTTTCAAAGCCAAAAATAGCCCTTTTGGACTTTATCAATTTGCAGAAAATCTATCCAAAAAAGATCAGAGATGTTAGCCCCAAAATCAAGGAAAAAATCGTGTAACACCATTTTTCGCAGTTTAGTCTGGAAACAGTCTGGAAACACCCTAGCCGCCCTGTTTCCAGGACTGTTTCTGAAAGTTGGTCCAAAAAGATTTTCAAAAGAGCAAACCGTTTCAAGTAAGTGATAAGTCAAGACTTTCTAATTGGCATATTAACAAGAATCTAATAAAATAAAACCATAGCAAACCTAAGACTCTTGTTGAATCAACCAGCCTTCTTAACTTGTTACTCTAAACACTTCGCAGAGCTGTTCTTAAAGTTGTTCTGAAGTTCTGGAAAGTTTTGCCAGCCAACTTATCTTTAGTACCTGTTCTTGAACATTGCTAACCAAGCAATTGAGAACAGTAGAGTGGACCTGTTTGGGACAACAACAACACTTGGATTTGTTATAATCAAAAACCATAAATATCATAACAATTTCCCCCTTTTTGATGATGACAAATCAAGCAACCATATTGACCTTTTTAAGACAAATGAAGTGATTAGTGCCAATTATTCATAGGACCGAGAATTCACAGGGGGCAACTAGCATCGAAAAATTTTAAGAGAAACGATTCTTCCATGGCAAAACTACAAACAGCATTGGTCATCCTATCTTCCCCCTTTTGGCATCATTAAAAAGGAAGGGGCAAACAGTGAAACAGAGGGTGTTTGCAATCACCACCACTTGGGTAATGGTGGAAAACCAACATGCGATACACTCAAGTGTGTTGGTACGGTAATGAGATTGGCCATCCTAGTCACACATAAGCAATTCACAACAAGAAACAAGCAAGGCAAAACCAATTAAAAACAAGATAACTTTTATTTGCCAAAGGAGTACAACATAGAGTAAGAAACCAGATACAGCAGAAGGTAGAAAATCAAGACAAGAACCAGATGAGGCCACAACAGAACAGCCTACAAGAACAGCCTATAGAGGAGGATCATGGAGCAGAAGGGGAGAACTTTGCTGAGAGGGAAGTGAGAAGGGCTAGGATATCTTCATGGCGTTTGGTATTGAGAGCCTTTTCCTCGTCCAGAGCAGCCTTCACCGCATTAAGTTCAGCATTCAAGCGAGAGTTGTGCTCCAGAACAGCGTCAACCTGGATTGAGGAACTGCTAGGAACAGGAGGACGGGAGGTGTTTGTCCCCTGTTAAGAGGCAGATCCCTCAACCAAGGTATATCCACATCCCATAAGGGTGTTGCTCCCAATTTCATCTATAAATTGAGCTCCCACCCTTTTTTGCAACTCTACCCCAAAGTGCTCAAAAACACAAGTCAGTAGGAAGCCATACCCAAGATCATGTCCCCTGGAGATGTTCGCAATCCTTGCGATGTGACGAATCATGAGGGCAGGAAGATTGATTTGCTCCTCCCTATCCATCAGATCCACAAGACACTAATCCATAGCATCTGCAAGATTCCGGTCCTGGCCCCTGGGGATGACATTCTTGATAATGAACCAAAATAGTAACTGATGAATGGATGTTATATCCCCTTTCTTGACTGATTGGGGTGTTTGTAGGCGTGTTTGCTGGTTGATTTTTTAGGAAAGTTTCAAAAGTCGTGCTGCCCCAAGAACAGACTTATCTTCCCTCACGTACATATCAAAACCCGTGGAGGGAATCCCCAAAATTTTCCCTAATGTCTTCGCATCAAAGCGAAGTTGCTTCCCACTGACAGTACTAGTCACCACTCCTCCGGTGACTGAACAGTTGGCATAAAACTCGGCCAACTCATGGACAGAACACCCCAGCTGGGTGTTTGTGAACAACTCAAACTAACCCTGAGCACTCAACTTTTGCAGGAACACCCCAAGACCTTGTTCCTCAAAATACTGGACTTTGACGATTTTGCCCCTGACTATTCGTCTTTGAAGCAGTTGAGGAAGCTTAGGATGAGGTGCAGGAGAGGCAGATTTCTTGGCTTTCTTAGGATGAGGTGCAGTAGGGGGGTCTTCAGCCCGACCTTGGTTGGAGGCTTGTTTGTAAGAAATTTTGCGTTTACTGGGGGTTTTTGTGGTTGATGGTTTTAAGGAGGGTAAATTGGAGGCTTGTTTGGAAATTGACAGGGCAAACTCAGATGAGGGTTCAGGCAAGGGCTTATCCTCGGAGGATTCTGAGAACACGGGGGTGCCCTGTTTGAAAGAGCTGTTCTCGGTATCATTGTCAGAGGAACTCGCAGAAGAGGAATCAATTTCCTCAATCACGGGAGAAGACTGTGTCGCAGGTCGGGGTGTGGTTTGAAAGGCTATTCTGGTCGATTTTCTGGTTGGTCTGGTTGTGGATTGTGGTTGGGCAGGGGTTTTTGTGAGCTCTTCAGCTTGGCCACTTTTGGGCCTTGATGGGGTTCTTGATCTTGGTGTTCTACTGCGCCTAGCCACCATTTTGTACCTTTTTCTTTTTTCACCGGTTTGTTGTACCGGTGTTGCCTTTTCAATCTTAGCAAGGGACACCTCCATTCTATCACCACTTCCCACAGTATCGTCCGAGTCATCCTTCAGTTCATCTCCTAGGTCATCCTTGAATACTGAGTCAAAGGGCTCAGACCGTGTTTCCTGTTCGGGAAACAGCCCGAAAGAGTATGACTCGGTTAACCAGATGTCACCCGAGCCATTCGTAGGCGAAAAGAACTTATCTTTGGCCCCCATATCCTCACTCGACTCCCTAATTTGTTCCTCTCTAGATCTCAGACATGCACCCACTTCTCCGAACGAGACCAAGTTCCACCCAAAATCATAGTGGATGTCTGCTAAATTGAGACCTATGTTCTTGAGGTCTATACTTTTTAGGAATCCAAAAGGCTTATAGCGAATGGGGCGAGGAGGTTCAACAAGTTTACCTTCAATTAGAGCTGCTAGAAGTTGATAGAACAACTAGTTGCACACATTTGACAAACAAGAAGCGTACCTGTTTCTGGCGCTTGTTCTTAAGGTTATTTACTCGGTAATATGGGACAATAAGGGCAATCTCATTAGACCTCAACGAGTGTCAACAGGCTGCAAACCACACATATGCTAAAAATAGTACAGGAATTGATTGCAAACTTTTTGTTTAACATATTGAACCTGTAGCCTTTAAACATTACCAACAAGGAGAGACAACAAGATGATCAAGTTGTTTTTATCAAACCTAGGTCGAGTCTATTCTTCTCAAATTTTTCTCTACTCAGTGCCTTGGTGAATATATCAGCAATTTGATTTTCAGTGGCACAAAAACTTATTGAGATTAATCCTTTTTCAACATTGTCTCTTAAAAAATGATGACGAATGTCAATATGTTTTGTTCTTTTGTGTTGACATGGATTTTTGGCAATGTTAATTACACTTGTATTGTCACAATAAATAGGAATGCATCCTATGTCAACACAAAAATCCTTGAGTTGTTGCCTTATCCATAATAATTGAGCACAACAGGATGCAGCTACCACATATTCAGCTTCTGCTATGCACAAGGCAGCAGAGTGTTGTTTCTTGGTTGCCCAAGATACCAAACAGGGTCCCAGAAAATGAGCCATACCTGAGGTGCTTTTTCTATCAACAAAAAAGCCTGCATAGTCAGTATCAGCATAACCAACAAGGTTAAAGTTGCATCCTCTAGGATACCATAAAGCCAAATCAGGCGTATGTTTTAAGTATCTAAAGATCCATTTAACAGCCTTTAAATGAGATTCTTTAGGCTTGGACTGAAAACGGGCACACAAACCAACCCTAAAAACAATGTCAGGTCTACTAGCAGTTAGGTAAAGAAGTGACCCTATCATGCCCCTATAATATTTGTCCTCAACTGAGGGACTCCCATCATCCATTTCCAACCTGGTTGAAGGAGAAATGGGAATATCAATGGGCTTGGCCGATTTCATTCCAAATCGCTTAAGTAATTCCTTGACATATTTTTGTTGATGTATCATGGTGTCGTTTGAAGTTTGTTTGATTTGCAAGCCTAAGAAAAACTTAAGCTCACCCATCATGCTCATTTCAAACTCACTCCTCATCATTTTTAAAAACTCTTCACACAAATCATTGTGTGTTGCACCAAATATAATGTCATCGACATATACTTGAACAATCAACAAATGTTCCCCCTTAGATTTTAGAAACAAGGTATTATCAACCTTACCTCTTCTAAAACTATTTTCCAGTAAAAAGTTTGACAAGCGTTCATACCAAGTTCTAGGAGCTTGTTTTAAACCATAAAGTACTTTGTCAAGTTTAAAAACATGGTTAGGAAATTCTTTATTTTCAAAACCAGCGGGTTGCATCACATACACTTCTTCTTTAAGGTATCCGTTGAGGAATGCACTTTTGACATCCATCGGATATAACTTTATTTCCATGTGAGCTGCAAAAGCTACTAAGATGTGGATAGCCTCAATCCTTGCAACGGGTGCAAAAGTTTCCTCATAATCAATGCCCTCTTCTTGGTTGTAGCCTTGAACCACCAGCCGAGCCTTGTTCCTAGTGACTGTTCTGAACTCATCAAGCTTGTTCCAGAACACCCACTCGGTGTCATTGATTGATCTATCCTCTGGCTGTGGTACAAGGTGCCACACCTTGTTCCTTTCAAATTGATGAAGCTCCTCTTGCATTGTCATGACCCAATCTGTATCTACAAGGGCTTCATTAACATTTTTTGGCTCAATGTTAGAGAGAAAAGCATAAAAAGCACAAAATTTTTTAAGCTTGGATCTAGTTTGCACTCCTGTATTAATGTTGGACAAAATCTGGTCAAGAGGGAGCGAACTTTGGTGCTTCCATGGTCGTGGAGTAAGTGGATCCACAGACACACTTTCTACTCTAGCTGGAATAATCGGTGAAACAGGTTCAGGAACTGTTTCCGAGCCTGTTCTGGAGCCTGTTTCCTGGCCTGTTCGAGAAGAATTAGGTTGGTTTTGAGCCAAACCAGGTTCAACAGAGCTTCCCCCTGTCTGGTTCAGACCTTGCCCACCTTCCAAGGAAACAGCTCCAGGCCCTGATCCATCCTCAGGACTCTTACCTTTCTCATGTGTGAGGAACAAGTCTTTTCTAACAAGACCTAGCTCAAGGTCTTCCTCCTGTGCATCATTCTCACTTAAAGACTTAGTTTCATCAAAAAGCACATGCACACTTTCCTCAACACACAAGGTTCTCTTATTAAACACTTTGTATGCCTTACTGTGCGAGGAATAACCAAGGAATATTGCCTCATCACTCCTTGGATCAAATTTTCCTAAGGCATCCTTCCCATTATTATGCACAAAACATTTACAACCAAATACTCTCAAATGCATAATATTGGGTTTTCTTCCCTTGAGGAGCTCATAAGGTGTTTTGATAAGAAGAGGTCTAATCATGCATCTATTATAATGTAACATGATGTGTTCAAAGCTTCAACCCAAAAATTTCTAGGAAGACCACTAGCAACCGACATTGTTCTAGTCATGTCTTCTAGAGTACGATTTTTGCGTTCTACCACCCCGTTTTGTTGGGGTGTTCTTGGGGCTGAGAAGTTGTGATCTACACCATGCTCATTACAATAGCTAATAAAGCTTGAATTCTCAAATTCCGTACCATGATCAGACCTTAAGCCAACCAATGAGTGTCCTACTCTCTTTTCAATCTTTTTAATAAGTGCAAGAAATTTCTCAAATGTTTCTTCTTTGGACGCCAAGAACAGGGTCCAAGTGAAACAAGAGTAGTCGTCCACTATCAAAAGCACATACCTTTTCCCACCTCTGCTCATGATCCTCATTGGACCACATAGATCCATATGTAGCAATTCAAGAGGTCGGGTAGTGCTTACACAATTTTTAGATTTAAAAGAATTTCTGACTTATTTTCCTTTGGCACATGCATCACATACCTTGTCATCATTGAATTTGATGGAAGGTAAGCCAACCACTAAGTCTTTGGTAACAAGTTTATTCAAAAGCGAGTGGCTTGCATGACCTAGTCTTTTGTGCCAAAGCATAACATCATTATTTAAGGCACTGAAACAAGTCAAATTATTTTGGGGAAGAGTAGAAATACACACGTTATAAACATTTTTGTGTCGCTTCCCCCACAACACAACATCTCCTGTGTTCATATTAACAACCAAGCAACGTGTCGGAGAGAACACTACTAGGTTGTCTTTGTCACACAGTTGGGACACACTTAGTAAGTTGTGTTTTAATCCATCCACAAAATAAACATTTTCAATTGAATGGGAGAGTGACTCACCTATCTTACCTATACCGACAATTGTCCCGGATTTGCCGTTTCCAAATGCCACACTCCCTCCTTCTGAAGCTGCAAGTGAGAGAAAATTGGATTTTTCACCAGTCATATGCCTCGAACACCCACTATCAACATACCACAGCTGCTTGTTCCCTAGGTTGTTCCCCGAGGTGTTTGCTGGGTTGTTTTCTCTCACTTCAGCCTGCAAAACAAATCAAAGGTTAGTTTTGGGAACCCAGATCCACTTGGGTCCCATTCCTTTAGACGTACAAATCTCATATTTCCTAACCCATATTTGTCTTACATAAACTGTGTTTCTTTCAATGGCATACCTTCTTATAGGACACGCATACCGATAATGCCCCGTTTTACCACAATGAAAACAAACAATATTTTCAGGTAGTCCCACATATTTTCTATTAACAGGGTAAACAGTGCGCTTAGTCACAAAGCCTAATCCTTTTTTGCTTCGGTTAAAGTGAGTGTTCAACCAATTTAGCGCCTGTGAGGACCTGTTCCAGCGCCTGTTTACAGCAAGGTCTGATTCTACTTGTTTTAACTTTTCAAGAAATTTACTGTTCTCAATAAGTGGGGATTCAACCTTCTGTTTCAGTTCAAGAGATTCCTTTTCCAACTCAGTCAGATTAATGGCACAAGTCTCTTCTTTCATGAGTAGGGTCTCTTTAAGCACACTAATGTTTTCATGTAAGGCAAGTGTTTCTTTGTCAACTTCAAGCTTTTCCATTTTGAGAGTTTCATTTTCCAGTTCTAGGTCTCGAACATCCCTTTTTAACTCAGCACATATATCCATCATAGTGTACACCAATTCTTCAAGGGTTGATTTATTGAGACCACGTACCTTATTCTTGAGTTGAGTCAGACTGTTTGTTGATTCATCATCTGAATCAGTGTCACTTCTTGCCATGAGTGTTATATCAGCTTCCTCAGCTTCAGACCCTTCCTCATCCTCGCTTGAATCACCCCAGGCTGCTAGCATAGCTTTTGAGAATCGTTTTGCTGAGCTGCTTACACCCTGTTTCCTACGCTGTTTTCTAAGGTGTTTGGGTTCTTGTTCTTCCTTCAGCAGTGGGCAGTTTCTCACAATATGGTCTAACTTGCCACACTTGAAGCATCCGGACAATATGTTCCTGGCCTTGCCAAAGTCCTTCCGTTTGCTGTTTTCTTTAACTTTCTTGAAGAACTTAAATTTTTTTGTTATCATGGCAATCTCCTCCTCATCAGAATCAGAATCATCTTCTAAGGTCATTAGTGCAAGGCCTCAATCTCTCTTTGTCTCATCTGTCTGCTCGGAATTTCTTCTAAGTTCATACGTTTGGAGATTTCCAATTAGCTCATCAAAGGTGATCTTGTTCATGTCTTCAACTTCTTAGATGGCCGTTACTTTTGCTTCCCAAGCATGAGGTAAAATTCTTAGGATCTTCCTCACCAATTCTTCGGTGGTGAAGGATTTTCCCAGGGATTTCAACTCATTCGTTATGTGAGTGAAGCGAGTGTACATGTCCATCACACTTTCACGATCACCTATCTCAAACAGCTCATATTTTCTCATAAGCAATTCAATCCGGGATTGCTTTACCTGATTGGTCCCTTCGTGAGCTACTTGTAAAGCATCCCAGATTTCCTTGGCATACTCACATTCAGATATGCGAGTATATTCATCAAGACCTAGGCCGAAATATAGAAGTTTTTTGGCCTTGGCATTCTTCTCCATCATTTTGTAATCTTCAGTATTGAATTCTTCAGGCTTTTTGGGGACTTCACTTCCATCTTCGATCACCTTCGTGGGATTGAGTGGTCCATTCTTGATAAGCATCCATAATTCGTAGTCCTCGGCTTGAATGTAGTTTTCAATTCTATTCTTCCACCAACTATAATGTTGACCGTTAAAGTATGGTGGTCGAGTTATGGATTGACCTTCAAGTATGCCTTGTGGGGTACTCATCTTCAAGGATCTCTCAAGGTGTTAGCCTTTTAAAGGAGAGCCTGCTCTGATACCAATTGTGAGTTTTGAGAGTACACAGTCACAAGAGGGGGGGTGAATTGTGGTGTCAGATTTTCGCAATTTTTCTGGCAAACAGTCTTAGACCCTGTTTGCACAGACTGTTCCTGAGTTGAGCAGAAGTGAAAATCCAACGAAATTGAATGCGGAAATAATGGACACAGGATTTTTAAGTGGAAAACACCTCTAGCCCAACTGAGGTGAAAAAACCACGACCTACCTCATGTAGGATTTTAACCACTTCACTAAACGGTCTTAATACGTTACAATAGTAACACACCTTGCTACTAATTGCAACCTACGTAACCGTCTTCCCTAAGACCGGTTACCCCACGATCAAAAGTCCACTTGGCTTAGGACACACTTACCTCACTTTTATAAAAGAGAGATTACAAAGAGAACACCCTATTACAATACTTCTCAAACAAGCTAATATAGGGTACAAATGAAGTCCTAGTATGCCAATCTTGAAAGCTCAAAATATCACTCCCTTTACTCGGTTTTCTTTTGAAAAAATTTAAAGCTCTTGAATACTGAATGTGTGCTCTTCAAAAACCGATGCTAAAGTGAATGTGCAGACTTTGCTTTAATTAGAAATAGTTGGGAGAATTTCAAAAAAAAAATGCTTATCCCATAAGAAGTGGGAAGTGTGAATGTAATTCTCCCTTTAACTGCTTGAGTTACATGGCTAAATGTTAGCCACAAACTTTCAGAAGTTCAGCCCATGAATTTCTCCACAAATTCAGCCATTTTCTAAAAATAGAGAAGAGGTTATTTGAGGATAAGGTAAAGTAAAAAATAGGCACAAAATCCTCTCCAAGTTTTCAAAGCCAAAAATAGCCCTTTTGGACTTTATCAATTTGCAGAAAATCTATCCAAAAAAGATCAGAGATGTTAGCCCCAAAATCAAGGAAAAAATCGTGTAACACCATTTTTCGCAGTTTAGTCTGGAAACAGTCTGAAAACACCCTAGCCGCCCTGTTTCCAGGACTGTTTCTGAAAGTTGGTCCAAAAATATTTTCAAAAGAGCAAACCGTTTCAAGTAAGTGATAAGTCAAGACTTTCTAATTGGTATATTAACAAGAATCTAATAAAATAAAACCATAGCAAACCTAAGACTCTTGTTGAATCAACCAGCCTTCTTAACTTGTTGCTCCAAACACTTCGCAGAGCTGTTTTTAAGGTTATTCTGAAGTTCTGGAAAGTTTTGCCAGCCAACTTATCTTTAGTACCTGTTCTTAAGACCTGTTCTTGAACATTGTTAACCAAGCAATTGAGAACAGTAGAGTGGACCTGTTTGGGACAACAACAACACTTGGATTTGTTATCATCAAAAACCATAAACATCATAACAAAGAGCCACACTTGTAAATATCATTCTCTTGTTCACTTAATTTATTAAGTTGTATTGCTCTAGTTGTAGTTGGGTGGGATTATAAAATTGAATGGTCAACTCTACCAAGGACTTGTCGAAGGGTCAACTTGTGACTTGGAACTTAGGGTAGGTGTATTATAAAGTTGTGTAATCCATCCTAGTAAAATTAGGTTAATACTGGAGTTAGGGGACTCTAGGCGGGGACTAAGCCTAGTTGAGGCTAACCTCGTTTAAAAATACAAATGCCTTGTTCACATTTACTTTTCTGCGTTGATTGTTTTGAGACTTTGATCATCACCATATTCAACCCCCTCTATGGTGATCTAACTAGCCAAAATCAAGCCTACACATTGGATTCTTACTTCTCTCATCTTATCTTCTATAGACGCTAAGGAACAAAAAGTGAAAAGTGTAGATTGCAAGTGCTTTAGTAACTAGTAAGGGAATCTCTTTGCTCACCAGCTTTGTGAAAGGGAATTCTTAACGAGTATGCTTTACTACTTTTTTTCTTCGTCTCATCAACCTTTCTCTATGACCATGAGGTAACCAACTTGTAGATTACGTATACAATATCCAATGTTTTGAAATCAAGTTTTTATTTTTTTTATTTTTTTCACAAAAACAAACATTTATTTTGCTGCCCACTTGCTTAATGTCGCCCTCTTCTTCCTCTTTACAAAAAAAGCTCCTTATCCAACCAAATTCAAGAAGTGGTCTCTACTAATTGAGAATATATATATATATATATATGTGGGGAGGGGTTAAGTTACATTGAATAATCAATATAAGATATCCTCAAAAATACAAACTCCTTCCCTTTTAGATCGATCCCTAATAAAGGCAATGATTTTACTTGTATTTAAGGAAGCCATTACATAGCTAATTTGGGGCTCATAATGTTAAAATCAACTCAGCTTTAGCTAATCCATAAGACCGAATAACTAAAAAATAACTTATGCACAAAAAGTCAAAGGAATCGTAGCCAGTTTTGGTCCCCTTTAAACTACGCTCCTGATTCCCAAAATCACCTTATTTTCATTTATCTTCACATCTAAAAAAAATAACACATTATCATAAGATTATAATCCTTAAACAGTTATATAACTACCTCAATATAAGGTAAAAATACTGATTCTTCCCCTTTTCTAGTGACGGTAGTAACATTGTCCCCTCCCCTATTCTCTTACATACACAAAAATTCAAAGAATAGAGTCAATAGACAATCACGTTCCAAAACAACCCAAAAAAAGTCAAAGAATAGAAGGGTGATAAGCATTATAACAGTTCGCTAATTACACTTATGTTTTGTTGAATTTTTATGATAAGATCATCAGGAACAGAGCTTGTTCAAGCATATTCTATCGGAGGTAAAACTACATGCATCTTATATGCTTGGTGTGGAAAAATTGTATTTGGTTAACACAAGGAAGCAACTCTAAAGAATAAGGCTACGTAGATCTTCATCCATCTGTAAATCCAATTGTGAGAAAACACATTCAAGATTGTGATGCAGGGGCCTATCGTCTAATATTGAGACTTGAATCTCTCATATTTGTTTTCTGTTTTGATTGTCAAAAATACTTGTAGATATCTTGTACAGTTGTATCCTTTTTTTTTTTTCCTTCTGAAAACGAAAAAGCTTGTAACCATGTAAATTGTAACAGATGCTTGATCATTATGTTGTTACATAAAACATTTACATATCCAATTCCCTCAACAAAATCACCACCCAGTGAATATCCCGTTTTCACAAAATTTGGAAAAATCTAAATTTAGGCAACCTTGCCTATAGGGATGGCAGTATAGTCCGAATTCGATGTAAATCTGATCCGATTTGTGGGAAAATTATCCGATTCGAATCCAATAAAAAATAATCCGATTCAGAGTCCGATAAAAATAATCCGAATCCGACTCCGATCCGAGCGGATTTGGAGGAGAGTCCATCCGATCCGATTAACATCTGATCCGATATCTTTTTCTAATAATTTCAACTTTTTTTGAAGATAAAAAAATCTTAATATGATAACTCTCAAAAAATCCACATAAGGTTTGCACTCTATGTGTAGTACACTTTTCTTTCTTAGCTAATCTCTTCTTCTCTCTTGATCTTTTTCTCGTTCTCTTATCTTTGTCAATCAAAGTTGTACTTTCTCCCTTTCCTTCTAGCTGTTGTACTATTGTCTCTCCATTTCACTCTAAAGTGAATTTGCATTCTCTTTTTCCAACACATTTTTCCTTTAACACATTGAAATGTTTAATATAAAAAGCTATTAGACATTAAAGAGGTATTTAATATTGGACTTACAAGTGGGCAAAAATAAAGTTGGAAATAAAAAATTATGTAAGTACTGAATAAAAATATATAATCGGATTATATCCGATTATATCCGGATTTAATCCGATCCGAAACCAATCCGAATTTGATTTAACATCCGATCCGACGGAGTCGGATTTGGATTGGATTTTCAAATCCGATTATTAATTGGATCGGATTTGGATGTCTATACATCCGATCCGAATCCGACCCGTTGCCATCCCTACTTGCCTAACAAGCACTCATGCAAACATAAAGGTCGATTCGAAGAGACCTACCAAAAAAAAAAAGGAGAGAGAGAAGATATTTTCTTGAGTTGAATTCCTTTGTAAACATTTGTGAAAATAGAGGCATGAAATAAATCTAGCAATCAATAAATATTAAGTAAAGTATAGATGAATACATAAATAAATAAAATAAAAATTAGGCATGCCACAATGGTACTAAATGAACTAGGAAGCTATTAGAATTGTATCAATACCTAGTGTGCATGACACACAACATTCAATGTACACTAAACAACTAGAAACCGGAGCAAAGAGCCATACTATATGGGACCTACCGCTCTAATTTGACACCTCCAGACTAGGGATGAGAGTTACACCCGAACCCGAAAAACCTACCCCGAATCCGCCCCATTTATAGTGGGTATGGGTATGAAAATTTGGGAAAAAATGGGTATGGGGTGGGTATGGGTATTGCGTTTGAAAATGGGTATGGGTATGGGTATGGATTCTTAAAATCCGTACCCGATTGTGTACCCGATTTGCTTGTAAGAGGCGACCAAAATACGGTAAAATCCAAAAATAAATGTTTTGCATGAAACTCTAAGTGTATATTGTTTATTTATGTAGAAATGAAAATTAATTTTTTTACATTTTTTATTTTTGTGAGTTTATCCGACCTAAATTTTAGCTGCGTCGCTTGAAATTGCTAATCAAATATACCGTATATGCAAATATGGGTTGAATATGGATGACACTTTGCGCACTCTATATATACCCAAATAAAACCCATAAACCCGAAAAACTCGATGGGTATGGATATGGGTACAACCATTCAAAACCCGATGGGTATGGGTAGGACTTTTGAAAATGGGTATGGGTGCGGATATAGCTCAACCCGCCCCATGCCCATCCCTACTCCAGACACTCCTATACTGAGTCATGTCCTCTATAAGTCTCAAGTGTTGCATATCTTATCTAATCACCTTGTTCTAACCTCTCTTTTTTTTTTTTTTTGTCTTCTTCTACCTCTTTTACTATTTAAAACAACTAACCTTTCACACCTTCACACGAGAACATCTATATCTTATTCTAATCTAACCAAAGCATTGGATTCTTACTTCTCTCATCTTATCTTCTATGAACATAAAAAAAAAAAACAAAATGAAAAGGGTAGATTGCAATTACTTTAGTAACTAGTAAGGGAATCTTTTCGTTCACAAGCTTTGTGAAAGTGAATTCTTAGCGAGTCTGCTTTTCCCCTATTTTTCTTCGTTTCACCGACCTTTCTTTATGACCATGACGTAACCAACATGTAGGTTACGTATACCATATCCAATGTTTTGAAATTAGGTTTTTTTTTCTTTTCTTTTTTTCACAAAAAAGCACGTGTTATTTTGCTGTCTGCTTGCTTAATGTCGCCCCTTTCTTCCCCTTAACAAAAAGCTCCTTATCCAACCAAATTCAAGAAGTGGTATCTACTAATTGAGAAAAATATATATGTATATTTTAAGTTACGTTGAATAATCATTATGAGGTATCCTCAAAATACAAACCCCTTCCCCTTTCAGATCGATCCCGCATAAAGGCAATGCTTTAACTTGTATTGAGGGAAGCCATGAAATAGCTAATTTGAGGGGCCATAATCTTGAAATCAACTCAGTTTTAGCTAATCCATAAGACTGAATAACCGAAACATAACTTATACACAAAAAGTCAAAAGAATCATGGCCGCTTTTCGTCCACTTTAAACTGCACCACTAATTGCTAAAATCATCTTATTTTCATTGATCTTCATGTCCAAAAAAAAAAACACATTATCATAAGATTTTAATCCTAAAACAATTATATAACTACCTCAATATGAGGCAAAAATATTGATTCTTTCCCTTTTCTATTTTTCTTACTATAGTGGCGATAGCTACATTGTACCCTCCCCCTCTTCTCTTGCATCCACTTCTCGTTGTGTGAGATAATTAAGAATAGACTAGAGTTAGGTAATACATCAGGTCGAGTCGAGTTCGTATTCGTGTCGAAGCAAGACGTATATTTATCATTCTAATAAAAATGCAAGTCCAATTCAACATGTGTCATTCTTTGTGAAGTTAAAAAATGGATTCTAGTTCTAGTTTTAAAAAAGGAGATTCTTTGTTTTATATATTACTTCGCTAAGTGAAGAAAATTTCACCAAAGCGTTCTTTGTATGTTCTGTGGTGATAAATCGAATTAAAGCCATTGGTCTTTCTTCTTTCGATAAATTTTTTTATGAGAACGAAACTGTAATCTTTTATATATAGGCCTCGATAAAATGATCAAAATCTTTAAGCTTATTGGATATTTAATTTTAAATTATACCTCTAATTAATTTTGTGGCGTTTTACAATAATTAAATAGCAAATCTATACTATACATAAAAGCAATGTTATGAAGATGTGGAATTTTCTTGCATTCTCATTAATTAGAGATTTCGAACCCTTGGATTCATTCTCTCTCCTCATCACAACCATCCGATTGTTGAAAATAATTAATTTATAATTTTCAAATCTCTCACGTAGTAGTAAGGGAAAAAATCATTAATAAGGAAATGATCGTAAGAAAGTATAATCTTATGAAGTATAATTCTATAATTGTCGAAATGAGGATTATGGAGTATTTTTTTCTAAAAGGAATGAGTATGTAGTAATTAGTTATTATGAAAATTATAAAAAAAAATAGTCTTCTTAAACCTTTTGAATTCATTCTGTCTTCTTATCACCACTAGATTGTAGAAAAAGATTAATCCCGAGAAGTATAATATCAGGAAATATAATTCCATAATGGTGGAAAAAAAATCATTAACAACTAAAGAAATGATCCTAGAAAAGCATAATCCCAGGAAGTATAATTCTGTGATGGTTGAAATAAAGATTATGGAGTGGCTATACCTTTAGTATTATTTTAAATAATAAAGTCAAATTTCAGTAAAGAATAATCTCATAATTATGGAAATATGAATTATGAAATAGTTAGTAACAAATAACTATGAAAATTATAGATAAAAAAGATATCATTCTTGAACCTTCAATATTGGCGTAAATAGTCAAGTAGTTCTTACTCATAATTGAAATTATACATTAGAATACGTCTCATAATTGAAATCAATTCTGTCGTCTTATTCATTGCTTATGTGTGTCAAAGTGATCTTTTTTACTTCACTTCCAGATATATAGTAATTATCATTCCCTTCCTCATATATTTATTTGTCTTAATTTGTTAATTCGTCAGCAAGTGACCTCCTCTTTTGTAATTAGTAGTGTCAAAATGCTTGATTGTATTTGATTAAAATTTTTGTACTTTTTTGTTGTAATTCCCTCCTATGTGTGGCTTAATTTTCTTTTCTTGATATTTAATTTTTCACTAATTGAAGTCATCATTGATTTCTTGCTACAATTCGTAATCTCACTTTTTTAGGTGTAATTTTTGTCAAGCTTGATTAATAGTGGTGATGTTTGGTTTGATTCGTTTATATTCTTAATTATTTCCGTCCTATTTATGACTTAGGTTAAAAAAATTTTGCTTATATTATATTATAATGCAAAGTATTTCACATGTATTTAAATTGTTTCTTGACCTATTTATTTATATCAATTAAAAAATTTCAAATATCTATACTACAAATTATAATATGATTTTTATAATTTACAAAAGTTACTGTTAAGATATATTAAAGAAACCATAAAATTTGACTTTCTTTTTTACATACGTAGATAAGAGTATAGCCCTCTATATCTTCAAAAGTTTTTCTATTTGGGAAATTGAGTGAGGTGGTTAAGTTGGGATTTAGAACAATATGGAGGGGGTGTTGGGGGATTTCATTGGGTTAGGAACCCTAGCAGTAGGATCAAATTGCATTAATGGACACATGGGATGAGTTTAATATTAAAAAGTTGATCCTAATTTATAAAGCATTTAGAATGATTTTGATTAACTTATTCACCTTCAAAATATGCCCCCAACATTAACAAATGCAATTTTTCAGTTTTCTCTTTAAAATCATTACATATGTTCAATACTACATGCATGTTTGAATCAATATAATTTTTTGTTTCCATTGTTCAGTTAGAAACTATAATGCATGCTTGAATATTTCCATTGTTTAGTTAGAGATTACGATACATACTTGAATACTATTTCTATATACTTTTTTATCATGGCGTACATTCAATACAGTAATGGATGCTTGAATCAATGTAACAATTTTTGTTGTATAGTAAAATACTGTAATGTATTCTTGAATACTATTTGCAGGCTTTTTTTTTTCATAAATCATGACAAATGTTCAAAATCATTAATCATGTCATATAGTTAACCTAAGACACAAATCACAAGGTAAGGTTATAGAAAATTTTAATTTCTTGCGTTTTTTGAAATTCATGCGTTGATTGAGATTTTGATGGGTCCTTCTGATTTTAAGAAATAAAATAACCCCATTTTAGGTTAGCTAATCGCATGAAGAAATTTGGAAATACTATTTTCGGATTTTTAAATTATGGGTTATCTAAATAGACAGTCAAACAGTCAGAACTCTATGGGTAATATGCTGCAACTAATTATGATCCATGATTTAACTAGAATATCTTAACGTGCGTCTTTCTGCTAACTCATTATCTTTCCTTATGAGAGGAGACAACTTATATAAATTGGTGGGTAGTTTCAAATCAATATACGAGCTACCATATATGATAATTTTTATTGTTTTCCAAAATCCATCCACCATTTTCACAGTCCCTGTTTTCCCAAAAAAATAAAATTTGCTTAATTCAAATCACCTAAAATCACTAAATCTATAGTCCTAAATCTACAACAATTCATTTATGTTACAACTCATGATTTAAGTGGAACACTAACCTTAGGGAGATATGTTGTCTAAAGAAGAATTCGATGACATATTTTCCAATAAAAGGTCACCTAACTTCATGATTTCAAAAGGAGAAGCCCAAGCACATCATGGATGATTAATTTTGATGTATTGTAACTACATATTGAGATAACTTGAATGAAGTTGCGACCAGAATGGATCTATTTTCAAATATGAAAATCCCCTAAAAGAAAAGGATAAAAAAAGTACATAATACTAAAAAATTCTTACTATAATAACTAGGCTTTTTAAATTTTTATAGTGAAAATTTACTTTTACTTATAACAACATCACTTACTAAGTAACTCATTTATGTCTTCTTTTTGAAATAATAATAGCAACTATGTGTCTTTTGTAAACAATTTATTATCTGTTTTATAAATCACCGTGCAAAGCACGGGTCTATACTAGTAAGATTAAACTTCGTGTTCATACTCATTGGTTATTATTTTCTTAATATATTTAAAATAAAAAATGACTAAAATTGTTTGTTTGGTAAGGGACACCTTGAGAGATTATGAGATGAAAGTGAAAGAGAAGAGTTAAATGAAAAAGGTGGCCAAAAAGGGAAAAAAGCATTAGTTGAAAAATTTTTGGTAACATGATAATTTTTTCTTGTATCTTTAATATATATTAATTTCTTCGGGAGTCATTTAGTTTTCTTTATCAATGTCTCAAAAATATAGTCAAAATTTCCTTGATCAATGTCTCAAAAACATTGTCAAATTCCTAACGTCTAATTTATCCATATCTAACAAACACATCAAAGTTTAATATACTATCTAATGATGTATCATTAATATCAAATTAAAGTACAATACATTTTAATGTTGGTTTAATGATTTATTGGATGGCTAATAGTCGTATATGTAATCTACAATTGACTAAAATATTAAATGTTATGACATAATTACTATTTGAATGTGATTGCTAACCTTTTCATGATGTAAAGTGAAAAAAAAATAAGTTATGACATATGTTATTGTTTGAATAAATAAAAGAAAACATCTTTAAATTAATTAATTATTTTAAGTACCTATATGTCAATTGATCATGGGCCACAATTAATTAATTATTATTATATTAAACTATATTATTATATTTATGCACCCCAAAATTTAATATACGTATAGTTCAAATAGCCAAAACTCAGTACTACGACATAAACAGAGAAGCTGTACTATCATTCATGGAATAATATTATTAGAATTAAATACATATTCATATGGTCCACAAAATACCCAATATGCCCTGCTATTTACAAGATTTAGATATTAACCACTGCATCCTTTTAAATCTCATTCATTATTCGTTCTTGAACTCCAAAAAAAATATTTTGTGTGCATTGACCAATACCTTTGCTAATGAGGCGAGACTATGCCCTTTTTAGCAAACACATGAAAGTTTAAAATATTTTAATGAGGTGTAATATTAACTTTAATACGTTTGATTGCTGCTAACTACCGTGATGCTATAAATTCTTAACATCGAGCTATAAGATTTTAATACCTATACGTCTTACTAAATAGATAACAACAACAACCACAACAACAATACCAAATAAAACAAAATTAATAAAAATAATATCTTCCATATAAACAAATTATTCACAATAAAATTTTTATAAACAAAAAAGTGGATAGTGAAAATATAACTGAATTATTTAACTCAAGGTGTACAAGTATGTACATAACAAATTCATAAGTAATATACAATTCAAAACATTTAAAGCTTTAAAAAGGCGTTAAAAATGTATAACCACAAAATAACTATATACAAAATAATAAACCATTACAATACATATATAATTCATAATCTATAATTACATCTCAAATATTGATGTAATCAAAACTAATTAGCTAATAATCAAAACCTCAAATGAAGTATTACACATGTCCATATGAAGCGTGCGAAGCACGGAATGTACACTAGTTTATGATGGATAACTAAATGTAAATGACAATTTGAAAAAAAATAAAAATAAATCACATTTATTTTGACGTGCCTTTACACTGTTAGTAATATGCCAGGTACAAGACTATATCATTAAGGATATCATAAATAAAAACAAATAAAGTTTTACATATGGACTATTTCATAGTTTTTCAAATTTAGAGGCATCAATTTGTTCAGCAAGGGTAAGAAGAGAGGCAACAAGAAGCCAAAGTCAACTCAAAATTTGTCTATCCCTACTGAAATTGCAAAAGAAGCTTTAGATGTTGGAAAATCACTTGGTGTTTTTGTTATGAAAGATGAGACTCCGGCAATTAGAAGAATAACAAGAAACTTGAGAAAAGAGTTGGACAACAAAAGGCAGGCTAGGGATCAATAAGGAGACATTCCGGTTGATATTTGTGTTGGGCTAGCGAGTTGCGTGGGTTTATTTGTTTGTGATTCATAGCCTATAAGATGTATTGGTTGTCTTCTTAAGTTATGTAATAACTGTATGTCCATCTCAATAATCGAAAAAGAAAATATTTATTCCTCCAATTACATAAGCTATTAATTAATTCATATATTTATGTAGAACTTATGTGGCATTACACATCCTGAGACCAATGAATGGAATCATGACGTGGAATGCACATGTCTCAATCATTTGTTATTATACCATTGACAGCGGTTGCCTCGCGTGTAAAACGTGGGGCCTGTATGTCAAGAGGGTGGCAGTGAAATGCTGGCAGCAAGGAGAATTGGGGGGGCACGCATGTCAACACGCCTGTGCGGTCCCCCTCCTGTGCCACTTTTGGTTTTTTTTTTGTTTTTGTTTTTTTTTTGAAGTAATATATAATTTTTAAATGATTTAAAAAATAGGTTGTGTGTTATAAAGTGGGTCCATGACAAATATTTTTATTGGATGATTAAAATTGAGTTCCATTTGTTGGAGAAGTGATGGAATGCAAGTTCCTAAATTGTGAAACTTTTACTGACATGGCACGCTAGAGTTCCAAAAATTGGAACTCTGTTGGGAATGCTCTTACTCAATTTTAATATCTTGTAGGTATATTTAGATACATATAAATAGCTAGATCACTAAATAGATGATGATATAATATGATATGGTACAAATAGAATTTCTTATTTGGCTGTACCAAGACTTCCCAATATTTTAGTTAACTGTCGTTGGTTCGAACCTGAGATCCTAATAGCAATTTGAAGAAGGATCACACAAGACAAATTATATATATATATATATATATATATATATATATATAT
>JACYFF010031956.1:10122856-10148205 GCA_017589665.1 Selenicereus undatus | reverse complement strand
AAGTCTTGGGTATATAGGTTTTATTTATTTAGACTCTTGTTAATATGCCAATATTGAAAATTCTTTTTTTAAACACCTCTTGAATCGATAATTGCGCTAAGTGCTTCAGAATACCAGTTGCGAACAACCCTGCAAACAAGGTGCCTAAGGTGGTTTTGAACTGAAGTGGCCATACCCGGTTATCTTTGAAAATTCATTTCGGTTGGCCAAGATCTCCAGTATACCTTCCTTAAACTCCAAGGTTGCTATTTTTCTGGAAATGATATTTCTTGAAAATATTGTGGGAGATTTGCGAAAATAGGTTTTTGGAAATTTGCCAAAACTAAAAGATTTCTTTTGGCCATATTTTCGGATAAGATAAAATTTTCAAAGCTGAAGATTTCTGGTTGCTTTTTGAATCCTCTTCACGGCTATGAGAAGATAAGGGTTATCTCTTAAGATAACAAATCCCTTATACCTTGGGAAAAACTTGTCACTAGCCGTTGGGGAATATTTTTTTTTGAAAAATCATTTTCCATACTTAGCTGATTCTCTTGGTTTTGACCGTTGGAATTCTTGTTTTAAATACATCATTTTACTCCCTTTGAGAACAGACACACACGAGAGAATAGCAAGAAAAGAAAGCAAGAGAATATCTAGAAACACAACACACGCAAAAAGCAAAATTCAAAAAGTGGTTTTTCTAGTGGAAAGAATTTTTCGAGCTACACTTGAGAAAAGAAAAACCGATACAGGTTGTGTTTAAACCAAGCTTTCAATATATTGGCATACTAGGACTTCATTGTACCTTACATCTGCTTAAGACAGAAGCACCCAGTAAGGTGTTTTGTAACCCTGATCTTGAATCAGAAAAGTGAGTGAGTGGTCCTCAGTCGTGTGAACTTTGGACGTGTCCAATCTGGTGATATTTGGACGTGGTGTAATCTGCCTTAGAGAAGGAGGTTACGTGGTTGCAAGTTGTAACAAGGTGTGTTATAATTGTAACGAGTTAAGCCCGGTTTAGTGAAGTGGTTAAATCCTACACGAGGTAGGTCGTGGTTTTTCACACCTCAGTTGGGCTAGAGGTGTTTTCCACGTAAAAATTGTGTGTGCTTTATTTTCCGCATTTATCTTGGTGATTTTCGCATTTGCAATATTTGAGAACACCCTCTGCAAACAAGTCACAAGGGTGTTTGTTATTTACAACGCGAAAATCAGACACCACAATTCACCCCCTCCCCTCTTGTGGTAGAATACTCACGATCTTAACAGAATCTCTTAACTACCTAAAAACAAAATATACTTTGATATCCTTCCCTAAATCAATAAAAATAATTATCATCATAATATCATTAGATTATTTGATTATATAATCACAACCATCAGATTTTCAATAAAAATAATTACCATCATAATTAAAAGTATATTATTTCTTGACTTTTTTTTGTAGTGGAATCTATTAACTATCTAAAAATAAAATATACTTTAATAACTTTATCTAATCACGGAAAATATATATGTACTGAATTTTATGGATGGTATTAATATTTTAGTGATCCAAGGAAGGAATAAAGTGTTAAAGTTTCACTTTTCTTATTTTAATGGTAAACCCGAAATTAACCACCTTACATATTATTAGATTAAATAGAAGAGATATGAATTAATAGAAGCGCTAGACCCAAACGAAAGACTTTTCTTTCCAAACGTTCGTAATGCGGGATAAGGTGTTTTTCGTCTTATATTTCTTGGTCATAAATTAAAGTCCCTAAAATCACTAATTTTTTTTATGAACAAAAATTCGCACAATGACAATTAATTAAGGGTCAAAAATGTTCCTTTTAAGAGGTTGATGAAGTTTTTTATTTTTTTTAATTTGTAATAAGTATTTCTATACCCATATAATAAGTGAAAAAAAATAAGTTTTTAATTGTAATAATTATTTATAAAATATTACAATATTCCATGTAGCAACCATGTCATATATAATATTTTGAGTTTTTAAATAAAATAATTAATAAATTTTTAAGAAAAAGCAATTATTGACAGGTGCAAATTATGAGAAACTATCAACTAAAATTTCTAACATATCGAAATATACTATAATAAGTTTACCAAACATTTTCCATTGCAGTTATAATATCTTAATTTCTCTATACTAATTTGAAAATTATGATAGTCTACAAAATTATCTAACTTATTCATTGTTAAGTACTATTGATTATACATTTTCAGTTGTATATTTACGTTATGAATTTCGCAAGTGTATGGTTGATCGTTGTAGAAAGTACGGGTGTCGATCCTTAGGGATGTATTACGAAATTAGATCGCTATAAAACTAAATGTGATACAATTGAATTAAATTATCAAGGTTTAGTTAATTAGTAACCAATTATTTTAAAATGCTACACTGGAAGATCAATCATCACCATTAACTTTAATTATGGGCAAATTATGCAAAGCAAAATCAAACTTGAATAACCGAAACACGAGCAGAGAACTTAACAAACATGAGAGAAATTAAGCTCAACTTCTTCACCTGCAACTCCCTTCAGCTCTGGCCAGGAATGAAAATCTAGATCTGAACGTATATATGAACCGAATAGAAAATCCAGCTATCCAAAGAACGACCAATACCGAAAACTTGAATCTAGGCCAGACTAAAACTGTGTCAATCATGTTTTGGACACTTTATTTTTTGATTACTAACTATCTCATTATAACATTCTCTACAGTCGTATGGTCATCTATCAGTATATACGATTATAAATGATTGTATAGATAAACCATGAATATTTATTATGGAGCATCGACGACACCATGAGGTAGAATTGTCTATCACTCTTATTGCGCCAGTTAGTTGGAAGGAGGAAGTGTATTACTAACGAAACACTGATGTTAGATACACCAGGTACACAAGACATAATTGTAATCTTCATTATATCATTGCTAATCAAATTATTATTAAGAACTTAATTTTTAATGTAGGTACAAGAAGATAATGTGAATTCGTCGTCATCGCCAACATAAATTAACGAATTATCATGTCATTTAGCATGATTTTTACTTTCATTTTGACTACCTACAATCTCTGTCATACTTTACATCGCGTATTTGATAATCATACGTTGTTTTAATTGTTGAGTTTCAATGGTTATTCATAAAAGTGTTATCTATTCATATTTTTCAATAAATTTAAGTGCCATTTTCTAAATTACAATATTAACTTTGTATACAATGAACATTTCTCGATTATTTTGACTATATATATACATATATATATATATATATATATATATATATATATATCTTTGTGTGTGTGTGTGTGTACTGTAATATGCACAGTGCAAAGCACAGGTCCATACTAGTATCTTTCTAATAAAAATGCAAGTGCAATTCAACACATGTCATTCCTTGTGAAGGGAAAAAAATGGATTCTAATTCTACTTGTAAAAAAGGAGATTCTTTGTTTCACATATTACTTCGTTAAGTGAGGTAAATTTCCCCAAAACATTATTTGTTTTTTTTTTATGGTTTTGAATCCTCTATTTCTTTGAAAGAAGAGTTGCTGTTGACTCAATAAAGAGTAGAATTCTACCATTACAAATTTTCTCCATTCACAAGCCTTGAACCCGAGACTTTGCTTAAAGGGAATAAGTGTCAAACCACTTAAACCAATTTGTATTTGTATTATTTGTACTAGTATAGACCCATGCGCACGGACTATCATTTAAATTAAATTTTAATTTAAAAACTATGCAGTATTCATTTTATAAAATTATTTGTCTCATAAATATTTGATCAATATTAAGATAAAATATTGCCTGATTTACTTGATCATATAATTAGCAAAATTGATTTTTTAAATCAATGAAAACTTTAATTGGTGAATCAAATCCTTCTCCCCTACGTCTAAAAGTCTCAAATCTCACTCAGCTTAGTTGTAAAGTGGATTATATCTGGGAAAACTAATCCATTAAGGCCCTGTTCTTTTCTTTCATAAATCCAAATTTATCAACATTGACCAACTTCAACCCAGATCAACCTACTTCAATCCACTTCATGAACTTCAATAAAAAAAAAATACTAACTTCATTCAATTTCAACCCACTTTTTACTATTTTAACCAACCTCTACCCATCTTACCAAAAAAAATTTAACCCACTTCAGCCAACTTCAACCCACTTCAACCTACTTGAACAAAAAAATATCCACTTCAACCCACTTGAACAAAAAAATACTCACTTCAACCTACTTCAACCCACTTCTACCAATGTTAACAAATTTCACCTATTTACCAATTCATATTTACCAACGAAAAGAACAGGCTTTAAAAGTAGGTCTTGATTCATAAAATAATCAGCACATAACGTGAGACAGTTAGGATCATGTTTCGCTCACGTATAAAATAGTTTCGCTAAGTTATAAGCGAAAAATACCCCTTCCTTTGAGTTAGACGACACCACCTTCAAGAATAACTATATATCCAAATATCTTTCAAAACAAAGGCATTTCCTACTTTTAACTCCTACGTTTATGCATTATACATCAACCTTTATAAATTACAAATTTTACACCACAATGTATCTAACATCTGATACTCCCTATGATAATCAATAACCAAATATAAATCCAAAAATATAACATATATTAAAGACCATCACCTAACTATAAACATAGAAAATTATATATAAATTCATGTATAAGGGTCGAGCTCCACTCCACTACACCGAGCAAGCTATTTGTTTCTTCTAATGAGTTGCTTTGCATCCCCCTTCTTGTTAATTAGCATCCCCTCTATAATATCTTCAAAGAATGATAGTATCACAAGACCTTCTAATTTGACCCAAAAACAACAGTAAATTTCACGATTGTTCATTTCTCATATTGCACAATTACATTACATCACCCGAACCGAGTTCCAAAGGCATATACAAATCATCAAGGAAAATAATAAATAATTAATCAAAGTAATCGTCCCAATTGTGAAATGACATTTTGAATTAAATCAAATAAATTACCAATACATTACTGCATCCTCTTGGAAGTTACAATCCATGTGATGACATGCATCCTCATAAGAGAAAATCCTTTTAGTTTTGCAAAGAGTCAAACACTGAGGAACAATAGCAATATCAATTACAAATTACTTATCAAGGGAAACTTTGGTATCTAAATATACACTCAAAATAATAAAAAAAAGGATGAACCAAAATCACAAACCATTTAATGCGAAACAAAATCTAAACAAATAAAAAAATTACATCCATATTAAAAAATGAAATTAACCCCCTTCTCAGTCAAATCCCACTCTCCTAAAATTCCGAGTTAAGTGCTTAGAAAGTGCCTAATATCTTTAATTATTGTCCAATATGGACCTAAAGTTAGCATCAAAGTACATAAAGAACATATGGTAGAAAAAAGTTGCATAATAGGATCTAAAGAATGATTAATGTTCTATAAGGACATCTAAAAGAAAACAATAACAAAGTAGAAGTTATAATATGCAGTAAATATACTATATTTTTAACTGAAGTATATGAAATAATTGAGAAAAAAAATTAATCCACCTAAAAAAATGCACACATCTTACTGTCTTCCCTTATGACTTTTTTGCACAATATCTAATTAGTACAATAAAGGTACTACTTAGAATTAATTCTTCACCACTAATTTTCAGTAATGGATTAAATAATTAACAAACTTAAAGTTCTTCACCAATGATGAAATTTAGGCTCCCTAAATTACTTTGATTAAACAACTGCTTCAAATAATTTGTTCATTTATGCTCTTATTGGTGCAGATATATCATATTCCATTGCTATTCTCTAATTAAGAATTAAACTTTGACAATATTGCTATACCCCAACCTCCATATTTTTGTCTCACTGAAAATACAAACTTTCTACTAAACATTTTTCAAGAAAATTTTGCGTCGGGGGGGTGTCATGATGAACTTTGTTCATAACACATTTATTTTTATGTTGTGTGTGAAATGAATTTTTAAAAATATAGTGATATCAAATGTAATATCTCTTAAAAATTTGTTGGCAATAATAAGAATCATAGTATAAAACCTATTCTCTTTCATCAAATATTGAACTTTATCTACCTTTAAAATTCATTATTTTAGTTTTTTCATAAAAAAGTTTTAAAAGAGATAGCAATTTATGCTAAGGTGAAGGCATCATTTTCCAAAAATAGATTATATTCCTTTATTTGTCTCTTTTTTCTCTTCACAGTTGATCGAAATATTCATGCAAGTCCTTCAAGGACATTTATTTGCACTTGAGGTTCCTATTAGATTGTAATGCTTCAAGTTCTTATACAAGTATTAACTCCTAAAATCCCTAATTCAGTGTTCATCATGGTAATTGTTAAACATGGTCTACAATTAGTTCCTCCAAAAAGAAAACACAAAATGAAGGTCAAAACTCAGAATGAATCCATTAATACCCCTCTCAGAGTCAAAATACTATACCCTCTAACTCAAATTAAATTTTCTGAAGCCATTGCCCCCTTCTAAATCAATACACCGTATTATCATCCCTCCTTTCGAATTCTCTAACTTCACAAATCAATCACCCTCCTCCAAAATTTCATTATCGTGACTATCCTATTTGTCATTCTTACACCTTAAAAAAATAAAAAAGAAGTTAAAAAATCCAAAATCTTGATAACATACAACCAGAAAAGAATTGATAATAGTAATCTAATAGACACAAAATTGAAATTAATAACGCACTGAAGCAACAGCAATCACACCATCATACAATTAATGCTGGTAGATTCAATCCCAAGAATTAAAAGCAAAAGAAAAAGAAGGAGATTTTCATATATTATTCTAATCTTTGCACACCTCCATTGCTTCATGAACATTGCTTGTGTTTTCCAGTTTTCCCTGCCCCTATGTGTCACACAAATCCCCAAACAAATTAGCCAAAAGATTTTGAAAAATTCATCTAGTAAACAATTAAAGGGTGACTATCAAAGAAAATTAGGGAAGAAAGAATGTTAGACAATCGATTTCCAAAATAAATTGAAGAAATGAATTTCCTAGAGAGAGAGAGAGAGAGAGAGAGAGAGTATGTGTGTGTGTTTATGCGCGCGCACGCGCTTTGATGAGAGAAAGAGATCTGCATAAAATCCATAGCCGAGAGTATTTAAAGCCCTGGCATTCACGTATCACGTATAATCAAAAATATGGAGAGTAGGTAGTTAACTCCCTAAGTTTTGCTTTTGAAAATAAATAAAAATAAAACAGTATTTTGCTTGGAGATATATGACAATTACAAACTATTTTTTTTAAACTTTAAAATTAAGGGTTTAGATTTAATGTGTTGATAATATTTGTGGCTAAGATTATACCAAGTCCCGCAAATAACTCTCGTGTTAGTATTTTAGGGTTTTGATATTGTTATTAATATAGTGTAGATAGATAGACAGATTATATACAACATCGAAGGCTTAGAATTAATAGATGACTAATTTTTATGTTTGAGATTATATCAAATCTTGCAAATCACTCCCATTGTAGCTAGTATTTTAGGTTTTTTCAAAGATTATCACTTTTTTTAATTGCTTGGATTTTTTTAGATAATAGAATTATTATGTATCATTTGTCAAATATAATCGAAATCATGAGAGATTTTTTTTAAAAATAAAAATTATAAAAATGGATATTTTACTAAGATAAGGTGGTTTTTTTTAACTAAAATCTTCGGTTTAGATTTAATGAATAAATATAATTACCTCATTTTATTCCCTAGATAATTGGATTGTCATCTATCTTTTTTCATGTATATCCAAAATCATGGGGGATTTTTTAAATAAAACAAAGAGATATTTTAACTTTAAAATCGATAGCTTTAATTTAATGCATAAATAATTTTTATAGTTAAGATTACATCCAATCCTGCAAATCACTCTTGTTGCACCATTCTAGAGTTTATAAAGATTGCTACTACAATAGTATAGATATAATTGCCTCATTTTTTTTATATAGATAATTGAATTATCATCTATCTTTTTTCATGTACATCTAAAATCATGGAGGATTTTTTAAATAAAACAAAAAGATATCTTAACTTTATAATCGTCGGCTTAGATTTAATGCATAAATTATTTTATCATTAAAATTACACCAAATTCCGCAAATCACTCTTGTTGCATCATTCTAGAGGTTTGTAAAGATTGCTATTATAATAACATAGATGTTCTGTGGAGATAAATGGAATCATAGTGGAATTAAAGCCATTGGTCTTTCTTCTTTTGATATAAATTTTTATGAGCACTAAACTGTAATCTCTTATGTGCCTCAATAAAATGATAAAAATCTTTTAAGCTTATTGGATATTTAATTTTAAATTCTACCTCTAATTAACTTTGCTGCCTTTTACAATAATTACATGGCAAATAAGATTAAACTTCGTCCTTAATACTCTTTCTTCATTATCTTCTTAATAGATTTTAAAATAAAAAATGAGTAAAACTGTTTGTTTGGTAAGGGACACCTTGAAAGATCATGACATGAAAGTGAAGGAGGATACTTAAATGAAAAGGGTGCCCAAAAAGGAAACGAAGCATTAGTCGAGTGCTCCTATGAAAATTTTGGTAACATGAAAATTTTTTCTTGTATCTTTAATATATATATTAATTTCTTCCGGATTCATTTAATTTTCCTTGTCAATAATGCCCCAAAATATATAGTCAAAATTTCCTTCATCAATGTCCCAAAAACATTGTCAAAATTTTCTTTACCAATGTCCCAAAAACATTGTCAAAACTTCCTTATTGAGTAAAGAAAATGATCTTTCATTGAAAACATTAGACTATAAAGGAAGTTTCCCTGTCTCTAATATTCGAAAACTTGACATTTTTGACGGAACAGAGGGAGTATGACTCACACGTCCCATGCCCAACTCCCCCCCCCCCCCCCCCCCGAAAAAAAGAAAGCTTAATGAAAAAAATTCACCATTTGTCAGCCTTGCAATTAACTATTCAATTATATTTAATATATAATAGCAACTGCGACGTTGTGCAAGTTTCTGTAATTTTATTTTAGAATTGCATGAAGTTCGATAAAATTTTATTAAAAGGTTTAATTTGTGATAAAACTTGTCTTTGTTAGTTAATTAGGATCCCAAATATATCGTAAGTTTTTTAATTGGCTCATTTTTTAGACTAACATTTTGAGTCTCAAGTATATTTATGATGGATAACTAAATGTAAATAAAAATTTCAAAAAAAATTAAAATAAATTATTTTGATTTGCCTTTACGCTATTAGTAATATGTCAGGTACAAGACTATATCATTAAGGATATCATAAATTATGTTGACCGGTAACGGTCACAAGTTTAATAGCCATAATCATATATTGATTTGACTGTTACAATAGATGATTGATTATGCATTAATCAGCCTTCATTATGCAAGATTACAATTTGTGGTTATGTGCCACTATAAAAAGGTGGGTGATTCATGGGTTGAATCATCCCAAGCACTACATCAGAAAAGCTGTTAGCTCTCACAAAAAACTCTCTGTTTTATTCCTTGCTTTGCCGTACCATCTTAGTCGGTTCGGGTTTGGTGGCGTCGCAAATCTAGTGACTCTAGTAGCCACTTTCGAGCTTTGTACGTGGGCAGATATCAAGCAGAACAAAGATTCATTCAGTCTCATTTCCGCACCAAGGTTAGCCCTTGTCTTACCAACAGTGGTATCAAAGCGGGATCTGGTTGATGCTAGCCCCATTAAATCGTATTAGTTATGATTATTTCTATAAGCATGTTGAATTCATACCAAGATTATGCAAGTTTAGATTACATGTCATGCCAAAGCAAATGCTTACTTTATCACTTTATGTTGAAAGTAATGAACGTGCTCAGATATAAGTTCAAGACACAATTTAGATATGCATAATTTTCTTAAAACATGCTCAAATTCATGCTAGTCGGTTGCTTTAACATTCGACTTTGGACATTAAGTTACAAAGCATGATATTGTTTTATGAATAATTTGCAATTCCAAATCAATAGTAAAACCCGAGAACGCCCCCCTCCCCAGACCCTAGTTCTTCCAGATTCTGTCAAAACCTAACCAATACTCCTCCCTGTCTCGACCTTATAAACCAAAAAAAAAAAAGAAGTGAAGACTTGCCTGAACCCATCAGATCCACACCGGAGGTGTGGCGTGTGTGCGTCACGCGCCGCCGATGAAAGCGAGCTTGGTCCTTTTCTTCCTCCGGTTCGCCTCTAAACTCGCCGATCTACACCCTCCCGTCGAAAACAACACCCAAAACCGCCTAGAAGGGCAGCGCGTGCATGACACGCGCCACCGCCTTGGAGGCGCGTTGAGCACGTGGATGGTATCAGGCGACTCGTCGTCGGCCGATCTACGTGGTGATGGTGATTTTTTCACTTGGAGGATGGTAGATCAAGCCCGTGGGGCATCTATGTGCGGCGAAAAATGGCGGTTTCATCACATGGGTTGTTTTACGGTGGTCGAAAGCAGCCATGGCTGCTATAGCACCGAAATATGGCAGTCAAAGGGGGGATAGACTCGGTTTTGGCACAGGACAACCGAGAAACAAGGTCTCGGTGAGAGACAGAAACCGAGAAACATAGTCTCGGTTGAGAATCGAGGTTTAGAGAGACAGAATCATGGAGGCTGATAAAGCTTTTGAATACCGAAACTCATTGCTCAAGCCCAGAAGCAGAAGCTTCAAATCTAGAGAGTCAGAGAGAAGTTGAGGCTTTCGGATGTGAGAGAGAAAAAAAAAAGGCATAATAAGAAGGCAATGGAAGAAGACTGGAAATGAGAGCATGAAGAGAGGGGGGCGTCTCGGGTAGGCTAGGGTTAAAAATAATAAAATTTGTGCAATCTTGTTTTTGGGCTTAAGTTGTAACTCGTACAAGTTCAAATTAATTATGCATAATATTTCTTAAGTTAAAATTGTTATTTCAAATTAGTTTTTATAGTTGAACTTGTATTTATGACATTAATCTGTTTAATGTACAAATGTCTATTATAACATATTAATAGCATATAAATTAGTTTTATATGTTATTATACTGAATAAATATGTGCAATATGATGCATTCCTGAATTAAATTAGTTTTGATTTTGAATGTATTTATATAATTAATGTTTAGATGTTAGTAATAACATGTTCAAAACATATAAATTTGTTTTATATGTTAATATGTTAAATGAATTACCTTTATGGTTATATGACTACATACATACATACAAGTTGTAAAAATAATTGTTATGTAAATTAGTTTTACATATAATGCTATTAAATATCTATGTGATATTTAAACAAATGTTAATGTAATCCACATATAAATTTCTATGGAAATATTGTTGTAATTAAGTTATTTAAATTTTCTAGTTCATGATTATATGAGATGATTATGAGCTTGGCGAAATTTTCGATCATATGACATGAACGATGAAACTTTAATAATTTAATTACTTGAGAAAACATGTGCCTTATGTCTATCTTTTAATTGAACTTGTAGATATGGCAGCAAACAACGCAATGATTAATGAGATTTCCACTAGTCAAAAGTTAGACGGGTCTAACTATGACATGTGGAAACGGAAGATTCAGTATCTTCTAAATGAAAGGGACCTACTCGAACACTTGACGGTAGCCAAGTTTCCGCCATCTAACACGGATAAAGATGGCAAGCCCATTGATACTTCTTCTGTGCAGTATCAAGAAAGCTTGCAGGCCTACCAAGACTAGACCAATAAGGATCGTAGGGCACGATTTACTATGTTGTATTTCATGCACAACGATCTTATTAGAGAATTTGAGCTGTGTTCCACGGTTAAGGACATGTGGGACCAACTCAAAATCTGTTTTGGTCAAACCTCTGAGACAAGGCTTCGTACCTTGCAACTCAAGTGGATTCAGTACCAAATGGATTCCAGTTGTACCATGACTGAGCATTTACGAATTATGAGTGGCATAATTCGTGATCTCAAGGCTGCTGGCAAGGAAATTTCTGAGGGGGAGCAAGTCCTGAATGTGATTCGGGCTCTCCCTCTGGAATCTCAGCATTGGAATTATGTTAAGACTGTCTTGACACATTCTGAACATATCAAGACCTTTGCTGAGGTCCAAAGCCACATTGAAATGGAAGAAGAACGCCTGAAGATGTTAGGCACTTCTAATGTGGCTTTTGTTGCCAAAGGAAATAGGCCTAAAGGCAACAAGAATAACCAAGGCCGACAGGCCAAGAAGGGTTATCGCCCTCCTCATAATGGTAGGCCGAAGGCAGGGATTGCCAAGAAACAGAAGGCTAAAGGCAATGGAGGGATCAATATAGCACATGTGAAGTGCTATAATTGTGGAAAGAAAGGTCACTATGCTCGGGATTGTCCTGAGCCAAAGAAGGTACCTTCTTTGACTTATTCTCCTGAATTATATGTTTGCTCTCATGCATTAGTTGCTAATTCATTTCCTAATTGGATTGTAGATACGGGAGCAAGCAAGCACATAATTCGGGATAAAGCTGGGTTTGTGGATTTTCACCGGTACCCGGTGGGTTCACAAACTATCGTGCTAGGTAACGACAGTGCATAAGACATTCTAGGTGTTGGAATGTACCAGCTCATCTTGCAAGGAGGAAATAAGTTGTTCCTTTTTGATGCCCTTTACGTACCTGGGGTGCAAGTTTGTCTTTTGTCTTTAATTTCTTTAATGAAATCAGGTTTTGGTTTTAGCTCTTGTTCAGATGGTTTAAATATTATGCATGGTGGGAATGTGTTTGGCCACGCAACTTTAAAGAATGATTTCCTTGTATTAGATTTGGATGATTGTTATAATAGTTATCCTTCTGTTTTTGTCTCTATTTTTTATTCTGATTCTGAATCTATTAAATGGCATGCTAGGCTTGGTCATATTGGCCAAGATAGGATGAGTAGACTAGCTAAGGAAGGCCTTCCAGACCCACTCACTAAGGTTAAGTTACCTAGATGTCAGTCATGTCTAGCTGGCAAGGCGACCGCGAAGCCTTTTGGTAAGGCTTCAGGGGCGTCAAGCCCTTTAGAGCTAATTCACTCTGACATTTGTGGACCCATGAATGTGAAAGCACGTCATGGGGTTTTCTATTTCCTCACTTTCATATATGATTATTCAAGATATGGGTATGTGTACCTATTAGCACATCGCTATGAAGCACTTGATGTGTTCAAACGCTTTGTAGCTGAGGTAGAGACCCAATTAGATCGTAGAGTTAAGACTCTTCGAACTGATCGTGGTCGTGAATACCTCTCTCATATGTTCAAAGAATTTTGTGAAGACAAGGGTATCCAAAGACAACTCACGATTCCTGACACTCCACAACAAAATGGTGTGGCAGAGCGTAGGAATCGTACATTGCTTGACATGGTCAGGTCAATGATGGCACACGCCAACCTCCCAACTAGTTTTTGGGGGGATGCGCTGCTTACAGCGGCTTACATCCTTAACAGTGTTCCTAGTAAGAGTATATCCGCTACCCCATATGAGTTATGGCATGGCAGAAAGCCCACCTTGGAACATTTATACCCATGGAGTTCGGCTGGTTATGTACACAGCCCGACTCACAAACACGGGAAACTTGGTCCAAGAGCTACCAAAATGGTGTTCATATGCTATCCCGAACATTCTAAGGGATACGTTATGTATGGTGAGCACCATAATGGTCGCGTGACGGAAGTCGATTCACGTAATGTGGAGTTTCTTGAGGATGAGTTCCCAAGCATTGGTGAAATCAAAACTGACCTAGCCTTGTTTGAGTTACCGCTAGATGACCAGTTATCTCTCGGTGAGGGGGAGGATTTAGACACTCACCATATCACCGAGGATAGTATAAGAGATGAATAGTTATTGGTTAACCAAGCGAATCAACTTAATACTGCGGTTCGTCCTCGCTCTCCTATTTATAAACATGCGGTTAGTCCACTGGTTCAGGATGATATGAGTGATTCTCTACCCGTTGAGGATTCCATACCTCTTAGAGATAGGGGGAGGAGTTCCTCAGTGGGACAAACCAGCACTAGTCCTCAACTCCAGATGAGTGAATGTGGAAGAATCCCTCGACAATATTTTCCAATCGAAGAGGAGATATTCTTGTGCACTCCTTTAGAGATAGAGGAGCCTACCTCTTTCCAAGAGACGATTGATTCACCAAATCACAAAGAGCGGATGGAAACCATGAGGGATGAAATGGACTCTATGGCGAGAAATAAGGTTTGGGAACTTGTTGATCTTCCTGCTCGGCGTAAATCAATTGGAAACAAGTGGGTTTTCAAGACAAAACGTCGGGTTGATGGAACGATCGATAAGTTTAAGGCCCATTTAGTCGCAAAAGGGTTTGCCCAAATAGAAGAGGTAGACAATGAAGAGACTTTTTCTCCTGTGGTGAGAATTGCCTCTATTCGCCTTCTTCTAGCCTTGGTTGCCCATTTGGATTTAGAATTCTTCCAAATGGATGTAAACACTGTCTTCCTTAATGGAAACCTTGAGGAAGAGATTTACGTGGATTAGCCTATTGGTTTCATATCAAAAGGTCAAGAGGACAAAGTTTGTCGTCTTAAAAGATCCATTTATGGTCTCAAGCAGTCTTCCAGAGCGTGGTACTTCATATTTCATGAAGCCATTATTTCTTTTTGCTTAAACATGGTTTCTGAAGATCACTGCGTGTATGTCAAGAAAACTGCAAAGGGGATTAAGTTTCTTACTTTATATGTTGATGACATATTATTGGTTGGAAACAACTTAGAGATGATCCAAACCACTAAGGAGTGGTTGTCCTCCGTCTTCGAGATGAAGGACATAGGTGAGGCCAGGTATGTCCTAGGCGTAGAGATAACTCGGAACCGTTCTAAGAAGCTTCTTGGTTTGAGCCAAGAAGCATATATTAACAAAATTTTATAACGTTTTCGAATGCATTACTCTAAACCCGTGGACACTCCAGTTGAAAAGGGTTTAACCTTAAGTCTCGACCAGTGTCCTAAGACAGACAAAGAGAAGGAGATGATGAACACTGTTCCTTATGCTACTGCAATAGGAAGTCTAATGTATTCCATGTTGTGTACACGGCCAGACATTTGCTTTGCAGTTGGTTTGGTAAGTCGTTACCAAAGCAACCCAGGGCCTGCACACTGGCAAGCCGTCAAAAGGATCTTTCGTTACCTGCGTGGTACAAGTGACCTGGTCCTTTGCTACCAAGGTGGAGATCTTAAGTTGAGAGGATATACAGATGTTGATTGGGGTAGTGATCTGGACGAATCTAGATCTACCTCTGGATATGTGCTCACCCTAGGCAGGTAAGTCATATCTTGGTGCAGTAAGAAACAAGACTGCATAGCACTTTCAACTATGGAAGCAGAGTATGTTGCTTGTTGTCTTGCTACTCAAGAGGCAATATGGCTAAGGAGTTTTCTAAAAGATCTTGATCTTACTCCCGGGGTTAATGATCCTGTAGAAATATTATGTGACACAATACTGCTGCTATCCAATTAACGAGAGATCCAAAGTTCCATAGGAAGACTAAGCATATTAAGAGGCGTTATCATTTTGTTCGAAACGCCATAAAAGAGAAAGAAGTTGCCTTTAAGTATGTATCTATAAGTAGGATGATAGCAGATCCGTTAACTAAGCCTATTCCTAGAGACGCTTTTAAAGCTCATGTAATGAGCTTAGGTCTCTGTAGGACTTAGTTTTTGGATGTATCTAAATGTATGATGAACATGTTATTACTTGTATTAAGTATTTATGAAAAAAAGAGTGATGTTTCTTTTCAAATGTTCATAAATATACAAGTACATTATAAGGCACATTGTTATGTCACCAAGCTTCTAATTGGCCCAGTCACACAGGCAATCGCCCTGACGGTTGAGTAGCGGGCAGCATGAAACTAGATCATATTGGCACTAGGTGTGCAATATTGATTATTCATACTAGGAGTGTATGAAAATGAAAATAGTCGCCTTAGTAAGTCTAAGATGAGACTCAGGGGGAGTTGAATATGAAATAAGTTTTCATATTGAAGCCTTATAGCCGAATCTTGAGTACTGAGATTAACATTGTGTATGTTGGTCTAATAGCTCAGGTTGTTTTTTTTTTAGGTAAAAGTCAAGCCTGTGATTCACACGGTATAGAAGAGTGACAGACCCAGTTTAGGGGGAGCTATGACGTAGCACACTATCATACAGTGTGTGCTGAAAGTCGACCTATCTGATGAGTGATAAGTGAATTCCCTTTCCTTATCATTGTGTGACCCTCATAAGCGATAGTCCTTGACTTAGAGTTATAATATGAAGTCAAAGCTTGTTGTTGCTACTTTAATGTGTTATCCAAGGGCCAAGATGTATACGGTCCAGCAGAGCACATTAGGAAAGCAGTCATGCTAAGATGGATTATTTTAATTGTCTAAGGAAGAATCATTCTTCATCACCATATCAAGCTCGGGCGATTATATTTAGTATATAATCAATTGATATATCAGGCATAAAAGGACAGTGTATGCCATTGGTAATGTATTTGAATTATTCAGGGTATTTGGTGTTTTGTGTAGGTGCTATGTTAGTTAGATGGTGACTTGATATAGCACTAATGTTTTATTTTTGGTCGCACGCTCCATTCCCGGTATGAAGCGTGAGGAAGTCAGTTGGCAGAGAGATAAGTTGATTCTTGGTCTTCGTGACCGAGGGGGAGCTGTTGACCGGCAACGATCACAAGTTTAATAGCCGTAATCATATATTGATTTGGCTGTTACAATAGATGATTGATTATGCACTAATCAGCCTTCATTATGCAAGATTACAATTTGTGGTTATGTGCCACTATAAAAAGGTGGGTGATTCATGGGTTGAATCATCCGAAGCACTACATCAGAAAAGCTATTAGCTCTCACAAAAAAACTCTCTGTTTTATTCCTCGCTTTGCCGTACCTCTTAGTCGGTTCGGGTTTGGTGGCGTGGCAAATCCAGTGACTCTAGTAGCCACTTTCGAGCTTTGTACGTGGACAGATATCAAGCAGAACAAAGATTCATTCAGTCTCATTTCCGCACCAAGGTTAGTCCTTGTCTTACCAACAAATTAAAACAAATAAAGTTGTACATATTGACTATTTCATAGTTATTCAAATTTAGAGGCATCAATTTGTCCCGCAAGGGTAAGAAGAAAGACAACAATAATCCAAAGTCAACTTAAAATTTGCCTACCCCTGTTGAAATTGCAAAAGAAGGTTTGGATGTTGGAAAATCACTTGGTATTTCTGACATCGGTAATGAGACTCTGACAATAGAATAACAAGAAACTTGAGAAAAGAGTTGGACAACAAAAGGCTGGTTAGGGATCAATAAGGGGACGTTTTAGTTGATATTTATGTTGGACTAGCAAGTTGCATGGGTTTATTTGTTTGTGATTCATAGCCTATAGAATGTATTAACTGTCTTCTTAAGCTGTGCAATGGCTATCTCTTTTCTTATTTATAAGAGCCATGTTCATCTCAATAATCGAAAAAATAAAACATTTATTCCTCCAATTACATATGCTATTAATTAATTCATATATTTATGTAGAACTTACGTGGCATTACACATCCTGAGACCAATTAATGGATTCATGACGTCGAATGCACATGTTTTAATGATTTGTTATTACTCAATTTTAATATTATTTAGGTGTATTTAGATACATATAAATAGCTAGATCAATAAATAGATGATGAGATAATATGACATGATGAAATAGAATTTCTTATTTGGCTGTACCAAGACTTCCCAATATGAGACCCTAATATTTGCAAGCCGCAATTGTTTTCATTTCAATTTGAGTGACGGCAAGTGTTTCAATTGACTTAAGATTATTAACTAGCGTAATCAAACAAAGCTTTCACAGCCAAGATTCTCATGCCAATTATAACTCTTAATCATTTAAGTTAACTGTCGTTGGTTCGAACCTGAGATCCTAATAGCAATTGTAAGTCTTCACCATTTAGGTTAGTTGTCGCATTCAGATAAGTAAGACCATGTTTTTTTCGGTGGTAAATCCATTTTAATCCACTTCATAAATTTTAATAAACAAATATCAATTTCAATTCACTTCAACCCAGTTCAACCCATCATATAAAAAATATACTAATTTCAATCCACCTCAACTCATTTCAATCCACTTCAACAAACAAATACACACTTCAATCCCCTTCAATCAACTTCACCCGTTTTCCAACCCTTATTTTTCAACAAAAAGAACAGACCCTAAGTTACAAATAATAAGGATTATCAAGTTAAATTAACTTCCACAAATTGGCTTTTGACATCTATTGAAGAAGGATCATACAAGAAAAAATATACTTGCACTGGAAAGTACACCGGCTCATTGTCGTCGATTAATTTTTAATGGTTATGCTCAAGACCCTTCTATTTTCATGACGATACTCTCCATTTAATTATGCCACATCATGTAACTAAAACGTCAATGGGAGTGTTTGGTTGTATGAGCTTTTTGAAAAAAAAATAGCTTTTTGGAGGATTTTAGTTATTTTGACTGGTCAAAACAATATAACTGGTGTTTGTTTGGTTAAAGAGTTGTTTGCAAGAGCTATTTTGATCCAAACAGCTCTTTCTCAAAGGGCTATTTTCATTAGCCTTTTGGGAATAACTTTTTGTAAAAATGACTATAACTACCTAAGAATTTGAAAAAATTACGCCATATGTCACCAGCCTTTTATAGTGATATTTGATGTTGTGTCTTATATAAATTTAATCTATCAAATATTAAATTATTTGAATATATAAATTTCAATTCATAATAATAAAATATCTAGCAAATAACAAATAATATTTTAAAACATAAGTATCAAGTAAATATACACAAGTTGAAAAAATAAAATTAACAAGAATAGAAATTATGTACTACTAGTAAGAAATTAAGGTTTTATCAATAGCAAAAACTTATAGTGGTTGTCACTGTACGACAACCACCATAATTAAGTAAATCTAGACCATATATTTGTTTTCCCACGATCTAAACTGTTGATTTTTTTAGTTTTTTAAATGAGCAAAAATAGATTATAAAAATTATAAAATATTTATAAATTTGGTGTAAAATTTATATTTGTAAGGCTTGTTTGGATTTTGTTATAACATCAGTGTTCAAAATTTTACTCCAAATTTATAAATGTTTTATGATTTTTATAATATATTTTTGCTCATTGAAAAACAAAAAAAATTCAACGGTTTGGATCGTGGAAAAATAAATATACGTTCTAGATTTACTTAATTGTGGTTGTCGTACAGTGACAACTACTATAAGCGTATCAAGTTAATTTGTACATATGATATCAATTTAATTATTTTTGAAAATAAAATAAGATAACTAATAAAGAAAAAACATATATTATAGCTCATCAAAACTCAAAAGTTATAATGCAACTCAATAAGAATTCATACCTCAAAATATGAACAAGAATGTGTCTGTGCTCACTAAAATTGTGTATTATATTTATGCTTACTCTTTTTTTTTTTAATCTGGACATTTAGTAGTTCTCGCTAAATCATGTTGATTAGCAAATACATTTGATAACTCACCAGACAACTATCACAACTCACTGAATAAATATCGTAACTCACTTAAAAAAATAAATAGTATCCTTAACTAGAATATAATTTTTGAACCGATTTTTTTTAATCATGAAATATATATCATAGCCGCATTTCACTTTAACTTAAATTTATTTTAATGATGAGAAAAAAATTATATCATAAGCCACTAATAACTAGTGAGCATTATTGTATGTATTAGTTAGTGTTGGAATTTTCCAAGAATAAAATAAAAATGGCAAGTTTTTATAGCGCTTATCCGAAAATGTGGATAAGCATGGTGCCCTTTCAGGTTTACCCATCTTATCCAATCCTTTCGGTGAAAAGGTGGATAAGCATGGTGCCCTTTCAGGTTTACCCACCTTATCCAATCCTTTCGATGAAAAGGTGGATAAGTATGGTACATCTTCAAGATTTAACCGCCATATCCGTTTTTTGTGCCTCTTCAGGCATGATCACTCCTTTATATAAGGAGGAGTGAAATCACAATCACATGTATAAAAATCAATGTGAGTGACTGCAGCGCCCTCATCGATTAACTTTTGAGAGAACCTTGAAACACACACTTGTTTTACCAAGTAGATTATCCCTAAGATTATTTGTGGTGCAACAAATAAGTTTTAAGAAAAGTGTTCCTTTTCACGATTTACTTGGTTTATCCTGTACCACATTTAACCCAAATTTTCTAACAATCTTAAGACTTATTTGAGATGGCGTCAATTCATGAAATGACATCCAACTTTCAGAAGTTGGACAAATTCGAGGGTGTGGGCTTCCGGCGCTGGCAAAAGAAGATGCATTTCCTTCTTACAACTTTGAAGGTCGTGTATGTGCTCAACACTCCATACCCAATAGAGACGGAAAATGAGACTTTAGAGCAAGCCCGTCGAAGATCCAAGTTTGAGAATGATGACTACATTTGTCGAGACCATATCTTGAATTGCATGTCGGACACCTTGTTCGATGTCTATCAAGGCATGGAATCGGCAAAGGAATTATGGGCGGCGCTAGAGAACAAATACATGACAGAAGATGCCTCTAGCAAGAATTTCCTTGTAAGTCAATTTAATAACTATAAGATGGTCGAAGGACGTTCCATTCTCGATCAATTGCATGAAATTCAACGAATCCTAAGTCACTTCAAGCAACATAAAATACACATGGATGAGACTATTATAGTTTCCTCTATAGTGGACAAACTTCCCCCCTCTTGGAAAGACACTAAAAGAACTTTAAAACATAAGAAAGAAGAAATGCCACTTGAGGAATTGGCTAACCATCTTCGAATAGAAGAAGAGTTACGCGTGCAGGATGAGTCAAAAGAGCATGTCTCCAAGATTCATATTGTCGAAGATGGTGAGTCAAGTCAAGTGCCAAAGGGAAACAAGAAGAAGCCTAATAAGGACAACAACAACAAGAGCAACAAGAAGGGTAAAGTGGTTTGTTGGGAATGTAACAAACTGGGCCACAAGAAAAGAGATTGTGCCATTTGGAAGCGCAAACATGGCTTGAACAACCAAAAGGCAAAGACCAAGGACACTTTGTAGCCATGATTAATGATCAAATCAACATTGTCCAAAGTGACAAGGATTGGTGGGTTGATTCGGCTGCTTCTAAGCATGTGTGCAAGGATCGCTCTTTCTTTAAGACTCTTGTATCGATTGAAGATGGAAAAGTGCTCTACATGGGCAATACTTCTACTGTTGATGTTAAAGGAATAGGCCAAGTAGAGTTCGTCTTCACTTCCGGCAAAATTCTTACTTTAAATGATGTATATTTTGTGCCATAAGTTAGAAAGAACCTTGTTTCTGGTTTTCTTCTTAATAAATTTGGCTTCAAACAAGTGTATGAGGTCGATAAGTTTATCCTATCTAAGGGGAGTGTCTTTGTGGGGAAGGGTTATGCTAGTGGTGACATGTTTAAGTTAAATATAATTACTCCTTCTAGTAGTAATAAGATGAATCATTCTGCTTACATGCTTGTGTATTCTTTATCTTCTCTATGGCATAATCCTCTTAGGCATGTTAATTACAAAAGATTAAAAGAGATGTCAATACTTGAGTTAATTCCTGATTTTGATGGAAACATAGAGAAATGTAAGACATGCTTGTTAACAAAGATCACTAGAAGTTGTTTTCCAACTGTTCAAAGAATCACCAAATTACTTGAATTAATTCATAGTGATTTAGGTAATTTTCATAGCACTCCCTCTTTTGGGGGAAAGAAATACAATGTAACTTTCATTGATGATTTTAGAAGATATTGCCAAGTATACCTTTTACATGCTAAAAGTGAAGCACTAGACATGTTTAGGATATTTAAGAATGAATCTGAGTTGTATTGTGAAACCTTCATTAAAAAACTAAGATCGGATAGGGGTGCTGAATATTATGATCCAAATTATTTCCAATCAACTGGTATAATCCATGAGGTCACAGCACCTTATACACCACAACAAAATGGTGTGGCGGAAAGGAAAAATAGAACACTAACTGAAATGATCAATGCTATGCTTTCTAAATCCGGTTTAAGTGAAGGCTTTTGGGGCGAAGCGATGCTCACAGCATGCTACATCCTAAATAGGGTTCCTAATAAAAGGAATTAAATTACTCCTTATGAATTATGGAATAAGAAAAAGCCAAACCTGAGTTAGTTCAGAGTTTGGGGTGTAAGGCTATTGTAAGAGTCCCGGAACCCAAGAAAAGAAAATTGGGGAAAGAGGAATTGAGTGCATCTTTTGTAGGCTATGCTAAATGTAGCAAAGCCTATAGATTTTTGGTCATAGAACCAAATGCTTCTATTACGGTTAACACCGTGATAGAATCAATTGATGCCATTTTTTATGAAACTAGATTCTCTTCAATTCCTAAACCAAATGATTTTATTCCAACCACTATGACTCCAAATAATGATCAAGAACAAGGAGACATAGTGGAAGTAAGGAGAAATCCTTTGGTTCTGATTTCTTTGTCTATTTGATAGAGGGAACAAGGGTTTCCATTGAAAATGAAATACCCTATGCTTATAGCATTGATTTGGATCCTAACTCATTTAAAGAGGTTATGAAATCTCAAGATGCTTCTTTTTGGAAAGAAGCAGTCCAAGAAGAAATGGATTCAATCATGGAAAATAATACATGGGTCTTAGTTGATTTATCCCCAGGATGTAATCCTATCACATCAATGTGGATCTTTAAATGAAAAAGGAAAGTAGATGGTACCATAGAAAGGTTTAAAGTCCGGTTGATCATAAGGGATTTTAACCAAAAATATGGTATTGGCTACTTTGACACATATGCACTGATGGCTAGGATTGCAACCATAAGACTTCTCATTGCTCTTGCTGCAGTTCAAAAGCTAGTAATTCACCAAATGGATGTGAAAACAGCATTCTTAAATGGTGAATTAGAGGAAGAGGTGTACATGAAACAACCAGAAGGTTTTGTCATTCCAGGCCAAGAAAACAAAGTATGCAAACTCATAAGATCATTGTACGGCTTAAAACAAGCACCTAAACAATGGCATCAAAAGTTTGATGAAGTAGTGCTATCTTATGGGTTTAGTATCAATGAATCTGACAAATGTATATATTCTAAGTTTGAACATGAAAAAGGTGTGATTATATGCTTATATGTTGATGATATGCTAATTTTTGGCACTGACTTAGAGGAAATAGAAAAAACCAAGTGTTTTCTATCTTCCAAGTTCTCCATGAAAGACATGGGAAAGGCCGATGTTATACTCGGCATTAAGATCATTAGAAATAATGATGGAATCCACTTGTCCCAATCTCATTATATTGAGAAAGCGCTTGGGAGGTTCAATTACAAAGATTGCTCCCCAATGGCCACTCCTTTCGATCCAACCTATAAGTTGACTCGAAACAGTGGGAGACCTATCGCACAACTTGTGTATGCAAAGGTCATATGGTGCTTGATGTATGCCATGACAAGCACAAGGCCAGATATTGCATTTGCCGTTGGGAAGTTAAGTCGATATACTAGTAATCCTAGTAAGTTTCATTGGCATGCAATGCGTCGAGTTTAGAAATACTTGAACAAAACTCAAGATTATGTTCTGCGTTATTCAGGTTATCCTTCGGTCTTAGAAAGATACTTAGATGCAAGTTGGATAACTGATGAAGAGGACTATGCCTCTACATTAGGTTATATATACTTGCTTGGTGGAGGGGCAGTATCTTGGGCATCCAAGAAACAGACCTGCATGACCGACTCCACCATGACTGCTGAGTTTGTAGCTTTGGCTGCAGCCAGCAAGGAGGCAGAGTGGCTGCGGAATTTGCTATTGGAAGTGCCTTTATGGCCAAAACCAATGTCGCCACTCTCCATACTTTGTGATAGCAAGACCACACTATCCAAGATTTATAGTCATGTCTATAATGGAAAATCAAGGCACATTGGACTTAGACATACCTATGTCCATCAGTTGATCAAAGATGGAGTGATCACAGTTAATTATGTGCAAACAAATGAGAATCTTGCAGATCCCTTAACTAAGGGTCTAGCAAGAGACTTAGTGTTGAGAACATCAAGGGGGATGGGACTGAAGCCCATATCTACAATTACTAGCAAGGAAGCCTCAACTTAATTCATGGTATGACATCACGTTTTAAGTTCAATGAGTGACAACTTTGCATATTGATTGGATGTACTAATATATTTTATCACATGGCAAGAGTGCTTAAATACTGTAATGTTATAAGAGGTTGAGTTTTATACTCTTAATAGATCTTGATTGAATGGCTTGTGTTACAGGAGCATATTTCTAAGGTCTACCAAAGTGAGTGTGAAGTGTTGCTGCTTCAAAGAGCAACATGGCTTAGCTTGATGCACTCATGATGGATATGGACACATGGCCGGATAATAGTGTCAAATTTTAAGTGTGTAATGAGATTGGTGTGTGAAATATATCCAATTAATCAAAGAGGATGAATAATTCAAAGACTTGTCTACTATTTACATTCAGATTAATTGAAATTATATTTCACTAAATGGAAGTTCAAATCGCTAAATACTTCTCTTATGCATAAATCTCCTTGTATTCTCGGTTGTGATTGTGTGTTTGTTGGAATGGCGGGGGTTTGTTCTATATCTTGGAAAAGGTTGGGGATTGTTGGAATTTTTCAAGAATAAAATAAAAATAGCAAGTTTTTATAGCGCTTATCCGAAAATGTGGATAAGCATGGTGCTCTTTCAGGTTTACCCACCTTATCCAATCCTTTCGGTGAAAAGGTGAAAAAGTATGGTACATCTTCAAGATTTAACCGCCCTATCCATTTTTTGTGCCTCTTCATGCATGATCACTCCTCTATATAAAGAGGAGTGAATTCACAATCAGATGTATAAAAATCAATGTGAGTGACTATAGCACCCTCATCAATTAACCTTTGAGAGAACCTCGAAACACACACTTGTTTTACCAAATAGATTATCCCTAAGATTATTCGTGGTGCAACAAATAAGTCTTAAGAAAAGTGTTCCTTTTCACGATTTACTTGGTTTATCCTGTACCACATTCAACCCAAATTTTCTGACAGTTAGCGTTGTGTATATATTCGTTATCATGATGTTTTTATTTTATTTTTTTTATACTACAACAACAATAACACTAGTGCCCCCACAACAACAATGACAAGAAGAGTAGGAGGAGTAATAATAATAATAATAATAATAATAACAACAACAACAACAACAACAATAACAACAACAACAACAACAACAACAACAACAACAACAACAACAACAA
>JACYFF010031956.1:10077381-10122846 GCA_017589665.1 Selenicereus undatus | reverse complement strand
AACAACAACAACAACAACAACAACAACAACAACAACAACAACAACAACAACAACAACAATAACGCAACAATAATATCTCTTATTGTATATATTAGTGAGCATTACTACAATAACAATAACAAGAGGAGGAGGAGTAATAATAATAATAATAATAATAATAATAATAATAACAACAACAACAACAACAACAACAACAACAACAACAACAACAACAACAACAACAACAATGTCACAACAATAATATCTCTTATTGTATATATTAGTGAGCATTACTAAATATGTTTTGTGAGCAAACCCTTAGTTTAACTATGGTAAAAAAAAAAAAAAAAATTGGTGGGGTGAAATCTTATTGTACATCATTCTTTTTTGAAAGGTTATCTTACATCACTTATGAGCAAAAAATATTTATTTAAAATGTTTGGCCTTCATGTAAGAAAGTAAAAATAATAATGTGAAAAGAAAAATTAAAAAAAGGAATGAAATAAAAAGGTTATTATCTCAACAGCTAAAGGCAAAATAATCAATAGTAAAAAAATCAGCACACACCCGGCTCCCTCAATCTGTGTCAATGCCAATGCCAATGCCAAAAATTGAATCCTCCAACAGCCCAAAGTCACTGTTTACTAACCAAACATCTTACTAGCGGAGCACGTGGGCCTTGTCAGCTCTTAAACGGCCTAAAAAGAAGTAATTTCATTCTTGTTTGAAGGTTGGGTGTGCAGGTGCAAATGTATGTCTGGTTGTATGCTATAGCGACTGAATCTATCCCAATCCCTCTCCAACTGTCCCCAACTGCTCACAATCGTTCTTAACCATTCATAACTACTTCCAACTATTACTCATAACCGCTCTCAACATCACGAAACCACTCTCAAATACTAACCATTAAAACAAACAAGCTCTAAAAATGTACTTGAGTTGTCATCAAACATTTCAAATGTTGCCATCTAAGCATTGCCCCCCCCCCCCCCCAACCGTAAGATCCGGAAAACCAACATAAGGGGTGGATATTACGAAATTTGTCTGCTGTTCATGTACTGATTTGAATTTTAATGTGAATAATCTAGATGCTTCACGTAGCTCTTAAAGAAGATCAATTTGATCATATTGAAGCCAACAACCCATTAGTTATACGTTTTAGAAGTCTTGTGAGTGAAGATGGCAGTGTTGTATGAATCCGACTCCTATTCGATAGGATTTAGCGGAGGATCCATCTGATCCAATTAACATTCGTTCCATTAATTCTTTTTTTAACAATTTTACTTTATTTTTGAAGTTAGACAAATCCTAATATCCTAAAAAAATCAATATAAGGTTCCACTGCATGAGCAATATCTTCATCTTTGTTAACTTATTTCCTCTTCCTTTCCAATCTTCTTTTCGATTTCTCCTATTTGTTAATCAAAGTTGTATTTTGTTTCTTTTTCTTTCGGCGGAGCTACTATTATCTATCCATTTTGTTCTTACCAACTTTGCACTCATCTTTTCTAACAACTTGTTACTTTCACATGTTGAAATGTCTAATATGAAAAGGCGTCTGACATTGAGTCGTGTTTAGCTTTGTATTTACAAGTGAGCAACAAACACAAGGTTGGAAAGAAAAAAATTGTGCAAATATTGAATGGAAATGTATAATCGGATTATATCTGAATTTCATTCGATTCGATGGAGTCGAATTTGAATCAAAATTTCAAATCTAATTATTAGTTGGATTAGATTTGAATGTTTAAACATTCAATCCAAATTCTACCTGATGACATCCCTATTTGTGAGCATTTGAGATTTTTAGGAATGTTGAACTTATGATTTTAGAAGAGCAATGTCATAAACCCCCCCCCCCCCAAAAAAAAAAAAAATAAAGGCAGCTGTTTGTGGGTTAACTCTAATTTGAACTTGATATTTTATATTATGAATTACAAGTGTGCCCATGCCCCCCCCCCCCTGATAGACACCTATTTTTTTCATAGTTAGGTGAATGCTAAATAGTTCTACTAACATTGTGCTCAAGTATCTTGAACCAATTATCTATTTGCTTTGGTTAATTATTAAGTTGATAATATATTCTTCGAGATATTGAAGAACGTAAATAGTAACATGTCATGTTTCAATGACTGTTAATGAAAAATTCATTTATGTCGTTAAAGTAGCCCATGGGCATATGATTAGCGTTTGTTAGATACTGGGGATGGGTGGGAGTTAGTTGGAATCAATTGAGTATAGAAGCGGTTGGAATTAGTGGTTAGCGATTGAAAGTAGCTGAGAGCAGTTAAAACCAGTTGCGATTGCCGAAATGTTGAAACGAACAAGTCCTTAATGAATTAATCGACACCAACACCCGCAGTAAAACGTCACCAATTGAATTAACTGCTACGAACATCTACCAAAATGTTAATCATACAAGTATCAAACAAGACATGGAGGCAGGAAAATTTCTTATTTCTTTTCCTTCTCACTACACACTGCTAGGGTAGAAGGGAAATAAGGGCATACAGAAATGAGCTTGTATGACTAACACAACTTTACAACGGAATCAAGAAACAGTAAACTTCAAATTCCTCATCTAATATTGAACAACGCATAAGGATTCAAATCTTCTTAACAAAATTGGATCCCCACATCACTAGATTATGATAAGCTGAATAATATGGAACAGTTTAGACGATACCCCCCCCCCCCCTTTCTTTTTTTCTTTTTTTTTTTCTGAAGGGACCCTGAAGTAAATTTAGCGTGCAAAAGGTATAGCTTGCTTCCATCAATCATCAATCTACATCTTCACCGCGACCTGCTCTGCTTAACTTTTCTTCACAACTCCCCGAGCGCATAACTCGTTCAGCACTTCCAAAGCTTCCTCAGCCAGACCTTCGTAGGAAATACCTTGAATCAGAATGGTGTATGTAGCTTCAGTCGGTTTGCAGCCTGTTGATACCATATAAGCCAAGAAGTCAATGGCATGAGCAGTGTCCCGAGCCTTGCAGAGTCCCAGCATGATACAGTTATAGGTGGAGGCATTTGACCTGATGCCCAATTGTTCCATCTGATGGAAGATTCTTATTGCTTCATCAATTTTCCCTTCTCCACTAAGCGCAGATACTAATGAATTGTAAATTCCTGTGTCAGGTTGGAGACCCTTTCCTCGCATCTCATCCAATAGCTTTATAGCCTCCTCTGTCCTCCCTGCCTTTGCGAACTCATCAATCACAATCTTGTAAGTTCCCAAAACCTGTGAGCAATCCTTGCTGCTTAATTGATTTAGTATTTCAACCACGACATCAACATCCCCAGCTTTGCATAAAGCCGTGGCCAAAATCTTGTATGTGACAGCATCAGGAGAACACCCCCGAGAAACCATCATGCCCAAGTATTCAATTGCCCTTTCCAACTTGTTTTCTTTGCAAAATGCAAGGAGCAATGGATTGTAACTCGAGGTTATCGGAGTGCACCCATATTTTTGCATCTTTTCCAACATATCGATAGCTTCACCCAACAAACGCTCCTTACACAAGAAATTGATCAGTATATTGAAGCTATAAACATCAGGTGAACAACCCTTTCTGAGCATATCGGAGAACAACTTTTGGGGCAACTGCCTATCAAGAAGCCATTTCCCACTACCACACAAACGACGCAAAATCGTGTTATACGTCACAGCATTTGGGGCAACCTTCATCCTATCAAGAAGCCTAAGAGCATTATCAATCTCCCCAGCTTTGCAATACCCACGAATCAGAACAGTGTAAGTTACCACATTAGGGACAGCTCCTAATTCTTCTAGAATTTTCAAAACTCTAGTGGCCTGCCTAATATTACCAACCTTACATAACCTGTGAAGCAAACTTTTACACGAATTAATATCAGGGTTACCACCGTGATAAACCACACTTTCAAGGAACTTAAACCCTTCATAAAGCTCCCCAGTCCTAACCAAACGACGAAGGTTATTATTGCTCTCGACTTCATTATAGCTGGGATGAACAGAACCCAAAGATGGGCTACAACCATTGGCGCTCCTCTCACGGAGAGAAGCCCTACCATTGACTGCAAAAGGTTCATTCTTGGAAACAGCACAAACCCAATGCTCCCTGTGTCTTCCATACTCAAATTCCTTCTTCAATTCAGCCGCTAAATCATTAGACCCAATCTTCGAGGCAAGAAAAATCCTAACTGAGCAAAAATTGTCAGGAACCCTAGTGCTAGCTCTGGCTCTTGAACTACTATTTCTTATACTACCACCTTTTATACACTGGAATGAGCAAAACCCTTGATGGGTTTGCACACAGGGCACCATTTCATCCGTATTTGCCCTCTATTAGACCTTATACCACAGTTTTACTCATAACCCTCTCTCAGACTCACAAATTCCAAGAGTATTCCGCTCCTCCACATATGAAACGAAAATTTGGACAATTCCAACTGAATAATCGACTTAATGTCAAATTGCCCAGGGGGGGAAAAAAAAAACAAGGCTAATAATCGAAGAAGAAGAACAGAGGGAGAGAAGCTTAGCTTGGTGTTAGCCTGCGTGGGTTCTTATCCAGTAAAGTTGTTGGCTACTGGAAGAGGAGTCGTCTGAAAGAACTTGTAGAAAGTAGAGGGAGCGGTGGCCTTTGTCGGTGTTTTTGGAGTACGTGATGTGATACTATTGAGAAAATTTTTAGATACAAATATATGTATTTAGCATAATATATATTCTAAAGTCGTGTGGTAAATACACTTTTAATATATTGTAATATATTTTTTTCTGTAGTTGTGTATTTTTTCTATTCTATAGTATGTCTTTTCCTTCTTGTCATGTACTCTTTGTTTTTTTACAATGTATCTTTTCTTAGTTGTAGTGTATCTTTTCTTTTTAATAGTGTATCTTTTATTCTCTACAATGTATCTTTTTTTAATTGGTTGGATTGAAAGAAGTGCAAAAATGCTTGTTGGGTTGGGGGGAAATGAAATAAAAGTTTAGCTTAATTATATAATACCTCTTATATAGGTATGTACCTAACTAAGTAGGTGTTTGACCTTGATTTTGAAACTGCTTTTAGCATTCTAAAACATAAATTAGGCCAAACACTCATTTTTTCAAAAGTGAAAAACAGTTTTTAAAAAGTGATTTTAGGGAGAAGAGTTCCCAAAAGCAGAAGCACCAAATTGGTGCTTTTGTTTCTATTCCTCACAGATAGACACACTACATTAATTGTTTATTTTATGTATTTGACCATTAAACTCTTACAAACACAACTAATTTCTTCCTACCTCCTACATAGCAGCCCATCGAATTTGCATTCTTAGAATTTCTCTCTCCTCTCCTTTCTTCCCCTAGTCTCTATTTACCATAGAATTACTGCCAATTTAGGATCTGTTCTTTTCATTGGTCTTTTTCAATTACTCATTTTAACCTCATGCAACCCATTTCAACCCACTTTAACTCACTTTAATAAAAAAATATCAACTTCAACCCACTTCAACCAACTTTAACCCACTTTAATAAAAAAAAATATCAACTTCAACTTATTTCAACCAACTTCAACCCTCCTCCTTTAAAATTTTATTCTCACTATTTTACCAACTTCAACAAATATACCAACTTCAATCCACTTCAACCTACTTTAACCTACTTCAACCCACTTCAACAAAAAATACCAACTTCAATCCACTTTAACCTACCTCAACTAACTTCATACTTTTACCAACCCCAATTTACCAACGAAAAAAACATGCCCTTAATTTGAAACTACAGAATTTGGGCCCTTTTTGCAGCTCAATATTCTATCATGGACCAAGGGAAATACACATTATAACAACACTTAAATTTGATTTATCACAAGTGTATATGGTTGGCTCTGTATAGGTTTGCATGGAACAACTGCAGTGGGGGGACGTTGGAAGCAGGAGCATTTACCTACAAAAGAGCAAAGTGAAAATCCATGAAGAACTTCCAACTACAACACCAATTTCATCTCTCAGTAATTCAAAAATTAGGCCTTTACCTAGAATGTCTCCAACCCAATCAGGTCAATTATCAGTTTATCACCATCCATGGGTGTTCTCCCTTGGATTTTCTCCCGAAAAATGAACAAATTTGTCCGAAGAATGCATAAATTGTTCAAGCTATTCAGATGTCTTCACTCCAGGTGATAAGATAACCCTAATTTGTTAGTTTTACCAAAATTAATCATAAAAAATCGAGACTTATATAAGATAAATGTAAGAAGAAAGCTACCAGCTTTCCCTGCATTTTAGAAGAGGAAATTCTGTATTTACTTGCAATGGAAATGCTGGGTGTGGAAGTTCTTGGTCTATACAGATAATGTAGGGCTGCATTCAGTTGTGGCGTGAGCATGAATTTGAGAACTGAGAAGCTTCATTGTGTGATGGTAGTTGTGTAGAAGCTTGAATGGGAGAAGGGTGATAAGCGTATAACCATTCGCTAATTCAGCTTATGTTTTGCTAAATTTTTACGATAAAATCATCAGGAGCAAAGCTTGTTCTAGCATGTTTAATTAGACGTAAAACTACTTGCATATTATATGTTTGGTGTAGAAAAATCGTGCTTGTTTAACACGATGAAGCAACTCTGAAGAGTAAGGCTACATAGATCTTGATTCATCTATAAATCCAATTGTGAGCAGACACATTCAAGACTATGATGCAGGGGCCTACCATCTAATATTGGAGACTTGAATCTCTAATAATTGCTTTCTGTTTTGATTGTCAAAAATACTTGCAGATATCTTGTACAATTGTATCCTTTTTTTTCCTGGAAACGAAACAGCTTGTAACAACGTAAATTGTAACAGATTCTTGATCATTATGTTGTTACAAGAAGCGTTTACATATCCAATCCCCCCAACAAAACCATCACCCAGTGTAGGCTCCGTTTTGGTAAAGTTTAGAGAAATTCAGGTTTAGGCAGCCTTGCCCAGCAAGCACTCGTGCAGACAAAAAGGTCGATTTCAAGAGACCTGCTAAAAAACAAAAAAGAGAAGATATTTTCTTGAGTTGAATTCCTTTGTAAACATCTACGAAAATATAGGCATGAAATAAATATAGCAACCTATATTAAATAATAAAATATAGATGAATACATAAAGAAATAAAATAGAAATTAGGCGTGCCACAATGATACTAAATGAACTAGGAAGCTATTAGAATTGGATTAATACCTAGTATACATGACACACAATATCAATGTACGCTAAATAACTAGAAACAGGAGCAAAGAGATGTACTATATGGGACCTACCGCTCTAATTCAATACCTCAAAAAACTTCGATGCTAAGTCATATTCCCCATAGTCTCAAGAGTCGCATATCTTGTCTAGTCACCTTGTTCTAACCTTCTTTTTTTTTGGAGGTCTTCTTCTACGTCTTTTACAATTCAAGAAAATTGTCCTTCACACTTCGGCACAAGAACATTTGTATTTTATTCTTAATCTGACCAAACCATTGGATTCTTACTTCTCTCATATTATCTTCTATGGCACCAAACAACAACAACAACAAAAAGGTGAAAAGGGTATGCTTTACTCCTAGCAAGGGAATCTCTTTGTTCACAAGCTTTGTGAAAGTGAATTCTTAGCGAGTATGCTTTACTCCTATTTTTCTTCGTTTCACCACCGTTTCTCTATGACTATGAGGTATCTTGTTGGTTACATATGCAATATCTAATGTTTTGAAATTAAGTTTTTCTTTTCTTTTTTTCACCAAAAAAAAAACGTGCATTTTGCTGCCCACTTACTTAATGCCGCCCTCTTCTTCCCCTTTACAAAAAGCACCTGGTCCTACCAAATTCAAAAAATGATCTCTAATTTATATATATGTATATATATAAATATATATATATATATATATATATATATATATATATATATATTAGCTTTCTTAAGTTTACAATATATGTTATTAATATGTTTTGATGAAAGACAAAAAGGAATTGGTTTATTGGTATATTTATATTTGAGTCTACCTTAGTATTTCTATTATTTAATGTAATATGATTAGAAGTAGATATTGACATGATTAATTTTATCTTTGGGATAATTTAGTATTTAAATTTGAATATGTGATCTTTATATTCAAATTTGATTATGTGATCTTGAGATAACATTATGATTCTCTGTATGCGAATACTTTTGAAATAATCAACATTTGCCTAATTATGATAATATATTTTTGAGCTTATTCTTTGGAAGGATGTTGATGCTAAGAATCAGGTCTAGCATATCTCTTTAGCAAGGCAAGTAACAGTTTGAATCAAATCATGGATGTTGTAGTAGAACTGCCAGATTCAAGGGCTTGAAATTGGGGATTCAAGACCTTGAGCCAATGTTGAAAATCATCTTTTCCTTCCTTAGAGCAACGGTCACTTTCCTAAAGTTCTTTCAACATCTTCAACATCATTTGGCCATAAATTAAGAGGTTTTTGCAGTTGGAGAAAGACGCACGAGAAAGAGAAAAGAGCAACAACGTACACTTGCATACTTTGAGCTTCAAATTGTCATTCACTTGTTTGAGTTGTATCGTTCAATATTGTAATTAGGTGGGATATAGAGTTGAAGGGTCAACTCTATCAACGACTTGTTGAAGGGTCAACTTTTAGTTTAGAACTTATAGTAGGTGTACTCTAGAGTTGTGTAATCTTTTCTAATAAAATTGGGTTAATTCTATAGTTAGGGAACTCTAGGCGAAGACTAAGCCTGGTTGAGGCTAATCTCATTAAAAATTACTCTATCTTGTCTGCATTTACTTTTCGCATTTTTATGTATTTTGATACTTTGATCATCACCATATCCACCCCCCCCCCCCTTAAAAGATTTTAAATGCCCAAAAACGAACCAAAATTATATATATATATATATATATATATATATATATATATATATATACATGGATTCAAAATGTGGCCAAACCGCGACGAAACGGCTGCATTGGAAAGGTTTTGAAGTTGGGCGAACGGTGTTTTCATGCCGTGATAGCCGCGATATGGAACGCGATTGTCATATTTGAGTGATTTTGCCGTAATGCTACCGAAACCGAAATCGCGACCAAAACCGTATTTTGAATCCTTGTATATATATATATATATATATATATATATATATATATATATATATATATATATACACACACACATACACACACACACACATATATATATACACATATACATATATATACATATACAAATACATACATACATACAACAACAACAACAACACCACCACCACCACCACCTTCCAGTGTGGGTTCGCTTTTGCGGGGTCTAGGAAGATCTAGATATAGGCAATCTTACCTTTACCGACACCCCTACTCATAGAGAGACTGATTCCAAAACACCCACAAAGTAAGATTTTGTGAAAATATTTTGTGAAAGAAGGATTTTTTGAAAACATTTTATGGAGAAAAACTAAGGATAAGCAGCATAGAATGAAATATGAATACTAATAAATCAGGTAGCAGTAACTATATAAACATAAGTATAAAATAGCATGGGAATGTACTCTACCTTGATAAATAGAAGTATGCAAACAATGTCTCTTCCTAGATTTTTGTAGTACCTATATACAAACATGACATACGAACAAAGAACTCACAACCAAAAATACACTACTGCAATCAAGAGACAACTACGAGGCTGACTTTCTGAGATCTAAGATCCTAATCCTATCCCGCCAAAGTCCTATGTCAACCATACAACTGTCAAGTCCTCTCTAATCACCTCGTCCAAACTCTTCTTTTGTCGTCTCCTCCCTCATTTCCCTTCGAGGATGTTAATCCTCTCACATCTCCTCACTTGAGATTCCACACTGCTTCTTTTTACATAGCCAAACTATCTGAGCCTTGTTTCTCTCATCTCATCTTCGATGGAAGCCACTTTAACTAAGTCTCTAATTACTCCATGATTCATTCTATCCACTCTTGTATAACCACATATCCATCTAATCATCCTCATCTCTACTACCATCAACCTTTGAACTTGTGTCTTTTTTATAAGCTAGTACTCCGATCCATACAACACAGCAGGTCTAACTACCATACGATAACTTTACCTTTTAAACCTACAGGCGTCCTCTTATCACATAGCACACCTGAAGCATACTTCCATTTGTACCAACCCACTTTTATACGCTAGGTAATATATTCGTCAATATCTCCTTTTTGATGGATGATCAAGCCTAGATACATAAACTTCTCCACCTTTGGTATCACCATCCCATCAATGGTGACTTCTCCCCTTGCATCTTCCCTCCCACTGAAGCAACAATGTAGATATTCAGTTTTCGATCTACTTACTCTAAAGTCTCTCAATTCCAGATAATGTCTACATTGCTCCAACTTGCCATTAACTCCCTCTTTGATCTCATCAATAAGAATAATGTCATCTGCGAATAGCATACACCATGGTAATTCATCTTGAATCCCATTTGTAAGCTCATCCATAACTAGAGTGAAAAGAAAAGGGTTTAAAATGGAACGCTAATACATACCCATACCAACGATGAAGTCCTTGGTAACCCCTCCTGGCGTCCTGACACTCGTCCCACCTCCCTCATACATATCTTTAATAACTCGAATATACTCAGGTGACACCCCTTGCTTTATTTTCCAAGACATATATATATATATATATATATACATATATATATATATATATATATATATATATATATATATATATATATATATATCTTTTGAATAATTAATACGATACATTCTCAAAAATACAGACTCCTTCCCCTTTTATATTTCAATAAGGGTGAAGTTAGAACTTGTATTGAAGGAAGTCATGAAATAGTTAATTTGGAAGCTATAATGTTGACAATCAACTCAATTTTAACTAATTTGTATTATTGAATAATCAAAAAAATAACTTGTACGCAAAAAGTCCCTTTTTTTTATAGACCTCAGCCTTTATATATGTGGGAATTTTTAATTATATAATATAGTAATTTAATTAATTTAATTAAAATAAAAGGCTTTAATTAGTGAGTGTGAATATAACTTTCTAAAAAACAAAAACTAAGAAAAGAAGTGGAATGTCTTTCAGAACAGTCATCATCCATCACCTTTCAAATTCGCTTTGCATTCTTCTAATAAAAAATGCAAGTCCAATTCAACAACAACAACAATACCTTCCAGTGTGGGTCCCGCTTTTGCGGGGTCTTGTGAGATCCAGCTGTAGGCAACCTTACCCCTACCGGTATTCCTACCCATAGGCAAGTCCAATTCAACATGTGTCATTATTTATGAAGTAAAAAAAAAAAAGACTCTAGGTCTAGTTTTTAAAAAGGAGATTCTTTTTTATACATTACTTTGTTAAGTGAGGGAAATTTCCAAAAGCATCTAGTTCTAGTTTGGTAAGGGACTCCTTGAAAAATTATGAGATAAAAGGAAAAAAAGATACTTAAATAAAAGACCTAACCAAAAAAGGGAAAAAAACATTAGTTCTGTGCTACTATATGAAAAATGTGGTAACATGATATATTTTTTTTTTTCTTGTATCATTAATATATATTAATTTCTTCCAGAATCATTGCCTTGATCAATGTCTCAAAAACATTGTCAAAATTTTCTTTATCAATGTCTCAAAAACATTGTCAAAATTTCTTTTATAAATGTCCCAAAAACATTGTCAAAACTTTCTTATTAAGTAAAGAAAATGATTTTTTATTTAAAACATTAGACTATAAATGAAGTTTCCTTTTTTTTTAGTATTCCAAAACTTGACATTTTTGACGGGACGGAGGGGGCATGAGTCACACACTTCCCATGCCCAAACCCCCCCCCCCCCAAAAAAAAAAAACAAAAAAAAAGAAAGCCAATCGAAAAAAAAAACACCATGTGTCAATCCTGCAATTAATTATTCAATTATACTTAATATATAATGGCTAGTTCGACCTTGTGCAAGTTTCTGTAATTTTATAAAATATTTTATTTTAGAATTGCATGAATTTGATAAATTTTATTTTAAAGGTTTAATTTGTGATAAAACTTGTTTTTATTAGTTAATCATGACCCCAAAATAGTTGGTATACTATATATCATAAGTTTTTTTTATTGGATCATTTTTTTAGACTAACTTTTTGAGAACTTGGCTTGCCTTCCATGCTTATTTATAAGGCTACCAAGTTTGAGAACTTACTCAAATTAGCGATGTAGGACTTCTCAATTCTCACCATCTAACATAACCCATATTTATGCAATGAAAGTCTTGTAACCACCTTTTACTCCATTAATGTATGACCATAAATAAATTTCTTATTTCTCTTCTTCCTTATTATTTTGTACTTGTAACTTTTTCCATTAGATTTTAGTTAGTAATTTGACAAAAAATATAACAAATATATATAAAAATATTTTTCAAATTCACCGTGTTGTGTCAGTCTAACCCGGTTTGAAGGTAAACTAGGTCAATCGGTCCAACCCCGGTCCAAACTGTCCGATCAGTTGAACCATCGGTCCACTTGGTCGACTGGGTCGGTTCTCTCAACCTTGCCATATACCATTATCCTTTTGTAGTGATATTTGATGTTGTCTTATTTAAATTTAATCTATCAAATATTAAATTATTTGAATATATAAATTTCAATTCATGACAATAAAATATATCGCAAAGAACAAATAATATTTTAAGACATATGTATCAAGTAAATATACACAACTTGAAAGAACATAATTAATAAAAATACAAATTATGTACAACTAGTAAGAAATTAAGGTTTTATCAATAAAGTTAATTTGTACACATAACATCAATTTAATTATTTTTCAAATGTAAATAAGGTAATTAATAAATTAAAAAAATCTTAATTAAAAAATAATTTAGAGAAGAACATAAATGAAATTTTACTAAATATCTTTTTAAAAAACAGCTAATTTTACCAAATATTTTTTTTCTTTAAACAGCTAATTCAACCAACTAAAGCAAATAGCTAGAAGCTAATAAAAACAACTAACAGCTAATATTTATTTATCAAACAGGGCCAATATCTCTTTTGTTTGTGAACTTAAAATTATTGATCATCTTTTTTGTTTGTGTATTTAAAATGATCGACCATACAATATGATTTGAGAAGAAACATGTAAGAAATTTAGATTAATCATACTAATGACATCCCATCTTCAAAACAAAAAAAAAAACCAAAAAAAAAAAACCCCATGTAAGAAATGCACTAGTAGCTTGTTTTGTACTACCAAAAACGATGCACCTGAAAAATACACCCAAAGAGAACATCAATCCAAGATTAATTGGACGATCAAAACCTAGAAATGGAAGCAGCGTGAAGTTACATTTGTCTCTGAATAAGGACTATGCATTCTTAGGATTCACAAACAATGGGGGATGACATTATACATACAGGGCACAGACTAGAATCCCTCTACCACAAGAAGCACGCGAGATGCTGCTTGAACTCACAATGTGCAAAGACTAATTTGAACCACAACTATTCCACCTATTTTACACATCTAAACAATGAATTACAACATGAAGATATTACAAAGATGAGCCAGTAAAGCTATATCTCGAGGTCATCCAATGAAAGTTCACTTGCTGAGAGCAGCTTCAGTTTCTGCAGCCACAAAGAGGAAAGGTGAGGGTGCGTCAATATAGGAATGTGAGTGTGGTGCCTAACCATGCATCCAAATTTCCGACGAAAACTAGCCTAACCCAAAACTGGACTTCGAACAAGGTAACCCGATTCTGAACCAACCCTGATTTTGCACAATATGATCAAACCGATAATTTTTTATAGACAGTCTCTTCTTAACAAGCTCTACGGGATAGATTGATAGTAGAACCAATTAAGATTCAAGCTAACAATTCAGGCATGAACCCAACTACTCCAACCTGTTTTGAAACACCATTCAAGGTTAAAACAGCCTCAAAGATGCCGTTTGCTAGGTCTTTGTCAAACTGTTATAAAGGAAAACTTCCCAAGCACAACCATCAACCAAGTTTGGTTTCAGCACCATAGGAAGCCCAACTGCCCAATCTCTCCACGCTAATTTGATCAATTAGTTCAAAAGCTCATATATATCCAGTTCAAGATAATCCATCCACAAGAGGACCAAACAACGTTGAATTCACGGAATAAAGAGATTATGCTGTTGAAAAATCTTTTAACGCTGCCCAATATCCCTTTTTTTCCAAATATTTTAACGAATATGCTGTTTGGAATCAGAAGCACTTTTTGGAACAGCCATTTAAAATTGATTACCCACTAATGCAGTTGGATGTGGAAGACATCTATTGGTCAAACAAATCTTGCTTTCCTACATATTATCTACGTATTTAGATTCTAGGCAATTCTTCCTCGATGAAATTTTAAAAATAGAAAAGCATAATACAACTAAAAATATATGAAATACATATACTAAAATTACCTAAAACATTCAACTAGGAGAAACAAAGATTTTCTACAGAATACAATATTTTTTAATCTCAATATGATATTTTTACTTTAAACTAATTCCTGCGAAATTAATGAATAAATTTAACAGAATTTAAATAATTAATCAAAATTTCTACCTATAATTAGTAGTTATATCTCAATAAATATATTTTGTATATTTTTGTTGCATTGCAAAGAAGACAATTGGAAAAGATTAAGAGGGAAACTTTCCATACCGTGAGGAATTGTGCGGGGTCGTCGATGCTAGAGGAACCCAGAATTACTTCCCTTTTCAACTTTGTGGTAAGCTTGTGACAAGCTCGTAGCTGAGGAGAACAGGGGGAACGCAATATCAGCACAAAAACAGGGGTCTTTCCAATAAGGGACATGCATCCAGCCTCACTCACCTCTGATCTAGTAGCACCACCCACAATAAATACAAAGATACGCCTGCCCATCTTCTTAAAATCACTTGAAGCATGTCTCAGAACCGAATCACTGCATAGAGACATGAAAGAATCAGAAAGAAGGGAGACAAATCATAAGAGACAGCATGACAAGCAGTCAGTATTTATCTCCAGAAGACGACACAATTAAAGGAATATCTATGGATTAAGCACAGCATCGGAGCATATCAGCCAAGTGAGAAGTTAATAAATGGAAATGAAATCGACAAATAGAAGAACAATGATCGGACACTAAGATTTTGTTTGGGGGGGGGAAGAGGAGAAGAGACAGCATAATAGCACTCAAAAGAGGAAAGGACTATAGTAGATAGTAGATACACGATGGAAGAACAGCAAACACAATCAAGCAGTGAGAATCCACAGCTTAGATTTACCACCTTTCTCCATACTATGTAGACATTAAACAATAAAACATACCCCAGCTGGTGACCCTGAAGACAGGAAGCATTACCTTGAGTAACCATCATCAGAATTCCGAGGCCGAGCCCAGGTTGGACGTCTAGTCCTCCTAGAGAGGTCAACTGGGTTTTCGGTATACTGTATTGCTGCTGTATGAGCAATTCCATGAACTGTAGGACTTGGTTCATTCATACATGGGTATTCATCCTTAGGAAGTTCGCCCTTGCTGAGTTTTTCAACAAGTTCCTGCAAGAAAGAGTTAATCATTGGTTTCCAGTTGAAATATGTAAGATAGAAATATGACACCATGGTAAACAGCACAGTCATCTGCGTCACAACAAGACAATGTTATCAGTTAAGATATGCAAGAATAGGCTGAAGGTTACTCCTCCTGCTTTTAGAAATCAGTAAAACAAATACTCAATGGCAGCAAGATTAATAATCCTAGGAAGAGAGAGTGAACTACCACACAGGATTTCATAATTCTTCGACCCCTGAAAGAACCAAGAGACCTCCAGCACAGGGGAAGATAGCCCATCCAGGGGATGGGGGTAATAATGACAGGTGCCAAGAGGATACAATTGTGAATGAGAAGGCTATGAATTCGTGGAAACTTGACAAGACTCTTACGTTGAGAGCTCAAGTTCCTCACTGAATGATGGTGTCCCATACTGTTAAGAAGCTGCCATAGAAGGGGGGGTTGGATCTAGGGTGCAAAAACCATCAGATAGTATGAAGAGGACTGTCTCAACTGTTTTTAGTGCAAAATTTCTTTGGAGGGTTTGCCCGATGTTAAGGTGATTGTATCCGATGTTAAGGTGATTGTATCCTTGCCAGTAAAAGTCGTCCTTTCAATTTTCTTTTGATGAATAATTACAACAGTAGAGGTTTGAGCCTCTCAAAAGTTAATTTTATTGTGTGTTTATATGGTATCCCAGATAGGTCAGAACAAGACTACTAGGAGTACTAAGGTAAGATTTTATTTGTGCTATGTAGTTTTTACTAGTTTTCTGATCATTCAAGTAATTACAAAAGATATGAGTACTTCAAGCCTACTATCAACTGATGATTGCATATTAAATATACATTGATCATTTTCCCCTTGAATACTCTCTTGACCTTCAATCTCTAATTCCCTGCCCCAGTACCTGGTCCTTTCTCCTCTGTAAGCCTCTGTTATCACCTATTCTCCCCAATCCTTACTTATACCTTTTCTCTTAACTTTTTTCACTTGTCTTCACTGCTCCATCATCAGATATATATTGTATAATAGCAGCCTAATAATGTTGCCCAACTCTCAGGTTCCTGTACTCCTGGTGCAAATCAAAGATTGACCTTATTTCATGTTGTGCCAGTGATGAATATCATTAGAAATGTACAACTGCTATCATAGACTGACATAAGCTGATACAGGTTGGCACGCCTCAATCTTTAGTGGCTGGAACAGCTTGATCCCCACCAACAGAATCCTTAATTCCTCATGAAAAACTAATGCATATTTTGAAGTATAAGTGATATTTCATATTACACTAATTATCACAATAATTTTGTTTTTTGATACTTCGTGCAGCAATGATCTGCAGAATCCTCTCTCCTGCAGCTTCACTAATGAAGAACAGGGTGCGCATCACACCTCGTCTCAGGGGGTGTCCACTTGATCTCACCGCAAGGAGACACGTTATTTAAGGTTGTATCTCGCATTTAGTATCTAGTAAATTATTCGAGCACAATAGATTCTTCTCAATATCACTTGATGGAGAGAGTGAATTGCATACCTCAATCATTGGGTAAAAACGTAACAACTGCCATGCTGTTTCTTCACCAGTTCTCTCCTTTCTCAATCCATGCTTTTTCTAATAGCATATCACGAGGTATTAGGATGACAGAACAAACTGGAAACAAAAAGGGAGCAAAGCATTTCAAACAGGACAAACCTTCTTATCAAAATTCAATGCAAAACCTCCAATTGAGCTTTTCTTTGTTTCAGGTGGTGCTGCAAGCAATCTCATGTTCTTAACAGCATTCATGTCATCTGATGATAACCTTGCTAGCTGGAACATGCAGCATAAAATTATGAATTGAAGTTTTAAGAATGGAACTATAAACATCATAACATAGATGAACTTAGACTTGGCCTAGGGATAAGCATTCCCAGTGTTCCAACATTATTGCGCCTAACGGGAAACAATAAATAATTCCTCTCCCTAGAATAATCAGTATGCATAACGCTATTAATATCAAGATCTTTTACACCGAATCTTTCAGACATAGAGCAACATTGTGCAGTGATCATGTTCTGACTAATATTGTACGAAACAGTTCATGTCACCAATTAATCTCAACCAATGCCCGAACTTTTCATATTATCCCCACTCCCGTGCAAAGAATTTCCTCTGGTACAGGTCCAAGCAATGATTATTGAGTATGCTGTCCCTAAAGGACAGTCAGCTCATAGGGGACAGAGACAGGCAAAGCCTTCATGGGCTTCTTTAGTCAGGAATAGGTGTACTACCCCTAACCATATGTTCACATTATAGCTGACTGTACAGGCAGACTTCCCAATAAAAGGCAGACTGGCCCAAACAAGTAAACAACCACCACAAATGGACTCACTCTGTGTATTATGCAGAAGCACTGCAGAAGATATTGGTCATCTATTAGAAGGGTTACTCAGTTTTGCTGATTATTAGAGAACAAGCGATGAAATAGCTGAAGATACAGATGCAAGGCAGGGACATACACCATGGATCCAGAAATGTAAAGCGCTTTTAGGGGTTCAGAGAGTATCATCAGCTGCTGCAGCTGCTATCTAAAACCAAGTATGAAACTTGAGAGTACTAAATCCTTTTCCCAGTGGGGCTGCTGCTACGGGAGTTTGATCAGAAATTTCATTCAACAGTTGAGGTCTAATTGTCTAAATTCAGACACATTAGTACATTTGGTAAAAAGCCTCAATGGAGGGTGGAAAATCAATGGACCAGCAAGTTAGATGCTTAAACCTGATGCCAACCCTAGCTATTTGGCAAGAGGGTGGAAAATCAACGAAAAATTTTGCCAATTTTTCTTTAGAAGACAAGAACGAACACAGTATTCAAACCATTAGAAGTGCTGTACAATTTGAGCTAGTTAGCTGCCAGAAGCCAATAAGAGGTCTCAAACAAGGACAAGCGATTACCTGCATCAACTTTGATCCTTTTTCGCCCTCAAATTTCTCAGGATTAACACCAGCATATACCATCAATAACCGCAATTTATTTTCACGGCTTACATCCTGCACAAGAGTTTCTATCAATGTAGGGTGCCTATACACACAAGGATAGAGCTTATCACGTTAGCAACAGCGTCCAAACACTCTACCTCATGCGTCCTCAAATAGTTTATTACTTCTTTAGTGCCAGCATCACCAAAGACAAGATCCTGTTCCAGCTGACCAATATCTTTAAGCCCTTGCTCCCTTATAATCCGGTTGATCTTCTGAGCAATCTGTTGCACCAAATTCAAAGTCATCATGAAGCATATTGGCAATAGTACTAAATGTAAGACAACATTTCTCTGATCTAAACTGAAATAAGATGAACTTCATGCACACACAAGAAACATATAATCAGAAATCTTTCTCAAGTTCTTTCCACTGTAACAGCCCCTCCCCCCAATCCAAATGCCTTCTGGACTTTGAAGCATGGATGCGGCCTAGGCTCATCTAATACCTCACATAGTAATTCAATATTGAGGGTGCCAAGATTCAAAACCAAGACCACTCAATCTAGATAGGCTCTGATACCATGCAAACTCTACCAAAAGCTTAAGATAATGCAGACCCCTCCAGTAGGTCCTATTTATACCCTAACATCAGCAATTATCGATTGATTTTTACAAAGTTGAGTGGGGCAGAAGAATGAACCATGCCACAATCATTATAACAGCACTAGTAAAAACATCAGTGATATAAACTACAAAGTAGGAAAATGGGGGCAGAAAAAAAAAAAAAGAGGAAATATGAGGTTCAACAGGATCAAGGAGGAGCTAAACCTTGGTGAATAAACAATACAAGAATTAATGCTATTAGGTTGGATAGAGGCAGTAGAAAATTAGAAAAAAAAGTTAGTTCAGAAAGCCGCTCGAATGTGCCTTGTCCCAGTGGACCGGCTCAATCAATATTAGCAACTCAGCAAGTAACAAAATGAAAAAAACTGCCGCTGCTCATATTGAAGTGAATGAATCAATATACAAAACCATTTAAACATTGACAGAAACTTAAAAACAAGCAATGCAGGTGAGACCGTGAGAATTTATTCATCCTACTGCATTAACCAATCTTTCATTCCAACTGACCAAGGATTGCTGAAGCTTGATAATTTGCAAACATAGACCATGTATATGAAATACAAAATGAATGCATACCCATTTAAGTATTCAAAAGTAAGCGAAGAAAACAACAAAACAGCCCGTAACAGCTTGAGGTGCACTAGCACAATCTTCTGAAAGCCGCAGAAGGGTGTGCAGCTAATTTAGCTCTGCACGTGCAAGTGCTACAAGGTCTCGTGGAAATAACAGTAGTAAGTTTGAAATGAAACAGGTGGACTGAAGACAACAAAGGCACCCTTTAGGCTGAACTGCCCCCTCACCCCTCTCTTTTTGGGGATGGTACTCCTAGGTCTGAGAAGGCAAGGAGCCCAGAACAAGGGAGGATAGAGGGGTAAGCCAGCACAGGGGAAGGGGGCAAACATTGCATTGGGTGGAACTTGAACCCCTAATTCTCCTTTTACACAGAGAACATTTACAACCTATCCAAGTGGTCTTACTCGCAGGCATGTATTTGCATGCTAGAAATTGCCGAACATTTTTGAAGGCCACCTATAAAAGCAGCCACAGTCATCAACACAATTTAAAGCTCACTCATATGGAAACTAACCTCGATGTGCAGAGAAAGCTTGTCAAGTTGTTCACTATATTGTGGCAAAGCTTGGACCATCTTCTGCAAGTCACGTGTTGACAGCTCACCACTATTTCTGCATAATCATTTAACCTCAAGTAAGGGAAACATAGTGGGAATCCTTCGACGCAGACTCAAAAGTAACTCCAATGGTAAAAAACGGACTTTAATTGAAATAAACTCAAGTGCAGATGGTAAGCACTTTGCGGGGAGGGGGGGCCGACAACCATTGACAATAAATCAAAGTTGCAACATGACAACAAAGGAAAACATCCCTTGAACCCCTGCCCGACAACGTAAGCACTTAAAAAGGAGGGGGGAAAACATAAGAAATGTGACAAAATTGCGATAACAGAGTAGTACAACCACTAGACTTGAGCTAAAAAGCTTGTTTAACAGACAGGTAATCAGATCATGTAATGTCAGATTAGGTGAGAACCCCAGCCTATTGAAAAAGCTTTCACCAATTAAGGCCCCAACTAATGGTAAATGAAAGGTCATCAGCATTCCATATAAAACACATGCAATCCATCACCATGCCCAGGAACTCGTAAGTCTTACCAATTGCTGCATACATCTTGCTGCTGGCATATCTGCTTCAGATTTCCAGCATAAAACCTCGGCACTTGCATACTCAAGTCCTTGACCTGTCTCCAATCCAACATAATTTCTGGAATCCCCTTCAGCATGACCCACTCTTGTTTTAACGCCAGCATAAATATTATGCAATTATAAAAGGGAGATCGAAGATCGCACAACTCTCCATTGCATATTATTACTTATTGGCAAAATAGATTTGTTTCTCCGAGTAAAGCGTTCAAGTCCAGTATAAAATTGTTTATTCGTTTTTTGTAGACGGTAGTATGCACGAAACTTTAAGGCATGTCGATTTTTTGTAGTTAACCCTTTTGTGAATGGGTTGATATCCCCTTGTAGTCCCCCTTTTTTTTGTTTTTCGGGGGGGGGGGGGTCACTTATATACGTTCCAGTTACTCCCCCCAAAAGACAGGATTTGTTTCTCTTTGCTGGTACAAATATAATTGTTCTGACAGAATAGAACAAACATTGGCCCTTCTCCTGATATAATACATTGACCAAAAGGGTCTCATTGCGTAGTCATGGTTTTCCCACGCAATGAAGTTAGCGTCATATAGCCAAAATGGTATTTCCATGGGTTTGCAAATAGTGATAGATTTTCAAAGACATGAGCAAATAGTTGATTGACTATTAATCTATCATATAGTTTGAGTTGTGATCTCCCCCCCCCCCCACACACACACAACACACACACCCACCTGAGTGTGTGTCTGCATGTGCGTGGTTTACTGCAGTTTCCGTTATATGAGCTGGAAACCACGTGTCCAAATGGGATTGTTCTCAAAGAACATTAGAAGGACAGCTCACTAATACTGCCCTAATGTGAACCCCCTCATCTTCTATCCCTTGAACACGAAGAGGAAAAGCTTACAGTCATATTCAAAAGACTGAATATGATAACTTCCCTATTTGCTACCATATTTTCCACCCTTAAGGACTTATAAAAGATTGCCCACCAGTAAGGTAATTCATAAAAACAATCATGCTTTCACCAAGAAACCGTATAAGATGCTTAAACATTAACAGTTTTCCAGATAACATCCACATAATTCCACATAATGTAAACTAAACACCGAACCCTGGCAACTACACACAACAAAAAATACAAGACTTAAGTCAATCAATACCATGATCGCATTGAAAACCCTACCACTATATCACCTTTGAAAAATACAAACACATGGAGAAGTGATATACAAACCTTGAACCGTGAACTTGTGCCGCTTTATTCTTTGACAGAAAGTTGGTCATCTTTTCATGCAACCTTTCACTAGCCTAGCAACACAGACTGTCAGGCAAGGATATAAAAATCATTTTTGTCATGGAAAGGTATACAGTTAAGAACAGTACACACATCTGCAATATGTAAATGCCGAAGCTCCAACCAGATAGGATCATGCTCCTCCAGTAGAACCTCCTTTTTCTCAGGGGGAGCTCCTGTTTTGCTTGGAACCTGAACAGAGAGGAACTCTTCAGAGATGTACACCAAAAAGAGGACCAGACAATAATTATCTAGAAAAATCAAGGAATGATGAGGCATACCTCATGCACATATTTATTTCCCTCCAGATTCAATAGATCATGGCACATGGCATCATAGGTCCACTCATGAATAACAGGAGCAATCTGAAAATAAACACTAGGATTATTTAAGAACTGTTCATTTTTGAATCTAGCATATGATCATCAAACAATGGCTTGGCTTACCTGATCAACCGATCGGTCGACAACAAGTAGTTCACAAGTTTCTGTCTGGGGAAAATTAGCAATCGTGGTTTTGTATTTTGTCAAGTTGTTCCAAATATAAGCAGCTAGCTTCGTAGGAAGTAGATCACGATATGTTGTCACAGTTGTAGGATCAAGAGACTTGGCAGCACGGTAGCGGACAAAAGGAAGCTCCTGAAGCAACATTAATCTAATGTTATCAAGCATCCTGTATTGAGTTATGAATTATTGACAGGACATTATACCTACCCTCATGGAAGCAAAAGCTGTTGCGATCCGAGTAGCCATCACGTGTAAACATGCCTCAACTTTCCGATGGTTCTCGTCATCTCCAAAAAGCTCCTCTAGAGCCCTCTCATTATCAGTGACAAAACCCTAGCGCAGATTCATATGAACCTGTTTTAAAAGACTCCAACAGGAAATTTTTTTCCTTTACCCAGGGGGGCAACAAAAATATGCCAATACTAAGACGCCATAAGCAGCAATACAGGGGGGAAAAAAAGCCCTTGAAAATAACCTTGAAAAGAAAGTAAAATGTCATAACATGAAAGATGTCTAACAAGTCAAGTCATCCTTAGGGGTGGCAGAAGAGAGTAACTCTTTTCTAGTTTTTCTCAACAGAACAGCAAAAATTCTAAAAACAAGCTTCAACATCCAATGCTATGATGAAGAAATGATACCAAGTTACCAACTAACAGGATGGCAAGCCCAAAGCTCAAGCAATTAGTCATATGTACCCACAGCCGTCATCACATTAAGTTCTTCACTGCCAAGGATCATAGACAACCAAGCAGGAAAATTGTCGGCAAAGCCACTCAAAAGGAGAAAAAATGAAGGAGATTGCACAGGTGACACTCACAGCTAACGGCTTTTATTAAGAGATGATAAATAGTAGCAAGTGTTCAGAAATGAATATATGCCCAAAAAACCAAATTAACATAAATTACTTTCAGAAATAGCAACTGAATAAGGAATAAGTGCATTAAGAGCTCCAAATGCATAAAACTTAATTAGAAGGATATTTCAGAACATACTAACAAGCATCAATGTACATTAAAGCATCAGCATTGCTCACCTGAATGTCAATAGCAAAATACTCCAAATTCATCTGTAGCAAAATCAGAAGCAGCATTTAAATTTCTCTGTAAAAGCCACTGAAGTTTATCCAACATGTGCATAAATGAGAGGCCACAAACCTCAATTAATGCACCTATTCGAGGCAAAACTGTAGCATCTTTCTTGATATGAGCCACCAGCTCTCTACTAATAGGTGAACTGAAGAACACAAATGCTCTGCAAGGAAGTTCTAATGAACGATGAGGACAAAAGCCCAATCAAGACTTCTAGTAAGCAGTAGACAAATGCAAAAACACTTGTCCCAGTTGAAAGAACCATCACTTACTTTTTGTATAGAGGTGACTTTCCAGCCATGTCTGACATCAACATGACAACACTGCAATTGATCAAATAAAGAAAAGCAACATTAACCTATCTGTTGACAAAGCATAAAGGAACTTTTGTCAAAGCTGAGGACACAAAACATGCAGGAAAAAGGGGAGAAACTTCTGAACATCCTAGTCAACAAGTTGTCTTGCCCACATTTCCTTTTTATTGCAAAGATCTGTGATATTTCCTCACAAACAAATAACAGAGAATATTTTCGGAAATTTCTGGTATCAATCACACCTACAGCACATGGAGAAAAGCATATTCTATTGAAATTACAACTAGTAGTTACATTCATCCTACAAATAAAAAAGATAAAATAATAACAACGTTGTCTATCATTATTATTGTTATCGTCCATCCAAGCTGCGGGAAAAAAATCCTATTGCATCAGAATTTGCACAAAACACCATTCAAACATCTAGCTTTGTTGAGGTCAACTTTGCACAGGACCCCTATTCATTTGTCATAACTTACTGCAAGCAGCATTCGCAGAGGAATGCAATTTTTATTTGACGTATGATGATAAATTAGGGCTAACAATAATATACCAAATGCCAATAGCACTTGTCAAGTTGTCAGCTGAAGCAGAAATATTCAACAGTTTTCGGGATTATCTAAAGGGATGACCATCTGTACAAAAGTGCGTTAAATTAATTGCTGCAACTATGACCAAAAATTTACCTTAAGGGAATTTGGCGGAAAATAGAATAAACAAAATCAAGGAAGATGAAAGCAAAAGCTATGAAAGATTCAACATAATCAATTCCAAAATTAGCATGACAACTGAATTAATGTGGAAGAAGTAGGCATTACTTCTCTTTTGTTGGCTGGATAAAGTATATAGCATCCATCGTAGGCAATGGTTGTCTCCGTTTGTATATGTCTTCCACCACTGCATCCAATAAAAACACAACGATCATATGATAAAAGAAAAAGAGATAGAAAGAGTACGACATAAGAGGCAAGTCTCAACAAAAAAAAAAAAAAATTAAAGTTGCACACACTTGTTTTTATTATACTTTATTTTCCTTTTTGGTTTTGAGATGGGGGTGAGTCACAAAAATGGTTCATTAGAAGCTTCCAAATTCTATTACAATTCAGTGACACAAGTAGCCTAAAGGCTCCAAATCCGATACCCTGCTGAAAGGATCCTAAATGAATAGTTAGTCCCAAAGGGACATAACAGGTAAGAACATGTTCAAAAAGGCATTGAGAGACTTCTCCACTCAGAAGCATGAAAAGATAGTTGAAAGAATGTTGCCCCCAGCCATCTTCTTTTACCACTTAAACCCGCTGTCTGTGACCTACAACTGGTCTGCATCACTATTTTGACAACCTAAAGCTCTGCAGAATCAACCTCCACTGACAGTGCAATAGAGAGAAATCAAAGAGCTTCCATCATTCCAACAGCATAACTGAAATACCACATGAAATATCCCTACCAGGCCCTTATCTTAAGCATATAATCAAAATTCAGTTTTTTCAAAAGCATTGCCCACAGGAAAAGGCTTTCACTAGAAAAGGAACTTGGAACTATAGGTGGCATCAAAATAAGAGAAGGGGGAACAAGGAAACATAAGTCAGGAAAGGTGTAAAAATTTATAAGCTAATGAATCTTGGATACAGTGCAGCACACTAAGAAAGCATTAAGTTTGCCCACCTCCAAGTCACAAGATTCGCTTTTCAAGAAATGAATCCCTCCCTCCACATAAACCAAATCGATTTTCCCAAAATCCCACCTAGGAAAGGCGGGGTTTTTTCCCCCTCTTTAGATTGGGAGGGGGAGGGCATAAACAGCCTACCCCTGAAAGTTTTCGACCGACTGTCCTCCCAAAAGTGCGTCTAGGTCCATTTAAAATGTAATATTTCACTATCAGAGGGAAAAGGCTTAGTCTGCTGTCCCAAAAAAAAAATCCAAAGGCTGCAATAGTATATCCACAGCAATCTAGCATCGCAACCATTCCATTCAAGCTATACACCTAGAGACTACAACTCAAAAACACCAGGCTGCAGAAGCAGACAAATATTTGTTGGCAACCCACAATATGAGAAAAATCCATACTTCGCCTTGATAAGCTTCCAAAGTGAGTGCTACTAAATAAATCTCTCTAATCTTTCTTAAACAACAAACACAGAGATCTTCTGTAATCAACTTCTCTAGTCTGTTTCCAACATTCACCATTTAACTTTTAAAAAATTAAAAAAAGATGGGCATATAAAGCAGATCACCAGAGAGAAAAACAAAAGCAAACCTAGTCACCAACAAAGTAATTCTTCTACTTCTACCATCCATCAAGCTTAAAAACGCTAGACACCAAAAGGGTCTGAGAAAAGAATAGTAATCTTGTCCCCTGAAGGAACACCTTAGAAAGAAGTCAAAGAACATTCCAATCTGGTAAACAGGCAAACTAACCAAGACAAGGGGGTGTACAAGACCACGCTTAGGAAGATTGATGTAAAAAGACCCTTTCATGCTTTGTGTTGTCAAACAGGAAAATAAAGGGACCATCAGCTCATATTGGTATAAGAAATGTAAGGCCACCCCCTCCTGACTTTAAAGACCAAGCCTGACCACACCCCTAGCAAACACTTCCTTTCCAAATTCTTATCAAGGAAACTCAAACTTGCCATAGGATTACTCAAAAGCCAACTTGAAATGTAACTCTATAATCACCATCCTAGCCTAATTCATCCCTTCATTAGTTCATTTAACTCATTCGATGCATGCAAGATTTGCCTCCTCTCGAGAATGCAAGCTGAGAATAAGAAATGGCATCAAGTAACAGCCTTGCCTAAAATCCTAGCACAAAATATCATCAAGATTTACAAACAAACAGAAGAGAAGTCTATCATCTTGATGGAAGAATCCCTCGCTGGGACAACAATCTCCGAACTCTTACCCCCTATGGCATTAACATGATACCTTCCAGAGGCTCTATCATCCTCCAGAAGTCATCGCACATATGAGCAGTAGAGGAAGTAAGAGGGAGAAAATCCACGGTAAACAATCAAATATCCTGCATCCTAAATGGTCAAACCACACAATCCCTTTGTGCTGATAGAAATGCCATCACTGGGCAAACGTCCTTTCTTCAGGACTAAGTAATAAGGAATGTACAAATGGAGGGTTCAAGGAGGGAAGAAACCATAACTGTATGCTACTAGGCATGAGAGCACAAGTCTATCCACGAAATTAAGAGACACATACAAACAACTACTTAAGACCAACTGTACAATAGCCTCAAAAACAGCTTAGATCATTGATGCTGCTTTCATTCAATAATTCCTGATTCCTTTCTCCATGTGCCTTACCAAATTGCGGAATAAAACAACTTCCGAACATTAGTGATGCAACCCCTCTACATCCTTACATTACAAGCCACTCATAAATCACTGACCTGTCCGGGTGGTTGAACCTAACAAAGCTCAAGCAGAGATTAAAAAATGACAAAATCCAAAAGCAGATCTTGCACATGAATATTTAGAACAGACACAGTCACCATTTCAAAAAACTGAAGATCCACCTCTGCATTCATATCATTCTCACACTCAGCATATATGAAGTTTGTATAGAACTATGCTTTTCTAGCACCTCTCTCATGTCTCAGGCTAGAGAGGATTGCCTGCAAATTTTCCCATAACCCTCTCACTATGGGTTGCATTTCTGATCAGGTAGTTTGTCTAAACTTCATTTTAGACTTGCGTTACAGATGCATTCAGGGTCTCACTACAGTAAGTCAAAATAATTGGCACATACACAATTGTCCGTCTTTACTAATTTAAGGGAAAATCTAACCTCTCAAGGTTGTAGATTCCCCCTTCATCAGACAATTATTCTCTTATCTGCAAGAAAGAACCTCCAGGTAGAGAGTCCAGCCCTTTCTTTTAAAGGCCAAGGAAAAAGAGTTGCACAACCTATACCATTTTCACATGTCCCAACACAATAGAACCCTTAAGCTCAGTTATAAACTGTCTATGCTAAAATTCTTTAATTCTTCCAGCAGCTTAGGTTTCATGATATCGAAGATCCAGTTCAGGCAGCAGGACCAAGCAAAGTCCCATTGCATCCAAGTTTTTGAGCATATAACCTGTTGACAAGCTAGCCTTCGAGCAGCTATGATTAACCCCTAAACAAGCTGAATAATGAAGAAATATGCTGATTTCCAGTCCTGTGGACACAACAAATATCCACTCTTCTCAAGATGAGTCTAGCAACATACTGGATTGTGGATTACTTCGCCTTCAATCCCCTTCAAATCATCATCAGGTATGCACAACCTTCACAACGGCCAAAGGAGTTCAAAGAAGATAAAGGAATAGGTATGTATACAATTCTTGATCCACCCATTTATAAGCCTTAATGATCTATGAGTAGGTATTATACTAGTCACCACGAGACATTCAATAAAACAGCTTCTTCAAAATATTAAAAGAAACGGTATTATGCAGCTCTTCATTTATCCATTTATAAACCTCGATCATTCATACAAAGGCACCATACTAGTTCATGACAGACATTCCCCAAAGAAACACCTTTCACATCTATTTAATCCCGAATTATGTCACAACTCAATTCTAAAATACACCATCAGGTTAGGCCCTTCACGTTTATCTCCCATATCACCACAACTATCCCGTCAAAAGAATGAGGAGATGAAGACCTCAGTTCAAATTCAATTCGTAGCACTCTCAAGCCTCAATGTCCGAGTATCTTCATTATTTAATCACAAACAGTGGATAACATTAAGTTAAAATCATGACTGCATGTCAACTACACTTCAGGCTTACGTAACAACAAATATCATTCCACATAATACCACCTCTTAAGTACCTTCAGTCACGATACACTAACTAATAATATATGGAAATGTCATAAATAAATATCATTTACTTCCAGTCAACTGGGACTATTTCCCTCCATACACAAACAGACACAGCTCCTCTCTTCCTAGCGGCATCTAGTTGGAGAAACCTTAGTAAAGAATCAATCACCCAAGATGGGGCTCAAAAAGGCCTTAAAACCACATTTCTCATTCCAGGTGATGTTCAACACAACAAATCCAATTAAAAGCTATTTCCATGTATATTAAAGACATGAAGACAACACATTGTAGATTACTTTCTGATCGTAAGGGATGTTTCCCTGCCCAGAATATATAGCTTATTTCTTAACAGCACGATTTTACCAATTTGAAAATCGATTTGCCAATCTTCCTATGTCACCTAGCCAAAAGCAGTATCAAGACCTAAGCCCCAAAATCTTCAACCATAACACCAGCATACAAGTCTACCTAATTTCTTTGCAATGATGTACCCATGGATAAAGTGAATATCACAACCCACTATATCCACAAAGTAAAAGCCACCCCTGAGCCATGGCAACAAACCCAAAATGGTAAACCCGGTAAGGGAAAAAAAAAACCTCAAATGCTTTGCAATGTTTATTCGATTTATTTGACTGCCACCAATGCCTCAATCCTTAGAAAAGCATGTGAAAACTTTGCATATAAATGCATCAGAGCCATGTAAACTTCCAACAGCAGTAATTTACCACTAGAATATTTCGCTCTCTAGCAATGATACCCGGTTTGATGTGAGAGATGAAATCTATGACTCATAAAGTATTCGAACAGAATAAACATTCAAGAAAATAATAAATAAGGAGAACTACTTCAAAAGGGGGGAACAAATATGAATATTAACGAGACAAGAACTGCACACCAAGACCTCCTTTATGACTCCTGCATCACATTAATTATAAAAATAGGCAGATGCTGATTAATAAGAGCCAAGCAACACCATAGAATTAATTACTGGTCATAAAAAGCCCAAGACTGAGTGAAAGGAGTAGGCCTTTTGTATCTCACATGAAACACCTGCCTCCGTGATGTCAGCCATCTTGCAAGCATATGACATTATCTTAACCGTAAATCTGTCCATTATGAGAACCTGAAAAAAAGAACCACAAAATTCAGATAAATAGAAATCATCTTGCTACATGATAATCAGCATCAAGTAAGGAATGTAAATCAAACGAAAAGGAGATAATTGAGATACACAACAAACCAAAAACATTTTATTTAACTATAGATATCATCCAGGGGCAGGTAACAAGGTTTAGACAAAATGATCACAAAGATTGCAAGCTAATGACCTCTCATCCAGCAAGCCATGCTTCTATGGTGCAGAGACAAACTAGGTGAAGGAACCCAAGTCCCCTCACAATACTATTCTAATGTGGCCAGCTTCTTCAACTCTTTCTTCAAACAAGATAATTTAACAAAACAAGAAGTAACTGTGAACTGTCATGCAATTTCGAATAAAGCATGAGCAAATACAAAAACTTAATTAAAAATAAATTTTTGGTTTCCAGAAATAAACATGAAAAAAAAAATCTGGAAGCAGACAATACCTTCCAAGTTGACCGGGAGTTTCCCTGCTTTACCACTCCAAGCATCTCATGAAGCAATCCTGAGTTCACAAAGAAAGGTGAAAGGGAAACTGGTTTCAGTTTCTTATACTTGGAGAGGTAACAAAAAAAATCTTGTTTCATAATTATATTTAACTATGTTCAACATCCGTGGAAACCATCATTTTAAGAGATTGCATCAACATCAATGTTCTGGTATTGCAAATCATCCACCCATGTCGCTACTAAAGCTAAAATTAAAATTTTAACTGTTACAGTAGCACTTCCACAAAGGCTTTATTATTTTGTATGCGTCGGAGTGTGTGGGTGCGTTTTATATATTGACTGTCAACTGTTGATGGACAGATAGATATTTAGATGGACAGAATATACACAAGCACATAGAGGGTGTTCCTCAACAAGCAATATGATAAATTGGGAAGCAAGCAAACTGCAACCACAGAAAAGTAAAAGGCAACACCAAAGACTTCTCCTAAATTATTGATTAACTAACCCATATTAAATGCAACGAGTTTGGTACTGATTGCTGAATGCTTAAGCCAGCCATCTAAAGCATTAGTCGCACTTCCTTCTCAGCCACGTAATCACAAACTTCATCACACTTTGATTAATTAAGTATTATGCCAATACTATCAAATACAGGCCACAAATATGCTTGGATACAAATGAAAATTAATCGAGCCGGCTCAGCGAACCATCAAGCTCAACTTGGTCAAAACTTGGCTGAAGAGCTCAGTTTGACCAAAGCTCAGCTTGGTTCAGCCTTGGCTCGAATGCTTGGTTAGCCAAGCCTAAGCCTAGCAAAGCCATACAGGGCCCAGTTGAGCTCAATACGAAGACTTCGGTACTTGATCAAAGCTTGATTCCGTCAAAGCTTCGCTCAGACTCAGTTTACCAAGATCGACTTAGGTTCAAAATTAGCTATGGATAATTAACAAGCCAAGCAAAGTCCACAGAAGCTTGCACTCTGCTCAGGTTGAGTACACTAGTTAAAACTATCCCAAAACAGCTATGCCAAACCCTTGGATATCATCTGTAAGCTTGATCAATCCATAATATGCTTCAAGAGATACGAAGACTCATTGATGAACCCCCATACCAACTCCTTGATGAACCTCTATGCCTAGATATCTACCCATAATTATTTGTTTGCCAACCCATGTGCCAAAGCAAATGTCTCATCTCTCATTTTTATTTTTATTCTTAACCTAACATAGAAACCAGAAAAATAACTAAGTTTTATTTAGTTCTTTTTGGAGGGGGGGGGGGATTTGATTCTCGAATGGGAAATGAAAAACAATCAGGGGTCAGCAGAAGATGAGAAAACAAAAACAAAGGGAATGAACCATAAACCAAACAACCCCTACAGCATTCTGCATAATACAGCAATAAAACTATACAGTTCTCTTAGACCCAATAAAGGATGGGAAAGCAATAAAATGAGCCCAAAGAAGTTCCAGCTATCGTTACCAAACCTCAACGCACCTACACTTACTAACCTATTAATTCGATCTCACTTCACTGAAGCTAATCTATTCAATTCACATCATATGCTACTTATATAGACAACCAAAAACTTAAATCAAGCCTCATCGAAAACAAACAAAGCAGCTTTTCCACGAGCAATAAGCAAAGAACTTCGCTGGAAAAAGGGAAAAAAAAGGCACGAAGAAACTTACGATCACGAGTAACTTGCCGGAAGTTCTTGTAATCAGCGCTCGCAGAACATGAGCCATCGGAATCTGATATCGACATAGTTGCGAATGCGAACTGCTTGAGATCAAAATCTAAGATGAACCAAATCAAATGAAAGAATTTAATTCGTTAAAAATCAACAGAGGGTTATGATGAAGAATTTTAGGGTTTTTGGCGGAGAGAGAAAGCAGGATGAGATCGAACTAGATTTGGATTTGTTGGCAACCGTTGAAGTTGAAGAGATTCAGGCAGACCAACGGAGATTTGTGAATTGGAATTGAGCGGTAAAAATATTTTCCTTTTTTTTGTGTCGTATATAAATGAAATTTTTCAGACGCCAAATGAAAGAAACGGTCAACATGTAGAAGACGGGATTGACCTTTCCCCTTTTCTAAAAAAAACCGTGTGTTTGGATGTCTTCTTCTGCGCGTCCATGGAAGGCTTTTTCTAGAACTTGCCTTTGATTTTTCCATATAAGCCATCAAATTACTTGATTTTTTAGTATTTTGATTTTTCATATAGGCTAATCTCATCTTAATCTTATTTATGATTTAGATCTCTTCCCATCAGGGGCTCGAACGAAAATGATTTTTGGTTCAGGTGATCGAAATCTTGGGTCAGTCATTCCTTGAATCAAAACCGAATCAAAATTTTTGGGTACCTAAAAATTTCGATTCAAGTTTCCAATTACCCAATAACCCGAATTATATTTTTTATTTTTTTTCATGTTTTGTTTTTTGGGTTTTGCTATTTTGCCTAGTGTGTCATTAGGTCCGACACTTATTTGTCCAATGACAACAATTGTAATTTTCTTAATTAGTGAAAGCAACCAACTATACAAATTTAATAGTCCCTCGGTATAATGGAGCATGTGGAGCTTATAAAAAAAATCTGGGCACTTGGGTAGATTCATAAGATCACATGGCTTCCATCCAAACTTTCATGTGTCTCTCTCTCACTCTTCTACACATCAACCATGCAACAAAAGATTTTTTTTTTAAATAACAAATTTTTGGTTACTCAAATTGGCAAAATCTTTCAACTATACTTGGACCAAATACCCGAAAAAAATTTCGATTCAAATACCCGAAATTTCAAGTCAGGTTGCAATTTTCTGATTCAAATTATTAGTTTTAGATTCTTTTGATCGGACACCCTTATTCTCTGTTGTATGAAGAAACAATGTTTCCCCGAAAGACATCTGATCAGTAAATGTAAATTTAATTTTTTTGGATTGAGATTGTATTTTGACATTAAAATTTATATTTGTTTCAATCAAATGCGCATTGTAGATATTGTATGGAAAATTATTCATGCTTAATGAAATATTCCCTATAGCAAAAACAAATTGATATACAACCTGGTTGTAAAATTAATAATTTTAATATCAATTTTAGTGGTGTGATTAACAGAACAACAAGATAAATTGAAGATTACTATGGATGTTGCTATGTTCATGCGAAGATACAAGACTGTTGCCAAATTTTGATCATCATGCACAATACGCATTGTCCATTATCGTACACATGAATTTTAACTACAAATTCAAAATCTCCTGCCTCCTTACTCACAAAAACAAGAAAAATGACATAATTTAAATGTCAAAAATTTGACCCCTTGTACGACCAAAATCCATTCTTTGTTTAAATTATAGATTTATCGATACTAAAGATTAAACATTTCAATAAAATTAAGCAACACCTATTTTTAAAAAGATTGTTATATTGCTTATTTTGAAAAACTCTCCAAACCCATAGCCTCCAAGAATTTTGGACCAAGGAAAGAAAAAAAAAAAAAAGGCTCCACGAAGTTGCTTTAGCCTGTTCTGTTGCTTTGATTGAACCAATCACACCATCATTAAGGATTGGTGTCAGATCAAGATCACGCCTTCCCCTCCACACGCGACACGAGTAGGGGCCGTTAAAGTAAGTTAACATTTTGTTTTTCATTGAGGCCCTGTTCTATTTTGCATTTTTTAGAATTTAGCTAAGAGTGTACATTTTTTACAATTTCTTACATCTTCTTACATCTCCTTACATCTCCTTACATCTTCATTTTATTTATTTTGTATTTATTTTATATTTTATATTTTTTAATTTTTTTAATTTTTTAATTTTTAATTGTTAATTTTAAATTTTAAATTTTTAATTTTTTAGTTTTTATTTTTTATTTTTTTATTTTTTAAAATTTTTTAATTTTTTATTTTTTAATTTTTCATCTTTTAATTGTTAACAAGTGGTTAGAGAGGACCTGAGAGTTGTCGGACTCACGGAGGACATGGCTCAGGATAGGAGGCTGTGGCGGGACAGGATTAAGGTTTCTGATTGTAGGGGTCCGGCTCCATAGATGGCAGTAGCTTAGGCGGTGTGGGGTGGGTAGGGTTTCGGTTTGCTTGTCTGCAGGTAGTGTTTTTCTGGGATGTAACGGCACCAAGCGCCCCTGGCTTCGCTGAGGTATGTCTTTGCTCCGCTCCTTCTTTATTTGCTATATATCCGCTCTTTCTTTATTTGTCATCCGGAACCTTTTCTCATCCTCTTTCTCTTCCTCTTGCCCGGTAAATGGCTTCTACAATTGTTTTTCCCTTCAAACCTTTTTCACAAAACTATTTTGTGGGTCTTTTGGAATCAACCTCTCTATGGGTAGGAATACCGGTGGAGGTAAGGTTGCCTACAGCTGGATCTCCCCAGACCCCGCGAAAGCGGGACCCACATTGGGAGTTTGTTGTTGTTGTTGTATTTTTTATTTTTTTATTTTTTTATTTTTTTATTTTTTTTATTTTTTTATTTTTTTATTTTTAAATTTTTATTTTGTAATTTTGTAATTTTTTATTTTTTATTTTTTATTTTTTATTTTTATTCTTTTATTTTTCATTTTTCATTTTTTATTTTTTTCATTTTTCATTTTTAATTTTTAATTTTTTGTTTTTTGTTTTTTATTTTTAATTTTTTAATTTTATATTTTTTAATTTTTTAATTTTAATTTTTAAATTTTTAGTTTTTTTTTATTTTTTTATTTTTTTTTTTTATTAAAAAATTTAAAAATTTAAAAATTAAAATTAAAATTTAATATTAAAAATTAAAAAATTAAAAAATTAAAAATTATGAATTAAAAAATAAAAAATAAAAAATAAAAATAAAAATTACAAAATTATAAAATAGAAAATTAAAAAATAACAAAAATTAAAATTAAAATTAAAATTAAAATTTAAAATTTAAAAAAATAAAAAATAAAAAATAATAATTAAAAAATAAAGAAATAAAGAAATAAAGAAATAAAGAAATAAAAAATAAAACAATAAAATGACAAAAATTACAAAATTACAAAAAATAAAAGAAATAAAAAAAGTAAAAAATAAAAATAAAAAATGAAAAATAAAAAAATAAAAATAATAATAATACAAAAAAAATAAAAATACAAAATACAACTTCTTAAGTATATTATTTTAATATTATTATTTTTCATCTAAAACAAATTATACTATACAACTCTTTTACAATTCAACAACTCCTTATATCTATCCTTACAGCTCCTTACAGCTTCTTACATCTTCTTACATCTTCTTACATCTCCTTACAGCTCCTTACATCTCCTTGCAGCTCCTTACATCTCCTTACAGCTCCTTACATCTCCTTGTATCTATCTATCTATCTAAAACGCGAAATAGAACAGGCCCTGAATTGTATTATTAAGGCCCAGTTCTTTTTGTTGGTGAATCTAAATTTATTAACTTTAATCAATTTTAACTTACATCAACTTATTTTAATTCACTTCATAACTTCAATAAAACAATATCAATTTTAGCCAACTTCAACTTACTTTAACGAACTCCAATCTGCCTCCCACTATTTTAACCAACTTCTACCTATCATACAAACAAAAAATTCAACTCACTTCAACCGACTTTAACCCATTGCAATAAAAAAAATACTCACTTCAACCTACTTCAACCTAGTTCTTCCAATTTCAGCCAACTTCACGTATTTACCAACTCATATTTTCTAACGAAAAGAACATACCCTAGGGTGTAACATTTTTGGATAGTATTTTATGCTTTAAAGTAATTTATTAGATTTGCATTTTTGGCTTTACTCTTATATTAGTCCCACGCATATAATTGTAGTCTTATTTTCCAATTTGGTATTCTAAGTTAATTAATGTTCGACATAAGAGTTGCATTCGGCGACAACATTTGAGTAGCGTTTAACATTTTGACCAGGTGAATGCACTAGTCATTCAACTTTTAATATTTGGTAACCTCGTATTTGGACTAACATTTCAAGTAGCATTTAATGTTCCAAGCAACGTTTATGAAAAGCTAATAGTATTGCCTTTTGACTTTCAAAAGCAGTGTTTCATATTCATTGGCAAACAAATACCCTTTGGAAATTTTATCTTTAGAAATTATCTATGATCCGTTTATGTTAATTTACATTAATCAGCTAACCTAACAACTAAATTTATCGAACATAATAGCTTCAACGGCTCATCTAAACAGTTATTCGCTAACCACTAAATTACAACTGATATACGCTACCTAAACAGCTATCCACTATCTGAATTGTTGTCTGCTTCAGGTCATTGAATTCATTTTAGTAAATTAACACTGCACAATCATTAGGAGTGACTATTTTTTCTCATATAAAACTGAAGATTCATTAGTGAAAAGTCATATAACATGTACAATAAAAATCATCTAATAAGAATAGATATAAAATATAACATAAATTTTCATCTTCAAAACTTAATGGCAAATGTACTCTCGAAAGGCTTAGCATCCTTCAGGCCACTAGCCACTTTCTCTAATGTCTTTGCATTAGTAAGGCCCTGTACTTTCCGTTGGTAAATCTCAATTTACCAACCTCAACTAATTTTAACATATTTAATCCATTTCACGAATTTCAATCAACTTTTCACTATTTTAATCAACTTCTGCCCAACATACAAAAAAAATTTCAACTCACTTTAACAAAAAAAATATCCACTTCAACTTACTTCAATCCACTTCTATCAATCCCAACCCACTTCACCCATTCATTCACTGACTCATATTTTCCAACAAAAAAAATAGGCCCTAAGTCTTACATGATACCGAGGAGCTGAGAAATCTACAAAACTTTTGTGTGCATCCACAACAATTTTTATTCTATGACAAATGTACCCTCCAAACAGTAGTGGCGCTTGCAAGTTGCATTGATCGTGATTTCCAATCTCACGCAAGCAACATTCCTTTTCTATTTTTTCCCTTTTTGTAGGTTCTTTCACCTTTCTTATCAGAGTTCCATTTCATTTGTGATGATAGCCTTCTTATTTAGGGTGTATTTGGTATGCGTAAAATCATTTCCCTGAAAAATTACTTTCCCATTTTATACTGTTTGATAAAAAACGTAAGGGAAAATCATTTTCAGGGCAAAATAATTTAACATCGTGTGAAGGAAAATATTTTCCCCTGAAATTGGTCGTAAATTGATTTTCAGTTTCACTCGGCTCCTCCTCTCTCTCCATCTCTCTCTCTCTTTGAAACAAGTCAGTCCCTGCTTCTTCGAAATCTCAAAGCACGGCTTAGGGTTTGAACTCTCTCTCTCTCTCTCTCTCTCTCTCTCTCTCTCTATCTCTCTCTCTCTCTTCAAAGTCTCCTCGATCTCTCTTCTCCATTGTTGAAGTATTCATCTCCTCCCTTTCTTGCGCCATTGTTGAAGGACAATCGCCTTTATATCGCCATTGTTGGAAGCCAGTTGAAAGAGGAATCTTGGCATTCGCTTTTTTGGTAAGCTCTAAGTCATAAGGTTTTAATTTCTTATAAATTGTTTGGATTGGTTTACGGATTTCTCCAATTTTATCTTTGATTTTGGTTTGCTAGGGTTTCTTAAGTGTTATTGAACTTGAAGAAGTAATCTATTGGATGAATCCTTTCTCTCTTCTGCTCATTGTTGTGCAGGCATCTCTCAAAGTTCTACTTGTTCTTGTCATTACTTCTTCAGATCTGTTATACCCACTCAATTGTTGACGGGTTTGTTGATGATTTGCTTGTTGGGTATGCTTTCTGGGTTTCTAATTTTTGCTCGAATTTTGGTCTGAATTGGTTGGATAAAAGTTGAATTGGTATATTGTTCTACCAAAGTTTTGAGTTTTATAAAGAATTAGCTATTTGGCTTAGACATACTCCCTGTATTCTCTATCCTACCTCTCGAATACACACCACTCTCACATATACACTACATTAGTTGTTGCTACTGCTTGTGATCAGTTTCTTGGCCGAGTATGTGTGCTTTGATTATGATCAGCTTCTTCATTTGGGTGCACTGTGTTCATGTATATGCTTGATGTGTATTCTGTTTTTCATCTTCTTCTCTACAAATTTGAGGTTGTTTACTTGTTCTGTCTGTTTTTGCCACTATCATCTCATAAGTTGTCTTCTTCCATCTGTTTACATAGTTAGAAATAATTTGGAGTATCTATAAGCACCAACTATCCAAATCTTGAATTTTGTATAGCTTAGCAACTCCTGTGAGTAAAGATCGAATTTGTTTTGCTGTTTTATCTCCCTTTGTTGTGCATAAGTAATTTATTTTGCTGTTTTGTCTCCCTTTGCTATGCATAAGTAAAGATTGAATTTGTCTCTCCTCTTAGTTAATATGGTGATAAACTACCAAGAAAGAGTTAAAAAGTATTTGATTTGAATGTATATGCATTGTGCATTGTGCTCTTGTATATGCATCCAACAGCCCTGATCTGAATGTATATGCATTGTGCTCATGTATATGATTAGAACTGACTTAATTAAGGTTGCTTACTTGTTCTGTCTTCTTCTTCAATCTATTTAAAGTGCTCATGTATATTTTTGTAGCATCTCTTGTAAGTACAGGCATTTAAAGTGCTCGAATGCTTCTTTGATCTAAATATGATTTTATTCTTTTTAACTATGTAAGTGTAATACATTATTTTCGGGTTTTGCTTGGATCTTAGAGGAGAAAGGGAGGAAAACACAAAGGAGAGTGATCTTTTTTTGACATTCTCCTCTTTTTTTCCCTCCCCTTTCCCAAAGTTCCAAACAAAAGCTTGCTTAACTTTCTTTGGTAGTAATCTCAACAGTGATATATCCATTTTTCTTGTTACCTAGATGGCTAATGATTTAAATGAGGAGGAAGTTGTGGTCATTGGTGCTACCACTGCTTTTTTGGGGGCTATGACGGCCTTGCTTAGGAACCATAATAATAGAGACACCGATAATGAAACTAGGGTTCATCAAATCCCGCATCAGCCTTATGTCAATAGAGATGTCGATCGAGAGAATTATGTCAATAGTGTTTTGTATTGTGGGGATACTCATTGCCTTAATCAAATTCGAATGAGACCTAGTCCTTTTTTAAAATTGTGTGAAATGCTTGAAAGGAGGGCACTAATGTAAACACTATGCATATGAGTGTGAGAGAGCAAGTTCTAATGTTTTTTCACTTGCTAGGTCACAATGTGAGGTCTAAGGCAATTGGATGAAGATTTTTTCGTTCTACTTGGACTGTTCATAGTTATTTTCACACAGTTTTAGGAGCCATTTTAAAATTATATCCTGATTTTGTGCACCCACGTAGCTCTTCAACCCCTTCCAAAATCCTGAACAACTCTAGATTGTATACATGGTTTGAGGATTGCATTAGAGCTTTAGATGTGACTCATGTGAGGGCATCTGTTTCAATTGAAGATCAAGATACATATAGGAATAGAAAAGGTACTTTATCCCAAAATGTGTTGGTCGTTATCTCCTTTGACGATCTCAAATCCACATATGTGCTAGCCGATTGGGAAGGATCAGCACATGATTCTAAAGTGTTAAATGATGCACTATCAAGAGGATTTCGTGCTCTGGAAGGTATGACTTAGAAGTTTGTTTTCTTTCATGGAATTTTCCCTTATTTGAATATAGTACATAGGATTTAATAAAACTTTTGAACATTGTGGGAAAGTATTTTTTGTTAGATTTCAGTTATGCTCTTTGAGAATGCTTCCTCCCTGCATATAAGAAAGTCTGTTATCATCTCAAAGAATTCGATGAGGCATTCCCTCCTATGAAAGCTACAGAATTATTCAATCTAAGATATTCTTCCCTGAGAATTAGCGTAGAAAGAGCATTTGGGTGCTTAAAAAGCGATTTTGTGTGTTGGATGCGGAGCCACTTTGGGAATTCAAGATTCAAGTGAAGGTTGTTCTTGTGTGTTGTGTGTTACACAACTTTCAAAGAGGCATTGATCCAAATGACCAAATCATGAGAGAAGCGGATTGAGTGTTCTCACAAGATATTCAAAGGCCAATACTTTCACGAAGAGAAGAGCGAGAAGAAAATCAAGCGTGGAAAACAAAGAGAGATGCGATAGAAAATGCAACGTGGCAAGATTATCAAGCTCGTAGGGTTGTCTAGTGTTCTCTTCATTTGTTGCTGCATAAACTTAGGCTGTCTAAGAGCATCTGGTTTGTGGTGTTCTGTTCACTATTCTGTTCTATTCACTGTTTTGTTATGTTCACTGTAGTGCTACTACATAAGCTTATTGGTCGTTCTTTCTTAATTAATGTGTTGTGTTCACCGTTCTGTTCAAGCCAATGTCGAAGGAATAGTTGGTGTTATGTTTGTGCATGGTGTTATGTTTTTTGCTTAATTAGTATGTATTCTTTCTTTCTTATTGCTTGTATTCTACTCAATTGCCTATTATAACATGGAAAAAGGGAAAGTTGAAGAGGGTTGTGAGGACAAGAAACTCAATTCCGTTGGTCCAAGCCATTGTCGAAGGAACTACTCAAGTTTTTGGCCGATGAGGTTAAAAAGCGGAATCGCAACACTTTCAAGTCTAGTTCATTTGTTGCAACAACAAATATGATATCAAAGAAGTTCAATGTCAAATGTCTATCGGATCACGTTGACAATCATCTAAGAACCGTCCAAACTGCTTGGGGCATCGTAGCCAAACTTCGAAACCAATCGGGCTATGGGTGGGATGAAAATATGAGGATGATTCACATGTCTCCCGATGCGTACGACACCTATGTTAAGGAATGTTTGCATATATTAATGTTCATGTTTTAATGTACAATTGGAATGAGGTAGCAGGTCTTTTCAAAATGATGCCTCTTGTTGGAGCTTGTTAGGCCAGTGTGATATTTTCCAAAGGAAAATAAGCCCATATACTGCTGACGGAGTGTCTGTGAAAGGTCAACATCTATTCAGTTTTGGCTAGCTAGGTTAAGTCATATGTCAAACAGAACTTCTTTCTGTTGTAGTACAACATCTCGTTCATATTTTACTGGTAATTTTACTTGATTGGGAAGTTTACTTGAGTTGTTCTTGATTGGTAAGTTTATTTGAGTTTGTGCAATGACATTTAGGGCTACTAAACTTGCTTCTGAAGCCTCCCTATTCCTAAAGATGAATATTTCATTGACCTGCCTTCTGAAGTCTCACTATTCCTAAACTTGCTTCTAATTGGTAAGTAGTGTCTGTGTTGGTTTCTTCTAAAGCAAGTTCTTCTACCACAATGAGTGATCTGCCACAATAATTGTGCATGCTGTGTGGTGTTTGTGCATAAAACTGGGCCTATTTGGTTTTTGTTATTTCAGGGTTGCTTCAGTTTCTGTTATTTCAGGATTGGTTGTTGTTTCTGTTATTTCAGTTTAATGGATAGTTCTATTCCTTTCTGATTAGTTGTCGTTTCATTTAACAAGCGAATCCAACTCATGAGAAGTATCTTAAAAAGAAAATTGACATGTATGATGAAATGACTGTTGTGGTTGAAAAGGATGTCGCTCGAGGAAGTGGTGCCAAGTTATTTGATGATGTTGAGATATGGTCACATGGAACTACGAATCTGGAAGAAAAATGTGAAGGTGACGATGAGTTTGCGAAAGAAAACGATAAACAATCGACTTCAAGTGTACCATTGGAATCAAGAAAAAGTCGAAAGAGAACCCATGATGACGATTTGGAACTTCAAAATGTCTCCACCCAAATGATAGAAGTCATTATGGCTCTACCAAGCTCAACAGCGACCTTCTTTATCAAGAAGTAAAAAAAACTGCAGGGCTTGAAGAGGACTTTTTAGGTAGCGCTTTCAATCACCTCGCAGAGCATGAAAACCTTGCAAAGGGCTTTCTAGCGAAGAGCGACAAATTGAGAATGATTTGGCTTGAAAAATTCAAGGAGAACAACTGAATCAGGTGATGTTTCTCATCCACCTCACCCTTTGTACCCTCTTTTTTTTTTTTGGTCTCCCCTTTTTGGCTAAGGAGAACAAAGATACTATTATAACTTTATAAGCCATGTTTGATGACTAAGTTGACTGGTTATCTATTAGCTTAGCCTATTAGTACCAAGCAGTTAGGAATTATTGTCTTGGAAATGATTTTTCATTCTACCAAACAGCAGAAAATGAGTTGGAAAGAAAATGATTTTCTATTATACCAAACAACAGAAAATGTATGTGGAAAATCAAAACATTTTCCATGAAAAATCATTTTTCGCGAAAATGATTTTACCCCCTACCAAATACACCCTTAGTTTTTTGCCATTAACAAAGTTTATTTTTCAAGAGTTTCATTTCATTTGTGGATTATAGCTTTTTATTTATTTTGTATTTTCCTTTTTATGCAACAATTTTTATTTATTTTGTGTGTGCAAAGAGAGGTGCAAAGACTTTATTGATGATAACTTTTAGAAACTTTACTGATGACCTAGTTGATACCTAAGCGACTTCTATTTTTCGTAACTTTGCCATTTTCTTTTTGATATTTTTTTAAAACCATAATACTGCTTTTTGGAAGAAGATATTGATCTTATTGGATTAGTATCCAATATCTTAAATTAATATTGTGTTCGTTGAAATGTAATCTCTAATGTTAAAATAAGTCATGTCGAATGTTGAAAAAGTTGTATAAAAATAAGTTGGGCTGAAACTTAATCTATTCAATAAAAAGTTAAAATGTAATATTAAACTCAACACAAAAATATTTTTAATAAAACATAACAATTATATGAGGTCGCTATAACAATTAAAGCTCCAACATAGGCTTTTTTTTTGGCAGAGTTTGAATAAAAACTAGTATTGATGTAACAAATTATATTAGAAGCATTGATCAAAACGAATTACTAGAACTTACATTTCTCTTGTGCTAGGTCAAAATTTGATGCTTTCATTAGAAACATTAGATTTAAGTCAATACTTTTTTTTAGAAGAAACAAATGTGGACTATAATAGGAAAGTAGGAAAGAAAGAGAGGAAAAATAGGAACCACACATGCATTATGGAGCAAATTTAATCATCAAAGTAGGCACAACTATAATTGGAAGGGATACATTGGTAACTATCGCACAAAATGTTGCGGAAATGAATAATGTCTCTATGGAATCATTATTATCTGTAATATCATCTCATATAAGACATATCATGAGACAGACATTTTTATCGTCACTTTTAATAATAATTGGAATGACTAATAGTTTATTTAAGCATGACTATAATAAAAATTATTGGTAGATAAACAATTAGTCACATCTAAATTAAAAAGTCAATCCATGATATATTGTTAGTTACAAACAAAATATTTTAAATTCATCCCTAAACGAGTCAGTCTCAGAGTAACTTTTATGTGAGATAGTCTTTTATGTGAATTTGAACTTAGCATTTTTCCCAAACGACGATAAGTTATAGTATACTGCCCTAGTATAGTTAAAATCGTAAGCGCATGGGATAGTTATAGATAGCAACCGGCGAGTACGGGTCGAACCCACGAAGAACTCGCTTTCAATTACCAGACTAATTAAACTACTTAGTCTAGGCATATCAAATTTAGAGATTTTCAATGATCGATGAAGAAAATGATAACAACTAGAATAAAATAAAGAATCAGAATCAGAATATCAAACCACTTAGGTTGGATTAGGAGCACAATTACGCTAGTAAATCAATTACTAACTCCATCAAACTCTCGCTCAAGCATGCAACATGAATGGATATATTGTCAATTAAGCACATTCCCTCCCTCTTTCAAGGGTCAAACACTATTCTTAAAATTATATTCGCCTATTTTCATGGGACTAGGAGTTGAAAAATTGCAGGATTCACAATCTCAAATCTCAATTAAAACTTCAATTATTTTCATATCAAAATCCTTCTTCCACTTTGGACAATCTCTTTTTAAATGACTTTCTTAATCACAACAGTGATTCACAAACTTCTACCCACTCAAGCTTGAGCATGAGACCCTTACCCCCTATCTTCATAGCTAGCCTCTTCTGTAACCACGAACGCCGAGCCATCATTTGATGATGGGTTAATACTCCACTAAGTCTTATTCATCAACAAATTTGCTTAAACCACTTCATCAAGTTTCATAGTCTTTGTCTTGACAAAAAAGAGTAGTCATTATATTATCAACAAGAGAAGGCAATAAAGCCAATAGAAGCAATGCATTGTCCTCATTTTCAATCTTTCATTCTATGCCTCTATGTGCCACCTAGTCAACATTCACAATCTTCTTTGTCCCGGGAGATTTCACTTTTAGGTCTTTAATTGTCCCCTTCCAGGTCAAAACTTTTGAACCGTTGTTACCAAAAGGTGAAATCTCCACGACCATCAAAATGTTTGATCAAAATGCTACAACATTTTACCAATGGCCTATCCCGTGTTCTTTACATGATTTTCTCGTTTTATTATTTATGAGCCCTCTTCCTAGTGAACCTATCTCTGATGCGATTGTTGGAGTTTTAAGCATGTAAGATCCAAAAATACTAATAATGTGATAAAATAATTAAAACTGACACAAGAGGGGAGTTTGAGTAGAAAAGCTATATTTCCACTATTTCAAGATAATATACCAAAAAACTCCGTGTGTTTGCAAGCTCTAATTACTAGATACTTATAAGCAACCCCCTACCTTCCCCCTTCTTAGATGTGTTTTCCTAGCAACTAATTTCTAGTTGCTATCCCCAAGCTCTGACATCAAGCTCTCACTCCCTTTGGTGTATCTTTGCTTGGCTTCTCTCATGTATTTGCTAATGACAAATACTCAACAAGCTCCATCCATACCCCTTTTATAACCTCAATGTCTTAACTATCTATAAGTGGGATTTGTGAGTAAGTAAAAACTATGGAATAGCAGTCTAGTAAATAGCCGCATCACCGTCTTTTCATCCACTTTTTTTTACCAACTAAAGCTAACTACCTCCATGCACCAACCGTCTCTTTTAGTGCTTTTCTTCCTTTTTTTTTAATTTTAATTTATCACATACTAACACTAAAAACGTGAATTTTTTGGGAAATTATGAATATAGCAAATACGCATTTTTCAAAAAAATCAAAAGGGTACTAATATTTCCCCAAGTGTAACAACTCAAGCAGACTTGAGAGG
>JACYFF010031956.1:10022987-10067037 GCA_017589665.1 Selenicereus undatus | reverse complement strand
TATATATTGTTGTGATAGCTATGTAGAGTTCTTAGTCCTAGATAGATAGTATTGTTTATAAAGAGAGTCCCTTTTTTTAATCTTTGAACTGCCGTTAATTGGATGTGAGTTAAAAGTAAAGTTCAGCTCATTCTTCATTCAAATTGGTATTGTATGTAAACGAGTTATCATATTGCAAACTTTCCAATGTACTTAACAATGCCAAAGAGACCTTCAATTAGGGCTTTGGCAAGCCCCCCCTCCCTCCCTCCGCCCAAAAAATTATAACCCATTATTTAACTTTATTTTTCCTTTTTGGGTACCAATATATCAATTTTTTTTAAAAAAATTAGACTAGTTATTGCTCTTGTTTTGCAAAATTAGTTGTTTAGATAGCGGATAACACTTCAGGTAGCGAATAGCTGTTTAGGTAGCTGATAGCGTTTCTAATTTAGCTATTAGCGGGTAGCTATTTAGATGAGCGGTTGAAATAAATTTATTCAATAAATTCAACTGTTGGGTTAGCTGATTAATGATGTAACCTGATATACATAATTTTCAAATATAAAATTTTTAAATAATATTTTTTGACCAAAAAAATGAAATAATGCTTCTAAATATCAAAAGTTAATACTGTTGGCTTTTCCGAAATGACTGACCTCTACTTGAAATACTAGTCAAAATATTAGGTTACTGAATACTAAAAATTAACTAATTAGTGTATTAACTTGGTCAAAATACTAAACACTAAAACACTGTTGCCGAATACGATCATTGTTTTATAAAATATGTGCATTTCTCAAGGAAGTTTGACTTTGCTTCCCATCTTATATTCTCTCCTAGTTTTCTCTAGTCAATTCTTGTGTGGCATTGACTATGTACATAATTTTTAGAGATAAGCATGCATGCTTTTTGAAAATTCCCTTTGTTTTTTTCCCTTATTGTAAATTGTACATACTCATCTTAATCTTGGAAGGGAACAGATTAGGTCGAATATAACAATCCTATCGCCACATCTGCTTGGCATCGATCTAGATATAATCATACATAATCTTATGAGATTTTCTCCACATGATTTTTTATTTTGAGACCAATTCTGAGTCTACAATTTTTGATATTTTCCATATGGTCCCTAACCACATGTACATGGCTCACAGTTTGGATTTTGTATCGTTGGATATTACTATATTATCTATATGCTAAAACAAAATAATAAATAAAATTTTTCCCAAACTGATTCCCTTTTTTTTAGTTAAAAATGTGTTTCATAAGTCATTATTAACACACAAACACAAAAAAAACTAAGATCTACAAAATGAAATAAATTAAATTTTAGGAAAAGTATAAGATTAAGCTTGAGTGAGATGAAGTGAAGTTCATCTTTGCTAGGGTTGTTAAAAACTGACCCTGATACGATTACCAACCCGAACCGGACACAAAATTAGGCGGGTTTATTTGGGTAAAGATTTTCAATCCGTTTAATTAAATGGGTCGACATGACTAATCCGTTCAATTAAACGAGTTTGGTTCAGGTTGAGATTTTCGACACGAAAAAATACTTATTTAACCCATTTAGTTAAATGTGTTAATAGATCAATCCATTTAACCTGTTTAATTATAACCCGTTTAACCTGCTTAGTCCGGAGGGAACTTAGATTTTAGAATTTTTCATTTCGGGGAAGCCGGGAAACCCTAGTTTATTTTTTTTTTCTATAACTAAACCTAATTGACCTCCACACACGATAGCCACAGAAGACAGAACCCTAGCTACATAAGAAACACTCAGGCCCTGTTTGGCAATCAGCTGTTAGCTGATTGCATTAGGTGTTAGCTGTTAGCTGATTGCATTAGCTGTTTGACTTAGCTACTTGCATTAGTTGTTTGTGAAAAAAGTGTTTGGTGAAGCTAGCTGTTTCTAACAAAGCTATTTGATAAAATTCCACTTATGCCCATTATTCAATTTCATTATTTTTCAAACAAAACAATTTTTCATTGGATATTTATTTTTCTTTTCGATATGAATTATGAATTAAGACTTATGTGGTACATAAATTTACATTTATACTTTTTCCTAATTTTAGTACTTATTATCAAAATATATTTTTAATGTTAAATGTTTTATTTTTTAATAGCAATTGAAATTATGTAATATAAAAAAATGTTTATATAATGTAAGACTAACATAAATTATTTGTTAAATTAAAAAAGTAATAAAATTAAAAGCATTATCTTCAACATCATGACCATCCACAACTCTTGTCCCATTAGAGAAAAAAAAGCTCTTTGAAAAGCATTATCTTCAACATTTGGAAATATTATTTGTGAATGACATGTAATGTAAATTTGTCCCAATTATAAGGTTAGTATGGTCATCATAATGGTAAATATCAAAGAGCTCTTTGAAAAAGCTATCCCAAAGAGTTTTTTGTAAGAGAGCTTTTTGGGTATAAAAAGCTAATTAACCAAACACCCCAAAAAGCTTTTTGATTAGAGTCAAACAGCTAATACTCCAAAAAGCTCTTTTTGCACCCAAAAAGCTTTTTACCAAACATGGCCTTAGTCTCTCACTGGGCTACTTTCACACTCTCAAACTCTTAGTCTCTCACACTCTTAGTGGCTCATCACTTCAGTGGTTCATCCTCCATTCCTCCTGGACTCCTCTACTCGGCTACTTTGACACTCTCACCTCCACACGAATCTTCCTCCAACACCTCCACAGCACTAGGTCGGCAACCATTACAACCTCAGCCCTCCAACATCTCAATTGAGGTACGATCTCTTTTTTTGCGATTAATTTTTGCTTTGATTTTCAAGCTTTTACTTTATTATTTGTTGTGGGAATGTAGATCCACAAATTTGTGATTTTTTTTGGGAAGATTGAAGTTTGAGATTGCTTGTCATTTGTTCGTTCTTTAGATTATACAAACCTTATTCATTGTCGATCTCATCTGTGTGACTGTCTCACTCTCTTTTTCTCTTTGATCTTCAATCTCACCACCGCCGCCGTTAACCGTTGTCGTTCACCATCACCGTTCACAGTCACCGTCTATCCTACAACCATCATCAGTAAGGTCATTCACCCACTGTCCTGGTTCTCTTTTTCATGGTACTATCTGATTTTGCAATGTGGATGAATGCATGCTAATTGCATTTTTTTTTTTGTTGAAGATCAATCAAAGAGCGCAGCTGGTAGTGGATTTGGACAAAACTCAGCTTTGGTTAACTAGAATCTATGCTCTATTCCTTTGAAGTTTGAACTTATGAATTTGGTTATGTTATAACTTTTGAACATAGGCTTGTTGGTTTGTACATGATTTGGGTGTTGGATATGTTTGTTGAACTTTGGGTGTTGAACTTGAAACTTTGGGTGTTAATTTAGTCATCGTGAATGGCTCGCAAGCCTGTAAGCATGCTGGCATTCCCATGAATTGCAGGCTAAAATGCCCATGAATGTTGCAATTTGATTGTTACTAGTTGTGTAGGTTGTATTCAATGTTTAGAAATCAAGTAGGTTAAATGGGTAAACAGGTAGGTAGGTACCTGATTCTGACCCGTTTAACTTAAACGGGTAATTAGGTCAAAATCAGGTTGACCTGTTTAATATTTAAACGGTTTTCAGTTGAATTTTTGAACCCGTTTATTAAACAGGCCAGATTCAGGTCAGGGGGTCTCTAACCGGTTTAACTTCGATCGGAACATGAACCCGACCCGACATGACCTATTTGACAGCCCTAATATCTGCATTAGAGGTGTTATACGCTGAATTTAGATTCAGATAGGATTGTCAAACAGGTCAAGTCGGATCGAATTCGTGTTCGTGTCGAACTTAAACGGGTTGAGAAATCCTCGAGCAGAACCCAACCTGTTTATATATTAAACGGGTTGAAAATCTTGACCTATACCCGTTTATTTTTGAAACGGATTGGCCTAAAATTTGACCATTAATTCGTTTAATATAAACGAGTCAGGTTCAGGTTATCGGGTTACCTATTTACCCGCTTTATATTTTGACTAAAATATGATTACTGAGCATTATAAATCAATTTTCTGATGTTAGTGTAGCATCATAATGCAACCATTGTCTATGATTTACAAGAATCACAATTACAAAACAAATATCAACTTTATTAAACCTCCTATTTTCACAATTCGCCCTCAAAAAAGTTCATGGTAATTAGATAAATTGATCAACTTATTTAATCTATTTAATTAAATGGGTTGAGTAGGTATTTTTTCGTGTCAAAATTCTCAACCTCAACCTAACTCAATTAATTAAACCAGTTAAACGTGTCAACCTATTTAATTAAATGGGTTAAAAATCTTTACCCAAACCCACTCAATTGCTTGTTTGATTCAGGTCGGTAATCTTGTCAAGTTAACTTTTGACAGCCTTAAATTCAGATTAAGTTTAATTGGCCAAATAATTAAGACCATATAAAACATTTGAATTGAAGTCTTATCTTAATTTGGATGATAGAAGTTTAAATTCAAGTCAAAATGAAGTTTTGACTATATCCATAAAAAATATTTAATTAACTAAATCGGATGTATCTTATCAGCTTTATCCCATATATACATCCACCACTTTAGATCCACATTGACCCCACTGCATACACTACTTTTGGGGTGAATTGTAGCAAATCTTCCCTTATTGATGAGCTCACAATTGATTCTTGATGCTTAAAAGAAATAAATCAAATAATTATCCTCCAAAGTTAAGTTTTGTTATACATGAACTGTCAATGAGATCCATAGCATGATGTGTGTAAATATTATTACAAAACAAATTATAATGTACAGATCACCTACCTGTTGCATATGTATCATTTTTCCAAATTTTCCCCCTTTTTTAAACCAACTAATTTATCCTTTTTTTAACTTCTTGAATGTAACGAACTATTTTATTTTTAACTTTATAAAAACAAACTAACTAGTTGCTACAAAAGAAGAGTAATGATAATATAAAACCCTAACAAACTAGTTTAGTTACATACAATTGGACATTCTTTAATAGTGAACTTATTTTTCATGTGATTGACCTAATCAAGTTGACCCAAAAAAAAAACATCTTTTGCTAACCAAGTTGGGTGATAAGTTATCAATACATATATGCCCATAAGCTATCAAGTTGACCTAACTGAACAGGTGGCGGAGAGCATAAAACTTGGGAATTTTAATTTTTCTGAATTTTAAAATAATTTTGAATAATTAAATGCAATGAATTAGTTGTCCTTTTGTAGTACGCCTTTTCTGTTGACTCCGTTGTGGCTTGACATGCCAAGCTATCAAGCTGTCCTTTTGTATTTGGCTCATTGTGGGTGCATGACCTAGTCGTGAGGTTGTTGGCAATAACTGAAAAATATTTTGTGAAGAGAGGCAGGTAAACTTCATTTTTTAGATGACCTAATGAAATTTGTATGATATGATGTAAGGTTGGATTGGAAATTAAATGTGGGTTTTTAAAAAGGTGATTTGTTATGGTACGAGTTGTTAATTAATGGTTGTGAAAATATATTTATGTGTGTGTAAAGTTAAATTAATTTAAACAATAAACTAAAAATTGAAGACGTCTATTGTATACGAATACTGTTAATTGCGGTTAATTATGGGTATTAAAGTTGCTTTTTATTTGAAATATTTCAGAGTTTCATTAGTTGAAGTTGAGGGTTTAAAAACTTGAATATCAACAGTGATGCTTGAACAGGGGTGGGTAATGGATCGAGTACTCATTGGGTCAAGTGGGTCAACCTATTTGAAATAGAGTTAATAAAGGGTCGGACCCATAAATGGCCGACCCATTACAGTATATTAACGGGCTGGCCTGTTTAGTGACCTGTTAATTTTTCAACCTATTTTCCACACTAATTTATATATTACAATTAGTTAAACTTATTATCAACACTTTATATATAACAATAATTATTATACATAATTTTTTCTGTACAGGTTTATTCTATTTTAAAACAGGACAAGAACGGATCGCCCATGTGCCGACCCAACCCAACCCAACCTGATCCAATTATGTACAGAAAAGACCGACCCGACCCAAATCGTTAATGGCTTGGCCATGACCCAACCCAACCTACTTCGTAAATGGGCCGATCCTAACCCGACCAAACCTGATCAATTGCTCACACCGAAGCTTGAATGAGTTGGCCAAGGTCTAGTGAAGATGAGGAAAGGATTGACATAATTAACCTTATTTGTGTGTATAAAAAAATAAGTTGCGCATACATTTAGGATTCTATCAATTTATATTTAACTATTAGGCTATGATCTAAACTTGTCATCATGGTTGAATTTTCAGTTCAAAGGGAATTTAATTAGTTTATATGTATATCTAATTTGATCTTGTGTCTTAATCATCATTGTCTTAATTTCTAAACATTGATTGACAAACTTCAAATATGTAGGAAAATAGAACCATAACTAGTCCAATAGATCAACACTAAGAAAAGGTGCCTAGAAAAATTGTTCTAGCATCTTGAAGAAAAGGTTATTATATCCACCCCTCTCAAACTAAGGTGCATTAATTTTTTTAACTCCGACCTATTTGCAATAATTTTTACCCCTCAATTTTTTCACAAAATCACATTTAACATCAAAATTATGAAAATTCCCTTCAGTATAAAGCCTTTGAAATTATAAATATTTAAGGAAGAAAATAAAAAAAATCTTATTAAAATAAGTGCACAATAACGAAAAGTAAGAAAACAAGAACAATGAATTTCAAATATAATTTAAATTTTTCTTATGAAAATAAATTATAAAAATTATATAAATTAAAAAATAGAAAGATCAAATATAAAACCTAATAGAATTAACAAATTGTAAAGAATAAAAAATTTCACTTAAAAAAGCAAACAATTAAAACGCGTTATCATATAATTATTAAAATTAATAAATTTGTTTCAAAACTATGAGTAAAAGAACAAAATGTCTAGGCTCTCCTACTTGCCCCACCATTCATTTGGGTTGTGTAGAAACTAAAAAAATTAATAATTTATTATTTGAACTGATAAAAACACTTGGTTTTCAATTTGGCTTGTTTAAAAAAATTCGTCAATTGTTAGTTAATTAACACAGAAAATTTATGTAATTTTTTAAACGATTGAAAAAAAAAAACTATTTTTTAGAATTTATTTCTTTGTTGGTATCCCTCTAATTTATAGATGTTAGCTAATAATTGAATCGAAAAAATGAGGAAGTATTTTGAAAAATTCTAACTATGATAATTGAATTAGGTTAGAGTTGAGTATTTTTTACAACTTTGATTTTTTTATGATATTAATGATATTAGCAATTATAGCAAATCTAATAAAAAATTATAACAAATTTGTGTTATTGTATTTTTTTTATTTTCTTATTTTAATAGTTAATAAGGTTTACCAATTTTTTTTAATTTATACTCCTACTCTATATAAGTTATATTACACTTCTTTCTTTGGCACCGATAATTCATTAATTTCACAATAGTACAACCTTGTTCTTTTCGTTGGTAAATCAATATTTCCCAACTCTTTTCAATCCTTACCAATTCTTACCAGTTTCAACCAACCATCTCGAAAAAAAAATCCAATCCTTGCCAATCTTTCTCAATACTTATCAATTCTCACCATCCTTTTCATTTCATTTCCCCTCAAAAAAAAAAAAAGAGTCCCAACTCGTACCAACCTTTTCCAACATTTCATTATTCTTCTCAATTACCAACTTATATTTAAAAAAAAAAACATATGACCTTATCTATCAATTTTGTTCAAATGTTTTTTTTCCGATTTTCTCCTTTTCCTTACTTTCTTATGAGTTCAATAAGATTCTTTTACTTCATCTCGCTAAATTATAAAGGTGAAGGGTGTTCCGAAATTTGGGAAATGTTATTTGGTAAAAATTGAAGGGTGTAAAAATTATTACCAATAGGTTAGGAGTAAAATAATAAATGCTCGATAGTTGAGTGGGTATAAAAATCTCTGCGGAAGAAGATATAACAACCAACTAACCAAGTTATGGGAGAACATGTACGGGCACTTGGAACATTAATGTGTGGGGTAAATGATATTAATATATGATGATAACGGCCATTACTCGATCCAAAAGTACTTCATCAACTGGTTGTAGTAATGAATTCAAGGACCCTACAAAAACAATTGTGACAAAAAAAAATTAGTCGTTATGTATTATAAGTGGTCGTTATGTATTATAAGTGGTCATTATCAATGGAAAAAAAAAAATACTGGGATGAGAGATCGGGTGGACAGTGCCAATCTATCTAGTGAACTGTGGGTTGATGAGCTAGAATTCATAAAATCGTAGATTATTAATAAAATGGGACAGATCGTACTGTAGGGACGGATTGCTACTTGTGAGTATATTAACCGTTTCAGTAATGTATAATATCTCTAAAAAATTGTACCATCTGAAAGGATGTGCCAGTTCATCCCATAACCCATTATTCGCAGCTCTATCTTAGATTTGACGCGGAATCGATATAGACAGTTAAATATAGGTCGATATGCCGTGCCCCCGGAAAACAACCAAGTAACCAACTTATGGAAGAAGGTATTACTTTGAAACATTCAGGTGTGGGGCAATGATGATGACAGCCATCAACAGACAATTCAAAAGTAATTCATAAACTGCAACTAGTACTAATAATAAAGGTTCGACAAATACAATTGTGACAAAATTAGTGGTGTGTTGGGACAGAAGTCAAGCCAACCAGCGAGCCCCAAGATCAAGGGATGACGGGACCCCTCATGGACTTATGATGTCTCTGAATTCATATGTATGTGTATATGAATGCTCAGTATGTTGATATCTGTTAGGTGGTCTGCATGGTCTATTATATTTTATTATTAATTTTGTATTTTGTGCTAATATTTTGACCAACTAATTATTGAAATAAAAAAAATATATATGTACATGCATCATAATGAGTAGCAAATGTCAATGACTTTACAGCTTACTGATTTAGGCCCCTTTTTCATAACCTTCTTTTTTCTTATCAAATTGAGTTAAATTTGATTTAGGAAAAATTATTTCATTACACGAAAAATTTACTTATTGGTGTATCAAGGTTTTGAAAATAATTTATAAGTTCATTGAGGTTTTGACAGACATATTTTTAAATGCAGAAATGATGAAATTATCCTTCTAAGATTTATTAAAATGAATTTCTTAATTTTTGAACAACAACCACAACAATAATATATAAGAATAATCCCCCACACCATGTCCTCCCCACCACCACCCCACCCCTACCAAACCTAGAATACGTTCTTTTGGACTTATTATAAGTATATATTATCAACATTCAACAACTTTTAGCACACTTTGGTAGAATAGAGCATCATTAATTAAGCAAAACTGTCTCTACTAATATAAATTAATTCAACATAACATCATGATTTAGTATGTTTAAGCACAATTCAAGATAATCTAATACATTTCTACATAATTTAGTATAATTCAACATGTTTCACATATTTTAGCAACAAACATCGATAATTATTTATAATAAGTCCAAAAGAACATGCTCCCATACTGTCACTCATCAAATCATGAGCTCGAATTTCCAACTAGCTTCTAGCTGCAGCACTATACCCTACACCAAGCCCTACCTCCCTCTCCTACACCCTTATGCCGTTACCTACCAAATCTAACCCTTCATTGTCCTTCGCCTCCCCCCTTTCCTTGTGTAACCAACCATTAGGGGTTTTGTTTTTTCCTCCTTTTTGAATCTAACAAACTAATTAGTTTAGTTAAATACCACTGTGAAATTCTTTCACAAGCAAACTTCTCTTTTCTTGTGGTTGACCATTTCAAGTTGCAAAAAAAAAAAAAAAAAAACTTTTCATAACCAAGTTCAGCGATAAGTTAATTATCAGTGTACACATACATAAGCTATCACATTCACCTAATTAAAAAGACGATGGAGAGCAATGAAACTTGGGAATCTTGAATATTCCAATGCTAAGATAATTTTGAACCATTGAGATATTGAAGTAGTTGTCCTTTTGTAGTACACCTTTTATGTTGACTTAGCTATGGCTTAACGTGTAAGATCTATCAACGCAACGGCTTCCTCTCACCTTTGTTGTGATGTACAATTCATAGTATTGGACAGACTGCAATTCGCTCATATTATATGTGTATGATCTAGGAATGATCTAATCAGTTGTTATATCATATAATCAGTTGTGCAAAATCACTTATACAATCGGATTTCACTTCATTGAAAATGCTATATAACTCACTAAAATATACTACCGTACATCCATTTTCACTCACTAAAAATACTGTACAGCTTACTAAAATATTTTAGTGAGATGAAACAGATTTTTAGTCAGTTAATAGATATTTTTAGTTATTAGTTAGACCCAAACTAGTGCGTCTTATATACTCAAGTTTCTTTCAATAAAAATATTATATATCTTATGAAAATGTGTTGTTGTAAAAAAAAAAAGAAGAAGCTATTGTGCATCTAAAACTCACTAAATTGTATTATAGTTATCTATATTATTCTTTTTTAGTAAGGTATGATATTTATTTAGTGAGTTGTAATAATTCTTTAGTGATTTAATAAATATATTTGGTAACCAATATCATTAATTTAGTGAACAATACTAATTGTTCACAACCCAAAAAAAAAAGAAATGAGCAAACATATAATAAATAATCTTAGTTTGCACACACATTCTTATTCATATTTTGGCATACGATTTTTAGTGAGTTGTACTGCTGTAACTTTTGGTGAGTTATGGTATATGTCTAGTAAGCAATACTTTATATTTATCTTATAATGTGTTGTGATATATTTGTTGGTTAATTGAATATAAGATTCCTTCATGCGTAATAATGACATACTTTAAAAAGAGTTTCATTCACTTGTACTCTGATTTTTTACTGAGCTATTTATATCATATTTTGACGAACTAAGATATACAATTAATGAGCAAATACTTTTAAAAAAGTAATGTTTCATTGACTTTACTATGTTTTGGTGAGATATAATATACAAATGTAGTTGTGCAACTAGATTTTAGCTCACTAAAATATACTATTGCACATCCATTTTCACTCACCAAAAATACAGTATAGCTCACTAAATATTTTAGTGAACTGAGACATATTTTTAGTGAGCTAATAGATATTTTTGGTAAGTAGTCAGACCCAAACCAACGCATCTTATATATTCGAGTTTTGCTCATTAAAAATACTATATATCTTGTGGAAATGTGATGTTGTACAAAAAAAAAATATGATTGTGCATCTGAAACTCACTAAGTTATAATATAATTATCTATAACGTACAATAGATAATTTTAGTGAGCACATACACATTCTTGTTCATATTTTGACATAATTTTTTTTGCGAGCTGTATTTGTGAATTTTAGTGAGCTATGGTATATGTTTAGCGAGCAATACTTTATATTTATCTTACAATTTATTGTGATATATTTGTTGGTTGACTGAAATATAAGATTCCTTAAATGTGTAATAATGACATACTTGAAAAAGTTTCAGTCACTTATACTCTAGCTTTTTACCGAGCTATTTTTATTATATTTTAATGAGCTAAAATATACCATTAATGAACAAATACTTAAAAAAAATTATATTTCATTGATTTTACTATGCCTTTGAATTGGTGAGCTATGACATATATTTAATGAGATGATATATTTTTAGCAAGCTGGATATATTTGGTGAGTTTGGCTACATTTGTATTATACTTACTAAATATAATACCGAAGCTTTTATGTCATAATAAAAAATATGTAAGCTATAACGTAACTTTAAAACTTGAAAAAAAATTATTTTCTAGTGTTCTGTACTATTTATTTTAGTGAGCCGTGCAATTTATTTAGTGAGTCATGCTATTTACTTAGTGAGTTGTGACATATATTTAGAGGGCTATGAAATATATTTGATGACCAATATGATTTTGTGAGCAATATTAAGCAATTATAATAAAAAAGAAAGAGCAAACTAATAATATAATATACAATTTTAGTGAGCATATACACATTTTTGTTTCTATATTGAAACATGATATTTTTTTTAGTGAGCTGCACCACAACTTTTGTGAGGTATGTAGTATATGTTCAATGAGCAATACTTTATATTCATTTCTAATGTGTTGTTGATGCTACTACTACTATTACTATGCCTATACGTAAATTAATGGAGTTTAAAATTTTAAATTAATCTTACTTGCAAAAAATTGCAATAAAAGAACAAACTTAATTGGCTAGAATATAAGCAAAGTAAATGACGTCCAAATAAATAATTTAATTAAATGGGCTAAATGATTTTTTTAAAAACAAATAAGTCGAAAATGCCAGGGAAAAAAAACCTTATAGGTAGCTTGATTCAAACCCCTAATATCTTATACGACAAGGTAAAATCCTTACCATACATCATTTGCCATTATTGTTACAATGTGACGTAAATTAATTATTTAACTAAAAAAGATCGGATGAACATAACTTTTATCCACCCAGTAGTATGTAATAATTTAGGTTGTCCTTTTGTAGTACACCTTTTATGTTGACTTTGCTATGGCCTTGCGTGTAAATCCATCAATGCAACCGCTTCCTGATCTTTGTTGTGATGCACTGCTCTTGGTATTGGATATATTGCAATTCGCTCATTTTATAGGCATATATATGATCTAGGCATGATCTAGTGGACCAAGAAAAAAGGAGTCTCAAAAAATTAAATTCATTGTGAGAGGTAGAGGCAGACAAACTTCATTTTGAGAGGTATGATGGTAAGAGGAGTGGGGAAAAGTGAGATGGAATGAAGTGCAGTGAGATAATGGTAAGGAGTGCAAACGGAGGGGAAAGAATGAATTTGTTTTGCAATGACTAAGTTTTTCCTAGATTGACGAGTTCGTTCTTTTGGATGGAAAGGAGTAGCCGAGTAGAGGATGAGTAAAGATGGGTGTGGGGTGGATACTGAGAGGCCGGTAGAGCTATACCCGCATTCATGCCTATTTTCAAAAATCATCCCCATACCCACAGTCATATCCCTCGAGTTTTTTAAATCTATCCCTATACCTATAGGCCATACGCCCATACCCATCAGGTATTCGAGTTTTATTCAAGTATACATGGATGTTAAAATAAAATTTCGCAGCAGCAGCAGTAGATTGAGAGTTTGAAACATAAATCTGCAGCAACCATACTTGGCTTAGTGGCTAGGCAGAAAGTGACTGAGATGATCAAAAATTTGCAGCAACCATAAGAACCAAAGAACCCGAATTCCTGAAACATCATGACAGATGAGGAGACGAACGTGAAACATAGATTCACAATTTTGCAAACAAGAACTCAAGAACATAAATTTGCAGCATAACCCAAATACAAAACAATTTTGCACAAATCCAAGGAATCGAAACCATAGATTCCCTAACTCAAGATGGCCAATTCTGAAAAGGGACGAAATACTACTCGCAGTCACAGTGCACAGATTAAACGAGAAGTGAAATTATACTTGGACTAGCATGAGAGGAGTATGAACGTCCAAAGCCCAAAAAGCAAGCAGTTAAGCATGCTGCAGTTGCACGCAGAAACTGAGATCTTAGAAATTAAGAATGACGCACGTTGACATGGGTACACGACTCTCTCGGATTTTGCTCAACCTCAATCGCTCTTCGGGCCTTCCGCTCTTCACTGAGAGCGTAAGATGAGAGGAGAGGGAGAGAGAGTGAGGCAAGACTCGAGAGAGTGATGAATTGAAATTTAGTGTAAGGTTTACTTTAGGTTTTCTGGTTCAAACCGGGGCATGAACCGCTGGGCTTGGGGCTAGGTTTGTGATAGTGGGCTTTCTGTCCAAGGTCCAAAGTTCAACCTAAAATTTATTAAAAAATTTCGAGTACAGGGCAGGTACGGGTACGAGGCGGGTAATGCTTGTACCTGAACTCATACTCATTTTTAGTGTAGCCGGTCTATACTCATTTTTTTCAATTTTTGTACCCATACCTGAAAAAAATGAGGCGAGTTTTTTAGGTTCGGGTACAACTTCCATCCCTAGGGATAGATGGGAAGAGAAGGGAATGGAATAGGTGGGAATGAGAAAGATGGAATGACACTTTATTATTAGGAGGTGTAGGAAGGGGTGGGAAGTGAAGGAAGGAGTTAAAGGTTTTGAAATTGTAATTAAAGAAGTAGGAAAGGGCGAGAAGAGAAAGGAATGAGTGGGAAGGTCTGGAGACAAAAGGAAAGTATAATTTATCAATGAAAAGAACAGGTTCGAAGAGTGGGGAGGAAAGAGGTGAAATTTTTTTAAAGGAAAATTTTACAAATAAGAAGAGGTAAATGATTCAATTCCCTAATTTTCATTTTACAAATGCATCATATTTTAGTTTCTGACATTTAAAGAAAGTTTTTACATACTATTTTTTGTTATTAAATGTTGAAAAAAAATAGTTTTTGCCATGTAAAGAGTAGTGCTTCAAATTTTTGGTTCCTAATATCCTTTATCTAATATTATATTTGGCCAATTATTCATATCATTTTATGTAATATTACATTTTTCCGCTAGCTCTAATACTAAATTTATCAAACACATTCATTTGAATTGTTGTCCTAAACAACTATTTGCTAACAATCAAAATATAAAAAACGTCCGCTACTATCATAACCATTTCCTATTTGAGAAATTTATCAACCATCAAACAACTAATTTTAATGAACAATGCTTAATGAATTGAGATATTATATTTACACCGCTCCGAAAATCCACTAACTTTGATCGGTACACTAACAGTTTATCCTTAAAATTCCCTGTAGGAGATAAAAATTTGTTAACAAATCTCATGGCACCATGTGTAAAATAAAATAATTTTTGTTTACCCAATTAGGAGCTACCATGTGTAAAATAAGCTTTGGAAGACCATTTAAATGAAATCAAATTATAGCCAATCAGGAATTATCATGTGTCATTAGTGATGCAATAAATAATTATTAATTCTTTATTTAAAATAAAGAAATAATGCAAAAAATAAGGGCCAAGACCTAAAGCGCAACTCAAAACCTGAGCCTTGGAGCCTATAAATAGAGATCCTTTTTCCTTATTCTTAGGGGCTTAGTATTCAGTGTCCTACAAGCTCCATAACTCAGATTACAAATGATATCTAGCTACCAAGCAACAAGGATCAAAGTTAGCTAATTCAACATCTTCTGCAACCTCAAATTGAAGTCTATTTTAGAGTTCTTCATTCAATTCATCTATCAAGATTAAATGACATCGCCCTTACATCGATTAATCTGACTAATTACATCAACATTCAACATTTGCAGAATTCAAAGGATCAATACATCTAACTATCAAGTGGGAAGGATCAGAAACTTGCAAGCTTCAAAATAGCAATCAACCATTTGAAAATCAAGATCAAGAACTATTTCAGAGTTCTTCAGTTAATTTGTATCAATTGAGATCAAGCGGTCATGCCCTCAAATCACTCAAGTCACTAGGAGATCAAATCAGATGAACACTTCAGTTGTATGCAACTCAGGTATTGTACTCACATACACAATATTAATGCAAAAATTAAATATGTGTTCTGAATTTCTTGTCTTCTCAACTCACATTCAGCTCAAAATTTGTGTTTACATTCCTTTTTTCACGGCAACAAGATTAATTTCTATTTTTTAAGTCACCTTGTGTTAATGTCAATTAATGTACTTGTTTGTCATATTTTATTTGGAATGATTGTAATGAATTTGCCCATCTTCCCATTATCTTGCCAACATATTTAAGATCTACTCTTTTTGTTGGAAAATATGAGTTGGTAAATCGGTGAAATTGGTTAAGATTGATAGAAGTAGGTTGAAATAAGTTGAAGTAAGTATTTTTTTTGTTGAAGTGGGTTGAAGTTGGTTGAAGTTAGTTGAAGGAGGTTGAAGTTGATTAAAGTTGGTTGAATTGTATTTTTTTTTGTTGAAATGGGTTGAAGTGGGTTAAAGCGGATTAAAGTTGGTTGAAGTGCGTTAAATTTTTTTTGTATGATGGGTAGAAATTGACTAAAATAGTGAGAAGTGGGTTGAAGTTAGTTGAAGTAGATTTAAATAGGTTGAAATTGGTGTTTTTTTATTGAAGTTCATGAAGTGGGTTGAAGTTAGTTGAGATTTATAAATTTGGATTTACTAATGAAAAGAACGGGACAAGTAGATCGAAAATGTTTCACTCCCCTTGCTTCCATACTCTTTACCGCTTGTTTCGTTTGGGGTTTTTTGAGTTCATATGTATAGTAGGAATGATATCATGTGTTCCCATACATCATGGTTGGTTAAGTTATTCTTTATTTAAAATCATATTTTCGATGAAACAACAAACCTACAACAAATTTATGTGGATTTCTTAGAATTAGTCTCTCTAATAACGGAAATGTCTAAAAAGGTAAGACTGCCGATATTTAGATATACCCAAAACTTATGAAAGTACTATCCATATTGGGAGGTGTTGAACAATGAACCTATAAGTTGTGGCTTTTGTTAAACGTGTCTTGCCCTTTGTATGTATGCAAATCTCACCTTTATGCATCACTGTTTACATATATCAAATTCATTTTTAGATCCAACCAAATAAATGGACTCCAGAATTAGCAACCAAACTATTATCATACCTTTAGGTTTCATTCCTGATTCCATTTCATTCTAACAAAGTTGAACCAAAAAACTTGTTATAAGCATAATTAGATATATCTTTCCATACTTATCAAATAACAATCAATATCTAACATACCCAGTTTTCACCTTAAAAAGAACAAAACAAGAGGGACAAATTGTTGCCACATCTGGACATATGGTAAACTTTATCATACAAGCAGTCAACCTTATTTTGTGAGCTATATTTTGATTCAGATGAGCTATACAAAACATATGATATCAAAAAGTTGTGATAAATTAATGTTGAAATCTAAGACACTGAGATCTTAATTTTATAACCAAAAAAGAAATTTTAATTTGAATAATTAAACTAACATAAATTCTTAAGTGAGACCATCCTACATAAGAGTTATTGTGAGATGTACTATTTCAGGATTAACTTTTTTGATGCTTTGCGGTGACTAATAATGTGTTTAGAAGTCATTTTCTAAGTTAGGGATGACTAATAATTCATATACCAGTGAGTTTTATTATAGTTACACCTAAATGCACTATTGGTCACTCCAGTTATAATAAAAAAATCACTATAAAACATCTTTATCTCATAATATGTCTTATGCAAGACGGTCTTATATAAGACTTACTGATTTCTTATTCGCTGCTGCATGAATAATGAGTTTATACTAGAGCTTGGCAAAGCTGACCTCACACAATTACCAACCCGAAACCGATACGAAGTTAAGTGAGTTTGAGTATAAATTTTCAATCAATTTTAATTAAATGGGTTGACACGTTCAACCAATTTAATTAAATTGACTACGTTCAGGTTAAGATTTTCAGCACGAAAGAGTATCTATTTAACCCTGTTAGTTAAATGGTTATACAAGGCGACTCATTTTCCCGTTTATCATTTATTCGTTTACTTTTTTATTAGATAATTAAGAATATAAGAAATAAAAATAAATATGAAAATGTGAATTATGATGAATCGGGGAGTTTTAGAGAGTGACTGCTTAATATAATATGTAAACTTACTTTTTAATGTTATGTCATTACATATTAGTTGAAAATGTTAAATAGGTAAATGGGTGTAAGTAGGTGACTAAACTTGACTTATTTATTTTAAAAAATGCGTCAACTCGTTTAAAATTTAAATGGATATGGTCAAGACTTTTCAATCGTTAAATAAACGAGTTAGGTGTAAATCAAAGAATTCTCAACTCATTTAAATTCGACATGAACATAAACTCGATTCGACCTAAGTCTATATCTGTTCACAAAATAAATAAAATAAAAATAAAAATTGTGAGTCTATGACGTGCGAGCCAAACTCATGCCCACGGCTCCAATTGCGCGGCGGATCTTTCAACTCTGTAGACTGCAGCCCTTTGCCTCTTCATCGTGACATTTCGTCGAACACCTTGTGATCAACTTAACTGATCGTTGCGCATCTTCATCAGTCACCGCTTTTCACACAGACGTGTCACGACCCAGAAGTCCCGAATCCCCACGTGTCACCGCCTTCGCGCTCCTCACCGTCCGCCGCTGTTTCTCTTTCCTTCCTCCAAAAACCCCCATTTTCTTCTCTCGTATTCTTCTCTTCTGCAATTAGCAAACACCCAGAAATGTCTCCATTCAAATTCTCACTTTTCAACCGCCAAACCCTCAATTTCTTCTCGACCCACCTGGAGGATGTGGGCCCGGTTGCCTCCCGGCTCAAATCCCGGACCGTCATCCGGGTTGCCGGGCCGGACTCGGTCAAATTCTTGCAGGGTTTGTTAACCAACGACGTCAGGAAGTTTGGCGAACCGGTTGCTGAGAAGGTGTCAACTTTGGCTACGGTGAATATGCCGACGGTGGGAACTCCACCCATTTATGCAGCAATGTTAACGCCTCAAGGGAGGTTTCTATACGATTTTTTCCTGTACAGGCCGCCCCGACCCGATGAGAAGCTCGATCGGACTGGGTCTGGACCCGGCCCGACAACTAAGGAGGTAGAGCTGTATGCAGATGTTGATGGGTCGGTGGTGGATGAGCTCATTGGGATCCTCAAGAGGTAATTTTTCGATGTAGTTGTTTGTATTAGTGTCTGCATGTTAAGTGTTCAACGAAATGTCTGAGAGAGAATTTGTGTTTGTTGAGCTGGGTGGTCTTCCTTGGCAATATATGCTTGAATTGGATGGTTTGTGCCGAACTAGATGCATGAATGCACGTTGGAACATGTAGTGATTGGTTTGTTGGTTTTGGACAATGTGGCTTGTTGACATTGCTTTAGGGTTGGTAATTCAAGATTGGATTTTGTTGAAGTGGGGATGTGATCATGGACGTGGTAATTTAATGTGCTTTGATTTAGTTGTGGAATGACTCCTGAATTTCTCTGGTTAGAGCGAATACTGCTGGGTGTAGTTATAAATTTTCCTTCAAGTACTGTGTTAAGTGATAGAACAAGGTCGGAAGAGCTCCCTTGGACCCCTAATTTAGGAAGCTTCTTTTGGTCCCAGTCTAAGTTAAAGTGTGAAGCATATCATCTTATCCGGGTGTTAGATGGTCAAACATGTTTACTTTGTGGAATGAAGAATTTGAGTTACTGCCTCTAAGGGGATTGACCTCTCCCTCAGCAAATTGATGGAGAGAGACAGGAAGAACTGAAGTGGAGAGGCAGTAGGCCCGATTGTTAGATGATTGAAGTATCTAGGTTGAGGAATTGAAGTACTGGTGGAGAGTGGATGGCATTCCTAATGAGTGAGTGTCCTGCAATGTGTAACACTAACTGCTCCAGTCTTGGTACCAAGTGAGAAAACTTAAGGAACAACTGGATAACAATGTGCAACTAGTACCCATATCATCATTTTCATATTAGCCCTTGAAAATTGCTTTTGTGTTGGCTATTTGAGGATAAAAATGGTCTTCTGTTTGAGGTGATTCAGGGTCTTCCATAAATCTGCGGTGTCATTGGAAAATGGGAGTTGTCTGAAGTTTCTGCCTTCTGTTCTGACTTCTGAACCTTTTTATTCTCAACTCCAATTCATATGCCAATGTTCTGTTTTGCCATGGTCTTGTAGATATCGATTGAGGTCTAAGGTAGATATTGATAATGTGGGCAAGGAATTCTATTGCTGGCAGAGGTATGGTGGAAATTTATCGGACAATTCCTCTACAGAAGAGCCAGAGGCTGCTTCTGTTGGTTGGGGCGGAAATGTTGATCTCTCAGCTGTGTCATCTTCTCGAGGAACTGAAGGGGGGTGGGGATGGTTCAAGGATCCTAGATTGGATTGTCTTGGCTTCAGGGGAATATTTCCATCTGATTCCACACGTGAGTTTTAGTCTTAGTAGCAGCAATCCTCTTATATTGTAATTATGTGGATATGACTTTATAGGTTTATAAACATGTTAGGAAAGTTCAACTTTAATCGTGCCTATTGGTCATTGCAGCTCCCTTGGTTGAGGCTGACAAAGAAACTGCTGAAGAAAACTATCTTCTATGGAGATTAGAAAACGGGGTTGCAGAAGGCTCAACAGAGATGCCGAAAGGTATCTCCTACATTTTCTTCAATCGTTTCCCATATCTAATTACTGAAATTTAGTTCTGTTAAACAGAAATGTGGGCCATCTTGATGAACCGCAGTCCTAAGTATAAAGCATAATGATACAAGTAAAAAATGAAAATTTTTGAAACCGTTTCAGTTCGACAAGGGATAAAGATTTCTAGTTTTTGTAGACATGTTTTTGACAGTTGTGATTATTAACGGCTGTGATTAAAGATTTGCAGCCTTTTATGAAGTGAGATACTTGGACTTGCCAGTTTTCTCTTCATTGCCATGATGGACATCACACGACACTTCATGGATGGGACATGGCACATGTATCAGACATGTGTCGGGCATTTGAAGCAGCAGGGAGGGGGAAAAGGGAATATAATTCCCCCCCCCCCCGTCCTCATGTTTTTAGTCGGTTTTGGTGCCTGTTGGTTTCGTAATTGGACACTCTTTATATTGGCAGCATCACTTTTATTCTTTCCATGATTTGAATAGCAGTAATCCTTGTGCATATGTTGTAGTTGAATATGGTCATTTGATTTAAAGAATAATGATAATTTCTTGCGCAATTAACTTCAAATTGCATTTTTCATACTTGAAATGACAAGTTTCGTTATCCCGTTCTACTTTGGATATGTCCCCATACTGTAAGTTTAGAACTTTGACAAGCGAGACTTGGATCCATACTCATGTCAAATACCTCATGCTAGAGTTCATAGCATAGTGTCTATTTTCTAAGAGAGAATCATCTTCTATTGAGATTATATCCAGGCACTCTGGAAAAATCTCTAAAGTGATTCTTCTTGTGTGATTCATAGGTGAGGCGATTCCTCTGGAATACAATCTTGCAGGCTTGAATGCAATAAGTTTTGATAAGGGATGCTACGTGGGCCAAGAATTGATTGCTCGAACGCACCATCGTGGTGTCATTCGCAAACGGTTGCTCCCATTGAGGTTCATTGATGATGATGGAAAAGGTGGATTTAACTTCTTTCTGACTCTAGTATATTCCCGAGCCCATTGCCCCCTGCACATTACTCTTCATGTCCATTGTGAGCATCTGTGTTAAACATTTGATGTCATATGTAGGGTGTGGACAGTTGGCATTTCTTTTTGACTAAAAACTGTAGGGGTTGCACATAACACTTGATATTATCTTCTAATATGCTTTCCCCCACCCCCTACTATTTCTTTGTTTTCTTGTCTAACAATACTGCTATTATTAACTAGTCCTGCTCTTTTCATATTTTTTTGCACTCCTACAAAAGGTTTGATCTATCAAAAATGTCTTTTTCCCAAAAAAAAAAAGTGAATTATCTTGGTAAAGCAGAAGACACAGTGAGTTGCTGTTTGTTGAGTTCGACCAACCCAGCTCCCGCAACCCCCCCCCCCCCAAAAAGAAAGAATTCATATCTCATTTTTCTTGCTTTCTTTATCCAGAAATAGAACAAAGAGTTGCCACTGGGTCAGTGGTTGTGGATTCAGCGGGCAAGAAGATCGGGACTGTGACCACTGCTCTTGGATGTCGTGGACTGGGTCTTCTCCGGCTGGAGGATGCCTTCAGGGGGTCCGGTGCACTGGCCGTTGAAGGAAACGAGGATGTGAAAGTTCAGGCCATCAGACCCAAATGGTGGCCTGGGGAGTGGTTCCTGGAGGATCAAGATCACACTGCTGCAGCCTGACTTTATTGCGCTTGGCTTTTTCTTATTGCAATTGCTTTTTGGGGAATCATTGGCGGCTTCAATTTCAAAGCTTGTATACACTAGATTAGTGAAAATAAGAGGTTCTTTTGATAAGTTAGTGCTCTGTGGTCGGAGAGCACTTGGGTTTCTGTTCAGGAGAATACACAAAGCGTGGCTGGGTGCCTGAGAACTTATGCCACAACGGATCTTCTTTTAATTGAGGTGAATCCAATATGTTGAAGTTTGAGGGCACGATGCAAGCAGGCTGTCTGTGAATCTGATTGTGCTTTCCAAGTTTGCCATTTTTCTTGGTCAGACTGTACTATTTCTGAAAGGTTCGTTAGCTATGATATAAAAGTTCTGATTGATTTTTCCGGTTCTTTTTAACAAGTTGAATGAGATCTTTCCAGTTCTTTTTAACAAGTTGAATGAGATCGTCTTAGAAAACAGAACTGTCAGATGTGTAAAAAAATGGAGACGATGCATTGTCAAAACAGGGTTTTGCCAAAGTATCCAACCAATTCGTCTTCTTCCAAAATTTAAATCTTCTATATTACAGACATGTTCATAAGAGCAGTTGCACCGAAACCTGTTGGCTGTTGCATTGGTTAAGCTCTTGGTGTTGGGACAGTCCTAATGGAGTCCTAGTTCGAGTTGGTCTGGTTATTCTAAAGGGAAAATTTTCGGTCTATGCACCAGCTTAGAACTATAAAGTATAAAAGCTCGGTGCAGACTGCAACCGTGGGTGGCTTTGTCATGCAAATACCCTTATTACTTGGAAGCAGAGATGCCTCTTTTCCTATACAGTGAGCGTGATCCTACACATCCAAACTCTCAAAAGGTTAGCTCTTCTGACCACATGGTCAAACAATGAGGAAACCCTCAAAAGATAGAACTGCAAAGAATGCTCATTTCCTGCAGCTTCTGAAGGTCCAAGGGCCCTTCACCCTATGAACCACTACAACATAATCTGTTTATCTCTTGAACTACAGCCTCCATATCTGGCCTTTTATCGGGGAGCTCTTCTGTGCAACTCAGCGCGAGTTTCACCATCAACGTGGCCTCTGACAGTGAGGAATTCCCATCCAAATTTCGGTCCATGAAATCCTCCAACCTGCACGATTCTGCAGCTGATCGCATTGCAGCTGTGATCTGTTGCGTTCCTGCAAGAATATGTAGGACTGTAACTCCAAATGCATAGACGTCGCTCTTTTCAGTGAACCGTCCTGTGGTTATGTACTCCGGGGCTAGGTATCCCATGGCTGCACTTATTTTTAGGGTTGAGAAAATGCTGTCATCGGCGAGTATCTTAGGTATCCCAGCATCTGAGATCAATGGGTTAAACCGCCCATCGATCAGTATCTTCTCTGCGCATATGTTCTGGCGAACCACAGGGGGTTTGCTTGCATTCTCTTTGTGCAAATAATGAAGACCTAGACATGGAAAAAAGAAAAACCTTTAACGGATAATTTTATGAAATTATAATTTCATATTTCATGTTCTCTGATGAAAGTCAAGTCCTTTCTCAGTTCAATTTCAGGATCTGTTCAAGGTTTCAGAAGATATCAAATCAGACTGAAAGAAACAGTTCATTGAAAAGTCCAAATCTATATCATGACAACGCCTAGGCAAGGTATGATGTGTTTGATGTAACAATCTTAACCCCTAAATTGCAAAACCGTAGAAAGTTGAAAAACGGTTGATTGTGTATCGGTTCAGTCAATACATTCCAGAAAGCTAAAAAGCTAACTTTAGGCAATTTTTTTAGTTAGGGTTATGATGGACTAAAGCCAATAGTTTTTAATATAGGATACAACGGAAGTAGGGTTTCTGCACTTCAAGGGTAACCTAGATCTATTCCCCCTTATACTGCCTATATAGGGCTCTCGGGTTGTGGGTTTGAATTTAGATTTGGATTTGGAGCTTTTTCAGAAAGTGGACATGAATAGTATTTCATTAAGCAAGCTTGAATTAGGGCGAACGTCCTCACCTTTAGCAATGCCGTTGATGATGTTCACCCTGCTAGACCAATCAAGAATCAAACCACTCCCATCGCACTCAGTGAGACATTTCAAGAGGTTCCCATTGGGTGCGAAGTCATAGACAAGATAACACTCCCCTCGTCCCCTCGAACAACAGAACCCTCTCAACCCAACAAGATTCTCATGCTGAAGTGTTGCCAACAAATTCATCCCCTTGACAAACTCTTCCTCCTCTGCCTTACAACTACTCAAACTGATACTTTTAATGGCCACAACTGACCTATCTCTCAGAACTCCTCTGTAAACAGTTGAAAAGTTCCCCCTCCCTATCACATTTGCCTCCGAGAAGTACTGAGTAGCAGATTCTATCTCCTCCAAATTACATCTGAATCTCTGAAGCACGGTGTTCAGACTGTCAGCTAGAGGGTCCCACCCTGCAGAGTACGCTAAACTGACAAGAGGTGACGCAGTCTGGATGTGCAAGTCGATAGCATGGTCATTGCTCAGCCTGCTCTCCGAGACTTCTCCATTGCTGCCAATCTTCTGTTTACACCTTCTGTATCTGAAGAACATCAGCAAGCCAGCAAACACTAAGATGACAGCAGCCGTGATAGCCCCCACGACAATTACAGCTTGAGGGATCCTCGTGTGGTTTGAGGACGTGGGTGGGTAAGCAGAGTTTCGCATATTCGCAGTTTTGGGTTCATGTTTTGGGGAAGTATGATTCTTCAAGATGTTCAATCCAAAGGGTTGGGGTGTGTTGATGATTACATCAGCATTGTCAAAAGCAGTGCAGGCTCTCAAGGGTGGATATCCTGCTCCGCATAAGTTGGTGTTGTTTCCATATGAAAATCCAGCATTCAGTCTCTTGAGAGCTTCATTGTTTTCAACCAATAAGAGAAACTTGGATCAGGATTATAGATTGCTCAGGAAATCAAGCATGTAAGTAAACTAGACCCAAGTTATACACGTCTACTCAAAATAAGTCAGACCGAATAATTTTCTGACTATGGACAATGCTGATGTCATGTTTTGTCTATTATGATTAGTTTGTTGGACAAATCGACATACAGCCAAGTATGTTTTGAACCCAAAATGTCCAAATCCGAACCAATTTGATAAATCACTTGACCCAAATGACTAGTTTGCCACGTCTACTAGTTGTAAAATTCACAAGAAGAGAGGCTTACCGATGGGAACAACTCCCGAGAGAGAGTTGTTTCGGACATCCAGAAACTGAAGAGGTTGGATATTGGCTATCGTCATAGGAATGGGACCCGAAAGATGATTGTAGCTTAAATCAAGCCTCTTTAACATGCTCAAGTTGCCTAAACTTGGAGGAATAGTGCCATTCAATTGATTATATTGCAATGACAGAACACCAAAATTGCTCAAGGACCCTAATGCTGTAGGAATACTGCCTGTCAATTGGTTACAGCACAGGTCTAGCACTGCAATTAGATGGATTAACTAGTCAGAGCAATGGTTTTACAACGTTAAGAAGCAGCTAAATTTTTAGTTTTTAGCACAAATTTGAAGTGGAATTTGTAAACTTTTTAAAGAATAGGACATGAATAATTTGGAAACATGATGATGTGGCAGTCAAGATTACCTCCCAACCCTCCAATTTTATTTTATTTTTTTAAAAAACGAAGAAATTCAAAAAAAAAAAAAAGACCAAAGAGAATCCTAAGCAACCCCACGTTTGAATTTTCACATGGGCACAAAATTTTCAAACCATATTCACCATTAAAAGTTTAAAACCAACGAAAAAAATTCAAATTTCTGGGAAAAAGGAATCACTAACCTTGAAGACTAGCCATGTGCCCAATCTCACTTGGAATAATCCCAGAAAAATTATTGACATTCAGATAAAGGTCAACGAGCTCAGTGAGATTACCAATCTCTGCCGGAATCTCGCCGGAGATAGAGTTGTAGTGCAAGTAAAGCCCCGACAAGCTCTTCAAATCTCCGATCGCCGGCGACAGTTTTCCGGCGAGCCCTCTTCCTTGCAATGAAATGTTGGCAATTTTCCGACGATCGTTGCAGGCAACTCCCTCAAAAGATCCGCCACATGGGTCGCCATTAATCTGCCATGTTTTTAAGAACTTGTTTTCTGGGTCTAAAGATGCTTTTATCTCCATTAAACGTCGTAGTTCTGTGTCTGCTGAGATGGGCATGAAGAGGAGGAAAGGGAGGAGAGAGAAAGTGATGAATCCCAGATTTTGAACCATTTCTGGGGTTCAAACCCAGAATCAAAAGTCACTATTTATCTATCTATATAAGTGAAGGTGCTTTTGCTTTTTTGGTTGGGGGGGGGGTTAAAACAGGAGAAAACAGGGGAAGGAAGAAGAAATCATCAGAATTTGTAGGTTTTTGCTCCGTTTTGGGAGCTCAAAACAGAGGAAAACAGGGGAAAGATGCAGAGATCAGTAAATCTCTCTCTCTCTCTCCGTGATAGTGTGTGTGTTTTTGTGTGGAGGGGTAGATGTAGTGGGAACAGGGACGAAGAAAGAGGGGTAAGTGAATGTAGTTTGAAACAGGGAAAGTGGGAGTGGAAACGTGGGGATGGTCTCTCTCTCTCTCTCTGTGTGTGTGTGGTAGTGTGTGAGTTTTTGTGTGGAGGGGTAGATGTAGCGGGAACAGGGACGAAGAAAGAGGGGCAAGTGAATGTAGTTTGAAACAGGGGAAGTGGGAGTGGAAAGGTGGGGATGGCTTTTTGAGTTTGAGTGATGGCTGTACTTTGTAAATAGAGATTTTGATTTCATGTGTTGAGTGATTAATTAATTGTTTTCTTGGATATTGGTTTTATGGAACTGAATTGATTTAAGGTGGCAAAGGGACAATATTGGTGTTTGGTGATTTATAAAAGATACCATAGGAGACCAATCCTAATTAAAGAGGAAAGTAAAGGCCAAGCTAGTGAGATGTTACTTTTGATCTTTTCTTTGTTTTTGTTGGTGTCTTTTCTATCAAATCATTGTTTGAAAAGAATTACATATCCTCTTTTTGGACCTGTTTTTTTGGTTGAAAAATATAAAATTCCACTTCTTCCTGCTTCTTAAAGAAGAATACTGCTTTTTTCACTTATTTGATTCCTTTTTGCTCCTTCTTGTACATTGATATTAATATTTCCATTTTTCTTCCACCTCATTTCATTTCTTCCAATTCCTTCAAATTTCTACAAGTAAAATATCATTCATTTCCACTCTATTTCATTCATTCCCCTTCATTCTATTCCTTCCCATTTCATACCAGTTCCTTCCCCACTTTATGAAGACTTACGTATTCAAGTGTCACACTGTCACGTACTCACATGTCATATGTGCCTTTTTTGCTCGCTATCAAGTTGCCTTGATTTTGACATAGGCACAGGCTCACAACGCTACTCTTGTGGACAGTGAGCGTAAATTAGTTCAATTGGTAAAATAACCATGATTATGTATAAGATACATTTGTCAAAATTTCACATATATTAACTTTTGTGCCTTCCTTCATATCACAAGCAACCTTGCGGAGAGTGAGAGTTATCGTTAGCACTAATGTTGATTTAAAATTTAAAACCAACTACGAAAAGATATAAAATATGTGACAAGTGCAATCCATAATATATGTGTTAAAAATGTTTTTCTAAAAGAGAATTGGCTTGGGGTTTGTTTTCTTGATTGTTTTAACTTACAAGTAACTTATTATTGAATAGTGTTGATCGGTGTCGATAAGTGTTAAATATTGGAAAATTATAACGAGAAAGCATTGTTAAATATTGATAAGTGCAGATCATTGATAAGTGCAGATCAATATTTACCAATGCTGAATACTAATAATAAATACTTATGATAAGTTTAAAAAATGCCCTTAATTTCAATTCATCAATATATAGAATTATATGCCTAACAAGTACCTAGACTATAGCTGGATCCTGAAATAGGAAACACATTACAAGTGGTTGAGAGTCAAAACTATATTACATAGTTTATGAAATTACAAATTTGCATCACATTATTGTAAGCAGGAAAAAAGTGTGTTTAGAACATTTGCTTCATTCAATATGCTTTCTTTTTAAACAGTTCAGACCACAATATCAAAATTATGTAAAATATTTACTAATTCAATTGGTGCATTTGACATCAAAAACATGTGAAGAACTAAAGATTCTTGGAGGAATAAATTTGGGGATGTGGTAAAATAAATAAGGAACATGAAATTTCATTTTCTAGTGCAAGCTTAGGGGTATGGTCGAGATGGGGTTATAAGTATATATAAATATATAGATAGTAAAGAAAACTGGAAGGTGGTCCATTTTATAAAAAAATGAACTTTTCAAGGCAATAGAAGTCTTTTTTTTCTCGTTCTCTGTTGAAACTGCTGAAAGGAAGATTTGCCTTATGCCTTATGAGAAGTTGAGAACCCTATGACTATGCCATGTGGTTTCACTCTTACACTTGTTTCAAGTTTGGTGGCTTTTCATAAATCAACCAGCTACAGTAAAATACTATTTAAGAAAAGAATTCAGCTAGAGTTGTCAAAAGCTGAACTGATATGATTACAAATCTAAATCAAATACAAAATTTAGTGGGTTGAATAAAGATTTTCAACCCGTCTAATTAAATGAGTTGACATGTTTAACTCGTTTAATTCATTGGGTTAGGTTCAGATTGAGAATTTTGACCCCAAAAAATATATTTAGCCCGTTTAATTAAACATGTTAAATAGGTCAACCTGCTTACCTAATTATCGTTATTTTTTGGAGGGAAGATTGTAAAAAAGTAGAGTTTAATTAATCGATCTGTATTTTGGGATCGTGGTTCTTGCAGATCATGGACAATGGTTGCATTGTGATGACATATTGAACTTAAAAGAATGGTTTATAATGTTCCATAATTATACTTTAGTCGAAATGTTAAGTGGGTAAATGGATAACCAGATAACCTAAATTTGACCTGTTTATGTTAACTGGGTTAATGGGTAAATTTTAGGTCAACCCGTTTAAAAAATGGGGGGCACAAGTCAAGGTTTTTTAACCCATTGAATAAACGGATTTGGTTCAAGTCGAGGACTTCTCGAATCGTTTAAGTTTGACATGAATACGAACTCAACCTGACCTACAATATTAGTCAGTTGAGACATAGTTTTAGTGAGTCAATACATACTTTTAGTGAGCAGATAGATCAAACCAATGCTTCTTATGTACCATAGGTTTTACTTAGTAAAAACACTATATAACTTATTAAAACGTGCTATTGTACTAAAAAAAAATATTATTGTACATTTGAAGCTTGCTAAACTATATTCTAGTTATCTATATTTTTTTAATGAGTTGTGACATATATTTACTGAGTTATGGTATATGTCTAGTGAGGTATGACACGAAATGTATAGCTCACTACAATATTTAGTGAGTTGAGACATAGTTTTAGTGAGCCAATACATACTTTTAGTGAGCAGATAGATCAAACCAATGCATCTTATGTACCCTAAGTTTTATTTAGTAAAAATACTATATAACTTATTAAAACGTATTATTGTACTAAAAACAAAAATATTATTATACATTTGAAGCTTACTAAACTATATTCTAGCTGTCTATATTTTTTTTAGTGAGCTGTGACATATATTTACTGAGCTATGGTATATATTTAGTGAGTTATGACATATATTTAGTGAGTTGGACTATATTTAATCAATTCACTACATTTCTATTATACTCACAAAATATAATACTAACACTCTCATTTCATAGTCAAAAATGATTGAGCTGTAACATAACCTAAGAACTTGACAATATTATTTGCTGGCTACCTATACTATTCTTTTTAGTGAGCTATGCTATTTATTTAGTGAGCTATGATAGATATTTGGTGAGCTATAAAATGTATTTTGTGACAAATATGATTTAGCGTGGAACACTAATCATTCATAATAAAAAAAATGAGTGAACAAGCAATATAATACACAATTTTAGTTAGCACATATACTTTTTTATTCATATTCTAAGGTATGATATATTTGTCTTTTAGTGAGTTATGACTTATGTTTAGTGAGCTATGATATAATTTTAGTGAGTTGGATTATATTTGTATTATACTAACTAAATATGTATAATATGAAAGCACTTATGTCATAATAAAAGATAATATAATTGTGCATCTGAAATTCACTAAACTATATTCTAGTTGCCTATGTTTTTTTAGTGAGCTATGACATATATTTAATGAGTTGGACTATATTTAATTAATTCGCTAGGTTTCTATCATACTCACAAAATATAATACAAATGCCCCCATGTCATACTAAAAAATGATTGAGCTGTAACATAATCCAAGAACTTGACAACATTATTTGCTAGCTATCTATACTATTCTTTTTAGTGAGTTATGCTATTTATTTAGTGAGTTATGAAAGATATTTAGTGAGCTATAAAATGTATTTTGTGACCAATATGATTTAGCATGGAATACTAATCATTCTTAATAAAAAAATGAGTGAACAAGCAATATAGTACACAATTTTAGTTAGCACATATACTTTTTTGTTCATATTCTAAGGTATGATATATTCGTCTTTTAATGACTTTGCTATGAATTTAATTTGAATGCCTTTTTCTTTTAATTTAACGACTAGAATTTGAGATCACATATAATTTGAGATCACATATATATTATTATGCATTAAATTTGAGATCACAAATAGTAATCTTTTCTTATATTTGTTTATTAAGGCCTAGAGCACATTTGCACATATAATAGTTATTTTTTGGGGATGGATTAGATAGAAATTTATATTATCAGTCATACTAGGAAAAAATGCCGTGCTCCGCTCAATTTCGTGCTGATATTGATCTAATAATCAAAGTGTCTTATCAAAATAATAATCAAAGTGTCATAATTCAAGTACCTTATTGAGTAATTGCAACTCGAAACCAATATACTTTTGATCTTCCACTATGGCGAATGTGGTGCCTTAAATATTTAATCATGCCACCATAGTGAATGTCATGTTATTCCTAAATTGAAAATTAACAGAAATTAGGATTTTACTTATTACAAACTTAAATCTGAATGAAGCAAAAGAAACATCCAATTATCATTTAACAGTGGTCAAACTACCAGCAACTTATTCACTTTTATATGTTACTGTATGATGTGTATGAGCTCTCTCTTTAGATCTTGATTTGTTTGAATTATGATCCGTGTACACCCTCCATTTAAATCTTGAGCTTGTTAGCTCCATTAAATCTTACCGTGAATCAGGTTCATAGGGGGACAATGGGGCCTAATTTACCATTGTTTTTTTTTAAAAATCATTATTTATTCAAGAGTGTCTTATCAGTAGTAGTGTAACCAACCCAGAATTTGTTTCCAGCCAAAAAAAGAAACAAAAAAAAAAATCACTTAGAAACGTTTACTCGTGACGTGAGTCCTTCATGGGTGGGCTCTGTAAGCTTTTACTTTGTCCTTATGTTTGAACGACTGCAGCAAATCAAGGAATCTTATCTCCAAGCAACCCCCGTTTGTCACTCATGCAATTTTTTTAAAAAAAAAAGAAAAGAAGTGTAAGAAAGATAATACACATGCGAATGATGTCATATTGTCAGCATATTTTTTTTCCTTTTTTTCCGGTTTAAATGGAATGGTCAAGACAGTGCTAAAGATAAAGAAAAATGCATTAAGAGTGATGGCCTTATTTTTCACGGACCACAGCATTTTATTGGAACATATAGGTGTTATTTTGTGTGAGGTCCTCATCTGGTTAAGTAATGAGGTCAAAGGGTGTGTAGATTGTTGACCAGTAATGATTACAAATTAAATGCCATAATCACATAATTAATTTGACAGTTATAATGGAGATTAATTCAGCATTAATCTGCCATAATTATCCATTATTTTAAAGATCATGGTTGAGACTATTTGCCACTATAAATAGTGTAGATTATGGGGTGATTCAATCATCTAAGCAGCAAACAGTTTTCCCATATCTAATAGTCTCTGTCGGTCATCTCCCTCAAATAACATTGCAATTTAAGAAGGTTCGGATTTTGAGCGTGAGCACACGGTGACTCTAATATCCACTAGTTCGTGGGTAGTAGTCAAATAGGCGTGTGATCCAGGCAAGTGTCTGCATCGAGGTAACTCCAAGTTTACCAACAGTGGTATCAGAGCTAAGCCTATTCAATGCTAGCCCCAATCAGCATGAAAAAATGACATGAATCTCAGTTTATATGCACTTAAGCTAATCTACTAAATGAATTGATCTGTGTGATTATTGGAGATAATTTTATGCATAAATGGAGTTCAAATTCGTATATGCTAGTATGCTATTCTGTGTATGCGAAAATGCAACAAATGTTAGTCTGCTAGAATCATATGCCTCAGATTAAATGATAGACCATGAACTAATGCTTCTGTTTGAAATGTGTAAACCAGAAGTCATGCAATTTTTGCTCTAAATTTATGCTTAGAAATTCATGATAATCGACGAAATTTATGTGCATCATGGGATCATGTTCTAAATCTGATAATGTTTTTGTCTACTAATGAAATGTTCAACCATGAAGAAACCAAGACCCCCCTTGACCCTAGTCTCTCACAGATCTAGACCTCGACCCTCCACTGCCTCCACATGAACCCCACAAAAAAAGGAAAACGGAACTTACCTTGAACCCATCGGCACCGCCGGGAGGGGGGCGCATGTGAGTGACGCGCCGCTGACGGAAACCATTTTTGGTGTTTTCTTCTTCCTACTGTCCTTAAACCTCGTCGATCGACTCTTTCCCGACACGAAAACAAGCCAAAAACACCAGACAAGTCGCGCGTGTCAGACACGCGCCACCACAGAAGTGATGCGTTGCGGGAGTGGGTGGCAACAGCCGAATGCTCGGCGGCCAATCTACTCGTTCGCGTGGTTTTTTGGTTGGTTTGTGATGCTGTGGGCTCAGTTTAGGCAGTGGCAAGTTGGCAGTTTTTCCTCATCTAGGTTTGGTAGTGGTGTCGGTTGTGGTAAGACCAAGGAAGAGGGTTGAAGCTTGGATGGTGGTCTCGGTTGTGGACTGAGACTGAGGGATGAATCAGGAACCATCAGGGCTTGGTTGAGACAGAGAGAGGGTAAGGCGAGAATAAGGACTAGGGATAGGCATGGGGCGGGTACAAGGCGGGTGGAGTTATACTCGTTCCCATAACTATTTTCATAAGTCATCCCCATACCCATACCCATATACATCGGGTTTTCAAAACCTATCTACATACCCATACCCATCGGATATTTCGGGTTTTATTTGGGTATATACATATATTACAATATAATACCCATTGGATACCTAAAGAAATTCATAAAACTAAATTCAACTACGCAAAATGTTCTAAAGAAATACGATACCCATTGGATTCAATAGTTCATACTTAGCTCATAAATAAAAAACTGCATTCTAGAAATGATTGAAATGAGAGAGTGAGGGACACAACAAATGAGTTAGAATTTTAGGTTTGTGAGTAGTGACTCAAGTGACTTTATGTAACGGCATAGTAAATGAGTGACACACATGGATGCATTGTATAGTTTGAGATGGGTTGCGGTATGGAGTTTTTTTAAAATAAATTACCAACGTTCAAAGCTCTAAACTCTACTCAACAATTTATTTACCCCCCCCCCCCCCAAAAAAAATTCGGGTACAGGCTGGGTATGGGTGGGGCTGGTGATGCCTATATCCGTACCTGTACCCGTACCCATACCCATACCCGTTTTCAGTGTACCCGCCCCATACCCATTTTTTCTCAATGTTTTGTACCCATACCCGTTATAAATGAGGCGGGTTCAAGGCGAATTTTTCGGGTTCAGGTTCAACTCCCATCCCTAATAAAGACGCAGAGAGAGAGACTACCTTGGAAGGTAGAGAGACACTTCTGAATGTAGAGAGAGAGATAGAGAGAGAGAGAAAGTTGAAGAACTTGGACTGATGAGGTCAAAAAAAGGATGGGGTCACGGGTTTTTTAAGGAGCCCCAATTTTTTTTGGGCCAAATATTTTTTTTGGAGTTGTTTTTAGTTAAGTTTATAATTGTTTAGGCGTATTGGTTATTTAATTCATGATAATACGAGTTCAAATAAATCATGGCATATTGTTAATTCATTATATGAAATATAATTTCAAATAAGTTTTGATTTTGAATGTGTGAACTTGATATTGAAGTGTTAATATGTTATTGTTCAATTTTTTATTATCACATGCTTATGTCATATAAATTTGTTTTATATGTCATATAAATTTGTTTTATATGTCAAATAACCTATGTTAACTAATTTATCATTGTGGAAATATGAATTAGCTTCATGCACATGTATCACCTCTAATATATTAATATGTAAATTAGTTTTACATAGATTTTACTAAATGTCTATGTGATATTTAAATAAATGTTAATTTGTTTAACATTTTAATTATGGCCCATATGAATGAGTTTTTTATGAAAATGTGGTAATTAAATTATTTAAATTTCTAGTTCATGATTGTATGAGATGATTATGAGCCTGGCGAAATTTTTGATCATATGACATGAACGATGAAATTTTAATAATTTAATTGCTTAGAGAAATGTGCCTTACATCCATCTTTTAATACTTGTAGATATGGCAGCTAACAACACAGTGATCAGTGAACTGTCTGCTAGTTAGAAGTTAGATGAGACCAACTATGACATGTGAAAATAGAAGACTAGGTATTTTCTGAATGAAGAGACTTGTCGGAACACTTGATGGTAGCCAAGTTTCCACCATCTGACAATGACAAAGATGGTAAGCCAATTGATACTACTACTGTGCAGTATCAAGAAAGCTTGCAGAACTACAAAGACTGGTCCAAGAAGGATCGAAGAGCGTGCTTTACTATATTGTACTGCATGCACAACGACCTGATTGTGGAGTTTGAGATGTGTCCCACAGCTAAGGACATGTGGGACCAACTCAAAATTCAGTTTGGATAAACATATGAAATAGGGCTTCGTACCTTACAATTGAAATGGATGCAGTACAAAATGGATTCTAGTCGCACCATGGCTAAGCATTTACGAGTCATGGGTGGCATAATTCGTGATCTCAAAGCTGCTGGTAAAGAAGTTTCAGAGGGGGAGTGAGTCCTGGATGTGATTCGGGTTCTCCTTGATGAACTTGAGCATTAGACTCATGTGAAGGTGATCTTAACTCATTCTGACCATTTAAAGACTTCGTTGAGATCCAAAGGCACCCTGAAATGGAGGATAAGCGCCTGAAAATATTCTATACTCCTAATGCGGCTTTTGTTGCTAAGGAAAATAGGCCCAGAGACAATAAGAACAATCGAGGTTGACAGGCTAAGAAGGGCTCACGCCCCCCTCAGAAAGGTACGCAAAAGACTAGAATTGCTAAGAAGCAAAAGCCTAAAGGAAAATGGAGAGAAAAACATAGCAGCGGTGAAGTGCCATAATTGTGGAAAGAAAGGTCATTATACTCGAGATTGTCCAGAGCCTCAAAAGGTGTCTTTCTCCACTTGCGCTCGTAAATTATATGCATATTCCCATGCATTAGTTGCTAATTCCTTTCCCAATTGGATTGTAGATATGGGAACAAGCAAACATATAGTTCGGGATAAAGTTGGCTTCGTGGGCTTTCACCACTACCCGGTGGGTTCACAATCTGTCATGCTAGGAAACGGCAATGAAGAAGATGTTCTAGGTGTTAGAACGTACTAGCTCACGTTACGATGAGGGAATAAGTTGCTCCTATTTGATGCTCTCTACGCACCTAGGGTGCGAGTTTACCTTTTCTCTTTAGTTTCTTTAATAATGTTTGGTTTTGTTGTTCGTTCTTGTTCTGATGGTTTGGATATTTTGTATGGTGGCAATGTATTTGGCCACGCTACTTCAAAGAACGATTTTCTTGTACTTGATTTGGATAATTGTTATAAAAATTCTCATTCAGTCTTTGTCTCACATTTTGATTCCAATTTAGAATCAATTAAGTGGCATGCTAGACTTAGTCATATTGGCCAAGATAGGACGAGTAGGCTAGCTAAAGAAGGTCTTTTAGACGAACTCACTAAGGTTAAGTTGCCTGCATGTGAGTCATGTCTAGGAGGCAAGGCAACTGCAAAACCGTTTGGTAAGGCTTCAAGGGCGTCAAACCCTTTAGAGCTTATTCACTCTGATATTTATGAACCCATGAATATGAAAGCACGTCATGGGGCTTTCTATTTCCTCACTTTCATAGATGACTATTCTAGATATGGGTATGTGTACCTATTATCACATTGTTACGAAGAACTTGATGTATTCAAACGCTTTGTAGCCAAGGTTGCGACCCAGTTAGAACGGAGGGTTAAGACTCTACGAACTGATCGTGGTCGTGAATGCCTCTCATATCTATTTAAAGAGTTTTGTGATGAGAAGGCTATGCGAAGACAACTCACGATTCCTGGCACCCCCTAATAAAATAGTGTGGCATAGCGTAGGCATCAAACACAACTTGACATGGTCAGGTCAATGATGGCACACGCGAATCTCCTAATTAGTATTTGAAGGTATGCGCTGCATGCGACAACTTACATCCTTAACCATATGCCAAGTAAGAGCATATCTGCCACCCCATATGAGTAATGGCATGGTAGAAAGCCCTTCTTGGAAGATTTACACCCATGGAGCTCGGTTGGTTATGTATACAATCCAACTCATAAATATGGAAAACTTGGTCCAGGGGCCACAAAAATGGTGTTTATACAGCATATTGAACATTCTAAGGGATATCTTATGTAAGGTGAACACCCTAATGGTGGTATGACATAAGTAGATTCACGTAATGTTGAGTTTCTTAAGGATGAGTTCCTAAGCATTGGTGAAATCAAAAAGGACCTAGCGTTGTATGAATTCCCGCTAGATGATCAACCATCTCTCAGAGAGGGAGAGAATTTAAACACTCACCGTGTCGCTTAGGATAATACTATTTCATTGTCTAGAAGAGATGAAAATTTGTTGGCTACCCAAGAGAATCAGCCTAATAATGAGGTTCGTCCTCACTTTCCAATTGATGAACATGAGGTTTGTCCACTTGTTCAGGATAGTAGGAGTGGTTCTCCACCAGTTAAGGATTCTATACCTCTTAGAAATAGGGGGAGGAGTTCCTCAATGGGACCAACCAGCACAGGTCCTCTATTCTTGAGAAGTAAGCATGGAAGAATTCCTTGACGATATTTTTAAATTGAAGATGAGATATTCCTATGCACTCCTTTCGAGATAGAAGAGCTTACATCTTTCCAAGAGGCTATTGATTCACCAAACCACAAAGAGTGGATGGAAGCCATGAGGGATGAAATGAGCTCTATGACGAAAAACAAGGTTTGGGAACTTGTTGCTCTTCCACCCTGGCATAAATCAATTAGAAACAAGTGGGTTTTCAAGATAAAATATCGGGTTGATGGATCAATAGACAAGTTTAAGGCCCGTTTAGTGGCAAAGGGGTTTACCCAAATTGATGGGGTAGACTATGAAGAGTCTTTTTCTCCTGTGGTGTGAATTGCCTCTATTTGCCTATTTCTGGCCCCGGTTGCCCATTGGGATTTAGAATTATTCCAAATGGACGTAAAGACTGCTTTTCTCAATGGAAACCTTAAAGAAGAGATTTACATGAATCAACCTACTGGTTTTATATCAAAAGGTCAAGAGGACAAAGTTTGTCGTCTTAAAAGATTCATTTATGGTCTCAAGCAGTCTTCCAGAGCATGGTATGTCAGATTCCATGAAACCATTATCTCTTTTGGCTTAAGCATGGTGTCTGAAGATCAATGTGTGTATGTCAAGAAAACTATAAAGGGGGTTATCTTTCTAATTTTGTATGTTGATGACATATTGTTGGCTGAAAACAACATGGAGATTATCCAGACCATGAAGTAGTTATTATCCTCCATTTTCAAGATGAAGGGGATGGGTGAGGGTATGTATATCCTAGACGTAGAAATAATTCAGAACGGTTCAAAGAAGCTTCTTGGTTTGAGTCAAGAAGCATACATTAATAAAATATTGGAACATTTTCAAATGCATTATTCTAAACCTGTAGACACTCCAATTGAAAAGGATTTAACCTTAAGTCTCGATCAGTACCCTAAAACAGACAAAGAGAATGAGAGAATGAGCAATGTTCCTTATGCAAGTGCAGTGGGGAGCTTAATGTATGTCATGTTGTGTACACGAGCAAACATTTGCTTTGCAGTTGGTTTGCTAGGTCGTTACCAAAGCAACCCAGGGTCTACTCAATAGCAAGCCATCAAGTGAATCTTTCGGTACCTACATGGTGCAAGTCATCTGGTCCCTTGCCACCAAGGTGGGGATCTTAAGTTGAGAGGATATACAGATGCTGATTGGGTGGTAATCTGGATGAATCCAGGTCTACCTTAGGATATGTGTTCACCCTATGGGGGGGAACCATATCTTGGTGCAGTAAGAAACAAGACTGCATAGCACTTTCAACTATGGAAGCAGAGTATGTTGCTTGTTACCATGCCACTCAAGAGGCAATATGGCTAAGGAGTTGTCTCCAAGATCTCAATCTCACTCCTAGAGTTGATGATCCCATAGAAATGATGTGCAACAATACTGTTACTATCCAATTTTCTAAGGATCCGAAGTTCCACGGAAAGACCAAACATATGAAAAGGTGTTATCATTTTGTTCAAAACACCATAAAAGAGAAAAAGTTTGCCATTAAGTAGATATCTACAAGTAGAATGCTATTGATCCTTTAACTACGCCTATTCCTAGGGACGCTTTTAAAGCTCAGCTTAGGTTTGAGTAAGACTTAGTTTTTTTGATGTATCTAAGTGTCTGATGGACATATTTATCCTTGTATTGAATATTTTGAAATAAAAAATGATGTTTCTTTTTAGATATTCATAACTATGCAAGTACATTATAAGACACATTGTAATGTCACCAAGCTTCTAATTGGCCTAGTCAAACAGGCAATCGCTCTGACGCTTGAGTAGCGAGTCGGATGAGACTAAATTATGTTAACACTAGGTGTGCAATACTGATTACTCATACTAGGGATGTATGAATAAAGGAGATAGTCGTCTTAGTAAGACTAAGATGAGACTCGAGAGAGTCGAATATGAAAAAAGTTTTCATATCAAAGCCTTATAGCCCAATCTTGAATACTGAGTTAACATTGGGTATGTTGATCTAGTTACTCAGGTTGTTTTTTAGGCAAAAGCCAAACTTACGATTCGTATGGCATAGAAGAGTGACATGCCCGGTTTGATGGGAACTATGCTATGACACACTTTCATACTATGTGTGCTAAAAATCGGCCTATCTGATGAGTGATGAGTAAGTTCTTTTTCCTTATCACAGTGTGACCCTCATTGGCAATACTCCTTAACTTAGAATTATAATATGAAGTTGAAGCTTGATATTGCTACCTTAATGTATTATCCAAGGGCCAAGATGTATACAGTCTAGCGGGGCACATTAGGAAAATAGTTATGCTAAGATGGATTAATTTGATTGTCTAAGAAAGAATCATTTCCCCGTCATCATATCAAACCCGGGCGATTATATTTAGTATATAACCAATTGATATATCAAGCATAAAGGGATAGTGTATGCCATTGGTGATGTGTGAATGATTCGGGGCATTGATCTTTGTAAAGGTGTTATGTCAATTAGATGGTGATTTCATATAACACTACTATGTTTCGTTTTTGGTCACACGCTCAATTCTCAGTATGAAGCATGAGGGATTTTTTTGGTAGATAGATATGAGATTCGTGGTCTTTGTGACCGAGGGGAAGTTATTGATCAGTAACAGTCACAAATTAAATGGCATAATCAGACAATTGATTTGGCAGTTACAATAAAGATTAATTTAGCATTAATTTGCCATAATCAGCCATTATTTTGTAGATCATGTTTGAGGCTATGCGCCATTATAAATAGAGTGTGGATTATGGATTGATTCAATCATCTAAGCAAGAAACAGTTTCCCTAGATCTAATAGTCTTTGTCTGTCCTCTCCCTCACATAACCTTGCCATCTAAAAGGATTTGGAGTTTTGAGCGTGAGCACATGGTGATTCTGGTAGCCACCAGTTCATGGGTAGTAGTCAAACAGGCGTGTGATCCAGCAAGCTTCCGCATTGAGGTAGCTCTAAATTTATCCTTTGAAGAAAAGCTGAAACCCATACACCGTTGCCTCTCTCTTTCTCTCTCCCCCCCCCCCCTTTTCCACCATGAAAATCAGACTACCAAGAAATGCCTTTGATGGTGAGTGTGATCCTCGAAATTAATTAAACATAAACCTTAATCTCGCAAAATTTCTTTATAAAATCAAAACCTCTTTAGAAACCATGTCCTGCATCGCAGATTTTCCCAATCCTTTTTACCAAAAGTCTCTAATTCTTCTCTCCAAGCAAAGTACAATAAGAGGGGCCAAAGAAAACAAAATACAATAAATTTAGCTGGGCCTCAAGACTTATGGAGCTTACTTTCAATCTAAGACCACATTTTCATCCTTTTGACAAATTGAGTACATGATTCACTTTCTCCAAAACATTATTCATACGTATGTGCATAATTTGCCTTATGAATCTCTTTTTTAAAAAATATAACATGTAATTATTTAAGTTGATCTCGCTTTTACAAATCCGATAATTACTTTATATAAAACTAAATTTTTATTATTACTATAAAATTAAACTAAATATGTGCAAATATAATGAATGATTCTAATGGAGTAAGAATATCATTGCTAATGTGTAATTTCAACTTGCTTTTTTCCGCTTCTAGTGCTCATCCCACATAGCCTTTAAACGAAAACAAAAATGAATTCAAGTATATGACCACAAATTATCACATGATAATGACAAACCAAAATATTTATTTAAATATTTGAAAATCATATTAAATAGTTTCATCCATAATTTTAATATTTAATTATTTGCAACGCATATTAAATAATTTCATTAAACAATTTATAAATTATTCCTGTTCTCATTTGCTAGGGGGTTTCCTAAAGAAAGAAATCAAAATATAAGAGTTTTAGCATTTAATATTTAGGGTTGGGGGTTTAAGAGTAGGAACATATATAATGTTTAACAAGAGTTTAAGTCTCTGAACCTAAACCTAACCCTAAACTCTTAAACCCTAAACCACAAAACATTGAATCATACATTTTAAACTTTGATGCTTGAACCTTAGGGTGGATTCATACAGCATAAGCCTTAAACGTTAAACCCTAAACCCCAAACCACTTTGTCACTATATAGTAAATAAACCTAAACACTAAACCTCAAACCCTAAAACCTTATGGGTTTTGACTGTTTTGGTATTCCTTAAACAGGTCACTTGTAAGGGGTATTTCATATACTTGAATGGTTTGGGGTTCACATTTAAAGTTTTAAATTTAGAATTTAGGGCTTAACAACTTAGGATTTAAGGTTCAAGGCTTAAGGTTTCGGGATATTAATCCTAAAGCCGAAGAGTTTAATGTAGGTTTGGGTTTAGGGTTTAACGCTAGTAGTTAGAGTCTCAATTAACATTGCTCATAACATAGTTAACAATTCAAACATGTTAACCGAACTATGTATATATAACAACCTGGGGTAATGACGGAAGATATTCAGGATATGTATAGTGTTATAAGGGTTTTTTTTTTTAAAGGTTAAAAATTGAGAGACAATGAAGGAAATGAGCAAAAATAAGCAATACTACACCTTAAAAGTCATAACTTCTTATGATATAAGCAAAACAATAAACCTTAAACTCTTAAACCCTAAATTATAGGGTTTTAGGGTTTGGATTTGACTTTTTGTACTTTAGGTTTTACGAATTAACATTTAAAGTTTAATATTTGGAAGCTTTAAAAGTTTAGCATTTAATATTTAGGATTTAAGGTTTGAATTCAGGGCTTAGGGTTTAGCATGTTTAGCATACAAAGGTTTAAACCTTGATGCTTGAACCTTATGGTGGATTTCTATGCCACAACCATTCAATGTTAAACCCCAAACACTTTATTACTATATTTTAAGTAAACCTAAACACTAAACCTCAAACTCTTAATCCTAAAAATTTAACCCTAATCTCTAGGGTTCGACCTAGGTTTCTAGTATCCCCGAAGTAAGTCACTTTAAAGGGTGGTAGTTAGAATCTTGATTGACGTTGCTTGTACCACATACAACAAACTATACATGTCCACCCTAAAATGTATATACAAGTAACTAGATTAATGTGAGAACATCTTCGAGATATGTTTAGGGCAATAGAGGGTTGTTAGCTTTACTTTTCTTTTCTTTTATTTTTAGCTCCTCTCCCTGATATACTACTTCTTTCAAAGTTTTGATATTTAATTTATTATAATAAATCATATTAAGCAGTTTCATTAAGCATTTCATAATTTTTCCACTTCCCTTCATTTTTTATCATCTTTGTTTTTTAATACCAAACCACATATGACTCCATGCATATCCTAAATATTTTCTCAGGTTATCCCACATTATTGTGCATACATTCTTGGGTTAGCATGTATGAATTATTATATATGTTACGAGCTAACTCTAAACCCCAAACACTAAATCTCAACCCTGAACTCTAAAACCCTATGGTTAATACCCTAAACCCTAAACTCTTAGACCCTGAATTTCAAACCCTAAACTTTAAAAGTTAATTCCTAAAATTTAACTGTAGAAATTTGAACCCAAAACCATTCAAATATACTTAAATACTCTTTGAAATTGACTTACTCAAGAGATACTACAACCCTATGTTGAAACCCTCTAAACTTTAGAGTTTAAGCCTAGGTTTTAGGGTTTAAGAGTTTAAGTTTAGTGTTTAATCAGTGCATTCCTGCTCGATTGATGACTTTTTAAGATTTAATGTTTAGGATATTAAGTCGATGGCTGAAGAGTTTAGGGCTTAAGGTTAGCATTTAGGTTTAGGGTTAGCCATTAGAGTTTTTATAAACCCTAGACCCTAAATATTGAACCCAAATTCTAAACCTTAAAAACCCTACATCCTATACCTCAAACTGTATACCACACAAGATAAGCCCTAAACCTTAAACCTTGATATTTGAAGAGTTCAACAAACAAATCCTAAACCCTAAACGCTAAACCTAAAGTTATAATACTATCCTTATAGCATCATGCATCACAAATAAAGCATTTGAAACACGAGTATCCTCTTCATCTGCATTGTAATAGACGTTCTGAGTCCTAATCACCAAATTTTGCCATTTTTCTTCGTTTTCTCTAGTCTTTTTTTTTCTTTTCTAAAATAAACCATGTATGACCCAATGTATATGCTGAATGTCTTCTTAGGTTAACCCAGGTTGTTGTGCATACATTTCTGGTTTACCATGTGCGAATTATTATACATGTTACGAGCAACGTTAACCAACACTCTAACGACTAACCTTAAACCTAGAGTACTAAACCCAAACCCTAAACCCCAAACCCTAAACTCTTAACCTTAGGGTTCATACCCTAAACTCGTAGACCCTAAATCCCAACCAAAAACTTTTAAAATTAACTCTTAAAACCTTAGCTACAGAAAGTTGAACACAAAATCATTCAAATATATTGAAATACCCTTTAAAATTGACTTACTCAAGGGATACTAGAACCCTACATTGAAAAATCCCTCAGAGTTTAGGGTTAGATTTTAGGGTTTTAAGAATTTAAGTTTAGTGTTTATTGTGTGCATTATTCTTGCTCGATTGATGACTATGAACACCACGTCAAGAGCATTCAACCTAAGTTAGTGCAAAATTAAATGTCCTTGAATTTAGGGTTTACGATCGAAGGTTTAGCATATCAAGTATGTGGCTCAAGAGCTTAGGGTTTAAGGTTAGTGTTTAGGTTTACAGTCAGTATTTAGGTTTAGGGATAGTAGTTATAGGTTTCGCAAAACCCAAATCGTAAAGATTGAACTCTACTCCCCAAACATTAAACCCAACAATTTATACCTCCAAACAAGAAACCACACAAGGTAAGCCTTAAACCCTGAACCTTGATATTTGAAGAGTTGGACAAACAAACTCTAAAACCTAAATGTGAAACCTAAAGTTATCATTCTGCCCTAACTTCTATGGCATCATGCATCACAAGTAAAGCATTTCAAGCAGTAGCATTTTCTTCATTTGTGCCATAATAGATGTTCTAAGTCATGATTACCTAATTCTGTCATTTCCGTTCATTTTCTATCATCTTTTTTATTTCTTTTTAAAACAACGCCATATGACCCCATGCATA
>JACYFF010031956.1:9975754-9991204 GCA_017589665.1 Selenicereus undatus | reverse complement strand
TAATAATAATAATAATAATAATAATAATAATAATAATAATAATAATGATGATGATGATAATGATAGTAATAGCGATAATTGTTTTCCAATAACGATAAAAGCAAAAGAAAAAGACCTTCCTCTCTCTTCTTCCCAATCCCTATTTCCAGCCATTATTGCCGCCTAGCCAAGCCCTACCATCGCCAACTCCACCTTACACCCCACAAACGCGAGAACCACCCCACCTTAATGATTAAATCAGAGCCACATCAACATCACAACCAATTCCCAGTCTCCCATCTCCCCCCAGTTCTTTGCAATTTCCAGATTCCATTCACCGACCTCACTGTGCTAGCGCCAAGCGGCGGAACCAGGGGGCTCAACGGAGACATCCATCACCAATCGGTGGTTCCCTTCCTCTTATGATCTCCATGGTACCGCCATTTGCCCTGGAGAGCCACCGTACTGGCCAAACAAAATATCGCAAACCCCATTCAAAATCCACGATCTGTAGATTAATCCATAAAACGGGCTAATTTTCGGTGGTTAAAGAGGTGATGAGCAACCATGTCGGGAAAGCCTGTTATTTCTGGCATTGTGAGCTTGCTGGCATGGATGAGATAGAAACTGGTGTGCAATTTCGACCGTCAACCACCATGACTAGGCAGTTGTGATTTTCTGGGTAGAGGAGAGCTTGAGGGAGAGTTGGAGACCGGGTGATGAGGTGGCAACCTTTCCTCCCTTGATTAGAGATCTAACGGTTGGGATAAAAAAGGGATATATATATATATATATATATATATATATATATATATATATATATATATATATATATATATATTATTTTTTGTTTAAGGAAAGAAGAGAGAATTGGAAGCATTAGCTGAAGTGTAAAAAAAAAAAAAGTCAATATAGCTGATGTGCTTAAATTATGGTCAACATATCCTTTTTCTTTTTAAAAAAAATTGAGTCACTAATACATGTATGATCTCGTCACTGCCACATCACATCTCCGATGAGTCCGACTCAGTAGTGTGATACTAGAAACATACACATTGAAAGTTTAGCTCACTAGCAATAATTTCTTAAATACATATTATTGACTTACAGACTCCCAAAGTTCAGATTATTACATTCTAAATACCTTTGAAAATTGGTCAAATGGTTTTGTTTTTTATTTTTTTTAGAAAATAAAGCAGTTTAATAGGTTCATGCTGTCAACAAAATAATCGGAACTAGAATCTAAAATTAGTTTAGAAATAGGAAAATGAATAGTTTTTAAAATTTTTACTATTATTTCCTTTGTTTCTTTATTATTTCTCTATTTGATTTTTTCCCTACAAAAATAATTCTTCAAATAGTAAATTTAACAAATAAAAAATTATATATTTCAAATAACTAAGATAAAAAATATAAGTTTAATAAATTAACTTTCTTTTCAGTATAAAGATCAAGGTAGGAAAAAGATCAAAATCCCCTCTTCCACTCCTAATAAATGAAAAAATTATTGTGCTAGGTGCCAAATTTTCAACATTAAGCGCGGCGAGTGCCTTGAAATTGAAACTAGAACTTGAGGTTCTGGTTTAGGTTCTCAAAAGTTAGGAACCAGTTTCACCAGTTCCAGTTCCAATTTTCAATTTTTTGGGTGGATACGCGAAACCGCTCACAACCTACTTTGAACAGGAGCTCGATGGATGACAAATTTACCATTAAATTTATATAAAAAAATATATGTTGAGTAGGGATTGTGCTATTTGTCTTAGGTTCTTAGTAATAGTTATAAATTGGGCCTTCACTTTTTATTAAAAATCTCAACAAATTAGAGGGTCAGTTAATAATGCATGAGAAGGTAGATATATTTATGTTTTTAGGTTCTCGACAGTCAAATGAATGTGTCCATTCTTAGGATAAAGCAATAAAACTCTAAAAGGTCAACTTCATAATCATAATGTTTATAGAATAATATAACTTGATCTTATACAATAAAGGTCTGGGCTGTTACTAGATAAAGTATATAATGCTCATATCATACTATTGAAATTTAGATTTTTGTACGGCCAATTCCAAAGAATGCATTGGTTATTTTTACTTGCTTATTTCCTTCAGTGAATTTGCTAAAGGTTTTGGAATCTCATGAGGAAATTTACATCTTCTGTTTTTTTTATTTGTGGAATGAAAGACATCTCTGCCAAAGCCAAGACATAAAATGTCGACTAATTACTTCTCATGCCATCTTGCTCATTTAGAGGGTATTTGGCAAAGAGTTTTTTGGAGCTCAAATTTTTTTTTTTTGGGTCATTAGTCATTTGACTTTAGTCAAAAAGTTATTTAGATGTTTGGTTAATGAGTTTTTATATTAAACTTTTAATGTCCAAAAAACTCTTTTGCAAAAAGCTATTTGTAAGAGCTTTTTCAATTAGCTTATTGCTATATACAATAAAAATGACCATATTGCCTACAATTGTTTTTACAAAATTACTTCAACTGCTATTGATAACAAAAACCTAATATTTTCTATTAAATCACCTTTAGCTACTGCTCTCAACTCCATCTATTTATTAATTTAGTTATTATTTGTCTACCTTTTTTCGTTCTTCTTCTACAATTATTCGTGTTGAAAAAAAAGCTTAGGTTAGACGATTTATTCAACTGTTTGATTTTTTTGGGGGGGGGGGGGATTGCCCCTCTCTTCTTCTTCCTTTATGTAGTGTGGGTTGGGTTGAGATAGGGGATTTGATATTTGAACAGCGGGTTCCCTTTTTTTGTATTTTTTATCACATAAAGTTCAAGTATTATTTAAAAACAAAACTAAGTTAAAATGAAGAATACTGTCGCAACTAAACTTGGGTAAAATTATAAATCAAATTTTATATATCAAATAATTCTTAATTTATATTGAGAAGGAAAATAAATATGCAACTTATAAAGATTGTTATGTTAAAGAAATGTTGAAACTAAGTTACGAGTATAAGAGAAATTTTATCAAATAGTCTTATTAAAAATAGCTACTTGCATCAAATACTTTTTCTCTAAATCGCTAATACAATAAGTTAAATCAAATAGCTAATACAACTAACTAACAGCTAATACCTAATAATTAATTATTAAATAGAATGTTAATTAAATTAATTGTCAAATAGGACGTTAATTAATTGTCAAGAGGCAAGATTCATATACAGCAAACAATTCTCATAGTCATACCTGAGAATCAATAAAGTACTTTTAGAGTAAACAATGTAATTTTTGTACTTTAAAAAATATATATATATATATCACTGTCATCATCCTACATAAATGATTACCAAACAAACAGCTGACCAAGGTGGTTCGACGTCCAATTTTGGATGCGGTTATCCACAAAATCTCCATTCATGTCCGTAGCTTGATAGCTCCTAGAAGGGCGTAGGTCAAGACTTAAAAGTTGACAATTGTGGCTGAATTAATTACTTATTATTATTATTATTATTATTATTATTATTATTAGCATACAGTGTCTACAAAATGGAGAATGATGACAATTAGTAAACTACACACGTGCTTTTTGTTGAGAAATATGGATTGATAAATGGATAAAATTGGTTGAGATCGATAGAATCGGATTGAAGCAAGTTAAAGTGAATATTTTTCGTTGAAGTGGATTGAAGTGGGTTAAATTTTTGTTGTATGATGAGTAGAAATCGGTTAAAATAGTGAGAAGTACGTTGAAGTTGGCTGAAGTGCGTATTTTTTTTACTGAAGTGGGTTGAAGGTGGTTGAAATTGATAAATCAGGATTTACCAACGTGAAAAATATGGCTAAAGTGGTCTAGTTGACAATTAGAAAACACCATTCTTGACTTAAAAATGAAAAATAAATGTTCATTTCAAAAGAATTTACTTCGTCCCGACAATTCTGCTGTTAATAGTTTATGTAAGGCTCCTCCGAACACATTTCTTATGAATCTGTTTGAATATGTGCTGTAATATGTGAAGACTAGAAGAAAACAACAATCTACAGTTCGGGAAGTTTTCCAAGAGAATTTGATCAGCACAATTTTGATAGCAAAATCTACCTTCTTCATATTTAAAAAAAGTAATCAGAATTTTCATATAAAGTTGCTCGACACATATTGGAGATTTTCCCCATTACCTTCTGCAGAATGTAATGATTTAGCTAATCAGGCGAGAACCTCACAAGGAATAGATGAACAGACGATAGACAGATAGCCTTAATAATTTTCCGTATTGCAGCTCTCTTGCTCTGACATGGTATGAAAATTAGCCTGCTTTGTACATACCTGGTTTGTAGCAGCAGTCAGAAGCAGCTAGGAGAATTTAGGACCTGTTTATTATAACAATTAGCAATAGGAGCCCCAGGAGCCATAAGGAGTGGTTCGCGGTTACAAAACAGTGAAACAAACAGGACCTCATCTGTTCAAACTATGTACATTTATTTGTAAATGGAAGTTACAATTCCCCAGTTCAATGTTAACTCCCTTTTCCAAATCATCCACCAGAATCACCATATTCGGCCCCCAGCAAGGGACATCACGATTCACGTATGAGCTACAAGTCCAATTATCAATGATCACCGAACCAGATGCGTTGTTTAAAACAATCCTCACTATTTTTATGAACTAAGAGTAAGAACGGATGTCGAATTTAATGCTTCTACAGAATGCTTCCAGGACAAACAATTCAATTTTTATTAAGCTAAGCTTGAAAGAATGAACCTGAGATAATAAAGAACATCCAGTATACACACAAGAATTCATGGCAAATTGCTTGCATTCAAACTAACCACAAACAACACCACAAACAGTCAATGTCACATGATCAACGGTCTTGATATACACAACTGCACACTAGATGTAATGTACAATGCCCCCAAGTATAATGCCCCCACGTATGCGGGGAGAAGATATGGAACCAATAGTTCCGGAGGAAATTGGGAAAAGGTTCTAGCAGCAGTGAGACTTTGTGGATCTTGGTTTAACACAAGGGCATCATGATCAAGACCAGTTATGTACTTCACTGCATTACTAAGACCCTGCTTTTCTTCTAAAGCAGGAGAAAGAGAACTTGCCTCTGAATCTTTAGCAGCATCATTGGATTCTTGTCCTTCACTATTATTGGAGGAGCCTCCAGTGCTTCCTGCACCGTCTTTCGGTGGGTCCTCAACATTGCGCATATCCTCCTTTCCCAATGGTCCTCCGATGCTTCCGTGATCATCTTGGGGTGGATCATCTTCATCGTTTCCATCAAAACCTCCCAATGGACCTCGGCAGCTATCTTTGCTGGGGATAGGAAGGTTGGTTTCATCTTCTTGCCCCTCACTTTTGGTTGGCCCACCAAGATTCTCATCATCTCCCTCTTTGCTATTTGATGGGCCTCCAGAGCTTCCTTCATCGCCCTTGGGTTGGCAACCATTAAAATCTCTTGTATTCTCTTCATAAGGGCTTCCAACATTGGGAGTCTTAGGAGCACCTGGAACCAAGTCTGGCCGAGGTTGAACTCCAACGCGCCTAAGATGCAACTGCCAAACCAGGCTAATGTGTTTCAGTAACTACCTCTACTTAACACCCCCAAGGAGTCAACTTGTTAAAAACGATCAAAATTTGATACTGAATATGCTTCCAGATTACCTGAAGGTGCAGATTGACTTCATCAGGTCGTGACAAGAACGGGAAATCACCCCCAGTTTTTAAGTCTGCTCGTCTGGCTCCAGGATACCTTTCACCCACTTCATCTTTGAGTTGTTGTGGAATTGCACAATAGTCATTTGTCTAAAAGAGTATAGGGCAAGATTTTTTAGAATACAGTGTATGATTCCTTGAGGTATTGAACAACAGAATAACAATTAAGTTCATGGCAAGCAGACACATCATGGATGCCCAATGTTTGAATATGAGGCATTACTGCACTGACAAAACTGTGCCAATAAGAGCCGCTAAGCAGGATACAAAAGCTTGAATACATGGAGTAATTCCCAACAACAGCTCTAAAAGCAAGATATGTGGGTAAAACTGGATCAACTAATTTACTTTCAATTCCAAACAATGTATTTTTTGCTACAGGCCGCAGCACCAAAATATCTCATGAACGAGATTGCACACAAGGAGACTTATGGAAGTACAAAAGTTCTCACAGGAGAAGCATACATCCATTATAGTTATAGATGCATCTGGCAGCAGAAGCGGCCCAACTGAAGCAGACTCAACTGTCAAAGTCAATCTGGACGCCAAATCATCCCTCGACAATGTTTCCACCTACAAAAGGTTTCATATTTATCACTTTAGAGATAATAACCCAAAAGCAAAAGTAGACATAACAAAAAAGTCGAAAAGGACTAACTTCATTCATGAGGAACAGTCACAACTCATGCTCTTGAACTTACATTGGAAAGTGAGGGGAAGGTGACTGCTATACACTAACATATAAGGGGGCGTTTGATGCATTAGAAAAAGGGTTTTTCTATCCTCAAGCTCCCAAGTAAAAGAAAAAAAAAGTGATGCAACTTAAAATTTTGGCAGCTGAAAACCTTACCTGAGATACCACAAAGTCCACGGAATCTGCAATGAATGGTTCATGGGGTCCATCAGGAATACCCGTCAAGACATATCGTTTCAGAAGGAATGAAGGTGTCCAGCTCACACTGCACAATTGCATGATGAATCAGCAAATTTTCCAGGTACAGAAGAAATACCTTCCCCCCCCCCCCCCAAAAAAAAAGAACAAATGCAAGAGATCAAGACATGCTAATTGAACATGATATATACTATAGAGGCAGCTCAGCACTTGAATCCCTCAACTACAGTTTTTTTCAATAATTCCTCAGTCTGGTTTGATCATCAGAAAACCATGCAAACAAAGCAGCCATGCAACAAGAATTCTGTTTGCTATTCCTAATCTTTCTCCTTATAGATTACAACACTCTTACATCAGGGACAGAAAAGGAAGTGACTATTGCATGAAAGTGCCGCATCCCGAATCTAATACCCGACAGAACATTTTCACTCACACAGGAGCCCAAGGCATTGCTGCTGCAAAGCTACGTGTATCCAAGAAGGTATTTGAGAGGACCAATGATTTGACACGTCTGGACCGATATTGAGCAAACAGTTGAGCCAACAAGCCTCCAAGTGACGTTCCGTAAATGTGTATCTACAAGACAGAGAAACGTTAAGACAAGGACTCCAGCTCTCATAAGCTAATATTCATCAAATATGTAAAGTAAGTTTCGGGGTTGACCAGCAGGAACCTCAAAAACAAATTATCACGACCTATGTTTTGGCATAAATCAGGCAAACAACATTTTTGGACATTAAGAATTTGAACATTAGAAGGCCGAAAATTTTATACTTAAAAGGAAACAAAAAGAGAGTACTGATAGCTAATTTCCAACAGAATTGCGAATGGATCAACTAGCCAAAAGCAGCTGAGATCCCATCCTTTATGAAGCCCAAAAACAGGTTAATCTGCTTTGATAATCATAGGTACGTAATCTTCTCTTGGGGTAGAACAGACCACCCACAAATGTATTCTTTTTTTCCCCCCATAAGTACACACAAATGAATATTCTCACTGTCTTAAACACCAAAATTGATCACTCCCTTTACGAAAAATATGGAGAGAAGTTATGTTGGCAGTAATGTGTAGATCAAACATAAAGACACTAAACATAACCAAATTTCAACAATAATGGCAACTTCATTGTTAACACATCAAAAGCAGCCCAGAACTTTGCAATGATCGACAAATGCACGATAAGTTTTCATAACATGAGGAAGCCACTCACAACCTACTTTTACAAATTCAAAAACTTGGTTTCCAACATCATTAACTTTTAAATAATTTTGACTTCCAGCAAGTACCAATTCTGAAGATTTAAGTGACGACCATGAAAATGTCAGCCAAGCATTTCCAGTGAATCAATTCGGCAATAGTCGGCCCTAGTTTTGCCCACCCCTTTAGCTTCTAATCCCACCACCTTTCTTTCCATTATAGACTCAAATGGATAACACTTTCCTAATTATTCTGCATGTGGGATTCTGACCAATTGTATATTATGATACTTTTCAAAACCATCTTAATTAGAGTGATCTGACCTGGAAGCAATTTCTAAAGCTATATAAAACAGATACAACAAAATAAGTCAGTCTATTTTAACTGCCTGCTATCAAGTATATAAGTTGGTCACAAGTCATGGTCCTCATGCCATAATGCCGATATACAGCTATATGCTTAGTATTTGAATAACAAATAACAGACTGTATATAGTAGATGCACAATGATAAAAAGACTTTATCTCGATCCTCGAGAAAATACAGAGACAATTAAGGGTCAAATTTTGACATCCTTACATGATGAACATCGATTGCATCCAAGAACTTTTCAAAAGCCTGAATCCACTCATTATGATTCCATACGCGGGGAATATCAACAGATATAACCCGATACCCCTGAGCAAGAAAATGAACATCTTTATTAGGCACAGGAATAAATAGTGGAAGAGAGACAATGGAGGGAAAAAGAGTAGCAGATCGAGTAAATATCATGTTCCAAAGCTTCTATCACTCTACATGCACATAATCTTCACAAAAGAATGCACACTGCATTTTTAAAACTCTAGGTATGAGGATCTAGATGACTTTTTGATACCGTCGATCAAGGATTTGAAATGAAGTTCTGGTCACAAGCATGGTTCGGTCTTGGTACTCCCTCTGTCACAATTTTTCTCTTCCTCTTTGAAATTTTACGGTCTTCAAGATAATACTTTGACTATTAATTTATATCAGTATAGACTCTTAAAGATTACAAATTTGTATTCTCATGAAAATGGTTTAAAAAATGGATCCAATGGCAGAAGTTTCATCTCATGAGTCAACGTAAATTTTGATAAATTAATGGTCAATAAAATACATTGACCTCGAAAGGCAAATTAGAACAACATTAAAAAAAAAAAAAAAGAGGCTTACGAGGAGTGCATGAGTAGCGGTTCGGAGGAAGAGAGGGAGCAAAAGAGGATTGGATACAAGGAGGCCAAGAAGGTAGCCAAAAGGGCGGTGGCAGTGGCAAAGAGTCAGGCGTTTGATAGACTGTACCATAGATTGGGGTCGAAGGAAGGGGAGAGGGAGGTTTTTAAACTAGCCAGAGCGAGGGAAAGAAGGACTAGGGATTTAGGAGTCGTTAGGTGTATCAAGGACGAAGAGGGAAAGGTGTTGACTGAGGATGCTGATACTAAGGAGAGATGGCAAAGTTTCTTTGCTAAACTCCTCAATGGAGAAGGGGGGGGAGACGACTATAGGCCGGGCGGAGAGTGTAGCGTTCAGAGTGCAAGTGGCAGGATAACAAAGGAGGAGATCAAGGAGGCCTTGAAGAAGATGGCGAATGGGAAGGCAGTAGGTCCGGACCAGATTCCAGTAGAAGTTTGGAAGTTCATGGGGGAAGAGGGTCTAGAGTGGCTCACAGAGCTTTTCAATGTTATTTTCAAGACCGCCAAGATGCTCAGAGAGTGGAGGGCCAGCACGATCATCCCATCATCCCACTGTACAAAAACGGAGGGGATATCCAAGATTGTAATAACTTTAGGGGCATCAAGCTGCTCAACCACACTATGAAACTGTGGGAGAGGGTGATTGAGAGAAGGCTGCGAGAGGAAGTAGAGATTTCAGAGAACCAATTTGGATTCATGCCAGGCAGGTCGACCATTGAGGCGATTTACCTCCTCAGATGACTCATGGGTCTGTTCAGGGACAGAAAGGTGGATCTCCATATGGTGTTCATTGACCTGGAGAAGGTGTATGATAGAGTCCCAAGGGAGGTTTTGTGGAGGTATTTGGAAGAGAAAAAGGTGTCGCCCGCGTACATTCGTGTAATCAAGGATATGTACGAGGGAGGGCGGACTAGTGTTAGGACCCCGGGAGGGGTCTCCGATGACTTCGCTATTAGTTTGGGCTTACATTAGGGCTCCGCTTTAAGCCCGTTTCTTTTCGCTCTAGTTTTGGATGAACTCACTAGAGGAATCCAGGACGAGGTACCCTGGTGCATGGTTTTTGCATATGACATCATCCTTATCGATGTTGTTAGACAGGGGGTGAACGACAGGTTGGAGGCACACGCTGGAAGCTAGGGGCTTTCGATTGAGTAGGTCGAAAACGGAATACCTCCACTGTTGTTTCAGCGGGAGGACAGAAGAGGGGGGAGAAATCGTTATGGATGGGAGGGTCATACCGAAGGTCGCAAAATTTAAGTACCTGGGTCGATCATCCAGCAAAACGGGGACATAGACGAGGATATTAGCCAGCGGATTAGAGCGGGCTGGCAAAAGTGAAAGTCAGCGTCAGGGGTGCTGTGTGACAAGAGAATGCTCATGGGTCTGAAAGGCAAAGTTTATCGGAAGGTAGTTAAACCGGTTGTTCTCTATGGATCAGAGTGTTGGCCTCTAAAAAAGACGCAGGTCCAACGGTTGATGGTCGCTGAGATGAGAATGGTCAGGTGGATGTGTGGTTTTACGAGATTGGACAGAATAAGGAATGAAGAAATCAGGGGTTTAGCTGAAGTGGCCCCCATAGAGGAGAAGATGAGGGAATCGAGGCTCAGATGGTTCGGCCACGTGAAGAGGAGAAGCGTCGTCGCCCCCGTACGTAGGTGTGAGTTGATCAACCCTCCCGGTGGTAAAAGAGGGAGGGGTAGACCGAAGAAGAGCCTAGGAGAAGTGGTTAGAGAGGACTTGAGAGTTGTCGGTCTTACGGAGGACATGACTCAGGATAGGAGGCTGTGGCGAGTCAGGATTAAGGTCTCGGACTGTAGGGGTCCATCGCCGTAGGGGGCAGTAGTCTGGGCGGCGTTTAGGGTGGGTAGGGTTTTCTGTGTACTGGTCTGCAGGTCGTGCTTTGTTGGGTTGTGACGGCACTAAGCGCCCTTGGTTCGCTCAGGTATGTCTCTACTCCCTCTTTATTTGCTATCCCTCCTTTCCTCTTCCCTCGTTTACTCAGTAAATGGTTTCGCAAAAGTTTGCACTATAACCCTTTTTCCAAAACCGTTTTGGTGGGTCGTATGGAATCAACCTCTCTATGGGTAGGAATACCGGTAGAGGTAAGGTTGCCTACAGCTGGATCTTCCCAGACCCCGTGAAAGCGGGACCCACACTGGGAGTGTTGTTGTTGTTGTTGTATTAAAGGAACAGAGGGAGTATTATAAAATCACTCCAATGCAGCATTGCACAGCATAAAGCAGGTTGACAACGTGGTTCGCTCAATTTCGAAAGCTTTACGATGTGGCTGTTTCATCGCAAACCAGCCACATTCTGAATCCATGCAGCGTCAATACATTTGATTACTATATCCCATAAGTATCTGTCTATCTGGTGTTGGCATCAACGTGATGTTTTATGCCATTTGAGGATCTCAAGTATTCTCAACCAACATAATTAACAAATTTAATACTGCATGATCAATCTGGGAAACAGGGAATATACAAATAAATCCTTACAGTTGAGCAGTATGAAATAAAGGAGTCATATAAATATCTTACTTATTAAGGTCCTGCACTTTCAAGTATTTTATGAATTCTTTGTTCAATATTCACATAGGCCCCCCAGAAAAGAAAAGCATTAGAGCAACTGATGCCAGCATGGTAATGAAAAAGGTATGAAGACATGATAACCAAAAATCCAACATTAAAAAGCCATTGTAAAATAGCTAAAAACACCGATAAGTTGTAGCATTCAAATAACTACCTTCATTGACAGTGCCATTATTTGTTTATAGTGCACATCTGCCGTTCCAGCTGTCCCTGGAAGACAGATAAGAGGAGGAACAGCCTTCGGACCAAAGTCATAATACCTCCATTGTTTTGTACCAACCTGCAGTGATAAGGAGCTTCTAACTATCACATTGCCCAGCCAACAAGAAATGAAAGTGTTCGAGAAATTCACTATACACTGAAAGTCACAACAAGCAGAACTTTCAACAATCGACCAAGAACTCGGCATGAGCAACAAGACCAATGCAAAACAATAAATTCGCACTGTAATCGTCAAGCTGTTTGAAATGGATCTGTCAAGCCCATGCTATACCTTTGTTTAAGAGGAATGCAAATGCAATGGCAGCACCTCTTCATTAAAGACCTATAATTAAATCTAGATAACAAACTTATAAAAGCAGCAGACTGAGCCACTACCCTGGAGTTCGACAGTTCCACCCAAGCATGTATAAAGGTAAGCCAACATTTTGGGCTCATAAGTGGGGGCCTACCCCATCCACATCATCCCATGGACCTATTTTTTTGGCTCTCAAGCTTTCACCTCTACAATGTATCTCTCACAACTTTGGCTCATCACATAAAATAATACACATGGACCCACTTCATAACACAACCTTTTTTCAACCCCCCCCCCCCAAAAAAAACTCACTTAAAGCAAAAAAAAAAAAATTTCACAAAAGGACAAAAGGGGGGAAGCGAGCTGCTCGTGCCCTTCAGGCTCTCCGTAAGCCTCGAGCCATGAGCTGTGTGTTGTAGATGAGATGAGCCACTCATCTACGGGATTTCACTTGCAAGTCCACCGCTGTATATGCTCCAGTAAGTTGTCAAGGATCAACCTTACTTCTAATTTGAAAAGGCTATTTCTCTTGGACCCTAGATGGAAAAGACAGTGGAAACATACCACTTCACTCCAAAAGAACTCCAGAGGGTATAGTGGAACATTTTTAGCTCACTGAATTTCAAATGCAGCAAATTTTCGGACCACAACTCTTTGAGTCCGAAGGGGGGTAAACACGAGCCTGTAACCTTGTACGGTGTAAAAAAGAAAGCTCATAACAAGGATGTGGATGTAGCATGTACTCTCTATAAGCAATCCCAATAGATTCCAACCTACAACCAACTGCAAGTTCCGCATCCCCAGCGCACACAATCTATTTCCACACGAAAATCTTTGTTGGAGTCCTAAGGATTACAGATTCAAGCACATAATTGTGGACAACATTCCCCAAGCAAGTATGAAAGCTGTTAGATGTCAACATTTTCAGGCACCAACAGATGTGCCAGTGAAAAATTAAAACAACCCCACCAAGGAAAAGCCACTGAGGAGAACGTAATTACTCATTCAACTTCTTGGTTCAACCAGACATTACAAATTATGAACCAAGAACTCAACATTCCAATGCCCATAAACCAAGATTTTGAAGAGACAAGAAGAAAAGTTGATGGGTAAATTCCAATTACACAAGCGAACACAGATTCTATGATCACCAACTAATCTAGCTAACAGTCTTACACTAAACCCACGAATTTAATAATTAGAACTTAATAAAACAAGTCAAACCCAATAATCAGAACCCAAAAACCAGTGAAAAATTGAAGAAAACATACAGGGATCTTGTGAAGGGGGACTTGGGACTTGAAGTAGATGTAATCACCGGGAGGGGCGAAGACACCTTTGCCTTTCGTGCCCTTCATTGCTCTTCTTCCACCTCTTCTTCCTGCAATCTCTTCCTATGCCCAACACCCTAATTTCTTCATCACTAGTTGAGGAATTCAATTGAGATGTGGTCTCACGAAGTGGAAGATGCAGATCAAAACTGGGTCTCTCCCCTCTCTCTCTCTCTCGATGTGGAGATTGATTGTAAATCGCGAGGAGGGGGACACAGAGAGAGAGAGAGGGGAGCATCCACGTGATGGGACCCTCGCCCTATTAACCTCCCATCCTGGGCGTCCCAGTTGCATGACGTCATCCTTAAGTTGGCAGTAATTTTAGTATATATACACATTAATATATAGCTAATTACACACTGTTGAAAAAAATTCATTATACAATTTCTGCCAACTAATAATAAAAAGAATTCCCATTTTTCCTTGGAACATTGGATGTGCGACTGGCTATTCTATTGGGCCTATCATGGCACTACAGGGAAACTGAAAGCCTGTACAATTGTTGCTATCGTTTGGAGTATTTGACTTATTCATAACCACATTCTGTTCCAATTAGCGGTCCACCCACATCCAATATCCCAGTTAATACTCCAAAACAGCTTGCAAATCTTATTGATTAGCTACAGGCCCCCGCAAATTTATCGGACGATCAACCACAATAAGCAAATCCTCTCCGTCATACACTGGGGCACCACCCAGTGCATCCGAACATGACCATACAAATCGCTGGTATAATTAATAAAGCGAATGAGTGGGCCTATTCAGCAATCTTGGTGCAAAGGCATGGAACAAACTTGCTTATATATTAGGATAAGCAAACATGTATTTCGAAATTACTGGCCATAGCCATGGTCGCTGAAAAAGCACTCCAACTAGCAGCACAATGCAATTGGCATGCAATTGAGATCAAGACATGCAACCCAGCACTCTTGCAAGCATTAAGACAAGGACTCAATAGTGAAGTAGGTGCTTTCGTAATAATAGATCAATGCCTTAATCTTAAAAATAATTTCACAAGCTGTACGTTTAGGAGGGTAGACAAGGAATAGCTCCAAGATATAATAAATCTAGCTAGATAGGTATGAACTCCTTGTACTTACTTTAGTTTGAGAGTAATAAAATGCATTACCGATCCCACCAAAAAAAAATCTAATACAAAATTCAATCTTTTCTAACTTCAAATTTTCATAAAATATTTATCAATTTCTATCAATTTTAACAAAAGAATTTTAATCTTTTTCAACTTCAATCAACTTCAACCAACTTTTACCAATCTCTTTCAAAATTTATTATAAGAAAATCCCTATTCATTTATATTTCTTATCAATATTCTCCAACTTTTACAAAATTCTATCAACTTTTTTCAATTTTTCACAACCTTAACAAACTCCTGCCATTCATTCCAAACAAATACCTACCTCTACACACTTCTATCAATTTTTACCAACTTTACTAATTTAATAACCCTTATTTTCCAACAAAAAAAAATAGACCCTATGAAAGATTTATCATGTCAAATATTAAAATATTAATCATTTAATCCTAATGATTCACTAAATATAGATTAAAGATTAATCATTTATTCCTAAAAAATTGACAACTCAAAATTTAAAATTCTTTTAATTTAAAAGAATTAGTAACATAACATTAAAATTTTTAATAGTCAAGAATCTAAACTCTTCCTTAAAAAGTTCATCATTTGAAAAGAACCAAGATATAATTACTCAAAACTCAAATTCAAAAATTAATTCACAACATTTGTCTACAATATTATTAAAAGGATCATAAAAAATTTAAATAATTAATGAAAATGAATAAACAATATTAAAAAAAATTTGTGAAGAAACACAAGAGCATAAAATGTTCACTATTTAGGTTTGAATTGATTGTAAATTATAAAATAAACTAAAATTAGAAAAATTATAAAAGGAAAGAAGCCAAAAACGCGGGGGGGGAGAAATGATGGAACAAAAACCATATCATATATATATATGTGTGTGTGTGTGTGTGTGTGTGTACATAATATATATATATATATATATATATATATATATATATA
>JACYFF010031956.1:9937762-9973353 GCA_017589665.1 Selenicereus undatus | reverse complement strand
AATATGCACAACACCCAATAGTTTTAAACCTAGGACGGCGTGTATTATGATTTCACAACTCAATGCCTCATCCATGCACTAAGGCCCTGTTGTTTTTGATGATAGTGAGCATTTGGACTATAATTTACTTCTCTTTATAGTTTCTTATATATCTTTACAACTTCTTTCGTCTTTAATAACATTTTGGTATCTCCTTAAATCTCATTACATATTTTTACATCTCTTTATATACTATTTAGAATATTTAACTTGTCATTTATTTTTTTCTAATATTTATAGAAATATGTATATATTTGTTTATATAATATGAATATGAAAAACCTATATATATTGTTATGAATATAATATTTCTATAAAAATAAAAACAAAATTTAAAGACATGAATTATATTTGAGTTTTGACCAAATCATATACACCATTATAAATAAAATAAGTTAACATGTTTTAAAATAATAATACAAAAATTGCATTCATGTTTGAGTTTCGACATGATAGAATAGTCAAATTGTAGATGATAAAAGCATTTCGGCTATTTCATCTATGAGTTTATCAATGTCAATTTGGTTGTTATTATCGTACACTTAAACATTGGGTGACTCATTGACATTTGGGTCAATTGTTGAGATTGCTATGCCCTTTTCATGCAAAATAATCAAATTGTGGAGAGTACATCAAAAACAATGATTATCTCACGTTGTTGCTCTAGTCTCACTTGAGACATTGTGTTAGAAATATTAATTTAAAAGTGAGTAATTTAAATAGAATTCATTTTAAGGGCTCTATTCAATTTTATTGAGAAAAAATAATGTTAATAAAAAAACATCTCAAATGTAGAAACATGTTTAAATTTGTGGGATTAAATTTATTTTATTGTTATTTAATTGACTTATTTAAAGGTTTATTTTCATTAATTATATTATTTCAATATTATTTGTATGATTTTTTGTATAATTTCACTCACTTAAGCATTTCTCATATTTATAGACCTGAAACTATAATATAAGCGTTGCCCATTGGTGAGCCAAAAACAGGCTCACCATTGCACCTGGACTTGCAACCCGCATACCTCTCATTTGAGCTGCAAATTATTGTAGAAATTTTGTTTTTAATCTCCGCTTCCTTTGATTTGCAAAAAATTTTATGCTACAAACGTATATACCTTGCTAGGTACATAAGTTATGCGTGTGACCCATGCTCAAGCATATAACGGTCCGAATCTAAGATTCGTGTTAATTATTTCAAATTATCCTAATCACAAATTAACCAAGTTGGGCGCCGCATTTCAATTTAGCACTTTATGTATATGTATATATATATTTGTGCATTGCTGGTTGAAACCACAATTTGACCTCAAAATGGATTTCGTAATGCTCCTAAATAATTCATTCAAGTGCTAATAAATATTTGAAAGCCCGCATAATAATTACAAAAATTAGCGTAATTATTAAAATGGCTAATTTGAAAAATAATGATGACAATAATAATCATAATAAACGAACAAATATAGTAATAATAAAACAACAGCAACACCTCCTAGTGTGGGTCCCGCTTTCGCAGGGTTTGGGGAGATCCAGCTGTAGACAACCTTTACCTCATTTAGATATAAGTTTGGGAGAAGCCATTCTCATTTTATTTTTATTATTATTGTTTCATTATTACTAAAGGAGGTAAGATTTAAATTTATTAATTCTAGTTAAAGCTACTACTTCAATTATATATACATATCTATCTATCTCTCTCTCTCTCTCTCTCTTTCTCTCTCTCTGTCTCTCTCTCTCTATATAAATGTTTTATTACATATATATATATATATATATATATATATATATATATATATATATAAATGTTTTATATGTATGTAATGAATGAAATAAAATAAAAGGGATTTGGATAATTATGAGACAATTCAAGATAATTTAGGTGTCATTAAACAAGCGGATATAAAAAAAAAAGGAAAAGCAAATTAATTAATCTTGAACTAAATAGCCCAAATTAATACAAACACAATGAAAAAAAAGAAAAAGAAAAAAAGGAGAAGATCCAAAAATCCCAACCCCGTCCCCTGCCCAGAAGCCCCACCCCCCCTCCCCCGTTTCGCTGCCCCGTTTTCGCCTCGCCTCGCTGCTCACTTCCGCCGGCTACTGCCGGCCGTCCGACGACCTACACCTCCGCCGTCCCTCCTCCGGCCTCCGTCCGTCCCAGTGCCACCAGTTCCACCCGTTTCTCTCTCCTTCTTGAGGGTGTTCAAGTGATTGAGAGGTGAAACCCTAACTAGCCGTTAATTCAAATATTGATCTTTTATGCTTGAATTTTGTTAGTAAATGGTATAATTATCATTGATAAGTATTTACTTGCAAATTTCTTGAATCATTGTGGTGGTTTGTTTTGAGTTGTGAACTTGAAGGATGAGGATGAGTGCGGTGAGTGAGGGGTTTGGAAATTAATCAAATTATGTTGGATATTGGTTGTTTATGGTGATGTTGAGATTGATTTTAAATGCATATTTGAATGAGATTAATAAGGAAAATATGTTGGAAGAATAAGCTGTGGCCATGAACTTGAGAAATTAGGGTCTATGGCTTGAATGATATTCAAGTTAATTATATGGATTATTAGTGTTTAAGTGAGTTAATTGATGATTAAATAGAGAAATATATGTATATATGTATGAGGTTAATGGGTGTATTATGTTTGGATCATGACTCAGTGATTAAGGTTTGTGGTTCAGATGAAGAAACAAGCTTGAGTGCGGAATACTTGGTGGTTTAAGTGAATTATAATGAATCTTTGAATAAAATTAATGAAAATTTGGGGTTATAATTTTGTATATTGGTTATGTGTGTTTGTCACGAATGGGTACTTGGGGTCTCGATGTTGGATGGAGTTTAAATTTCAATTGGGTTGCTTTAGTATTGTTTAAACAAATCTTTGATGATAATCAAATGGAAATAAAGAGATATAAGCATATGTATTATATTGTTGCATAAGTTCATGGAAAAATTTATTTTCCAAGTGAGGATAGTGGAGAGGAGAATTGAGGGAGATATAGTGGTTTGAATGTTTAAAAATCATGAACCAAGTAGGGGATTAGGGAGATTCTAGGATTGGTTATTAAAGGAAATGGAAAGAAACAATTAGTTTTGCGGATTTGAAATTACTGACATAACATGCTTATGTGGTTTTATTTCACTAATGGCAATTGTATGATTGGGATACCAAGTTCATGAAGTTGCTTTGAACCGTATCGCAAACCAAAGTTTAATGACTAATGGCGAGTTGTTAAGAGGGAAACACTAGCCATCATAATATCATTAATAATAATTATGGTAAAGATGGCCTTAATAGTAATAATAATAATAATGATGATGATGATGATGATGATGATGTTAATAACAAACTCAAGATGAGTCACACCATTCTGTCACTATGACACGTATTAAAAGATCGTTAGCCGTATGAAGGAGAGAAATAGAAACAAAAATAAAAAGGAACCCAATTAAGTTAATAATAATTGTTACACTAATAATAAAAAGAGAAGTCAAGGGGATTTAAATTATTAATTAAGTCAAGAAATTTAATAATTAAAAATTTCTTAATTTTACACTAATTGAGAAAATGACATATTTGAAACAGAAGTGAGGCAACTACTGGCGCTTCAAGTTGCTAGCAAGCGATTTTCACTAAAATAGAGAGAGATTATCAAAGACAAGGTATGTACATTGCCTGTGCTCTTCGAAAAATCACATGTTTATCAAACTAAGCAAAATCAATATAATCTTCATATAATGAATCATTTTATGCAATGTTTTGCCATCCAAGCAAGTGGCCCCATCAATTATCAATCATCAGGGCATAAGCCCTTCAATTTACCTGCTCCACTGCAACTAAGGCTTTCTGATTAGCCTGAGAGGTATGCACCTATCTCAAGATCGATGCAAACATCAACAGGGGTCCACTTCCAGATAATAAGTGGCAAATCAGCTTTACTCATACATTTTCTCTCTCCTGTTTGCAAAATAAAATGTCTTGAAATGCGGGCGCTCAACTAATTAAACTCAAAGCTTATTTTGCTGAATAGGGATGTGCGTGCTGAGTTTCGGCTCATATTTCGAATGTTTTCGTGTTTTCTATTTTAGGTAAGAGATCTGTGAACAACCTTTCTCCTGGCAAACCAGAGGATAGCAAGAAATGAAAGAGTGTTACAATTTATTTTGCTGACGTTTCGCTAATCAAACGCTCGCAGTGATTTATAGGCTAGCACCTTAAGAACTTGATGGTTGTGTATTCTTTTGGACATCACAGTTACTAGTATTTTGTAATCATACGTTGAGTTATCTAGCGCATCACAACTTATATAAATGGTTGAGTGTATGTTATTTCAATTATGTGGTGAGTCAGGTGGTTAAATGAGTGATAAAGGAATACAGGTAAATTCAGTTGGCCTTGTTCCGTAACGGAACAACGGTAATGCCTCCAATTAACAAATTTCCGTTGCCAATCAATAGTAAATGAATAATTAAGTTAGAATAATCAGTCATTAGGAATTTGGGGTGTTACAAAGCAGGCAAAGGTTCATTATAATCGGGAAAAAAGTTCACTAAAATCGGGCAAAGGTTAACTGCATAACATAACAGATTCATTTGAGCAAAATGAAGATATACAGTTACCAAAAATCCACCATCACCAAATAAGAATGTAGTAGCATCTACATATACAATTTTAAATCAGCAATCAGTTCTAATATCTACAAATTCAATGAGAACCAATATCATTTGTTGGGTTAAATTTAGGTTCTTGTAGTAATAGTGCTTGAGGATCATATTCTTGTAAGTTGGGTTCTTGATGCTGGGAACCTTCAATATAATAACAATATTAGTAATTATTATATCAATTAATTAATAGTTAGTTTATGAAGAGGATAATTTGAGGTTCTTATTAGTTGATAATTTTTTAGTGGATTTTTTCGACTATGTATTGAAAATTTTAGTGTATTTTTTCTTACCAGCAGTGCATCTTTTTTTACTTGTATTGTACCTTTTGTTTTCTGCAATGTATCGTTTTTTACATATGTTGATATTTTTTGATGTCTATATCTGAGAATAAGGTTGATAATTAGACATGAAATAAGTTATATTAGAATGTCTATATTTATAAGCGTGTACCTACTTAGGTACATGAGGATGTAGCGTAGAATTACTGCTGTTTCACCACCCCTCTCTCCCTTAGTCCTTCATCGGTGCTGTTTCATTCATCAAACTTAACTCCCAAATCGAACGCATTGCTGCAGGAGATATGCTCTGGAGCTCTCTTGATTAAACGCAGAGTGGTACTTTCTATTATTCTGTTGTTTCATTTTGATAGAACCAACAACCTTCCGTGCTACTTCAAGAAAACAGATTTCTTTACTGCACATCGAATTGGGATTGTCGCAACTCTTGTGAAACTGGCATGGCAAATTGTTCGAGGGATTTTAATTCTTGGTTTGGGCTGACATTGTAGTCATTCTCTCTCCCACTTCGTTGCAGTTTTTTAACTTCAAATTTGTGCTTAAGCCCATGTACCTGGGCACCCTTTAAACCCTAAAAAAATTGGGTCTTTTGAATGAAATGCATATTAGACGACCAAAGACCCTGATGCCTTTCTGGAGATTAGATGCATTTTCTCAATTTGGACAATTTGTGTCTTTCTATTCTTCAAACCGGCCATCTTCGACGGTGAAAAATCCTCAAAGCACAGTTGGGATTTTCTGGGATTTGGAGAACAAACCCCCAAACTCGGTCTCTCCTTTTGAAGCTGGCATTAGGCTGAAAAGGGCAGTTTCGTCCTTTGGGGTTGTAAGATATATGGTAGCTTATGCCAACCGCCATGCGTTCAATTATGTGCCCCCGGTTGTTAAAGAGCGGAGAATGGAGAGGAAGGTGTTGAATCATATGGAAAACAAGGGCATGATCAAGCCTGTTGAGCCATATATCTGTCGGGTTTGTGGGAGGAAATTTAACACCAATGAGAAGCTCATTAACCATTTCAAGATTCATGAACAGGAGCATCAGAAGCGGCTGAATCAGATAGAGTCTGCGAAAGGGAAGAAGAGGGTGAATTTGGTGGGAAAATATGCGATGAATATGGAGAAATATGAGAATGCTGCTCGAGATATTTTGACCCCCAAGGTGGGCTACGGGTTGGCAGAGGATTTGAAACGGGCTGGTTTCTGGGTGAAGACTGTGTCTGATAAGCCGCAAGCAGCAGATGTTGCTCTCAGGAATCATATGGTGGACTTGATGGATCATAGGTGCATACAATGCATAGTCCTTGTCTCAGATGATTCAGATTTTGTTCGTGTTTTGCAGGAGGCTAGGGAGAGATGTGTCAAGACTGTAGTTGTAGGTGATAATGTTGATGGGGTGCTCAAGAGAAATGCAGATGCCTCTTTTTCTTGGAAGGAGATCTTGATTGGTAAAGCTAAAAAGGAGGCAGTTTCAGTTCTGAGCCGGTGGAAAGACCGCGATATTTTGAAGAGACTAGAATGGTCATATATTCCAGAAGGAAAAATAGATGGTTGTGATGGGAGTTATAATAGTGATTTTGAGGATTTTCAAATGGAGGATGAACAACTTGAACATTCAAGTGGACAGGATTATATCCCTCTGCAAACGAAAGACGACAAACCCTGGTGGGAATGGGATTCAGATGCTGATGGTACCCCTTCAAATCATCAGACTTGATTGTAAACATATTTGATTCCGCTAGGATCACGGAAATGATCAGGGAAGCAATGCATTCTTTTTAATCCCTTAAACTATTATGAGGTATGTATAGCTAATAGCCTTCACAATTCTAAACAATATTAGTAGCGCTTAGCATAATGCCATAACCTTTTCCATTATATGCTGTCATTCAGTTATTGTATCTCTGTTAATGTGGAGTTGCTTCGTATGCAGCGAATCGGGAGGCTAAATGAGTTGATCCTTGAAGCACCTGGTGGAACTCTAGAGGAAAAAAAAGTGTCCTTACATCCTGTAAGCATGTTGCACAAAACTCATTGCCTATGTCTGTCCTTTGTATTACTGTATTTCTTTTCATATAGTGCTTTTAAAGTTTGTAGTTCCCTTTGATATGGCTGTAGCTGTATTGCTGCTTGCATTGCTCAACTATCATTACCACTGCAAAGTGTCTCTGCATGTGAAGTAATTAAGTACATGACCTTTGTATTGTTATTCTTGATTACCAGCCTTTAGTTTCGCATGTGGAAGGACGACTACTTGGAACAACCCCTTGTGACCACAAGACACTGAAGGCGAGCTTCTCAGAATATGTAGAATAGAGTATCTTAAAGGGCACTATAAGTGAATTGATCGAAGGCTTATCAATTCAAGCCTAATCCCACTAAAGCTTGGCTGTGCTCATGGGAGCATAGGCCATGATCCACATCCCTACCAAGATTTGTGTTAATTTAGGTATCTTTAATTTCGCGTTGAAGCATGTATTCCGTTCTTTTTTATTTGACTTAGGAGCCATTGTGAGTTTTACAATAAAAAGAGTCCATTGTGAGTGCTTGGATGGTTGGACCCCCCTTGGTCAAAGCTCGGGCGTGTGAGACCTTGGCTCGGACTTTGTTTGAACAAGCTTGACCCATCTAAGCTGAGTGAAGCCCATGGAAGCTCAAGGTCAGCTTGGTCATGAACATGAAGAGATGTGCTATGTGTGACAATCTTCATGTTCTATATGGAATGCATATCGTTAAGAGTTGCGATATAATCCTGTTAGAGCCTCTTTTACCCAGTCAAATACAGAACACCTTTAGACCAGTTGGTGCAATGTATCATGTTTACTTGTGAGCTATTACCATATATTTTGGCTTAGCAGCCGGGATGGGGTCAGGTTGCTTCTTTACTAACCAACTAAGCTCTTGTCGTTGCTTGTTGACTAAGCTTAGTTCCTATGATTTGCTTTGACATTTTCTATGGAGGTTTGCAACTTATAGTGCAGGCCTGAAAGTTTGATGGATATTTTTTGTCTTTGCGCGGGGTTTTTTTTGGGGGGGGGGGGGAGGAGAAAGTAAGGCCTCAATGGAGTCTTGATAGGTATAGTGTCCTTGGCAATTTTGATAGTTGTTCTTGTAGGCCCTGGATGGAAGGGGTGCTAGGAATTTCTTACTTTGGTTATCCATGCTTGGGATTTCGTCATTAAGGGTAAGGAAAATAGCAATCCTGTCATTCTTAGCTCTTCCTTTCAGTGAATCTCTAAACAAGAGTATACATGCCCTCCTCTTTCTTTTTAGTCTTATACTTGTGATCCTAATAACTTTTCTTTATAAGTTCTCTGGTAAATTCTTAAGTCTTCTATTTTTTTTTTGGTTTTTGTGTGTGGGGTGGGGGGGGGGGGGGGGGGGGGACGACCAGTCCACTTAGAGGCTATTTGGTATATCAAAATTTGGAATGGAATGCACTCGAGAATGATAATTAGGGTGTTGGTGATGAGACTTGAATCTCAAAGGTTGAAATGATGTGTTTGGTAGAGAACAAGAATGGAATCAGGTTACCCTATGGTTGGTCGTTGTGGAATGGAAAATGTCACTCGTGTTCAACCTATAGTCTAGCGCATGCTATATTTCATTACCAAATTCTAGTAACACCAATAAGAAACATGCTCAATACGATGTGTACGACTGTGTTTTAAAAAAGCGGACCGGGGGGGGGGGGAGCTAGCCTCGCAAAAGCCCGAAGCCCAATTTGTTGCGCCTTGCAAGGGGTCAAACCCAGCCCATTCTTAAAGCCAAAAAGCCTGCGCTTTTTTTTCGCTTCAGATCAAGGCTCAAAATGACCCAAACCTGTGCTTTATGGAAAAAGGTAATGGGAGAGAGTGAAAAGGGAACACACACATGGAAAAACACAGATACCTTTGTATTGATACTTACTTTTGCTATATTGTTTAACTTTGGGTAGAAATCCTTATCTAATTGTATGCAATTGCTTCGGGTATATACTAAACTGAAGAACCCTAACGTAGAAATCCTAATTTTTGGATGGACGGTGGGGCTGTAGTTGAAGGGTTGCATAGTATTCTAATAAAAACAGAGTCGACCAATATTTTTCCATACTTTTCCCAGTGGCCGATCTATGTTGGTCTCTATAGATGGGAAATATGGTACTGCGAATAATATGGAAAGAAGGATTAAAGAATATACTTTCCTTCCATGATAATATGATGTGAAATATTGTTTCCTTCATTTTTTTTCTCTCCTTCATAAAATGTCTTTAGAATTGATGAACCCAATATAAGATACTATGGTGTGGTCCGCTGTGATGTCGAATTGCTTGTTTAACGCTATCATCTAACTTATTTGTCAAAATATGAATTGGAACTGATTTTCGAGCGTTTTTAAGTAAAAATGCGCCTCATATCCAAAATGCTCGCTCTTTTGCCTTGAAGCTTGCGCCCCAGGCACGAGAACGCTTTGCGCTTTTGTGTGCCTCAGAGCTTTTTTAATCTAAGTACGATATACATTATGAGGCCATTGGTCTTGATAAGTATGGAAAAGATCATAATGATAATGAAGATAGGACATTGTAATGACCTCAATGATCTCCACAAGTTGACAAAATCAAGAGAAAACTTTAACGGGCAAGCTTAGTTTAAAAAAGCCTGCCTAGGCGCACCTCAGCGTGAGGCTGCAACGTCAGCACCTCGAAGTGGATGAGGTACACCGCAAGGATGCAAGGCTATATCTTCCCCTCTTTTCTTCTTTTTCTTAACCTTGCCTTTGACTTTTTTCTTTTTTCTTTTCTTGTGAGCTAAAGTGTGAGTTATTCTTGTACGGTGAGTGTGCATTGGGGAGCTACGATGATAACACGACATGTCTTAAGGCTAGGTGCGCCTCAGGGTGAGGGTACCAGGTTAACACCTCGAAGTGGATGAGGTACGCCTCAAGGATGCAAGGCTATATCTTCCCCTCTTTTCTTCTTTTTCTTAATCTTGCCTTCGGCTTTTTTCTTTTTTTCTTTCCTTGGGAGCTAAAGTGTGAGTTATTCTTGTACGGTGAGTGTGTGTATTGGGGAGCTAAGATGATAACACGACATGTCTTAAGGTTATTTGCAGTGTTAGTAGTTATATTGATGTTTAATGCATTTATCTGACTTCTTTTTGCAAAATCTACTGAGTGAAATATGGAGGACTTTAAAATTTTTTTCCATAAAAGTGTGTCTTGCATCCATGATGCATGCGCCTTTGCCTCGTACCTTACACTTTGTTCTTTGGGACCCTATGTGCCTGAGTGCGCCTTGCGCCTTTTAAAACTAAGCGGGCAAGGGAAAAAGACTAAACTTCTTATTTCAATGTAACTTGTTTGTGTTTATGAATGTCATGAATTTCACGTTTTAATCATCACAAGTGCTTTGCTTGCTGCCCAACAACATCAACAAGTAATCATGTTTGTGACTAGAGCTTGTTGAACAATAAAAGAACTTGTTCAATGAAGTTAAAGATTTGTGTTTAAAAGGCTCACAAAAGCCCCAAGCCCACCCTCTTGCGCGTTGCCTTGGAATGGGTCAGGCTCTGCCATTCTTAAAATCCACGCTTTTCTGAGCTTAAGACTGAGGCGCAAAGCCCACGAAGCCTGCACTTTATAGATTATGATAGACCAGTTGGGGAAAAAAGAAGAAGAAAAAAGCCGTTAAGGCACCTCGACCCCTCTTTTTCTTCGTGGAAACCTTTCAATCAAGTGGAAGCAAACAAAGCATATTGCTGATGCTTAACCTGAGTTTGGAGCTGGAGACCCTAACCTTAGCGACAACAATCTAGTAAGTGCTTTGTTCTTCTGACTTCTTTCAGACTTCTTTCTTCATCCTCCTCTCCTTCTTTGTTATTCAACAACCATGAAAGGTTTTTCTTTGTTCCTTTTTTTTTGGGCTTCAAGGAGGTTAAAAATGGTACCTCTTGCAGTGCTACAATGGTACTGAACCCTTGCTTTTTTTTTCGCGCTTAATCTTTCTCCCTTTCTTTATATATATATATGTGTGTGTATATATATCTATGTATGTATATATGTATATGTATATGTATATGTATGTATGTATGTATGTATCTCTTCCTGGTAGGCTAGCAGCATATGTTATGTTTTTGGGTTTCAATTTATAATAATCCAATTGAGTTGTGTTTAATGCTTTAATTGTATTTTGTGGTGTTTAATGACTTTTTTTTTCCCCTCTGGGAGTTCGGGAAAATCACTTATTTCATCCCATTATCTAGCTTATTTTCAAAGAAATATGGTTTTGGAATGATTTTCAAGCATTTTATTGTAACGTGCGCCTTGTGTTTGAAAAGCCTGCGCCTTCTCCTCGAGCTTGCACCCCAGGCCCCTGGACCCTTGGCGCCTTTTTGCATCTTGGGCTTTTTTAATCTAATTAAAGATCCCCAAGGTGACTTAGAGTTGAATCGATGATGCTAGTAAGGAATTTGGCTTTCAACATGAGTAGCCGTTGTATTTTCTATCAATGCCATGATGATGAGTGGAAGAAAGATTTCCACAACCTTTCTATTAAAAATTGAAGATTGGGTGGATATTTCTAATAACACTGCTAGACAATTTGATTTTGCGTGGTAGCCATGCACCGCTATTGAAAATTGGACAGATGCTTTTTGAATGTTTTTTATTACTCAATGCTTGATTTTTGATGATTACAAATGAACCCTCCTCAAGGGTATTTAGAGCCCTTCACCTCCTCAATTGATGATGGGTGATGATTCAATCCTATGGGTGATATTAAACTTCCGTAACCTTCCACATTAGTGTCTTCCTAAATATCTAGATATCATATTACAAGTATCTAAGATATTGAAGAACATGGTAGAACATTATGGAAAATGCTGGATATGCTTTAGAAGGTTCTATTATTACCTAGAAGATTCTAGAGTAATCAAGAAGTTTCTATGACCATCAAGAAGGTCTTGAAATGTTGTGGAAGGTTCTAGAGTACTCCACAAGGTTCCATGACTATCTAGAAGATCCTGAAATATTTTAGAGTATTCTAGAACTTAACCTGATGTTTCTAGATTACTATTAATTTCTACACTTTTCCTTCTGGATTTGCGGAGTTGAGACACATCTTCATTTTAAGATATGTTTATTTTGCTGCGAACTGATGAGATAGTAGATGTGGGATGATTGTGTAAGTGCCAAAATGTGAACATGGTTTATGGTAACTTTATTTTATAGGTCATCTTCTTGTGTGAATGGTAGTAGGTGAACATGAATCTAATTTGCAGGTCTTCTGATATTTGGCATATTGAATGTCTTCTTACGTTCATAAGTGGTAGCTGTTTGGCATTGTAACACTCTTATTTTTCTTTTTCGTTAAAGCTGATTGTATTGTCTTTTTAAGTTATAAAATCGTATTTTATTAATGATATAAGTTAAATTATTATCTAAGTGCCTATGTGAGCGATAATTTTATTAAAAAGAGTTATTATTGTTATTATTGATTTTGAGATTAATTTGTGCTAATTTGTGCCGATAGTTAATTTAGTCGTTTTCCGAATGCGATTAAGTTAACCTTAGAATTATTTTCGAGGTTTATTGAAATCGAGCCTTGACATATTTAGGATTGAATAATCGACGAGCGATTGTATTAACGATTGAGTTTAGAATAAGAGGTACGAGATTGGACTAGCAATTTTAGTGGATTGAACAATTGACCAAAAAAAAATGCAGAACAAAAGGGTGCCAAGGCCTTTTCTCTTTCACGGCAAACCCACGACCGGGGGGGGGGCTTCTTTGCTGCACAACCCTCGTGAGACCACCACGAAGAGAGAGAGAGAGAGGAAGACGGGGAGAGAGAGGGACGACGGTGCGCCGCTGCCACGTTGGCGGCTAGCCGGCAGTCGACGCACCTCCGTGCGGGCATTCTGCAACACCACGAGAGAGAGAGAGAGAGAGAGAGAGAGAGAGATCGTCAGGGCGATGGAGCAAACTGAGAGAGCCGGCATTCTGCAACACCACGAGAGAGAGAGAGAGAGAGAGATCGTCAGGGCGATGATGGAGCAAACTGAGAGAGGGGACCTGGACGACGGCCACGCGACGGTGACGGCGGGTGGCAACCCCCCACTAGCCGGTAAGCAGTTTGGACACGGAACAACAACAATGACTTAAGCATAGGTTGTGCATGTTTAGTTGCTGTCAGAAACTGCTAGTACTGAACTGATTTTCCTGCCTACGATTGCCCTAAATCGATGCATTTTAGTTTAGTTAATTCATGTCTGAAAGTAACTTCAAAATAACCTAATAATGCTTTGAATCGATATAGGTTAGTTTAGTTAATTAACGCAACGACTTCGAAATGAACTAAGAAAGCCTATATCCAATGCATGCTAATAGGGTTAGTTTGTGTTTAAAAGTAGCCTTGAAACAGCTTAAGCATGCTTTAAATCGACACGTTACAAGTTAACTCATGTTTAATAGTAATCCTTGAAATGAACTAATAACCTTGGTTAGTTAAAATAGATATGTAAGCCCTAATGCAACTAAACTATGCTTTCAAAATGACACGAATTGGGCATGCTTATTGCTTTGAATCGGTGCTTGCTAAGTTAACTAAATCATGTTTAAAAGTAACTTCTGAAACGACATAAGCGTGTTGAATCGATGTTTGTTTAATTAAGTTAATTCATGCCTAAAAAGTAGTTTTGAATTAACATGTTAGCATTCGAATCGATGTTTGTTTAATTAAGTTACTTCATGCCTAAAAAGTAGTTCGAATTAACATGTGAGCGTTCGAATCGATGTTTGTTTAGTTAGTCAGTTCATGCCTCGATTAGTTTAATTTAGTTCATTAAGCGTTCGCACATTACTTTTCACCCTCGCAGCTATCGTGGTGAGATCCCCCTTGCAATTCCCCGAGAAAAACGGCCAAAACAGCCTTCTTCTCATCTATTAGCATTCTCTACCACACCTAGAGCCTTCGAATTCCGTTTGGAAGCAGAGGTTAAAGCACTTCTTCAAGCCAACTTCGATGACAATCCCTTAAAATACTGGGATAAAGATAAGTCATATGCTGATATACAGCTCAAAGATTCTTCTTCTATTGTACGTGTTAAACCAATGCGTTACAATCAAGCCGACGAACACGAATTTAATATTCAGCTTCGTGAACTTGAAGACAAGCAATTAGCCTTCAGAACTATGGAGGAAAACAAGAGCCCCCATAGTAGCCCTGCTGTTATGGTCAATAACCATTCCGAACAAAAGCGCGGGAAACCCCGTATGGTGATCAATTATAAAAGATTGAATGACCTTACCTTCTTTGATGGCTATTTTCTTCCTAATAAGGAATTACTTATCAACAAAACCTTAAGAAAAAAATGGTTTTCTAAGTTTGACTACAAAGCTGGTTTCTACCAGATTAAATTAACTAATACAGCCAAACCATTAACTGCGTTCAGCACACCACAAGGCCAGTATATCTGGAACGTTATGTCCATGGGACTCAAAAATGCTCCCCAAATATTCCAAAGAAGGATGGATAACATCTTTACCAAATATTCAGATTTTTGTCTTGTTTATGTAGATGATATCCTTATTTTTTCGGATAATCTTGCCGATCATGCAGAACATCTAATGAAGTTCATTCAAAAAAGTCATAACCATGGCTTAATTCTTTCTGAAAAAAAGGTAGAAATCGCCAAAGAACGAATCGAGTTCCTCGGTCTACAAATTGACCACACTGGAATTGAGATGCAACCACACATATGTGAAAAGATTGCAAATTTCCCAGATAAGCTCACAGATCGAAAGCAAGTTGAGCGATTTTTAGGATGCATTAATTATATTAATGATTTCCTACCTAACCTTGCCTGGTTACGAGGACCATTGCAGGATTTACTTAAAAAACGGATGAACCAGCAATGGCAAGACTACCATACTAGTATTGTCCAGTAGCTTAAAAGGCTATGCACAAAGTTACCACGACTGGCTATTCCAGATACTGGAGATCAACTCATCGTGGAAACAGACGCATCAGAACGATATTGGGGAGGCGTTCTTAAAGCCAAAAAAGGCGATACAGAGCATATTTGTAGATATGCTAATGGCAGCTTCAAGCCAGCCGAAATTAATTACCATAGTAATGAAAAAGAGCTGCTAGCCCTAAAACGAAGTTTTGCAAAGTTTCACTTCTTCATTTTACCTGTTCGTTTTCTAGTTAGAACAGATAATACTAATGTTAAAGCTTATATTTTCAATAAGCTTCCCTGTACTCCTGAGTATAAGCGTCGCCACAGATGGCAACAATATTTTCAAGAGTATCAGTTTGATATTGAACATATCAAAGGAAAACATAATTATCTTGCTGATTTTTTGAGCAGAGAAGCCAATGACGGAGACGGACTAGAACATCTCCACCAGCTCGAACATAAAGATATTGCTAGAAATGGCAATACAAGAACTGGTTCAAGCACAGAACCGAGTGTGTGAGCTACAACAAGCTCTTCACGAGGAAGTACAGCCTCGAATCATGAATGCGTTATCAAGTTTGGATGACGTTCTAGCCATGCAGGCTATTGATCTTAATGAACATCTTCATCAAGAATTTCTCACATCATTTGAGAAAGTCAATATATTTCAAGAAGAAATATACCAGGCTAGGACACCGTTGACTCCCTTTCTTAATCAAGAAAAAGCCACTATGTCGCCTACATTCTCAAAGCGAGAAGAGCAGACATCCTCAGAAAAAGAGGAAAATGAGTTCACCCCTGCTCACCTATACAGCTCGAACGCTGGGACACCGCCAGATAATCAGTTGGCTCTGATTATGGCACAATACAGGGCATACACAAAAATGGTCTATACGACCAAGAACACTAACACCCTTTTAATTGAAACTACGGGCAAATATCCCCGTTTTCATTTCCTTGCAGGTAGCCATCCAGACGAGGTTCTTCAAGCTTTCACATATGGATTATGTGGAAGTACTTGGCCTACCCCGAATTCTTATTGAATCCGTTAAAAAATTCAGACGGAGTTCACGGTCAGATATGGTGGTTATGAAATTCATATCTGCTAGTCCAGAAGTTTATCCAGCTCCTCAACCAGGATGGGTGTTTATTCAACTTTGTACCCCCAACAAAGCCAACATATCAATAAGGAACAACAAGACAGTTCCTGTCCCAGATATTACAGAACTATGGGTCTGTCATCAACGTGCAGAAGGTTTTGCAGTCCTTCTCAACCGTCTCACCCAGATAAGGACAAAGAATAAGGGGTTTCTGTATAATTCGCCCCCTAACATGTTCATCTATGCAGAAGGTAACTGTATACCTCGTTACGACGCCATTAACAAAATTAGTGCTGGCATCAGTCGTATTGTCGTATTCCAGGAAGCTTCCCCACTCTTGTCCACTTATGTGGAATAATCCACACCACAAGAATTGAAGGATGTACAATTTGCCCACGTCGCATGTGAAAGGAAGCGTGTTAGACCCATTCCATCAAGGAAAAAGTAAAGATGCTCCATTATGACACCAAAGGACAATGGAGATAAGGCTGAATCAAAAGCAGCCTCGATTATTGTACGAAAAGCAGCTGCTACAGTCTAAAGTAGTATTCACTTACAAAAGCAAGATTATAATTATTGTCCTTTGTTTTCTTTTCTGTCGAGTGCTTTTACTTTTCTTCAGCTATTTAAGCATGCCTAGAGAGGAAGGAAGGACACACCTTCTTCAACTCTTCTACTCTCTTTTCTCTCTTGTAAAAATTTCTCTCATGAACGGGTGACTCCCTTAGGGAGGATAGCACCCTCTTAAGGTTGTACTACTATTCCGAACATCAATAAAGCTTGTTAGTTTCGGATATTAATGTCAACAACAACTTCTGCATGAATGATAAGAGACTGGAGTACCTTTGGTAGACCAAGAAGTAGCCATAAAGTCAGGAGGACGCAGGCGAAGTAGGTCGCTGCCAGTAAGGTATTGTCTAAAATCAAGCATTAAGCCGTTGTTCTTTTCATTAATATGCTTTTACTAACAGTTTTAATGGTGCATATCGTAATATTAGTCATAACCTTAAAGGAATGCTTATCCTCTAAACCAGAACCATGAATCCAACCAGTCCTGAACGACGACATATTAGAGCCAAGATAGCTTACGAACAATATATGAATAAGCATAAACTAATAGCAGAAAAATACTATTTAAAGAATGATAAACAGTCTTTAAAACTTGCAAGAGCGTTTGACTATGGAGTCGAATACCATCAAGAGCAATTAGAAGCTCAAATTATTGAGGTCAATAAGTTAAAAACTAAAGAAAGTTTTCTTAACAATATGCATCACAAGCATAACCAAAATTATGATTATAAATATCATGACTTTATAAAACGACAACAGCAAAAGTTGAAAGATAACAAATATCATCAGTTTGTTAAGAGACGCCAACAACACTCTGAAAATCTTTCACAAACAAGCAGTTCTCATGATTAAAGTAGCTTTCATAACCAAACTACTAAAAAAGGTAAAATTATTCCTGATGGTAAATGTAACTTACCATGGTATAAATGGTAAATGGGGAATGATGCAGACTTTCAAGTAGGTCTGTTCTAGCAAACTGATAGCAAAGATTTAATGCTCTGCATGTGTCCAAGTCACGGATTGGGATACTAAATCCGGGATAAAGGGTAAATGCAAGATTTTGATAAATCAGGTTGCCTTTAAGGATTCCTATAAGGGCTTCATGCCGATTTTTTATTCGGTTATGCATCAAGGTCAACATAATTGGTGTGTTAATGCCTTTTTGGAAACTGGCTTTGATGTGTATGCGAACTGCACCAAAATGAATGTATCCAATATTAGATTGGTCTTTTGGAGAAAGCCGTCTTAGTTTGGCCTTAATTTGGTCATGGGTTAATAGAGGTATTTCTACCTGTCCATATGCCAAATTTGCTGGAATTGATTGTTCCTGCACGTTAGTGCCAAAATATTGAACATTTCTTCGTTTGAAAAGTTCGAGAATATTTGTTTTAAATCCTTCATGAGAATGAATTTTGAGTTGGTGTCTCAAAATACTTTGATATCTTTTTCGATCAAAAAGAATCTCTTTAGAGTATGTACCTCAAGCTTCGGCTTCATTTGTATCGTCATGAACTGTCTGACTGTCCATCTTCGGAGCTGCTTAAATATGTCAAGACGAGTATGTCGTCCTCTGATTCGATTTCCGAATAGGAAATTTCTTCGAAATCTGCAATCTGCGTAAATAATTCGTTAGAATACGTCCCCGCAAAATTTAATTGTTTTGGACATTCATTGGCATAGTGTCCTTTTTCGTTGCAGCAGCACCTGCAATCATGTTTTTCAATCTGTTTAGCTGTTGATTTAGCTGGGGTTTCCTTAGTTTCCTTACCTTTTCCAAATTTTTTCTTTTTGAAAAATCGTTTTTTCTTCTTGCTTGGCTTTGAAAATTTTTTCACTTTCTTGCCTTTTGCTTTTTTAGCCTTAAACTTCTTAGTCTTTTTAGACTTCTCGAAACAACCAAATTTACTGGGAAAGTAAAGCTGGTCTTTGCATTTTAACTTCTTCTGATCCTTTTGAAGTCGCTTGCGTTTGTATGCTTTTTCGCATTCGCTTGCCAAGGTGATTCTGGCAAATTCAATCCTTGCTCCCAACGTATCCGTACGATCTGGTCTATCTAAAGCTTTCCACCTGCTTAGTAACAAATCACTCCATGGGTATGGAAGTTTAGTAAAAAACATATCGTTATGGAAATTTAACGTATTTTGTACCGATGATGATACTTCGGCTTTATAATAGTAATTTTCAAATTCACATGTATATGCATCAAAGAAATTGATATCGCATATTTGCAAATTATAAAGCATGGTTAAATACTTTTGTTTTTTGATACGCTTTTCTGTCAGTCGATGCTGTGCATAATCTTCTCCGAGGAATTCGCGTCGAATTTCATTTTCGATTGTGTTGATGATGGTTTTTGCATCATTTGTCATTACACCTCCTAGGTATCGAACTTTGGTTTCTTCGGGGAGTGCCTGAAACCAATATGCAACTTTTCCACTAAAGGTTAATGGAATAAAGGTTTTTAAAGAATCACCGTCAGTTCTGGTAACTCCTTGATAGATTAAAAGTGCTTTTACCCATTCGGTAAGAACTTCGTCGGTATTGGTAATACAGTCAATGTTTAAAATTGCTCCTGCATTTGTTAGAGGATAAGTGTGTCCTGGATGGGGAAAAAGTTGTCTACCACCTGTACGTCTCTGGCGTGAGGTAATATGTCGGTAGCGATACCGTTGACTTTCTTCGTCACTGCTTTCCTCATGAGGTTCTTCTTGGTTCTGTATTTCGGAATCCACTGCCTGTTGCTCTGGTCCTGTATTAGGTGTTATAGAACTTCCTGCTTCCATGTTACACTGCAGCTGTAATTCGTTAATTCTTTCAAGAATTTCGTTTTCTTCATCCGTATTGGCTTGATCATAGGCTTTTTCTAGCTCTTCTAACGTCTGAAAAGTTCTTACCATATTTGATATGGAAGGGAATCCAGGTTTAGTTGGGTCTCCTGGTGGCTTAAAGTGTATTTTTCGGCGTATAATCCTTTTTTCATGTTCTGGATCTGTTCGTTCTAGAACTAGTTTTTGAATCTCGCCTAGTCCTTCATAGATGCTGTCTAGCTTGGCATCAATGGTTTGTCCTTTTATTGGGTATATCCATAGTTCCTTATATGGAGGGTCTTTCTTGGAACTTTCCTCATTCATTACTTAGTCCGGATAATGAATCTCTAGCCGGGCTGACTAGTTTTTGGTTGATATATATATGTTGGTATATATGCTTATTGTAACGCACCGCTGGATGGCGCTGCTTGCTCAGGTAAGTACATAAGCCCTATTGCACATTTCTTTATAAGCTTTCATGATAATATGCGATGGTTATGGAATTGAAAACGGAGTTGGTACTCGGATGACTTGAGGATGAATTGAGAATTTTGAGGTTCTTTGTGGTCGGTGTTGTGTGAGAAGAGGGCGTGGGTTGTGTTTAACCGCAATCGTATGGATTGCGAGGCTATGTGTGGCGTATTCTGCTGAGTTGATTATGAAGTGTTTGAATGTGTTACGTGCAAACTCCCTTCCCTTTTATGTCATTAAGTTTCACCTTGCTAGTAAGGGTGAGTTTGAAAAAGAAAGTTTTCATAGGTGTGACTAATAGTAGCCATAACTATTAGTAATCGATGACCTATTTTAACTATACAAATACAGTTTTAGGAGTGAACTCGCTTGAATGGGGGAATCTTTAAAGAATTTAAATAAAAAGAGAGTGCGTTATATGAAAAATGATTTCACTAGGAGAGGCAGCAAACTTATTAGCCGTTATGACCATACACTTTAAATTGGCTAAGATATTGTACATAGGGACAATAAGATGGGAGTGAACCTGGTTGAACGGGGGAATCCCTAGCCTAAGGAGTAATCTCAGTAGTGGGAAACCTTAGAGACCCTGGCGAGGGTGAGGGTTCAAAAGTTAGTTGCCATCTTGAGAGTAAGAGCTTAGCGTGAGCGATGGTCTCATTGGGGGTTGAGAATAAATCTCACCCAATCAACACATTATGATGATCTTATGCCCAGAGTAATTTCCTAATAAGTAAGAAAAGCAGTCGGCGTTTTGCCTTTTTAAAGATTTCAAAAAGAAAATTTTTAAGGATCATTATAGGATCAATACGAAAGAGATTCTTTTAAAGAATATGTGCCTCAAAGAGGCTAATAAAAGAGTTTTACGATCCTCAAGAGGCTAAGAAAAGAGTTTTCAGAAAAAGAATGTAAGCTTTTTGTGAATAACTTGTGCATTCCCTATGAATGATGTTCTAAGTGAAGTATGACCATTTTCTTGTTCATACAAGTTTAAATGTGCATGTCATGAGAAGGAAAGCTCCTTGCATAATCTCTGCTTCATGTGTTTAAGCATCTCGTATAAGTGAATTAGACAGATAAAACATAAATAACAAATTATGTCACATAATCTATGAAAGAAAGTTCTACGCTTAGCCTTGTTGCTTGCTTATGTGTTTGACTGTTTGTTAGTAAAGGAATTTAGTCAGTCAGGGGCCTAAAAATGAGTTTAGCGGTTAAAATGAAGTTTATAGATAGTAATCCTTCCTTGAGAACTATGAATGCCTAATACGATAGTAATACGTAAGCATGTGATATGTTGCTATTAATGGTATTATTGCCTGTAACGGTTTTGGTTTCAAAGAGTCGGGGAATACTCACTAAGCGTGTGGTTGCTCATCCCATTACTCTCTACCCTTTTTCCCCAAGTTTGCATTATGACAAGTAGAAGCCAAGTCATTCATGCTAAGATGGAGTTTATCCTTGTTTTCAAGGTGTCATGTGTGCCCAGTTGAAGGGGTCCTACATGTTTAACGAAGTCATGTAATGTTCCCCTAGAATTGTAAATGTTTGTAAATAAGTACTCTAGTTCATGTAATGCATATTATTTATAAGTCGCTCTGTATAGCCATGTGAGCCAACCATCTTATTAGTTAGTTGTCTTCTTTATTAATGAACTTCGAGCGAGTTGCTCGTTGAGTCATGAACTCCGGCGTGTAGCCGTTGAGCTTATTTTAAAATGTTTTACGCTTCCGTTGATTGCAGGGGTTTATTGTAAGACTTTTAGCCTGGAAACGGTCAGTTTTTAGAGGAAACTCTGTCCGTTTTGTCCCGGAAATTAGGCTGGAAGTTAAGAAAACGTGACGCTCCTGGCACTCGGGGCTAGGGTGTTACAGGCATGAAGAGACTAACCTTGTGGTAATCTTTTACGTAAGTTGTAGAATGCATTTATATATTTTGAAATTTACACATCTTTTGTGCAATATGGATTTATAATATTATGCCCTTCCAAGTTGTATACCTCAACCAAACTAAAATATGAAAACAATATCTTACATTACGTACCAAATTTAAAATATGAAACACACTTAGGTACTGATAAAAATACAAAAATAATTAATTACAAAAAGATAAATACATCTCCCAATTTATTAGTAAATGAGACAGCAAGCTTTGTTTTACTAAAGCAATATTAAATATAAGAAAGGATAACTTCCAATTGCTTAAAACGTTCTTAATTTTTTTTTTTTAAAGTTTTGATGTCATCACATAACCAGTATTCAAATAGTTCTAACTGGAACCAGATTCCATTCTTGTTCCTGCAGAACACATGATTTCATGATTCAAATCCCATCCCCAATTCCTGATCCTATTCTGCTCAAGTTTGCTATGCTAAACAACCCCTTAGAGTGCTCAGTGGGTGCGACAAAGGCTTATTATACGTGAGAGCCATGGTTTAAAAACTTTGCTAGAGCTTTGAAATTTGTCGTGGAGACGTGAGAGTAGCTCTGAAATATTCACAGAAGATCAGAAATTGTGATATAAGAGGAAATGACCATATCCACAAATCCATGTGAGAGCCATGGTTTAAATCGATGTTGCTTGATTGGTACATTGTTTTCCGCTTCTAATGGGATAACGCACTGTATTATTCCGATCATTTTTTGGGGGCTATGCTGTTTGAAATATATACTCTTTGCAGCTTGATCATATATATAGCCTAGAAATATGACAGTTTTTTGATATAATATATACATCTGCACAAACCATGTTAAATTTTGGCATATATTCATACATGGTGACTCTTTCTTTCAGTTCTGGGGAATGAAAGTGAAATCATTCTCTGTCTACATCCCAATGTTCAAATTATTTCGTGTTATAAAATTTCAGCAAATAACCAAATTGAGGACCTTTTCATTTAGACTTGAAGAAGTAGCTAGTTCATCATGCCAAATCTAATAAGAAGAGTATGTGGACTTTCATGTTTCTTGCATTGTTACCTACTCGTCTGTTGCAATCACTTTTTGATTAAGCCAACTGGTGAGCTACCGTAGTTATCAAGAACTAAATTGGCTCATCTAAGTTTGTTAGACAGCAAAGAAGTAACCAGTCGCTGTTTTCTGTTGCTTCAATTATTTTTAGCCGAATAGAAGTACTTATTTGTGCAACTCGATCTACTGGAGCCATGACCTTGATGCTAATGTCTTCTGAGTTACCATGTCTTGTTCTTCAAGTCATGGGATCACCAACATTAGCTATTATAGGTTGTGCATCTGAGTTTGGTAAACAGCAAAGAAGTAATCAATCACTGTTTTCTGTTGCTTCAATTTTCTTTAGCCAAATATAAGTATCTGTTTGTGCAACTCAATCTACTGGAGCCATAACCTTGATGGTATTATATGTCTTCTGAGTTACTGTGTCTTGTGTATTCCTGTTATGTGATGTCCAACATCACCTATTATAGTTGTGCTTAACATGGCCTGTATTGTGGACCAGGATCCAGTTATTCAAGCCGCTGATGTTCAAATTTCTTCTGGCTTCATCTTGGTTAGTACCCTGAGCTATCCAGTAAGAAGCAAGTATTTACTATGCATGCTCTATGTTTAAATGAACGTTTTCCTATCTTTTCGTCCATTAGAACTAGAGATCATGTTGTATATTGTTGTCTGCCAGAGGCAACATCCACAGTTGGTCTCTTGCTGTCTTTGACTGTGCTGTAGGTTCTCCAACATTTCTTCCGTGGTAACTCAACCTCCCCCGCCCTCCCCGGGTACTTTAAAAGAAACCCAAAGAAAGATATTCAATTATGCAGGGTTGAGTCCCAAACTCCTTCGGTACTTCAATTTTTCAAAAATTGTCTTGTGCTTATGCAACAGCACAATTAGAGTCATTATTGCCCATTGGTTACCCAAAAACTCATCGTTTTAGTTTGTAAAGAATCTGTTGTAAAACTAGTGAAGTAGTGCACACCTGATGCTCTTGTCTGCATCGCAGGGTATTTTTGGAACTGAAGACCAGAGTTTTGTGCAGATGGAAAGGTTGGCCTCGGCAAACAGCATCACTTGCGAGGTGGGCTAAATGGCTTCGATTTTTTGTTGATGGCAATAAAAACATCGCTTGTGCTATTCATTGTTTGTCAGCTCTCTTACCTTTTATTAGAATGTTTCTATCTGAGCTTACTTGCTAGCTACTGCATCATGTTTTGTACGCATGCAGAAGTGAATGGAAGCAAGATTTGAGTTGCGCTAACTCTCAGGGATTTTCCAAGCAGTGGTTTTTGTTAGGTGGAAACATTGCTGGCACTAAAAACAATAATGCGTGTAAGAATTTGACTTGAAAGGCCAAAGTTTGGACATTGCCGTTTTGACTTGAAATAGTAAAGCAAAGGAGATGGTATTCTCTTGTGATGGGAAGTTTTGAACCTGCAAGATTTTGGGCATCCAATGAGCAGTATTCTTTGCGCTGGTGCTAATGCGCTTGTGGTATTGTAGATAAGAATGTCAATATTCTTTCTAATGCTGTCAATTCTGACTGGTCACTTCCGTCAAAAAATCCACTAGGAAAACGGCACTCTGACAAGGTTTCTTCAAAATGTGGTCGGAAGATTGGTCGGAAAAAGCATATTTGGAAAATGGCACCCTGACAAGTTTTCTTCAAAACTTGGTCAGAAAATTGGTCAGTAAAAGCATATTTTTATTATTTAGTGTTTCCCATTAGAGAGTCAAGACAATCATAAGTGATAAGAATACGGCCTTGTTCCGTTCAGTAAAAAATAAAGGATATGCGATGGGTGAGTGTGGGAAAGGGGGGAAGGAGTGGTTGAAAGTTGGTGAGAGGTATTTTTTTTTTTTATGTGTGGGAAAGGAGGGAAGGAGTGAGTGAGAGTGGGTAGGAGTTGAAATGAGTTGAATGAAGTTGGGGAGTTGATTTAAATTATATATTTTTGTACTTTAATGTAGTTTTTCGGTTTATAATAGTAGTAAGGATCTTAAAATTAAATTTTGAATGGAAAAAAATTTCTTTGTGTTTAGTTGGTTACGAAATATTGTTTGATGGTCGTTGTCCCCCCCTCCCCCAAAATATAAAATTTCATGAATGAGTTGAATCAATTGTGGACGTTTATTTTTGTTGTATTTTTCTGGATTTTGTTAATTTTCACTGAAAATTGAAATGAAATATATTATTGTACGTTGTGCAAATATGGATTACTTTGGTCAGGTTACGATAAATTGATTGTTGAACTGACAATTACGTACACAATTTTCATTTTTTTTGCAAATTAATTATTCACATTTTGCGACAATTTTGCACTGTCTACGTGAAATTGAACGTTATGGTTTGTGAATTCTTATTTACGTTAATCATACGAATGAAATTGGTTTGAAATTCGAAATCAGTACTCACCGAAAATATTATCCGAACACAATCTTATTATATTCAACTGCAATCTACAAATCTAATAAAAGCGTGACATGTGTAAAGCTATGCTCTGTCTGTACCCTATCAGCTGTCCTTTCTCTCTCGCTCTTGCATAGTCGCAGCTCTCCTCTCTCTCTCTGTGTAAACTCTCAGCTCTCACCATTCATCTCTCATTCTAAAGTTGCTCTCCTCTCGCACGTTCGTCAGCCGCTAGCGCAGCGCCAGCCGGTCGTAGCAACACGTTGGTCGTCTTCCCAGTTTGCCGACCACCTCCCACGGCACCGGGCAGCACCCAGCCTTGTCGATCTCCCACCGTGTTACCTCCAACGCCAGCTGCGACAACCCCAGCCAGATCGCCGACCTCACCGGCCATCTCCGATGTCGCTAGGCGTCTCCCTCCACGCGAGCCAGCTCCCAGCCATTTGCAGCTCCCATCGTGCGCCCTCCCACGCTGCTTCAAACACCCCGGGTAGCTGTCCGTCCACACCGGCCGATTTCGACGTCGCCGGCGACATCCCCACACCTGCCCAGTTCCCCGGCCATCTCCTTGGTTCTGAGATGTAAGTATGAGGAATTAAACCTGTGTGCTTGCATTCATGAGTTGAGGAATGTTTGGTAAATTTGGTTGGTTGTTATTTTTGATAAATTTGGTTTGTTGTTTGCGGCTTAAAACAATGGCTTGCGTTCATGAGTTTGTCGTATGACGAATTTTTGTTTGAACATGTGTGCTTAATTTAAAGAGATTGTGAGTTCAATTTCAAAGTTGCGCGTTTTCTTCGTTTGAGATTGACATGAGTTGAGATGGTCGTGGTATTTGCAAGCAATTTCTTCATTTGCAGCATGAATTTGAATGTTACGCGATTGTGAGTTGCGGTGGACGTGTGGTTGAAGGAAATGCGTTAACCATGAACTCTCTTATGAGATGATGTGCATTTGTGGTGCGTTTTTATGTTGCAAATGTGTGCACTTGATTGGTGGTTTTTTTGAAGTTAATATTGATTGTAATTGATTGGTGATTTTTGATAGCTTACAGTATGGTCAGTAGTGGGAGGAAATTTCGTAATTGTACTAATAAAGAGGATGATAAATTGTTCGATATGTTGATAGAACAAAAAGCGCAGGGGGCTACGCAATTTGAATGGTCTGTTGTGAAAGCTTTGTTGTAAGTTCAGGGCATCGATATGGATGGTACTCAAATAAGAAGCCATTACAATGACACCGTCAAGAAATTAAAAGTTTGGGGATGGCTTATAGAGCAGATGGGTGTTGGTGTGAACTTTGTTACTAGAGTTGTGACAGTGATTGATTACACTTGACAGAAATTTCTGAAGGTATAATATGCTTTGTACGTAAGAACTGTCATGACATTCATGTTTATGTGCTTTTTAAAATAATGTGTTTCACTGAGTGTGCAGAAATGGGGGGGGGGGGGAAGATTTAGAAGTTTTCATGATAGAGTTCCCCCAAATCTAGACAAGATTAAGGCAGTGGCGCATGGTAGGCATGCAACTGGGGACTTGAGCTTCTCCTTGGCTATGGGTGCTTCTGGTAGTGAACGATGTCGAGTTCAGCAGGATTTGGCAGTGGATTTGGAAGAGCATGTAGGTGATAGTGATGAGGCAGAGGATGATGAGCACAACGAGCAGACGGAAGTGAGTACTGGGGCGGAAAGTCGATCACCTCCTAGGACTACGCAGACAAACTCTCGAAAACGTAGAAGTGAGGGAAGTTCAGGTGACAGAAGACGGCTGAGGGAAGAATTGGATTCCGAAGTTCATAATGCTCTTGCATTGATGCGCTTGAGTGCGGAGGCCAGACTTAACCCCCCGCCATCTATTTACGAAAAAGTTCTTACAAAGTTGAGGGAGCATCCTGGGGTTGCAGCCAAAGGACCAGATTTCATATTCACTGTGATGAAATATATTAGACGTGAGCAGGACTTTGAGTATTTTGTAGTTTTCAATGATGATGATATTACCAGATACTTACAAGTTGGAGGGTTGGGGGATGTTTGACTGTAGTGATTTGCTCATTTATGAGTTGTGTTATCAGTTGACATGTTTTATGAATGACTTGACATTAACATTTGTTGTATGAATGTAGTGAACACGATTAGTTGTCGTGGTGGTTTGTGTAACTGCATTGTTATTTTATGGCCAGCAATTTGGAATTGTTAATTGTCGTCTAACGATGAATCTATTTGTTTCCATCTCTCCAATGATTTTATGCTTCTACATAATGTAGAATGGACGAGCAAGAAAATTGTATTGTGGACACTCTTGTCTTGCACACGCTCGTAGGAAGTTGTTCACCACAACACACAGCTTCACCCCCGAGACTACCAAGGATGATTGGTGGGGAAAGTGGCGGGTCATTCATACATCGAGTGTTGAATAGTACTAGGCCAGATTTTTGTCGACAATTGCTGCGGCTCGTTCGAGATGCTTTTATACATCTGGTTAACGTCATAGTAAAAAGGCGCGCTATAGATGAGGGACGCTTTATTAAAGTAGCTGAAATTGTTGCACTAAGCTTATATATTTTTGCACGATGTGTAAACTACCGTGATGTGCAGATTTGATTTCAGCATTCACCGTCAACTATAAGCATCTATCATAACCAACTCTTGGAAACTTTAGTTACGTTATCTGCTGATATCGTAAGGCTGTACCGCAGTAAGGATGAAGTGGCCCCAGAAATTGTGCAGAAGCCGGGGTTCTACTGGCCGTATTTCAATGTATGTTGGCAACCATCACAAAAACGTACGTAATGTATATGATCATCCATTGTTTACAATTGATAGCCAAATTTGTACATTGTTATCTAGGATTGTGTTGGAACATTAGATGAGACCCATATTCAATGTAGAATTGCAGATGACATAGGCCAACGTTATCGAAATCGTAAAGGGGATAAGACTAGGAATGTTTTGATGGTCGTTTCATTTGACGGTATGATTACGTATGTCAATGCTGGCTGGGAGGGCAGCTCCCATGATCTACCAATACTATAACATAGCATAGTTGAACCGAAGTTCAACTTCCCTCATCCATCTCCAGGTACCCCCGTTTCTTGGTATAATATGTGTTCAGTATTGTCTCCGACAATGTGGTCATCATTGACTGATATGTTGTCCATATGTGGTCAGGGAAGTACTATTTGGTGGATTCCGCATATCTAACTACAATTGGGTACTTAGCACCTTATAAAGATAGCGGTGTTCGGTACCATATTCCCGAGATCCGCAAAGGTCGTCAATGCGGCGTTGCCAGACGAGGGATGAAAGAGGAGTTCAACTATCGCCATTCTTGTTTGCGGGGGACGGTTGAGCGAACTTTTAGAGAGATGAAGACTACATGGAAGATATTAGGGATGCCCCAAGTAAAAACAACAACAACAAACTCCTAGTGTGGGTCCCGCTTTCACGGGGTCTGGGGAGTTCCAGCTATAGGCAGCCTTACCTCTACCAGTATTTCTACCTATAGAGAGGTTGATTCATGACAGGATGCCCCAAGTAACATTACAAAAATAGATTCAGATAATAATCGCTTTTTGCACCCTCCATAACTTTATTCGTCTCTATCGACATGGCGTCCAAATATCACCAAGGCCGCCCTCTACTGCAGCAGAACATGATGATATATTCCTTGATTCGAATGCCAAACAATTCGTGAGCCAATTTAGGGATCAACTAGCTACTAATATGTGGAAGTCTGCTGCGACCTGATATGTGCAATATGTACGACCTTAAAATGCCAATTTTGTTAAGGTTGCAATATGTGTTCGTTTGTAACAGTACAACTTTATTACTATCTAATGAATATTCGGTTTCATATGAAATTAGTGAAATTATTAGGTCAATTTCTACCACCAACAACAAATGTTCATCTGACAACGTAAACTAGTACCAGTACTTTGACAACCGTTACCATTTATAACATCCGCTAGTTCTATTGCGAACAACGAATAAAAACATCTGCAGTTTGTGTCACAATTTATGATGACCGGAAAATAATGTGTTACATATACCACAACAACGATCCGCGTGTTTGTGACGTATAACAACAAATGGGGACTCAACGAAAAACCATTTCTAGCCATCTGTTCCATTTAAAAATTAAACTTAAAACATCTGCCACTCACGAATAACTAAAATTTGCTTATCAACGCAGAAATGTAAAGAATACAAAAATTACCATTTTTTTTGTATTTATTTTTATCTTTTTTTTTATTTTGTTGTATTTTTTTTATTTTTCATTTTTTTATTTCAGAAAAACAACCAACGAAAAATTTCAAAAAAATAAAAATACAAAATTACATACAAAAAATTAAAACATAATAAAATAAAAAATAAATACAAAAAAAAATAATTTAAAACTAGCAAAATTTAACAAATTTAAGAAAAATAAAAAAAATAAAAAACAAAAAAATTTAAAAATTTAATTTTTTTTTTAAAAAAATAAAAAATACAAAATAAAAAATACAAAAATATAAAAAAATAAAACTGAAAACTGAAAAATAAAAAATAAAAAATGAAAAAAATAATTTAAATATAAAAAATAAAAAATAAAAGATAACAAATAAAATAATAAAAATACAAAAATCCAAAAATAGAAAAATAAACAAAATAAAATAGAACAAAAAAGAACAAAAAAAATAAAACAATTTTATCATCATTAATTACTATCACAATAAAATTATTATATTATAAAACAAAAAAATATTAATAACCAATACTTCAACTACATTCAACTTTCACCCATACTTACCCACTCCTTCCGAAAAAGTACCACACTCACCCACTCCTTCCCCCCTTTCCCATACTCACCCTCTCAACACCCCTCATTTCCTAACGAAAAGAACAGGGCAACATAAATAACTTCATGTACAATTTATGGCATAACTTACAAATATTCCAATAACATCTTCAAATTAAATACAACTCTTCATAATTGGTATCAGACTACTCAGATATACAATTAGATCAATTATAAGAGTTTTTAAACTATACAAAATAGTAATTATAGTTACATGTTGGTGAAAGTAGGTGAGAGTGAAAAAGAATAGTATTTTTGTTTTAGTGTGGGAAAGAGTGAAAAGGGAGGGGGGGGGGGGAAGAAGTTGGTGGGTGTAAGAAGGAGTGAGTCGGGTGCATTTTCCACTGAAAAGAACAGGGCCTTTGGAAAGAAGGCAAAATCATACAACTCAAACACTTGACAATCAAAAGCAAAGTAGAATTAAAATTTTTCTTTCAATTCTTCAATTGACGAGTGCATACGATAGAAAAGCACATGTTATATGGTCTTAAGCACATGGCATCTTCATTTGAAGTTAGACCAATTCATAATACCGTCTGAATCAAGACCCACTCTTCCTGTTTTTACAGTGGGAATGGGTGAGTTGTAGATGGAGTTGCACAGTCAATAAATACTAATTGAATGAGTTTTAGTAGCTGGTACAAAATCCTACTGACATTTTCAGCTACAATTGAATAAGTACACAATCAGAAATTAACCCCAAATCTTATATAGGTGCGATTTAAATCCATCATACTACTATAATGCAACTCCCCCGCCTTCGGTTATTCCATTCATTGATCATCACAAAGTGGTGTTTCCCAATTTTACATCTTAATTACCATTCTAAATTAGCGGAAATAGACGGTTTTATTCGCAATCCCACTACCTAAATTATTCTCATTCTAGTTTACGAAACACGAAAATTGTATTACTCCATCATATTAATATATTCCCATTATCGGCCATGTATTACTACATACGAAACGCCCCTAATTAAGATTACTTGGTCTGTCTTTGCAAGTTAATCTACGAATCAATCCCTCAAGATTGCCTTGACTGAAATCACTTTCTGACATACTGTTGACAGGTATTGAATGCTGTCTTTCTTTTGAATAAAGGTACTGCTACATCCAGACATACTCACTACCGTGCCCTTCTAAAGTTGGGTAGTTTATTAAGAGCATTCCCAATGACATTCTATTTTTTTAAACTCCAGCATGTCACGTCAGCGAAAGTTTCACAGTTCTGGAACTTATATTCCTTCATTTTCCGAGCAAATGAAACTCATTTCAGCACAAATGATTTAATATTTGTTGGTGGAGTCCACCACTAAACATATTTCCTTTGTTTTATGTTGGACAATTTGTTTTTGCATATTGGGGTTTGTTTAAGTTGAAAAAAAAATTTATTTTCCGGATAAAAGAATATGTAATTTACGTTTCCGAAAAATGTATTAATTTATTTTGTAGTATGTAAAAAATGATGAGTTAAGTTTTATCGGTTGAACGATTGAAAGCATACGGAGTAGGATGTACAATGCAATTAATACAAATGCAAATATAAGGATTGACATTGAAGAAAATTACAACCCGAGCGTTCGATATTGAAAACACTAATTTAGATGACGGGAAAAAATATTGTACAATATAATACAAATAAAATACAGTACAATACAATACAATACAAAATAAAAAAAATACAATACAATAGGAAAATATACAATACAAGTAAATGACGGATGACCCTTCACACCTATGGTTGTGAGCTTTGTCGCGCCGTATGTCGATTCCATATTTCCTCGATCAGGTCTGATTGGAGACGTGCATGTACAGCGGGGTCATGGATTTCTGTTACTCTACGAAGGTAGGCAGTATAGAACGGATGATGGCCGTGTTGGACATTTGGTTGTGGGGTGTTACCGTCGACATCATCGTAGTCGAAAGCGAGGTCATACGAATCTCGTTCGTCCTCGACGATCATGTTATGGAGTATAACGCATGCCTTCATTATCATACCTAACTCACCTTTGTCCATGTTTCGAGCTGGACCACGAGTTATAGCAAACCGGGCTTGTAGAACCCAAAATGCTCTTTCCACGTCCTTCCTAACTGAACTCTTGACGTTCGGCGAACAATCTTGCCTTGGGTCCTTGGGGGAGGGAGATAGTTTTCACGAACGTTGCCCATCTTGGATAAATACCGTCGGACAAAAAGTACCCCATATTGTATTGGCGACCGTTGACGACGTACTCACATTTCGGAGCCCGACCCTCATACAACTCTTCGAAAACATCTGACCGGTGAAGAACATTTAAGTCATTCAGGCTACCTGGGCACCCAAAGAAGGCGTGCCATATCCAAAGGTCATATGAAGCAATGACTTCAAGAATCAAGGTGGGGACTCTGTAAAGCCCTTTTGCGAACATCCCTTTCCATGCCGATGGACAGTTCTTCCATTCCCAATGCATACAATCTATACTCCCTAACATGCCGGGAAAATCACGTGCCTCGGCAACTTGCAACAGTCGATCAACATCTGCTTGTGTTGGTTTTTTCAAATACTCGTCCCCAAACACTTGGAGTACACTGGCTGCAAAGTTTTTCATACACTCCATAGCCGTGCTTCCATCAATCTTCAGGTACTCGTCAACACAATCTGCCGATACCCCATAGGCGAGCATACGCATCGCTGCGGTGCACTTGGTGAGCGGCGACAACCCACGCCGACCAGTACAATCGTGCCTCAACTGGAAGTACTCAAATCGACTGCTGAGGGCGTCTACAATGCGGAGGAACAGGTGCTTCCGCATCCGAAATCTACGGCGAAAGTGGGTTTCGTTGTAGATGGAATTATTTGCAAAATAGTCTCTGTGGAGGCGATCGTCTGCAGCTTCTCGATCCCTCCGAACGACTTTTTTCTTCTTTCTTGGTCGTCGGGATGATGAAGGTCATCCCCCTTATCCATGTTTTATAGCTAACTGAAATGACTCCACGCGAGATTGATTATTCAATACGGTCTCAAGAATCGATGAGTCATCACTAAAAGATGATGACTCCAGTACGAATATGAGAAGATCTATTAATTCTGTGGCTGAGTCATCGCTAGAAGAGGATGGGTCACTCATTTTGTTGTACCTGTGACAAAAGTGTCCAAATGTCAGGGAAAATTTTGTCGAATTCAGCAATCAAATTAAGAGAGCATCGTAGTTAAATATTACAATTGCATTCGATGAAATGAAATTGAACATCTTAGCTAGAATACAACATATATTAGACCTTCGCTCACTGTGATGTGAAATTAAAATGGGACTAATTCAAACAAAATTACACATTTCATTCCACAACATGAAGGAATTCAATTACAACAAACTATTGGGAAAAGAAAGAACAACAAAAGCTTAAGGTAAACAACATATTATTCCCAAGACATGAGTCTTAATCTAGAGAAGGACTAGCATTGGACGAAGACGATGTTTGGCGGTATCAACTCCTAATTTCTTCCTGAAGTGGACCATATCGTGCTTGATCCTTCGGACACATCTTACCAATGTCCATTCTCAAAATCTTGTCCTCATACTTCATCCATTGGAACTGTTGATGGGAGTCTATTAGTTCAACCGCTCTCTTAGCGGCCTTCGCATTCACCCTAGCCGCCTCCGCCTTCTTCTCTTGGGCGGTGACATATCTTTCGAACCTGGTGCTATTCTTAACATTTGTTGTCCCCAAGGTGGATAGCTCCTTCGTCACAACATCAAGGACTGAGTCGTGCGCTCTCTCTTTTGCCTTTCTTTTGGCGGCTTTTCTTCCAATTGGGCGAGTAAGTCCACCAACTTGCTCTGTTGCTGTATCTTCACTAGCATCCGTTGTTGGTGTCTCGGGGGTGCTGGCTGAGCCGGATGTCTCACTCTCAGAGTACCCGCCCACCTTGTTGATCCTCAAGCGTTTGGTGGCCACATCTACAGATTGATCGCAATTGATCTCCCATTTTGGTTGGTCCTTTAGTAGCACCCACCAATGCATCAAGTCGAACGGTTTGCCCACCATATCAACGTATAGATCTTGGGCTTTCTGCGTAATATCGTCCTCATTCGCCCCACTTGGGTTTGCCCGATAAGCCTGCCCCACACAAGCGGTCCATTTGGACACCAGTGGAGCTGCTCGGTTCCAACGGACGTTGCAGACTTTCGCTCGTCGCTTCGCAGCTCCATCGGGAGCATGCTGGTTGTACGCGCTTGCAATCTTCGTCCAGAACCCCGTCTTCTTCTGGTCAGCCCCAATAAGGGGGTTGGTGCTCACGTTGATCCACGATCTGACCAAACGGTAATCTTCTTCCAATGTCCACTTGGAAGTCACGCTGACACTCTCACTCTGGGTGGGGTTGGGAGGAGGACGGGGTGTTGGCGAGGTCGTATTAGTTGGTGGGGTAGCGGATAAGGAGGGGCCAAAGAACCGTAGTTGAAATTTGGAATGGGGAAGACATTCTGGCCTTGGCCGGGAAAGTTCGGTGGTAGTTGAGGATATTGCATATGTGGGTATTGTTGAGGGTACTGTGGATGGTATTGCCAATGAGGAGGGTTTGGAACAATGTTCATGTTGTTTGGGGCATCCCGTTGTGAATTATCTCCAATTAGTAAGTTCATGAAAGATTGTGGGTGATTGGGATCCATTTGATAGTGATTACCTACCAATTTGGATAAAAAGAAATTACATTCACACATTTAATATCTCACATATTTGACGAAATGACATAAAATATTTTTAATTCCAATTTGGAATCATTCCAGCTTAAATATCTAAACATGCTAACTTTATTACATTTCTAATCGGCAATATAATTACATACACATTGTCGAAACTCACAAACCATATTACGAAGTTAACATTACAATCAAGCATTTTGTAAATTGTCAGTAACAAATATAATCAAAAATTATAATCAAGCATTTAGTAAATTGTAAATTCTAATGTTAACATTTCAACTCTTTACAATCAAGCACTTCAAAATGTAACAAAAAAATACCAAATTTCTATTTTCTAAACATTTCAACTCTAAATTCTAATAATCTCCACTTATGCCATTCATGGTTACAAAACCACTTTTTGTTTCTTTCTTATTAAAAATACATTCCGACATTCAATTTCTAACAACAACAAATTTATTTCCTAAATTCAAGCAATTAATAAATAGTAACCATCAAAAATTTCAACTTAATGTCAACTTTTGAATACTAATGTTACGTATTCTTACCCTACTTTTATTGAAACAAATACATTCATGCATTCATTTTCTAACAACAACAAAATTAATTTCTAATGTATTTTTAGTAATACAAATTTTTAATTGTAACTAATACAAATTTCATATTGTAACAACAACAACAACATAAATTTCTAACAACAAATATTGATCCACGTTCACACATTCTACTTCTAACATGAGGTTGACAACAACGAAAAAAATTTCTCAAATCAATCATTTACTAAGTTGTAAGGAACAAATATTTC
>JACYFF010031956.1:9927314-9937752 GCA_017589665.1 Selenicereus undatus | reverse complement strand
AAGTTGTAAGGAACAAATATTTCAATTATTACCCTACCATTATTTATTCACAAGAAAACATACAATTCATACACTAATTGCCCAACCATTATTCAACTTCTAACAACATCAAATTTATTTTCTACATTCAACCAATAAATAAATAGTAACTATCAAAAATTGGGGGTGAATGTCAATATTCTAATACTAATGTTACGTATTATTACCCTACCTTCACTAAAACAAATCCATTTACGCATTCATTTTCTAACGACAACAAAATTAATTTCAAACATTTTGTCACTAATAAAAATTTCTAATTGTACCTCATACAAATTTCACATCGTAACAACAGCAACAACATTAATTCCTAATAAAAAATATTAAATTTCTAACAAAATAAATTACACTTCTAACCATGCAATTCAATTGTAACTAATACAAATTTTATTTCTAACATATTCTTACATACAACTAATAAATTTCCAAACAATTTCAACACAACATTAACGAAAATTTTGAATTACTTACAATTGACTTCACTTCACTATTGTGTTAATGGAGACCTTCAATATATGTCTACACAAACCCAAAAAATAAAATATATTAGTTAAAATATAAAACAATAATTATTTAAACAAAATTATAATGAATTACATAACAAATATTAACTTACCCGAACTTGATTTTCTTCCAAATTTAATCAAACTCAAAATCACTAACACAAGTATAGCATATGCTTTGAGAGAGAAAGTGAGGAAGGTAGATTAATTTTTCACAATTTTTGGCCAAAAAATCACCCATTTTATAGAAAAATTTTTCACAAAAAAAAAGAAAAAAAAGGAAAGAGCCGTTGGGCTCAAAATTCCACCCCCAACGGCCGAATTCGGCCCAGCTCCCCACGCCCATGCATTGTTCACGCTTTTCCTTTTTTTCGTCACCCGTCCCCCAAAACGCACCGTCGCCCTCACAAACACCCCCCAAACGACGCGTTTTGATGCGCAAAACGACAAAAAAAATGAAACGCGGGGTACCACGGCTGCCCGGTCTGACACGCGTGTCGGTGCCCCGTTTCCTCTGCTGCCAGCCTCGCCCGGACACACGTGTGACACGCGGGCCCCACCCATGACACGTGTGTCGGTGCCCCACCCATGCCTCACGTGTGACAAGTGGTGTTTAAATTTGTATCTTATAGATTATAGGGCCATTTGCCTTTTACTTTTGATATAACTATTATACTTATTAGTTTAACTTTTGGTATAACTATTTAAGTGATTTTTATTATTTGAAAACAATTTGTAGATTCTTTAATCTTTCTTAAAATAATTATATAAGTCTCTTCATATTTTGAAATTTTTCATTTGTTTAAAATGAAGGTAAGCGGGTAGGGTTGTAGGGTTGAAACCTCTACCTGGACCAAAGCCTCTTTATTTATAGTTGGCTCCTAAATCTGATGGTCGGTGTGATGCCCTAATATAGGGTTGAAGTATGGTTAAAAAGAATCGAATTAACTACCTATATTACCAACGATACATCTTTTTTAGGAAGTCAAAACATTTAAAGAAGCATAAATTTGACCAACATCGAAAGGTATAAGAACATTGCCCAAAGATGTGAGATCATAAGATAGGTTAAATAATTGTTTTTGTATTTTGCAGCTGATATCTCTATTTTTTAAATATATGCCCAACTAATAACCCAAAAAAAAGCGGCTATTAAAATTCGCTAATAATTAAATTATCATACCTCTTGTCAATTGACATAAATTCGTCCCATTTGCAGCCTTAAATTAGCTGCCCCGAGCACATGATAGAAAAACATCACATGCATCTTAAGTTGATTATATTCATATTATATATTGTGAAATCAGGAAAGAAGGGAGAAAGAAATCTTGAATGAAGCAAGAAAATTATTATTGACTCCATCGAAAATGATATGCGTACATAGAATGCATTACATACAGAGTGAGAGAGAGAGAGAGAGAGATGAAAGATTAGCAAGCAAGAAGAGAAAGATGCTGAGCTGGCTTCTACATAACAACCTCCTAACAACCTGTAACTAATCTTCTAACTCCTCAACATCCCCCCTCAAGGTGAGATTGGGGGAGAATCCAGCAATCCTAACCTTGAAGATAGATAAGAATGTTGTGCTTCACCTAATGGTTTTGTCATCAGGTCTGCCAGTTGCTCCTTGGAGGGAAGATGTGAAGTTTGAAGAAAACCCTCCAAAATTTATCCCTTGTATAGTGACAATCAATTCATAAATGCTTGGTCTTCTCATGAAAGACAGGATTTTGTGCAATGTGCTGGGCTGCCTTATTGTCACAGTAGAAAGTAATTGGCAGTGCAGGTGTAATATGCAAATCTTCCATCAATGAATAGATCCACTCAGTCTCAGAGGTTGTAGCTGACATGGTTCTGTATTAAGCCTCGACAGAGGATTTTGAGAATGTCTTTTGTTTCTTGGTCTTCCAAGAAATTAAGGATGAGCCTATGAACACACAGAATCCAGTAAGGGGCTTAGCAGTATCTCTACAAGTGCCCCAATCTGCATCACTAAAAGCCTGAAGCTATAAATTATTGTTCGTAGAATAAAAGAGACCCTTGTTTGTTGTCCCTTTTAAATACCTTAGAACATGTAAAGCTGCTCGATGGTGTGGCTGTTTGGGTTGCTGACGAAATTGGCTGAGTAGTTGCACTGAATATGAGATATCAGGCCTAGTCAGTGTAAGATATAAGAGTTTACCAGCAAGTCTCCTATAAGGAGAAGGGTCAGGGAGAACCTCCGTTGAGTATGAAGATAGTTGTAGACCTTTGGGTAAGGGAAAAGGGGCTGGTTTGGCTCCTGTCATTCCTACATCCTTAAGAATATCAAGAATGTCCTTTGATTGAGGAAAGTACCTTGAGAAGATCTGGCTAACTCTATACCAAGAAAATAACGTGCTAGCCCCAAATCCTTAATAGTGAAAGCAGAATGCAGTGCTGCTTTGATAGTGATAATGCCATCTGCATCAGTGCCAGTAATAAGGAGGTCATCCACATATACCAGAATGAAAATCATTTTGTCATTTATGACTCTAGTGAACAATGAATAATCACTCTTGGACTGCTTGAAACCCTTGCCAATGAGGAACTTTGTCAATTCAATGTTCCACTGTCGTGATGCCTATTTCAATCCATAAAGAGATCTTTGCAATCTGCATACTTGACCAGGCATAGCTGCAGTATAGCCTTGAGGTGGCACCATATAAACTTTCTCATCAATGTAGCCATGAAGAAAGACATTGTTTATGTCCAGTTGATGAAGGGGCCAATTTTTGGTTGTAGCTAAGGCAATGAGCACTCTTACAGTAGTGAGTTTAGCCACAAGGGAGAAAGTATGTTTGTAATCCTTGTCCTTTACTTGTTAAAAACCTCGAATAACCAGCCTAGCTTTGTATCTGTCAACCGATCCATCAGGTTTGTATTTGGTTCTGAACACCCATTTGGATGTTGAAGCTCTCTTTCCAGGTGGAAGAGAGGTCAAAGTCCAAGTGTGATTAGCATCAAGAGCAGCAAGCTCTTGGTTCATAGCCTTTACCCATTCAGGATACTGCTTTGCTTGTGAGTAACTACATGGTTCATTAGTTTGCAGAACTTTGGTAAGAGAAGCCACATAACTAGGAGAAAGATTTGCCAAATTTGCAAATGTGAATAAGGGGTAAGGGTTAACAGTTGTGGTGAGGCTGTGAGACTGAGATGGAGGAGGTGATGAACTGGAATGTGCAGGTTTGGTTGTGAGGGGGCAAAGATAGTCCTGTAGCCAAGTTGGGGGTCCTCTAGTTCTACCAGACCTTCTAGGGATTGGGGAGTCAGGAGCAGCATAAGACTGGGTAGAAGACTCATAAGTGGTAGTATCAACAGTGTTAAAGGGAGAAGAATGGGGTGAAGGGAAGTGAAAAGTAGGGTTTGAAGTAAAATTTACTGAATCTGATGCAATCAAATCATGGTCTGCAAGTGAAGGTTCAATATTAGGACCTGGCAAAGATGTGGTGGAATTATTAGGTAGTGAATCTGATTCAAAAATTACTGGAACAAGTTGATCAAATGCATTATGAGAAGGAAATAAAGGTGGTGTTTCAGCTGAATTTGAAATATTTGAGACTTCAGGAGAATTGCCAAGTGGATCTCCTTTGAAGGGAAACACATTTTCATGAAACAATACATCTCTACTATGGAAAATCTTTTTCATTTCTAAATCATACAATTTGTATCCTTTGTAACCAAAAGTACAATCAAGTAATATACATCTTTTGGCTCTGGGTTCAAATTTATCAATAGGTTTCAGATTTGCAGCAAAACTTAAGCATCCTATGACCCTTAAATGATCATAGGTTGGTGGTTTGCCATGCAACTTTTCAAAAGGTGTTTTCCAGTTTAAATTCTGCATTCGAAGTCTGTTAATGATGTGTGTGGCTACAAGAATGCATTCTCCCCAAAAGTGTTTGGACAAACCTGCTTGAAACCTAATTGCTCTAGCAGTGGCAAAAAGATGACCATGTTTTCTTTAAGCCACACCATTTTGCTGTGGTGTTCCCACAATAGATTTTTTATGTAAAATGCCATTTTCAGAGAAAAATTGAAAACAATTGGCATTAATAAACTCAGTACCTTTATCACTTATGACCATGGTAATTTTAGTATGAAACTGAGTCTGAATCATGTGAAAGAAATGTTTTATTGTGTTTCCAACTTGAGTTTTATCTTGTAAAAGTTGAGTCCAAGTATTTCTTGTAAAATCATCAACTATGGTAATAAAGTAGTGAGCTCCACAAACATTGGCAATTTTATAAGGACCCCAGAGGTCTAAATGAATAAGCTGAAATGGTGAAGAAGTGGTTATATGGCTTTTGTTGAAGGGTAATCTGTGCATTTTTGCTATTACACAGATATCACAAGCAAAGGTGGTGGATAAATGTTGCTTACAAAAAGAAAGATGTTGCATCTTAGAAACTGATGTATGTCCAAGCCTTGCATGTACAATATCAAGACTAGGATTTTTACAATCAATGGAAGTAGATGTGAAAATTGGAGTGCTGGCTACAGTCATGCTTGAGCTGCTCCTATTCTGACCAGTCTTAGAGGGTTCTGATAGGATGCTATTGATTCCAGCTTGACTAATAGACTTGAACTGATATAGTCCATGGTCTACAGGTGCAATGGCCATTGTTAAGCTAGTTGAAGGATCATGAAACATACATTTTTCAGGTGTAAACAAGGCAAACAGATTTAAACCAGTCAACAATTTGTTAACTGAAATCAAATTAAATTTGAAATCTGGCACATATAGCACATTATGAAGGGTTAACTGAGGACATAAAACAACTTGTTCTGCATGTAAAACAGTTTTAAGTGATCCATCAGGTAAAGTGATGTGTACAGGTTTGGCTAAGGTCTGAACATTTGTGAGGGTTTTCTGGTTATATGTCATGTGATCTGAAGCACCAATGTCTACAATCCAAGAACCATGTGAGTCACTTTGCATAGCATAGCATGTACCAGATTGAGGGCTTTTACTAATCATACCTGCAAAATGAGCAAAGGATTGCATATTATCAAGCTGCTGTGCTGCAGTGTTATTCCCTTTCATAATCTTCATCATTTCTTGAGCTAAAGCTTGGACAAGACTAGGATCAAACTGCCCAAGATTCTTGGTAGTGCCGTCTTCATCAAGTGGATTGTCTTGTAATTGATCCACTTGACTGACTACATTTGCTGCCATCTTAAAATTCTTCCTGTCTCTGATAGCATTCCTTGCCCCATCAGATCTTGAATTGTTTGTCCTTGGACCATCATACCAATCAGGATATCCATTTATCTTGAAACATTGATCTTGTGTATGGCCTGATTTTTGGCAATGATCACAATATCTATTGCTCTTGAGTTTCCTGTTATCTTTTCTGAGCCTTTGGTTAAGTCCTCCTTTGACTGCTAAAGCATTTGAATGAATTTCCCCTTCACCAAGGTTTATGGAAGAAGACCTGTTTGATAAAGCTGCAATTTCCTTAATACCTCCTGATTGGCTGCCAGTGACATTTATCTGAGTTTCAACTCTAGCTAACATGGAGTAGGCTTTGCTGACATTTGGTAGTGGATCCATGAGTAAAATCTATCCTCTGATGGATTCATATCCATCATTCAGCTTCATTAAAAATTACATTAGCCTTTGCCTTTGGTCTAGTTCTCTGGTCTTCTTGATTGCAGTGCAGTCATTTTTGTGTGTACAGTCGCACACTGGAACTTCACTCAGATCGTCTAGTTCATCCCATAATCTTTTGAGTTTAGTGTAATAAACGACAACACTATCATTTCCTTGATACAACTCAGAAATATCCTTCTGAACTTGATAGAGAAGTGGACCATTGTTTTGGCCAAACCTCTCTGAAAGTTCAATCCACAGTTCTTCAGTAGAACTAGTGTACAAGAAAGCCTCACATAACTCAGGGACTATTGAATTAAGCAGCCAGCTTACAACCATGCTATCACAACGAATCCATTGATCATATTTCAATGAAGTAGATGAAGGTTTCTTGCAAGAACCATTTATAAATGCTAGTTTCGTTCTAGTTCTCAAAGCAATCTTAACAGACCTACTCCATTGCTGAAAATTCGTACCATTCAATTTTATGCCAGTAAGCTGCATACCTGGATGATCTGAAGCTTGTAAGAAGAGTGGATCATTGTTATAGCCTTCGCTTTGTCTGGAAATTTGGCTGAACGATTGATTTGTTGCTTCTGCTTCCATTTTCAACACAGATCGGATTAGAGGAAAGAAGGATCAAAACAATAAGATTTTTGTATCGAGGTTTGGAGGTGATCAAATGTTGAAACATATCAAATGATCGAAAGAAAGAGAAAAGAAATTGGTGTTGATTTCGAAATCAATTTCGCCTGAATGCTCTGATACCAAGTGAAATCAGGAAAGAAGGGAGAAAGAAATCTTGAATGAAGCAAGAAAATTATTATTGACTCCATCGAAAATGATATGCGTACATAGAATGCATTATATACAGAGTGAGAGAGAGAGAGAGAGAGATGAAAGATTAGCAAGCAAGAAGAGAAAGATGCTGAGTTGGCTTCTATATAACAACCTCCTAACAACCTGTAACTAATCTTCTAACTCCTCAACACATATCTTTCTAAAAGGCCCGTTTGTTTCACAAGAAGTGGAATGGAATGAAATGAAATTCGAAATTTGGGAGGAATGAAATAGAATTTGATTATTTGATATCATGAGTTTGGTATAATTATGACATGAAATCAAATTTTTTATTTTTAACTTTTTTATATCAATGCAAATAATTTTCCTTCACTTTCTCTTTCCTCCTTGCTTTCTCTCCGAATTACTAGATCCATGCTCCTTCTTCCACTTTGATGAACGGTTGGCGACTTCTTCCTCGCCGGCGAACGTCTGACACTTACCCAGTGATCTTGACACGCCCTCTCTCCTTCACTTGTCATCTGAGGCAGGTATGGGCAAGAGTTCGTTGCCGACATTGCGTCTTCTCCTTCGGCAACCAATTCCACTCCTCAAGTCCTCAACCACCATCTCTCTAGTGCCTTCTTCTCCTTCTTTGGCCTCTCTATGTTCTCTATTGCCATCCACCACATCAGCGCTGTTGCCATCCATCGCTGCATTCTTCTTCTAGATCTCGTTTTCTGCCCCAATGGTGGAGCCACTAAGGGGCAAGGGGGTCAATTGACCCCCCAATTTTTTGGGGAAAAAAAATACGTGTGGGATATTTTGGTAGAAATAAAAATAAATATATATTAATTAGTTCTTAGATATTTTATAAAGGAGTGCATAGTAGATTGATTGGCCACCTGTTGCTCTATTTGTGAGGTCGTGGGTTTGACTCCTTCTGCTGCCTTTTGTGTAGTTTTTTTTTTAATCTTTTTAAAAGTCTGTCGAACGGCGATACCATGCTACTTTCAAACATGAGATCTCGTCGATGACAACTTTCTTGAATGTATTAGCTACGCACTTATTTTTAGGACTATTAAAATCTATGTTACGTGTATTATTAATCTCGTCCCCCATTGCTTTTAATTCTGACTCTACCCCTTGTTCTGCCCCCTTGTCCTTGTTCTTTGACGTTGCTTCTTCTTCTTCTTCTTCTTCTTCTTCTTCTTCTTCTTCTTCGCCCTTTCTCTATCTCCTCATCTCTCTGTCTCTAAAGGTGTGGAGGTTTGGGAAACATTATGGTTGCTATTGCGATTTCCGATGATATAGTTCTCCATAGTGGCTGATGGCTAACGTACTTTTTCTTTCCTCCCATGGCTGTGTATAGATGCTTGGAGGTTTTTATGTAATTGAAAGCGGGAAATGAGACTTGAAATGCCTCCAAATTGGGGAAATCAAGTCCCATTAAAATGCGGAGAATTTGATACTAGCGGTGTTCAAAAATATTCGTAATCAATTACTTGAATCGAAAATCCACTATCTGACCCGAAATTTCGGGTATCTAAACCAAAACATTTGAAAATTTCAGTTTAGGTACCCGGACCGATATTTTTCCGGGTTCTTGGTTCGGGTACAGTTCGGGTGTTTTGAGGGTTTGGGTACCTAAAAATTCAAAACTTTTTTAAAAAAAAGTTCTTCAAAGACTTTGTAAGTCAAATATCCTCAAGCTTAAAGAAGACAAGTATTTTGACTTCATTGTATTATGTTATTTGGATATCTAGATCGTTTAAAAGACTTTGTTGCATCCAGACAGGTGATTGGGCATGAATATGATGTTAATAAGATTATACTTTATGGAGATGTGGAGTCCTTGAAATGTGAATAGTGGTACGGTATTGTGTAATATTGGAATATTGTGTAACAATATCAAGTACAATTTGTCACAATACGATAATGTTTTACAGCATAAATAACAATAATTATATGATGGATGCAAAAAAAATATTAGGCAAAATAGAAAAAAATAGAAAAAAGTGGATTAGTGGGAAACCGAAAACCCAAACTGATTGGCTCAGATATGGTTCATCATTTTGCCGATCCGAAATGTCAGGTACCCGAATTGAAATCTCTTTTGGTTCGGGTACCCAAACTGAAATATCTTTTGGTTCGGGTACCCAAACTGAAATCTCTTTTGGTTCAGGTACCCGAACCATGAACACCACTATTTGATACCCTTAGAGCATATGTAATAGTGATTCATAATTTTGGATCACAGGTGGGGGTCCACACTCTCAACATTATCTCACAAGCCAAATTTTTCTTTCATCTCTCCATCCTATGGATCACCAAATAAAATAATATTTTATGGACTCCACGACTACCATATTATTGGGTTTTAGACTTTTACGAGCTTAGTTGGCAAAAAAAGAAAAAGAGAAAATGTATAGGGGCGAACCATGGCCGTAAGCTGGACTATGGGGTGAGCGACTCGAATAACTGATGCATGGTGTTTTTTGGACCGTGAGCCAAATTTTTGACTCACGAGCCTTACATTGCTTGGATGCCCCATTTCTTTTTTTTCCAACCAAACAATCCCTAAAAGAGGGATTGAGGGAATTTGGGGTTCCACATCACAAAAATTCTCCACCTTCTTGCCTTGATGCTCAGCCTCTTTAGTCTCACACATCATACTCACACCGTTAGAGCACTAGCAGCGGGAAGAAACGCGTGCTAGGTGGGGGGCCCGTGTTTCCCACGCATGCCAGTGGCTCCTTGGCAGCCTGGGAGAAATGGAGGGGGGGGGGACGCATGGAGGAACCTATGGGCATTCCTCCATGCATGTAACTTTTAGATTTTTTTTATTATTTGTTTTTGTTTTTTCTTTTTTTTGAGTTAATTTATAATTTTTTATATGATTTAAAAAATAGATTGTGTGTTACAATGTGGGTCCATAACAAATATTTTTATTAGATGATTAAAATTGGGGTTCCATTGGTTGGAGAACTGATGGAATGCAAGTTCCAAAATTGTAGAACTTTTACTGACGTGGCAGGCCAGAGTTCCAAAATCCGGAACTCTGGCTGGGAATGCTCTTAGTGTTCACCCTCTCTCACTCTCAGTGTCTCTCTCTTTATAGATCTAGACACCCTATGCTTAACGCAGCACCTCCAAAGAGCCAGGATTCTGTCAAATTCTTGCAGGATTTGCTAACAGGGGGAGCTGGTTTCTTTTTTTCTCGGACAAGGCACCCTAACCCAACAAAAGGTTGGCCAGAAGCTTAAGGAGGTAAAGGTGTTTGCAGATGTTGATGGGTAGATGGTGGATGAGCTCATTGAAACCCTCAAGAGATACTTCTTCGCTGTAATTGTTTGTATTAGTGTCTGCATGTTAAGTGTTCAATGAAATGTCTGAGAGAGAATTTGTGTTTGTTGAGATAGGCAGTCTTCCTTGGCAATATATGGTTGCATTGGTGTTAAGTCAAAAATCATGCCTTATTTTATAATTATTTCGAGTATAT
>JACYFF010031956.1:9907264-9922314 GCA_017589665.1 Selenicereus undatus | reverse complement strand
TACGCTATAAAAAGTATTTAATAACCGAAGTAGTGGTTAAATTTGTACCCGTCGACAAGTTTTACAATTGGATGGTTTCTGCTTGAACTAGATGCCCATGAATGCACGTTAGAACATGTAGTGATTGTTTTGTTGGTTTGGGACAATATGGCTTGTTGGCATCACTTTAGGATTGATAATTCAAGATTGTATTTTGTTGAAGTGAGGGTGTGGCCATGGCCGTGGTTATTTACAGTTGTTGCTGAAAGGATGTTGAATCTCTTCTGTTCCTTTGTTTCCTTATCTTATTTTCTGATTTTAGGGTTTTAGGGATTTGGAGTTAAAGAACAAGAGCTCAAACTAAATCAAATAAAAGTGTAAATATCTTTTAAAGAATATTATTTTAGGCTAAACTCCTGTATCAAATTGGCCTTGGCCCCTCAAATGTTGCTGCTTAAATGGTCTAGGATTAGAAGCTGAACTTACTTAGACCTCTAGGCTGATCTTCAATTATTCTGAATTTTGAATGATGAAATTAAGGTGATAGGAGTATTTGCTTTGGGCTTGGGTAACAAATTTAATTTGCTACATACATATATTTTATTTCTCATTCTAACTTATTCATAGGATCTCCTTTGTTTGCATGATAGTTTAATCGGTTTTGCTAAACGTCGTCCTAAGGATAATAGATAAGACGTATCGATATCCATATGTATACAAAATCTTAACTTACAGATATATATTTCAAATAAAAAATATTCACAAAAATTTTATCCCAAATAATGAAAATTCTATTTCCTAAATAAACGGTAACTCTTCACCAATAGTCACCAAAACAACCTCGATCTCTGCCAATCCCAAGTCCCAACCATCCCTTAAGGCCTTAATTACTGCATGTGTTCCCTCATTCAGAGCCCACACATCAATTGACATGGCGCCACCAAATCCAATTTTCACTTATACAACAATTTAGAATTTTCACTTGTTCTGTAACTTGACTTTTGCCATTAACAGGGCTGCCAACCGGCCCAAAAAATTGAAAGTGGCGCTTCTTTGGGATGAATTAATAAACAAACATGATGAAATTTAGAAATTTACATAGTTTGGTCCTAACCATAGCTTATGAATTATAGAAAGAAAATTAGTGAAATTCTGGCTATAAACATCTGAACTTCACTATTGTTTACAATTTAACTTTGTCACCAAAAAAACTGTGTTGTAACTTCTAAGTATGATCATCAAGTATGATGAATCTCGACTTGAACATAGTTTTAGGGGAGGATGATAAACCCTTTGCCAGTCAAACTTTTGGCACTGAAGAAGAAGCATATATGTTCTATAAAAAGTATGTTGAATGACACGGTTTTGCAATTCGTAAGGATTGATCTCAAAAAAGACATGTTAGCATCTTCAGGCGTAATTTCTCTTTCCATCAAGGAAGGAAAAGGCCAACTAAAGTTATTGACACATATAAAGACCAAAGAAATAGGGAATCTTCAAGGTGCAAATGCAATGCCCATATGTCAATAACTTTGAAAGGTCTTTCGAAATATTTCCTGGGGAATGGCATGTGACAAGGTTTGTAAAACAACCCATTCATGAACTTTTTTTACTTGACAAGACACGTTTATTGCCATCCAATACATCCAATAGAAACATAACCCTTGAGGATGAGCAAAAAATTATGTTATATAAAGAAGCTGGACTTTGAATTAGACAAATAATTAGATTAGTGGAGCTTGAAAATAATGTTGAACATGGTGGTCTTTCATTCATTGAAAAGGATATCTGCAATTTTTTTACAAAGGTAAAGTAAATGACTGGAGTAGAGGACGCCATGAATCTTATTGAGCATATGAAACTAGCAAAAAAAAGAAAACTTTAAGTTTCAGTATGCATACACCATAGATGAAGAAAGGAGGCTTGAACACTTGTTTTGGTGTCCTCAATGTTTTGATTGGCACAACAAATACGGTGATGTTGTTGCCTTTAACACGACTTAAAAAGTTAATGCTTGTGATATGCCGTACGCAATATTTGTTAGTATTGGCAATCACGGGAATGAAATTTTGTTTGGTTGTGCACGTTTACGCAATGATACTATATCTGCTTTTAAGTGGTTGATGAAGGTATTTTTTTTCTTTTCTTTCTTTTGTACATATTTAAACATACTTATTTTGCTCTCCAACTCTAAAACCTTGTTAATTTTTCCCCCCTGATTTTCTGCTATAGACTTTTGTCACTACGTTAATAAAGCCTCCTAGGGTAGTTATAACTGACCAAGACTCATGGATGTTGGAAGCAATCGCAAGTGAAATGCCTACTATCAAGCATAGTTTATGTATATGACATATAAGTTGAAAGTTTAGTGGTTGGTTTACAACTCTTCTTCGTAATAATTATCAAAATTGGTGTGGTGACTTTTACAAGCTTTACAAGACGACTTGTCGCGAAGAATTTGCACATAATTAGCCTTTAACCGTTGGCAAATTCAATTTGCCAAAAAATAAGCATCTTAAAGGTTTATATCATATTAGACACTTTTGGACGCCAGCTTATCTTCGAGATTTTTTTTCCCGAGAAATGACAACCGCGGGCAAATAGAGAGTGTAAATGCATTCATCAAGAGGTTTATATCTTCTCATACTAGTTTGACTGATTTCTTTAAACAGGTTCGTATGTTTGACTTCTTTGAAATTTAGCACTATAGTTTGTTTCTATTATGTGAACAATAATTCCAGCTATACAAACCCATAACTCTTTTTTCTATTTTCATGCCATAAAATTTTAGATGGATGTTGCGATTAAGGAAATGGAACACAAATGTACACATAACAAGATGACATCTATAGTGTGACCGTCCTACTTCTTTAAAAATGAAATCCTCATTGAAAGATCAAGCTTTTCGAGTCCTAACACCTTTTGCTTTTAAAAAGTCTTAAGAACTTTAGAGAGTCACCCAATATTCTCTTGTTCATATTGAAGGATAGGAGTTCATCTTAAATTACTATGGATCAAACTGTAGAAAACACAAGGTGTTCTAGGATGGCAACATAATAGTATGCAGTCGTAAGAATTTCGAATTTTGGGGTATCTTACATCGTCACATACTATGGGTATTTATCCAAATAGATTGCTTCCAAATCCCTCCACCTTACCTTCCTTCTCATTGGTGTTCTGAAGCACCAGAAAGTAGCAGTGAGGAACCAGAAATATTAGCTATGGAAGTTTCCAAACAAGAGCCTATTCAGGGCAACAATGACCTCCAGAGATGGAGATGACATCACATCCTCTGCCTTGACAAAATTCGGTTATTGTTGCTATGCCCAACAATTTCAAAGCCGTACCATTACGGTCCTAGCTATATTCTAATGATGCATAAGTTAGTGAATCGAATTTTGTACTGGCCTTTTATATTATAGTTTGATGGATTTAGTTTTGGAGAATGTTTTTTGTAGTGCATTTAACTGTGAATGGAGGTGTACATTATTCGATCCAAATTCGGACCGGATAGAAGATCGGGTGGATCGGACTGATTCGGTCTAGACTGAGTGCATTCGGTCCGGTCCTCAATCCAAAAAATTACCTTATTCTGTCTTCCTCTGGTCCACCCAGTCCACAGGTCCGGACCGAGAATCGACTTTTTCTGAAAATGAAATAAAATAAAATAAAATAATTTGTTAAGAGTTTGAGACTTTCTTTTTGATTTTTTTGATCAAAGATAATGCCAAGTGCAAACTAATGCTCTTTAGAATTAGCAAACAGAATCAATAATAGCATGATTTTGGCCAAAATTAATTGAGTCAATAAGCTTTGTTCCAATTTCCAACCATACTTTAAAATAAAATCGATCTACTTCGATCGGTCTCAGTTAGATCCAAATTTTTTCGGTTCAGGCCTGGTCCGGTCCGACTGTTACTCGGTCCGGTCCTCGGTCCATGCTTTTTCTCTTAATCGGTCTTCAGTCCAACCCGGTCCGATCCGAATTTGGACCGATGAACACTCCTAACTGGGTACTCCTCTATTTGTAGGAGTTGGATACAAACTAACATATCTACAAAATAGGAGAGCAAATAATTACAAGATATATAGTAGAGAATGTCACAAGATTTACACAGGAAAATGATATTATTTACTGGAAATAATATCACCAAGATGTATCGCTAATATAGCTATAGATGAATTGTGCTTTCAGGTCATTTTGAGCACATGATAGATTAAAGTACAAGTATTACCATAGATGGAGCTACCATGACCCAAAAAATTTTAAAAAAATTATAACATTATTTGTGCTGAAGGAGTAAAAAAAAATCTTAAATTCGAAAGTGAATTATAAAAATTACTCAACTTTAATTTTGATTTTAAAAGTTACTGGAATTGTTGTACAATAAACAATACTATGTCATTTTAATTTCATTTGATATGCCATTTTCATTTCAACTAAAATAGCACACTTTAGCTCATTTCGTTGGATAAAACTTTATACTGCACTTGCAGTTTAGGCATTCATCGCCTTAGTGGTCCTGTAGTGTCAACTGTCAAGCCCTTTTCTTGTGACTGACAACAAAAGTATGTACATTTTTTAGGTTGGTTATTAGTTAGGTTATTGGGATTTTTGACCTATTGAAAAACTTGATTTTTTCTTGGGGGCATTACGAAGCCCATGGGGGGTTACAAAGCTGAAACCTTATTTGTTTATTGTCGACATTGTTTTATTACACCTATCTCCTATACAACCTCAAACAATCGTGTTTCTCACTCTAAATAATCATTATGTGACATTTGTTGGATGTAATGCAATGTCAATGTAATGCAATCAACTGTGTAATGTAATTATCATTACTTAGTTTGTAATAATTGTAATTGCAAGATAGTTCTTTTATTACAATACCCTCATACAACGAAACAAGGTAATGAAAATATAATTATAAACTTGTTTGCATTATAAAGTTAATTACTTCTAACCACTTCTAACCAAATATTACATTAGATTCTTCCCTTCCAACAATAGTGAATAGTCAGTCACAGTAACTCTCAGTTTATTGTCGCGTTCCAGTAAACAATTCTGCCATGCATCTTGCTCATACTTTCGGGTCTTATGTCCGAAATTTTTGGTAAACCTACTTGTTGCCCAGTGAACTATTAAACGTGATTCTTCATCATTATAGCAAAATTGACAGATTGTATCCACATTCCCATGCTGCTCAACACTAAGCAACCTGCTTTGCAAAGCTTCTTAAACAAAATTCAAATGATGAAATTTACGTCGCTGGTTGATCTAAGTGACGATTTGTTGCTCAAAGTCTTGTTTAGATTACCATGCATGAGTGTCATTAGATTCAAGTTCGTCTCCAAGCATTGGATGTCCCTCATCTCTCGATCACCACCAAATTTCTCGATCATCATCGTTGTCATTGTCATTATGGTGCTTCATCGGCCTTCCTCTTTTTCTTTTTTTTGGGGACTACTAATAAGCCTTTTGTCATTGTGCTTCATCGGCCTTCCTCTTTTTCTTTTTTTTGGGGACTACTAATAAGCCCAAGGCTTGAGAATTAGAGTACAAACCTTCCTCGCCTTTGTCATCGTAATGGCAAGGGCACAAAGGCTTGATTTTCCGGGACAGCTCGGATTCTTTTAATGGCAAGCGAGGCTACGTTTCAAACGAGGTCTAATTCATCAGCTTGTTTTTCATTCTGTATTAATTAATTGTGGTTCTAACTTTATTGCGAATCATTCGGTTCCAACAGGAACCCCATTTTTGCTTTAGCTCTAGCTGAAATTTGTTTTTAAATTAGCTGATTAATAACAGAGTAGCACTATGAGATTGGTTTCTTCATCATTCCCTCTTCCTTTCATTTGGGGCAGCAATAATAAGCTTAAAGTAATGGATATTGAAAATGAAGAAAGCTGTCTACCTTAACCTCTTCCTACTTGTCCAGTGTTTGGTGACTGGTGTGTTTGCTACTACCCTTTATTATCAAAGTCACTGGATTGAATTTGCAACATGTTGACTTTATATATTTATTTCTTGTTTCTCCAATTTATAAGGTTGAGCATGTTGTTTTATATATTTGAGCAATCTATTATATCAAAGTGAACATTTTGTTTTACTCACTTGAGTATTTACCGAATCTATAAGACCGGAACTATAATATAAGCGTTGACCAACAAGGCGTATGCTTGAAGAAGGTACAAGCCAACTGTCCTGCATTTAATCAGGCATTCATACCCCATCCTTTTTGGAAGGTTATTTCCATGATTCTATCCATTTACAGCTCTGCCTCTCATTTTACTTTACAGTGACCGATAGTAGTATAGCACTACAATGACATGTTAATCACGAGGAAAGATGGATCAAGGTATGTACACAACAAACAGACTTCCAGAATCAATACAATTTCACAAGAATGGCAATGCCATAATTTGATTTATGTCGATCAAAATGAGATCACTAAAAGTGCCAGTCCATAAAGGAAAGATTTTGTTCATAATAAGCCCATTGCAGGTCAAGTTTCCAAGAGCAGAGCCGGCAAAGAAGATTGAATTACTAGTAAGGCCTCTTCAACAACATCAGGGTATCTGTGCCTTTGCAATGTCATTACTCTTACATGTCCAAGAAACTAATAGTAAAAGAACACATCTCCACAAACGCCCACATAAATGAATTGCGGAAACTAGGATGAATTTGCTAAAACAGTCAAACTGCCAAGGACTCAGCAAGGATGATCTCCAATGTTCTGGGAGTTCCTGAACGTATCATTTCTGGCCCTAAGATGTGAGTGTACCTCTAACTTTGCTGAGCCAGGTTTACCCCTATTTAAGTCTAATTTCACAATTTGTTGGACAATCTGAAATGCAAGCCATGCTAACATCATAGTATCTTCCCGCTTATTAAGACAAACAAAAAACACAAAATCCATAAGATGCTCCATTAACAAAAGATAGCACAGCATGGCATTGAAGCACAGTAATATCTAAAGCAAGTGCTTGACTGTTTATGTCAACCTCCAAACCACAGGACCTATCCATCAAATTTGTATGATGCCAACATTGAATACATATGAACAGTGTTAAGCAACATATACTATTGGGACCCCATAATGACTCTCTGAATTTGTCAAATACATACCCTATTAGACAATAACCAATACACCAACCCACAGATAAGGCAACTCATTTAACAGAAAACAGAACTATGAACGCATACCATATTATTGAAATTGCAAGATTCCATCAATGACCATAATGTTCTGTTGTCCCAAATCACAAGCTGTACACTTCCTAACTATTCCATCACAACCTAATCTAAAAGAACAAAGCAATAAGTGGGCTGAAAACAATAAAGAAGACACCTCCAGTCCTCAGATACAGATATCAGGAAATGCCCTGCAAACAGCAAACGCAAACGCAAGGACAAATGCAAACTTCAAACTCCAACAGCATGTGGAAAGCAGACCCTCCATTATATGCCTGCCACATCCAGCTCAGCAGACTTGATAAGCGTCCGTGAAATTCACCAAGAAGTCTTTTTCTTCGAGCCTGAGTAGTAACTCAAATACCACCTGACAAACTTCTTCAACCCCGTATTCAAATCAGTAGAGGGCTTATACCCGAGCTCCCTCTGAGCCAAGGTGATATTCGCATGCGTAAACTGCACATCTCCATTTCTGGGCAGCAGCATTATCTTCTTATTAGCCTTCACCTTAAGATGCTTCTCCAAAATACTTACCAAATCAGTAACACTCAAAGGTGACGTATTCCCCAAATTAAAGATCCTATACTGAGCAGGCCCCTTCTTCTTCCCACCAGTTCCAGTGCTCTTTTTAGCAGTATCCAATGCCCCCAAACACCCCTTCACAATGTCATCAATATAGGTAAAATCCCTAGCAACGGTCGAATGATTCGGACCCTCAAACACAGTAATTTGCTTCCTCTTCAACATATCCTTAGTAAAGAAGAAATACGCCATATCCGGCCTACCCCAAGGCCCATAAACCGTGAAAAATCTCAACCCAGTAATCGATAACCCGTAAATATGATTATAAGTATGAGTAATCTCTTCCCCAGCCTTCTTTGTAGCAGCATACAAGCTTGCTGGCTGATCAGTCCGATCATGCTCTGAAAAGGGCACCTTAGAATTCAACCCATAAACAGAACTACTCGAAGCCCAAACAATGGCGGGTTGAGGAGCAGCAGATTTACAAACTTCGAGAAGATTCACAAGCCCAGCAATATTACTATTAATGTAAGATTTAGGGTTTTTCATTGCATACCGAACTCCTGCCTGAGCAGCAAGATGCATAACGTGAGTAAACGCGACCACATCGAACAACTTCTTCAGGAGAGCTTCATCATTGATATCCCCTTCGACGACGAAGATTCCAGATCGTTCTAGAAGCTTCTGCCGGGCCCGCTTCAACGAAGGATCGTAGTAGTCGTTGAAGTTGTCAAGCCCTAGAACGCCGTCACCTCGCCGGCGGAGGGCCATGGAAACGTGGGTCCCGACAAAACCGGCTGCACCGGTGACGAGTACGGTGTGACCCGCCTTGTTAGTGGCGCGTACACGCGCCGAGAGACGCACGCGCCGCTCCCACTCGGGCCCACCCCACGCGCCGCCGTTGAGGTGGCGGCGGGGAGGTGAAGAAGAGGGAGAAGCGAAGAAGAGGAAAAGGAGGAGACATAGAGAAAGAAAGAACCACAGGGTGAGTTTAGAAAGAGAAGTGTACCACCGGATTCTGTTGAAGAAGAAGGGGGAAGATTTTTCCGGCTTGAATTTACCCGGAGTTGACGGGATGTCGTCGACGCCATGGCCGATCGTCGTCTTGAGCTGTGACATTGCCATCTGAAATCGAGAAGAATTTTTGGAGGTTTTAGGGGTTTGGGGTTTTTCTGGGTTTGCAATTAGATTGGATCATTTGCTAGATCAAAGACTTAGGGTCTAGGGTTTTCGGGTAGTTAGGGTTCCGATCATCTGCGGTGGTTGTTGCGGTGGCGGAGGAGAGAGAAAGGGATTTGCAGGTGTCGAGAGAGAGAGAGAAAGGGCGGAGGGGCGAAGAGATAAAGAAGTCTTGCAAAACAGTTAGTTGTTGGGCTAATTCAATCTATTAACAGCAGCAAATCTGCAGTGTACATGCAATAATTTTTTATTTTTTATTTTTGATAAGAATGTACATCCAATAAGTAACTTAATAAATAATTCAATTATTGAGTGAAAAAGAAAAAGGAAAAAAAGGTAAAGAAAAAGTTTGGAGTTTCTTTCTTTCTTTTTTTTTTTTTTGGCATTTTTGTAAGAAGATTTGGAGATTGATCGGTAGGGAAATGCTGGTTTGGCCTTTTTTTTTTTTGGGTATAAAATCAATGAAATTTTATTACCATAATTAGAAAATTCTTGATATGCAATTAGGAGGATATTTACGAGACAATATAGCTCATATATAAACTATAAATTGTAAATAATTACTAAATTTTTTGCTGCATTTGCCTAAAAACTCAACTCTGACTTGAATTGTGTTATTGGTGTTTTTGATGGCTATGCCCTAATCAAATTCCCCTTGCTTAAAGAATGCTTCATTCCTCAGCTTTTGTGAGTAGTGAGTAGTTTTTGTTGTATGCTCTTATTTGCACTCAATAACAAGTTGATTAGCTTACTGTAGCTGGCGAAATTAACATTTATGGATAACCAACTAGCAATCCCATTTCTGGCTGCCTTGGTAAACTCATAATCAAATCAAATAAAATGTGGCTTTGAGTGTCCATCTTATCTTTTCATATAAACAAGACTTGCAACCTCTTCTAGCTCGACCGAGCAATTTCCCATACATAATAATCTAGTATGAGTATGAGTGCGTGTTTTGGCAAATTCATTTTGCCCCATACCATTGTCGTCTAATGAATTTTCTATGAATGTTGCAACAACCACATGTAGTCATGTCAAGCCTGTAAGAAGCGTTCGCACTATGCTTCTATATATCTCCTTGATAACTTCATAATATTATTCAGCTTGGCTATCCCTCCAGTACCAGCACATATGTTCCCGCCAATTTACTAAATCTAAGAAATAAAATCTTCATCTCAAAATTGTGAGAACTTTTTTCGGAAAATTCACATATGTTTGCCTAATGCTACTCTCAATATTACCAAAAATAATGTATTATATTATAACAAAATCAATGCACTAATTACTGATAATTTACTCTGCGCATTTGGTTTTGCGATTTTCACGCAAATTTGACAATCAACTTGAAATATTATAAAGACACATAGCCACATACACATATTTTACGTCTTATTTATTATAAATACACTATTTTTTTTATGAAAAAATAATAAAATTTTTTGATTCGCATTATTATTATTTTTCCGTATCTCTTAGAACATATATATAAATATAAAAATTTAATATTAGAGATTTTATATACAACACAATCTTGCTTACCGATCCTATATATAAAAGATAATACAACAATAACAACAACAACAACTCCCAGTGTGGGTCCTGCTTACGCAAGGTCTGGGGATATAAAAGATAATACTATCAACAAATTACCCCATAAGGTACTAAATTGCTTTCAATCTTCAGAGCACAAGAGTCTAAATTAATGTTAACAATTAACAACGATAGGATTGTTGATCAAACTGCTTTGATTTCTAAAGCACAAGAGCCCAAGCGAGTATTAACAATTTTAATAGTAAGATTGTCTTACCTTTGATCACATATTCTTATTGTGATATATGAAATCTTTCGGAACTTGCAAGAGTATGAGATAGTTTTCGTATTCTGTTTTCCTATCAAACTACAAACAATTATTACAATTAACAAAATCAACTTTTTAATAACTAATTATCTTCTCAATTAAATAGAATATATGACACACGCAACATATAAAAATTAATGAATGTAAATGTAAAACCCATGCATCATATAAGTCATGAACGCTATACTTCACAAAACAAAATCAACCTTTTAATAACTAATTGTATCAGAAAGTTTTAAGGCAAAATAAATGACATCATAAGAATCCTCTCATTGGGATCTTTTTAGATAATTTTTCTTTTTTGCACCGATGAAAAAAAAAAGAAAAAAGAGAGCTTGATCTTTTATATAGATGGTTGAGACTCACATACATGACGCTATTTTTTTTTTTTTTTCCTAAGGGGCTTTCCAAAATGGTGTTATTGTTTTTTTTTTGGTGCTGAAAAACGACATTTTATTTGTTGCCTGTTGGTTAAGGTAATCAAAGTTATCGACGGGAGAATAATGTTATTTATTTATCGGTTAAGATCATCAAATATATCCACGAGCAGAAATCGTGGGATTAAAGTGGGTGAATTTCTTTGGCTTAAAAAATGTACAACAATTAAAATCACATCGATTTATACAACAACAATAACAACAACTTCCAGTGTGGGATCCGCTTTCGCAGGATATGGGGAATCGATTTATAGTGAATGATAAAACAAAGCAGATAAGGAGTGTTAGTTAACTCAATTGGTAAAGTTTTTAAGAATTATTACTAGAGACTTGAATTTGAATTCCATTTATATTGACTTTTATGCATCTCGTTGCAGCTTTAAAAAAAGCAAAACATATTGCTCTCAAATAGGGGGTTTTTAAGAAAAAATAAAGATAAATTAATTATAAGGAATGGTTATATTTTACAATTTTTGGTTTCCTAACTTCATCTATTGAGCTAAAAATTCAATGTAGATGACATGTAAATTAGTAAACTAAATTTTTGACACTTTAATATAATTTAGATGCCGTGCAAGCAAAATGTTTGTTTAAAAAGTATTTTTCAGAAATACCAGTTCTTTTTTTTTTTTTTGAAACAAAGAAACGCCAATTCTTAAGAAACGCTATGATTTATTTTTAATTAAAACAAAATGTTTGAAATGTACTGCATGTCTTAGCTTCTTTATTATTCTTAACCAAACTCTTCTGGGGCAGGGTAGATTGTCAGAAAAATCAAAGTACTATTAGCAGTCCTGGCACTTAGCGTTTACTTTTATATATATGTCCCAGCAACCATGATCACGCATTTCATTCATTTTAACAAGGTTCTTTTTAAAAAAACAAAAAAGAAAGCACAAAAATAGACAAGTGGATTGTCAAGGTGAAGACAACCTACCTTGCAGCATGGTTCGAGAAGTAACAACTTTGAAATGTTCATTTAATATGAGGCTTAGGTTCTGTTTGGCAAATAGTTATTAACTATTAGCCGTTAATCGTTTGAGTTAGCTATTTATATTAACTGTTTGAATTAGCTGTTTGTTGAAAGACTGTTTGATAAAATTAGCTGTTTTTGATAAAGTTGTGAGACAAAAAGCTAATTCTTAAAAAAAAAAAACTTCCAAAAAGCTCATGAAATTAGCCTTAGCTTTTTGCACCCAAAAAACTCTTTCACCAAACACCAAGATTAACTTTTTTAATATGTCAAATAGCTGATTTTGATTAAAAAAGCTCTTTTTAGTCAAAAGACTCTTCAAAAAGTAGTTTGCCAAACACCCCTTTACTATCATCCAAACTTTAACTTTGATTAGTACGTATTTGTGAATATTAATTATAAAACAATTTCTTAGGGATAGGCCAATAAAGAGCAAGGATATTGTGCTATAGTACATATTAGGATTCCCTCGCGTACCATATCAAGAGGATTTCCAATAATGCCGACAATATCATCAAGTTTTGATTTGAAGCCAACCAAATTCTTTAAAAGGAATCCTATACTCGAAATATCACCTTTTTTAGAGAATGATCAGCCTATGCACGTGATCTACAAATTGGTCACTGAAGTTATTGCCAACCGCCTGAGGCCCCTACTGCTTTCCATTATCTCATACAGTTAAGGTGCCTTCACTCAAGGATGCCTAATCTCAGACACTATCTTCATCACTTTTGAGATTATGCATGCCATGAGGGGCGACCCTTCACCCAATGGTACTATGGCGGTTACGTTAGACATGTCCAAGGCCTTTTGTAACGCCCCAAATTAAACATGTTTTACTGCTTGTATTTTCCTTAATAAATCCCTTAATTATAATCTAGACAACCCAATGATAGGGGCATTACCGCCGTCCAAAAGGACAAGGCTTGAAACATGAGTGTTATAAATAACATAGCTGAGCATGACCTCAAATATATACACTCACATCAAGTGTTAACCAATGAAGGGTTTATAAACCATAGTAAAATAAATCACTATATAGTCTACATCTTCATCTATAGAAGAATTCAATATACATCTTTAAGGTATGCATATACTGCATTACTTCTAATCCATCTGAATTTCCTTGCTTCACGTATTCTCTTCAGCTGATTTGTTAGCATGAGGGCAACTCTCTCAGCATTTGCCTAAAACAAAACATAAAAACATTTCGAACTGTGAGCCGAAGCTCAGTATATGCATTCCTGAATTGTTGAATGATCATTGAAACACTGGTTGGGCCCGCTTTGCAATTCATTTTAAGTTAAAACAGTGAATGAGATAAATATAAAACTGCATTGCTAGTTATTATCTGATAGTGAACCCCTTGATACTGTTACGATCTATGGATAGGTGTACACCTGCCAAGCCGATCGAGGACCTGGCCTGAAGCCGCGCAGGTAACTGAAGGGCGAATGCCCTGTAGATGATAACTGACGGGGTCACTAATTAACTGATAAATCACTGTGTAAACTGATTCATTGATATACTTACCCAAACATGATAACGTTGATAAATACACTCTGATTTCTAAAGATACAGGCAATGGACGTACCTGAAGTCTTTAAAATGATATTTCACTTGATAATACTTATGCACAATAGAAACGATAGACTAGGCCTCGATTCTGTTAAAGAAATGTAATTATAGGTAAACGTAGTTAGTAAACCATATTCACCGAGTAAATCATATTCACTGACATAAATGATTTATTTAAAAAGACTCCTACAGTTCTAATAATTCGATATAAGACAAGTTAAACCAAAATGATTTGAATAATAAATCTGTTAGGGTTATTGAACTTGAAATAATACAAATTGAAGCAAAATAGACCAAATGAAAATGATTGAGGTAATAATGAAAAGATTTTAATTGATATAAATGAAGTATGGGTTTCGGATATTTCTAAAATAGATAATGGAAAGTGTGATGCGTCTGAAATGGATAATAGAATGGTTAATGCCTCTTAAATGGGTGACAAATGGTTTAATGTTATGAGGAGTGTTGTGAGGATCATAAAAAGCTCAAATAACCTCAATTTGATTCATTCGATACTGATTTCTTCCTTCGTACACCACCATTTGATGGTCTACTTTAGAAAATCTATATCTTTCACTCCCAAGCTCCAATTGAGATATAAAACTCCAATATGTAAATCTCATAATGTCCACTAAAACTTTCATTCAGGACACAAAACATGATTCACATAGTAAGGTCCCTAAAATTAGGGTAGAACACAGACGTGCACAATTTCTGTTCAATCTGCGCAGTCGTAGAAAAACGATCATAACTTTCTCTACAGAACTCGGATTAAGGAGATTCAAAATGCATTTGAAAGATAACTCCGTGATATATCCACACACCAAAAATCACAATTTTTCAATGACCCAATCAATACCAGTTTTTCTGTAAAGTTACTGTTCCAGTTCAGTTTCCAGTTTCAATGTATTCTGCATAGTCTTGAGTAAATTGGTCATAACTTTGTCCACACAACTCCAAATTGCCTAATTCCAAAGCCTATTGAAAGCTAACTCATCAAGATATCACTGCACCAAAAATTATGAATTTTGGATGTTCCAAACAGTACCAGTTTAATCCCGAAGTAGCCCCTGTTTCAGGTATGTTGACAGCTTAATAATCACATCTTTGCAATCTTTTATTCATATAACCACCTACTACAATCATGCTTTAACTCATCCAAAACCATACCAACATTGCCATAATCATTTATGATGATAAATATTACCAAATCAAATACAATATGACCCAAATCCATCACTTCAACTCAAACTTGCTTGATCAAGAACAAGCTCACCCTTAGTGTTGAGTTTTTATATTCAAGTTTTGATGATAACAAATCCAAGTGTA
>JACYFF010031956.1:9830288-9862022 GCA_017589665.1 Selenicereus undatus | reverse complement strand
AGGACAAGGCTTGAAACATGAGTGTTATAAATAACATAGCTGAGCATGACCTCAAATATATACACTCACATCAAGTGTTAACCAATGAAGGGTTTATAAACCATAGTAAAATAAATCACTATATAGTCTACATCTTCATCTATAGAAGAATTCAATATACATCTTTAAGGTATGCATATACTGCATTACTTCTAATCCATCTGAATTTCCTTGCTTCACGTATTCTCTTCAGCTGATTTGTTAGCATGAGGGCAACTCTCTCAGCATTTGCCTAAAACAAAACATAAAAACATTTCGAACTGTGAGCCGAAGCTCAGTACATGCATTCCTGAATTGTTGAATGATCATTGAAACACTGGTTGGGCCCGCTTTGCAATTCATTTTAAGTTAAAACAGTGAATGAGATAAATATAAAACTGCATTGCTAGTTATTATCTGATAGTGAACCCCTTGATACTGTTACGATCTATGGATAGGTGTACACCTGCCAAGCCGATCGAGGACCTGGCCTGAAGCCGCGCGGGTAACTGAAGGGCGAATGCCCTGTAGATGATAACTGACGGGGTCACTAATTAACTGATAAATCACTGTGTAAACTGATTCATTGATATACTTACCCAAACATGATAACGTTGATAAATACACTCTGATTTCTAAAGATACAGGCAATGGACGTACCTGAAGTCTTTAAAATGATATTTCACTTGATAATACTTATGCACAATAGAAACGATAGACTAGGCCTCGATTCTGTTAAAGAAATGTAATTATAGGTAAACGTAGTTAGTAAACCATATTCACCGAGTAAATCATATTCACTGACATAAATGATTTATTTAAAAAGACTCCTACAGTTCCAATAATTCGATATAAGACAAGTTAAACCAAAATGATTTGAATAATAAATCTGTTAGGGTTATTGAACTTGAAATAATACAAATTGAAGCAAAATAGACCAAATGAAAATGATTGAGGTAATAATGAAAAGATTTTAATTGATATAAATGAAGTATGGGTTTCGGATATTTCTAAAATAGATAATGGAAAGTGTGATGCGTCTGAAATGGATAATAGAATGGTTAATGCCTCTTAAATGGGTGACAAATGGTTTAATGTTATGAGGAGTGTTGTGAGGATCATAAAAAGCTCAAATAACCTCAATTTGATTCATTCGATACTGATTTCTTCCTTCGTACACCACCATTTGATGGTCTACTTTAGAAAATCTATATCTTTCACTCCCAAGCTCCAATTGAGATATAAAACTCCAATATGTAAATCTCATAATGTCCACTAAAACTTTCATTCAGGACACAAAGCATGATTCACATAGTAAGGTCCCTAAAATTAGGGTAGAACACAGACGTGTACAATTTCTGTTCAATCTGCGCAGTCGTAGAAAAACGATCATAGCTTTCTCTACAGAACTCAGATTAAGGAGATTCAAAATGCATTTGAAAGATAACTCCGTGATCTATCTACACACCAAAAATCACAATTTTTTAATGACCCAATCATTACTAGTTTTTCCGTAAAGTTACTGTTCCAGTTCAGTTTCCAGTTTCAATGTATTCTGCATAGTCTTGAGTAAATTGGTCATAATTTTGTCCACACAACTCCAAATTGCCTATTTCCAAAGCCTATTGAAATCTAACTCATCAAGATATCACTGCACCAAAAATTATGAATTTTGGATGTTCCAAACAGTACCAGTTTAATCCCGAAGTAGCCCCTGTTTTAGGTCTATTGACAGCTTAATAATCACATCTTTGCAATCTTTTATTCATATAACCACCTACTACAATCATGCTTTAACTCATCCAAAACCATACCAACATTACCATAATCATTTATGATGATAAATATTACCAAGTCAAATACAATATGACCCAAATCCATCACTTCAACTCAAACTTGCTTGATCAAGAACAAGCTCACCCTTAGCATGCTTTCATGCTTAACCAACAAATTAACACATCAAAAATAGCTCTTACTTTTATCAAAATAGCATGATCAAGAAGCTAAATCAGAATCAAAACCAAAATACAACAAATCAACAAGATCAGGTTAGGGTTTACCTCACTTGGTGATTCAAACAGAGAGATGAAGATGGTGCTTGATGTGGGAGGTGTTTGGGTGGTGGATGGTAGTCGGAGGGTGGCCAACTGGTGGCTGGAAAGTGGCTGGAAGGTGGTGGATCAGCCAAGAAAAGAGGGCAGCCATGTAAGAGGGAGAAGGAGAGGTGAGTGGATGAAAGAAGAGGATGACTAGTCTTGCTTGTGTGAAATAAAAAGATCACTAACTTGAGTAAGCAAAACACTTGGCTGAAAATTAAAGTAAAACACTTGGCTGAAAATGTAAACCCCCAAATTAATATATTTGCTAATTATAATTAGGGTTAATCATGGTAATTAGCTAAACAAAAGGGATTAGGAACTTGTTGGGCTGAAATTGGGCTTAAATGAGCTCGGGTTGGAAAAAAAATGTCAACCGTGTGCGATAATTAAATTTATTTTTCCGAAGCTTGAAATTAAATATGATGTCATGAAAAATAATTTAATCGTTTAAATCATAATTATCGAGGCCTAATATCAATTTCTCCGAAAAATTATTTTTGGTAAATGAAACTCGAATTGCAAAGTGGGGCCCGACATAAATTTTCCCAACTGTGATGATGCAGTAAGAATGAGATAAATAAATGTGAAAAATGAATAACATGGCTTAATTAAATAAATAAATAAGCTTTAGGGTCGGGGTATTACACCTTTAATAGATTATAATGGTCTTTTTTGTCAGGGGTCGTGCTAAAATTGGGATTTGCACCGGAATGGGTTGATTTTTTATAAGGTGCATTAAGTCCTCCTCCTCCTTCCTCATAAGGGGACATCCTAAATGGACATATCATTCCTAGCAAAGGGTATATGGCAGGAGACCCGCTATCCCCCTTCCTTTTTCTATTTTGTTCTGAAGGCCTTATGGGTCTCCTCTAAAAAACTGCGGAATAAACCTCACTTCTGGGTTACAATATGTGTGCAGAAGCTCCCATTATATCCCATCTTTTATTTGCGAATGATACTATCATCTTTTGTGGTGCAAATCTTAGTCAGGCGGGTATCCTAAAGGACATTCTTTTCAGTTCGGAGAAAGCCTTAGGACAGGTAATTAAGTTTGCCAAGACAAATGTGACTTTCAATAAAGGGGTCTCTGCTGATTGAAGGGATTAAATCACACTCATGCTGGATATTAGGGAGGTCCTATCACATGACAAGTATTTAGGGGCTCCAACGTTTGGGGATTGTTTACGGAAAAGCCTTTTTTATTTCTAGTTGCTCGTTCAAAAAACATATGTTATGATGGATGGAAAAGTTGGACTCACAGGCAGGAAGGGAAGTGCTAATCAAAACTATCGCTCAAGCTATCTGACCTACTTCATGAGCATCTTCAAGCTCATGAAGGAATTATGTCAGTCTATCCCATCCTCCATTATCCACTTTTGGTGGCGTCTTACCTAGGAAGACAGGACGATTCACTGGATCAATTCATTACAGCTTTGCAAATCAAAAAATGATTGTGGAATTGGGTTTAGGGACATGGAAGCTTTTAATGACGCACTATTAGCCAAACAAGTTTGGAGGCTAATCAAAGACAACTACTCCCTTGTTACCCGACTCATACGAGCCAAGTATTAGCCAAGTGACAATATATTCGAAGCTACACCAGGAGTCCTTCCTAGCTACTTGGCGTTGCATTTTTGAGGCAAGAAAAACAGTCCTTTGTGGGTCTCGATGGATTATATGCAATGGACATTCTCTGAGCATTTGGAATGATAGATGGTTACCCCATGCAAGGTCATTCAAACCTATCAACCCATGTTTTGACCCCTTTGAGACTTACAAAGTTACAGAATTAATTGACCATGCCGGCGGATGTTGGCGCGAGCCTCTAATTAAGCACATATTCTTGTAATGCGATGTCGAGCTTATCCTGAACTTACCCCTTTGTGCTTCTTGGCCCCTCGATAACCTAATGTGGCATTATAATTATTCTTGTGGTTTGTTCACTATCCGCTTGGCATATCGTATGCTTGTCGCGGACATCCTTGATGGTTTGGGTTCCTTCTCATCTCATGACAAGAGTCTCTGCCGATCTATATGGACTTGTAATGTCCCCCATGCATCAAACTATTTGGATGGCGAGCTTGTTGGTACTCTTCCCACAACTTTCAACATTTCAACAAGGGACCCTAGTTTTGTTATGTCTTCCAGTATATGTGGCTATCTCGAAGACACGAGAACTCACTCTATCTTAGAACGCCCTCTAGCTATTCATGTTTAGGAGGGAGTGGTCTTGGTGAAGCCTTGTGATCCACCAGATTTCGTACTCTTGCCAAATATATTTCCAAAGCAAACGAAACCCTTGATGGCGACTTGTTTGCTGAGTTCTGGGCGGTCATGTGGGAATGCTGAACGCTCAAAGCCGCTTCATCTTAAGAAATCAGACACTAACATTACTGTCTTGGGCCATCGAGTTTGTCCGCAATGTCTGTAATCCCCACGAACTGGATTCTACTGCTCATCTTGTGCCCCACTCAACCACCTGGACTTTGCCCATTGTTGGTTGTATCAAATTGAATTTTGACAAAGGGATTGATATGGGACTTCTACGTAGGTTGGGGCTTCGCGCTACGTGAACACGATGAAAGCATCCTTCTCACGGGTGTCAAACATCGCAAGGGATTCGTTGGAGCCATTGTTGAAGAAGTCAGAGCTTGCCTCCATGCCCTCAAGTGTGCTTATGAACAAGGCTACTATAATATCATCATTGACAATGATTGTTTAGAGTTGATCCATATGCTCAAGAATAAGTCAACCAACGACAGCTTAGTTAGTCTTTTCGTCAACGACATTGTCTCTTTTGTAACAAATTTTGATTTTTATTCTTGGCCCTTTGTCAAGAAAGGGGGTAATAAGGTAGCGCATTACTTTGCCCACCAACTGCCAATTAGCTTGATTGGGCGAATGTGGGAGTTTGACGTACCTGAGGACATCCTTGCCCAGGAGTTGAACGACATGTTTTTTTACATCAGCAACAATCTAATATAATCCCCTTTTCTTGGATTAAAAAAAAAGATCCAAACACTATCAACTTTTAGGAAAATAATTAAAAAAATTAATATGTGAATTAAATATCTACTGAAACTTGTAAATGAATTTTGATTTCTATCAAGTCAATTCATGGCTCTAGATATTTAAATATCTAGAATCTCTTGTAATATTGAATTGGTCCTAATAAAAGCATCCACAATCACATTCTTACTATTTTCAAAAAAAATCTCACTGGGTGGGGTTCACTGGGTACATCATTAAATCACACAACATTTTAAATCTATCCATTTTCACTTTCTATTATGTAAATCTCACCATTTGTCTCACCATCTGTCTCACGAATAAAAAATTTATTAATGGAGACCCCAACATAACCAACTTTTACACCTTATTAATTTGAAAACTTTTTTTATTTAGGGATATTTGTTTGTTAATAATTACAATCTTTTTTCAAACCAATGAGATAGTTTTTACTTCTTTTTCATGTCAATTAAGAATATATTAGTTTTTAATACATAAGATAATTTTTGGCTACCCAAAACTAATTTTTATGTAATATGTAGATTAATTTACATTGGTTGTACATTTAAAAAAATTAAATTTGAACTGTTCATAATAGTTGTAGCATGCAATGCAAAACTTTTTGAATGTAAATAATAATACATGTTTTGCCATCGCAACCTGAAATTAAATGACCACAACGAGAAATAGAAACAAAAATAATGAAATGCAGCATAATACAATACAACGAGGTTTAACACTATGATAGGAAACCGCTCGTAAGAAGACTACATAATTGCTTGTTTTATCTATCGTGCCACGTTCCTTTTCCAAATTTATTCAAGGAGCATCTTATGTCTTTTAGGATCTTGAACTGTGGCTGAGCTACATAGGCAACTTTCATAAATTGGTTGATGGTCATGTCATACATTAGGCAGTTGGATAGTAACCACTATATGCTCATAATCAAGAGCAAAGCCACATGAACCTCGCTCATTCTCAACGATCATATTGCATAGTACAAGACATACTTTCATAATCAAAATCATGTCCTTTTCTTCCATTACTCATGACGGACCAATGAACAATACAAAGCTAGTTGAAGGATACCGAAAACTTGCTCCACATCCTTTCTAACTGTTTCTTGATGTTGAACCAATAATTTGGCATGGGAATCTTGAGAAAAACATATTGTTTTCAAAAGAGTAGCGCGTTTTGGCTAAATACCATCTTCTAGATAATATCCAATTGTGTACTTGTCACTGTTTACCATGTACTCACATTTTAGAGTTTCAGTTCATGCAATTCCTCGAAGATTGCGAATAATGAAGCAAGTTCAGGTCATTTTCTATCCTTGACATTCGATGAAAGGCATGCCAAAGCCAGACGTCATACAATGCCTCTGATTTGAGAATAATAGTTGGGGTTTTATACATTCCTTTCGATAAGATTGTTTTCCATGTTGTAGGGCAATTTTCCCATTCCCAATGTATAAAAATAAATGCCTTACGACATATAAGGAAAATCATACTGCTAGTAAACGGTCAATGTCAGCTTTATTGGGCTTTCTCAAGTACTCGTCTCTAAACATAAAAATGACACTTGTGACAAAATATTTCTCGTGCTCCAGTGTTCTAGTTTTACAATCTTCAAGTACACATCCAAAATATATGGAACAAGCCACACACCAATATCTACATTGTTGTGGTGCACTTTATAATGGGCAGCAACCTACACTAGCCGACGACAGCATATCTCAATTAAAGTACTTGGAATGATTTCCAATTGGTTCAAAATGTGAAGGAATAAATGCTTAGGCATTTGAAATCTTCATCAAAAATGATTTTAGTTATGAATTGACTTTGGTGCGAAGTGGTCATTGAAGAAAAGGTTATGCACTTCCCGACAATTTCTGCGGATATCTTGTCGGACGTCTAGATGACAAAGACAAAAGCAATTTCTTTACTTAATCAATTGTGCTAATATCAAAGCTGCTTCATTCAAACTTTTATCAAAGTTGCTTTATTCGAACTTATTATTCCTTTCCTTATTGATTCCATTCCTTTCATGGTGATGGATGATCCCAAGGAGAGTGAATCACTCAATGATTCCACCCCTCCTAAGGGTGCCCCTACCCCTTCCTCTTATACTTCTAGGCCTCTTTCTCCTTTCCTTAACAAATTGAATGAAAAGAAGGTGTAATCTCATACTGATAAGATTAGGGAGACCTTCTTCCAAGTCAAAATTAACATCTCTTTACTTCATGTGATACGACAAATGCCCCCATGTCTGTTTTCTCAAAGACTTGTGCACCGCTAAGAGAACCACCAATATTCCTAAAGAGGTATTTTCGGTCTCTAATGTGAGCTCAATTATTTCAAACCAAGTATCTCTTAAGTGAAAGAACCGAGGGTGCCCCACAATCGCAATTGCAATTGACAATCACAACATTCACTGGGCCCTTCTTGACTTAGGTGCTAGTGTTAACCTTATACCATTTATGGTATATGAAAGGTTAGATTTAGAGGAGCTCAAACCTACAAAGATGGTCCTTCAATTGGATGACCGTTCCACTAAAATTCCTAGAAGGATGGTTGAGGATATGTTGATCAAAGTGAAGAATTCATATTCATGATTTACTTTGTTATGTTAGAGACCGAGATTGTGGTGAGTCCCAAAAATGAAATAGTGGTCATCCTTATTCAACCATTCCTTTATACTTTTAATACTCTCATTAATTGTTGGGATGGGAAAATGAAGTCAACATTTGGAAATATGACAATACAATTGAATTTTTTTAACCTTCAAAAGCAACCTATAGGGTTTGATGATGTTGAGGACCCTACCCTTAATTGGGTGGGTGACTTTCTTTGGGGGAAGTGGAGTTTGACCATGATGAGGATTTAATGTCATGTGTGTAAGAGTCTTTTTGAATGAAGTATGACCCAAAATTTGATCAATAGATCCTTATTTGACTTAATTTTAGCCCCTATTTGATCACTTTTTCTCATGGTTTTTATGTCAATTTAGATGAGGAAGGGTCAAACTCACTTATTTCAATTCATATTGGCTTATAAGGTGTTTTGTCTTACTTTCAGGAGAAATCCTTAGATTTTGATAGAAAAAGAAGGTTTTGGGAATGAATTCAAGGAAGAACAGAGGTCTGACGAAGCCCCGAGCACCAAGGGAAGCAGAGCTGAAAGAAACAGCAGAACGGATATGCATTAGGAGGCACGACCGTGCTGTCGTGCCAGAAAGGTGGCATGGGGTGCTCGTGCCTCATGGTATGGCCGTGCCACCAATTTTTGGGGAGCACGTGGTACCCGTGCCTCATGGCACGACCTGTACCCCCTCCATTTGCTATTTAAGTCTTTTCGGCCTTTATAAGCAATGATATTTTTTTTCACTAGGGGCTCTTCACTGGGTTTTTGGAGGGCGATTTAGGGTTCCTCCTCCCACTCCCAAACCCTATTAGGGGGTGAATAAATTAGGGTAATTAGGTTAGATTAGAAGGTTATTTTTGATTCATGCTTGTGGATTTGATCTTCAATTCAATCAAGCATAAGCTCTCTCTTCTCTTTCTCTCTTATTTTGTGGATTTAAGTTCATGCTTTGTTTATATGCTTTTGTGATGTTGAGTAGTTAGATTGTGTTGCCTTGATCGTAATTAGCCTCTTGATGGTTAATTGATTCTGTTTAAACCTTTACCTCTCGTTTATGCTAGAATGTAGGGTTTTCTCTCACGCCCACTGTGTGTTCGATGAAATGCTTGCAAGAGTTTTCATCCGCATTTTGGGGCAATTAACTTATGTTGAAAGATGAGATTGATTGTCTAGTGTGGTTAGAGTGAATAGCCAGGATTGGGACATAAATGTAACGCCCCCAAATTAAACATGTTTCACTATTTATATTCTCCTTAATAAATCACTCAATTGTTATATGATGAATCCAATGATAGGGGCATTACTGCTATTCAAAAAAACAAGGCTTGAAACATGAGTGCTATATATAACATAGTTAAGCATAACCTCAACCATACACATTCACACATGATCATCCATTCACAATCAAGTGTTAACCAATGTAAGGTTTATAAACCATAGTAAGATAATTCACCATGTAATCTACATCCTCATACACCGAAGAATTCAAAATACAGTTTTAAAGTATGCATATACTGCATTACTTGTGATCCATCCAGGTTTCCTTGCTTCACTTATTTTCTTCAGCTGATTTGTTAGCATGAGGGAAATTCTCTGAGCATTTGCCTAAAACAAAACATGAAAAACATTTTGAACTGTGAGCCGCAGCTCAATACATGCATTCCTAAATTGTTGACTGATCAGTGAAACACTGATTGGGCCCAGTTTGCAATTCATTTAAGGTCAAAACAGGGAATGAGATGACTATAAAACTGCATTGCTAATTATTATCTGATAGTGAACCCCTTGATACTGTTACGATATATGGATAGGTGTACACCTGCCAAGCTGATCGGGGACTTGGCCTGAAGTCGCATGGGTAACTGAAGGGCGAATGCCCTATAGATGATAACTGACTGAGTCACTAATTAACTGATAAATCACTGTGTAAACTCATTCATTGATGTACTTATCAAAACATTATAATCCAATGAACGGGGTGTTACTGCCGTCCAAAAAGAAAAAGACTTCCCTTATACATGAAAACTTAGCCATTTAAAACCAAAGTTTACCGTAACAAGGGCATTCACACCATCACAACCATTCAAACCATTTAGTTATATACAGGAACGGTTCTAACATCCCAATTATCTCAAGGATTACACCAAAATACATAATTCAGATCAAATATACAGCTTATACACCAAAATACATCACAATATGATATGATAGCATCTCGGCACTCATACACCGCCAGTCACATGGACAGTTCTGGCTCACTTATCACCTTCAACCGTCCTGCCCGCCTGAGGGCGGTTCATTGAACACTTTCCTAAAACAAAACATAAAAACATTTCGAATTGTGAGCCAAAACTCAATACATACATTCCTGAATGTTAAAGATTCACTGAAAACTTGTTTGGGCCCGCTTTGCAATTCATTTTAATTTTGAAACAGGGAATGAGACGCATATAAAACTGAATCAGTTAATTAGTGACCAAATGAAAATTCGACCACAAAACATCAAGACACCTTCATCTCTCTTTCACTCCATTTTGCTTGCTGCAGCTGTGCCTCCCCTTTCCGCCCCACCAACTGCCCCTTGCTGCTGGCAACCACCACCCAGAACACCCCTAGTCAGCCACCCCAAAAACCCCTCCCACCACTTGCCACACCCCCACCCTTCAAGCATCACTCACACCTCCTTTTTCAAGCATCAAGTGAGTAAACTCCAATCCCTATCATGCCGATTTTTTGTTCTTAATCTTGTATTTGTTGGTTTTTATTGTTGATCATGTTATTTTGATAAGAATAAGAGTTATCTTTGAAGTGGTTAGGTGTTGATTAAGCATAAAAGCATGTGGGAGTTGAAATTGTTCATGATCATGCTAGTTTAAGTTTGAAGTGATGGATTTGGATTATTTTGTATTTGATTTTATAGTCCTTATCATTACAAATGATTATGGTAATGTTGCTAGGGTTTTGGATGAATTAAAGAGTGATTTTAGTGGGTGGTTATGTGAAGAAAAGATTACAAATATGTGGTTATTGAGCTATCAACATACCTAAAACAAGGGTCACTTTGGGAGAAAACTGGTATTAATTGGCACATCAAAAATTCATGATTTTTGGTGTAGCGATAGCTTGATGAGTTAGCTTCCAATAGGCTTTAGAATTACTCAATTTTGACTTGTGTGGACAAAGTTATGGCCACTTTACTGAAGACTGCACAGAATACATCGAAACTGGGAGCAGTTTTGAACAGTGGACTTTACGAAAAAACTGGTATTGATTGGCTCATTGTATAGCTTCAATCATACACATACACACTTGATTAATCCATATAGAGTCAACTGTTAACCAACATAAAGTTTTTACACTATAGTAAAAACCATTCACCATGTAATTTGCACCTCCATCCACTGAAGATGTCAATATATAGCTCTAAGAATATGCATACACTGTATCACTGTTGAGCCATCCAGATTCCCTTGCTCAACTTATTCTCTTCCGTTGGTTTACTAGCATGAAGACGATTCTCCGAGCGTTTGCCTAAAACAAAACATGAAAAACATTTCGAACTGTGGGTTGAAACTCAGTACATGCATTCCCGAATTGTTAAATGATCATTGAAACACTGATTGGGCCCGCTGTTCACTTCATTTTAATTTTGAAGCAGGGAATTAGACGCATATAAAACTGAATTGCTAATTATTATCTGTTAGTGCACTCCTTCGTAACTATCACGATATGTGAATAGGTGTACACCTGCCAAGCCGACTGAGGGACCTGGCTGGAAGCTACGCGGGTAACTAGAGGGCAATGCCCTGTAACTAATAACTGATGGGGTCACTAATTATGTGATAAAGCACTCATTAAATTGATTCATTGATATACTTACCAAAACATTACGATTTCGATAAATACGTGCTGATTTATAAAGATATAGACAATGAATGTACCTGGAAGTTGTAAATGCAAATTCACGGAATAATAAGATGCACAAAAGTGGAGAGAATGAAAGCTTAGGCCTTGATTCTGTTCAAAAGATCATTATAGGTACATGAGGTCAGAAACGAGCTTGTTCTTATAAATGATGCCTTTAAAAAGAACTGGCTTATGAAGAATATGTACAAACCAATTAATAGATTAAACTAAAATGATGAAATTATATAAACCATAGAAATGTGATTTAAAACACGGTAGCAAGTTCAAAGCAAAAAGGCTCATAGAGAGGATACGGAAAGAATAATTCACAACTTATACTCCCGACCTCGAGATGAGACCTAAGACCCCAATATGAGAATCTTAGGAAGTCCTCTAAAAATTTCATTATGGACACATAACATGATTCCCACGATAGAGTTCCTAAAATGGGACTAGAACATCAACATGTCAGTTTTGAGTCCATCCTGCACAGGTTCAGTAAAATGATCATAACTTTTTCCACAGACCTCAGATTAATACGATTCAAGAGCCATTTTAAAGCTAACACACTGACCTATCAACCTACCAAAAATAATAATTTTTTTCTTTGTTGATCATTACCAGTTTCATCTCAAAGGTTGTCCTATTTTTTTGGAAATTTTAGACTCACTGTTTGAGTTTGTTCCCTCACTTTTCATACAAATTCTCAACTTAAACAATTCCTTAAAAGTATGCAAACACACTTTGGTCTATCCCAACATCAAACAAAAGCACCACACTCAATTTCACTTCATATTCATATCCAATAAAGCTCATTTTCTAGTCACATATACACATACTTCAACTTTAATACTAGCTTGGTCCAAACCATGCATTCCTGGATAAAACCCTAATGTAAGGTCAACTTGAACTCACTCCCATCATTTCAAACCACCATAAACATCGTAATAAGCTTCAATAGATTAAAAGATGATCAAAAACAAGGATAAAACAATCAATATCTAACACTTAAACATGAAGCTTGCATGATTAAGAAGTAACCCTAACCCTAGCATCATCCAACTTCAACTCCACCATGATCCATCATCAAATAACTCTTAATTCAATCAAACCAACATGATCCATCATCAAAAAAACCAAAACAATAAGAAAAACCAAAAATCCAAAGAACAAGATTGAGGTCACTTACTTTGAACTTGAAACAAGTGGAGATGGAGATGATATTTTGTGATTTTGAGGGTGGAAGATGATAGTCGGTGGAGGGAGGTGGTTGGAGGTTGCAATCCTTGCAGGAGGCTGGCCGGAAAGTGCCGAAAAACACCACAGAAGGGGCTAGCTGTTGCTGTTCTGGTTGAGCCACGGGTAGAGAGAAGGAGGAGAGAAGAAGAGAGAGAAAATGTCTTGAATTTTTACTTAGTGCAAAAGAAGCTTAGGCAAATAAATACTTGGCTGAAATTAACCCTCAAAAGCTACTTTGACTAATCCTACATTAGGCCTAAATTAAGGGAAATTAGCTAAACCAATGTAGCCAAGTCTCGTTGGGTCGAAATTGACCTTAAACAGGCTCGGGTTTGGAAAAGAGCTGAAATCGAGTGCGTTTGTAAATTTTTTTTTTTCAAAGCTCGAGGTTAAATGTTTGTGGTGTCATGAAAAATGAACTGGTTGTATACTTATGGGTTCAAGATGGACTGTGATGACCCTAAGGTTATTTCAAGTCAAGATATGAACAAGGGAGAGAACTATGTTTCATGGTCACGGAGAGGAAAAACCTTGTCCTTTAAACTTGTTATGGAAACAAGTGAGCTCTTATGTCAAGGATATGTTATGTATTGGTATTATTCTATTAACATTCATCATAAGGAAGAAAAAGCAGAAGATATCTGGATAGTTTGTGAATTTAGAGATGTTTTCTTGAAAAGGTACCGGGACTGCTCCGCAAAGAGAAATTGATGTTGAGATTGAATTAATCCCTAATGCTCAACCTATCTCCAAAACCCGTATCGTATGGCCCCAATTGAGCTTAAAGAACTGAAGATTCAGTTAGAGAAGTCATTACAGAAGGGATTTATCATACCAGGTGCGTCACCATGGGGTGCCCCAATTCTATTTGTAAAGACGAAGAAGGGAACCTGGAGGTTATGTATTGATTACAGAGAGCTGAACAAGATCACCATCAAAAACACATACCCATCGCCTTAAGTAGATGACTTATTTGATCAAGTGCAGAGAGCATGAGTCTTTTCTAAGATTGATTTGAGGTCAGGGTACCATCAACTTAGGATTATACCTGAAGATATTCCCAAAACCACACTAAGGACCATGTTTGGGTCACTATGAATTCACTGTGATGCCTTTTGGCTTAATCAATGGCCACGCGACCTTTACAGATCTTATGAATAGAATTTCAGACCATATCTAGACAAGTGTGGTGGTGTTTATAAAAGATATCTTGAAATACTCCAAGGACAGAGATGAGTATCCTGTTCATTTGTGGATAACGTTACAGACCTTGAGGGAACATCAACTACACAGCAAATACAAGAAGTATGTGTAATAGTCCGACCCTAAAATATGTTTATTAATTTCATTAATCCATGTCATTAATTTGATTTCATTTACATCATTGCTTTTTGTTATTCCAATTTGGAAAATTCTAAATGGCCATCACTTTGCAATTCGAGTCTTGTTCTAGTCAAATTTGGGAGATAGATTTAGGCCTTGATATTTATGAATTTAGCGATTTAATTATTTTTCATGGCACCACAACCATTTAATCTCGAGTTTTGGAAAGAAAAAAAAAATTAAAAAAAAATAAAATTTTGCAAACGCACTCAGTTTCAGCTCTTTTCCAAACCCGAGCCCGTTAAGGCCGATTTGGACTCAACGAGACTTGACCCTCATTTGTTTAGCTAATCACCCTTAATTAGGCCTTAATTATGCTTAGCACAAGTGGCTTTTGGGCTTTTAATTTTAGCCAAGTATATATTTAGCAAAGCTTTTGTTTTACAGCAAGCATTTGCTAGACATTTTCTCTCTCCTAATTCTTTCCTCCTTCTCTCTAGTCACGGCAGCAGCACCACCACCATTTCAGCCACCAAACAACCACCACTCACCACCCCAAGCATCCCTCTCACTCCTTCAAGCACCATGAATCATTCATACCTCTTTCTAAGCACAAAGTGAGTAATTCTTTTCACCTCCTATGCTGATTTTGTTGTTGATTCTTGATCTTGTTGGTTTTTGCTTCTTATTTTGGTTGTTTTAGTGATGGATTATGCTATTTTTATAGAATTAAGAATCATCTTGGTGATGGATCATGGTGGAGTTGAAATTGGATGATGCTAGGGTTAGGGTTTCATCTTGGTCATGCAAGCTTCATGTTCAAGTGTTGGTTATTGATTGTTTTATCCTTGTTTTACTTATCTTTTAAGATATTGAAGTTTATTATGGTGTTTTTAAAAGATGAGAGTGAGTTCAAGTTGACCCAAAGTTAGGGTTTTATCCAAAATGCATAGTTTGGACCAAACTAGTATTAAACTTGAGGTGTGTGTACATGTGACTAGAAAAAGAGCTTTATTGGATATAAAAACGAAGTGGAATTGTGTGTGGTGTTTTTTTATGATGTTGGGATGTACCAAAGTGTGTTTACATGCTCTTAAGAAAGTGTTTAAGTTGAGGATTGGAGTGAAAAGTGAGGGAACAAACTCAAACAGTGAGGCTGGAATTTTCAGAAAAATAAGACGAACTTTGAGATGAAACTGGTAATTATCGGCCAAGCCAAAAATTTTGATTTTTGGTGGGTAGATGGATCATTGTGTTAGCTTTAAAATGGCTCCTGAATCACATTAATCCGAGGTCTGTGAAAAAATTTATGGTCCTTTTACTGAACCTGTGTAGGATGGATTTTAAACTGATTCCCCTGCACTCTAAACTGATATGTTGGTGTTCTAGACCCATTCTATGCACCCTATCGTGGGATTCATGTTATGTGTCCTTAATGAATGTTTTAGAGGACTTACTAAGATTTACATATTGGGGTCTTAGATCTCATTTTGAGGTCGAGAGTATAAGTTGTGAATTTTTCTTTCCGTACCCTTTTTATAAGCCCTTACTCTTTGAACTTGCTACCGTGTCTTAAATCACATTTCTATAGTTTATTTAGCTTCAGCATTTCAGTTTTATTTATAAACACGTTTGTATAGATTCTTTATAAGTCAGTTTTATTTAAAAGTATCAATTATGCCAGTTTTATTTAAAGGTATCAATTATGAGAACAATTTCATTTCAGACCTCATGTTCCTATAATAATCTTTTGAACAGAATCAAGGCCTAAACTTTCAGTCTCTTCACTTTAGTTTATCTTGTTACACTGTGAACTTGTATTTAACCCTCCCAGGTACGTTCATTGCCTGTATCTTTAAAAATTAGTACGTATTTATCGAAATCGTAATTTTTGGTAAGTACATCAATGAATCAATTTAATCAGTGCTTTATCACATAATTAGTGACCCCATCAGTTATCAGTTACAGGGCATTGCCCTCCAGTTACCCACGCGGCTTCAGGCCAGGTCCCTCGGTCGGCTTGGCAGGTGTACACCTATTCACAAATCGTAACAGTTACTCAGGGGTGCACTAACAGATAGTAATGGGCAATTCAGTTTTATATGCATCTCATCCCCTGTTTTAAAATTAGAAAGAATTGCAAAGCGGGCCCAAATAACTTTTCAGTGAATCTTTAACATTACAGGAATGCATGTACTGAGCTTTGGCTCACCGTTCAAAATGTTTTTATGTTTTGTTTTAGGAAAGTGTTTAGTGAACCGCCCTCAGGCGGGCAGGACGGCTGAGGGTGAAAATTGAGCCAGGACTGTTCATGTGACTGGCGGTGTAGTGGTGCTGAGATGCTATCATTTCATACTGTGCTGTATTTTGGAATTGTAACTGTATATTTAAACTGAATTATGTATTTTGGTGTATCATTGACATGATTGGGTTGTTAGAATCATTTCTGTATATCACTAAACAGTTTGAATGGTGTGATTGCCCTTTGAGAATAAACTTTGGTTTTATGGCTAACTTTTCATATTCGAGGGAAGCCTTGTCCTTTTTGGATGGCGGTAACGCCCCGTTCATTGGGTTAGCATTTTAAAATTAGTGAACTTAAGCAAGTGAATGCAAGTAATGTATCATATACTTTTGGGGCGTTACAGATTTGGTATTAAAGCCAGGTTGAGATTTTCTTGAAGAAGGTAGATTTAGAAATTATAGGGTGAGGATGGTTGTCGTGCGGGGGCTATCGTATACTGTTAGAGTGATATTAGGATTGTAGTAACGATATTAGAATGCAAGTTACTTCCATTTGCGTGTTTCTTATGTATGGTTATGTATGCCTCTCATATATGTGTTTTCTTTGTTAGATGGATCCTTATGGCGTGAATATGTTCCTAGGTGGATCTATGATTGCTCACATTGCGCTGGTACATACTAGCATAGAGGCACATGCACAGGACCCTTATTCTGAGTTCCGTAGTATTACGGTCCGTGCACAGAGACTGCTTTGGTCTTTACCCCTGGTTGGTCCGTGGGTGGAGTTTAGGTATCATTATCATGACTTTATGATAACAGGGAACCCAGGCTTGGACGGGCCTAGATTTCAGGCCCAGGGGGCTTGGACGACTCTCACTACCGAGTTGTTGTTGAGAGAGGAGTTTGAGTTGAGGGGAGTTACTATGAAAGCTCTTCAGCACGTTTTTCCCATACACCAAGCCCATCCCCCACCTCCAGCCCCAGCACCAGCACATGGGCCACCCTCCCCGCCCGCACCAGCACATGGGCCACCCTCCCCGCCCGCACTAGACACCCCACTGATGCCTGATAGCCCTGGGGAGGCTTACGTGGTGATAGACCTCCCCGACACCCCAGATTTAGTGGTGATTAGTTCTGGGGATGAGGACCACCAGGAAGAGGAGGATGATCCAGAGGAGGATGAGCCCAATGAGGATCAAGACATTGGTGAGGTGGGGGTAGAGTAGCAATGGGAACAGGAGGCTGATGAGTTGATGGTGGAGCAACAGGTTCAGTAAGAGGTCGATGATGTCGAGTCAGAGGCATCTACGAGTAGCTTTGATCCAGGTGAAGAACCTGATGATGAGTCTGACCCAGATTACAATCCATCTAGGGATTGTTAGGTGGTTCTAGGGGTTGGAGTGGTGGTTTTCATTTTGAGCCCTGTATGTAGGTATGGTATGGTTGGATTGGATAGTTATATTTGTGTGACATCTGACATTGTATATAGTTAGTCCAATCCTCTATGACCGTGATGACATGATCCATAACTCTTTTTGGCCATGTGATGGATCTAGTGTGTAGGGGCTATTTGTGATAGGGTAGGAGTCAGAGCTAGTTTTGCTTACTCAGCTAGGTGTAATATGCTTTTGTTGTTCATGTATATAAATCAGTAGCTATGTATGTAAGTAAGCAGTTATGAAATGAAATGATGACGATTTGAGTTATGATTAATCATTGAGCCATCTTCTATGTATTTATTGGGCATGTTTATCCTATATGTCTGGAGGTTTTAGTTTTTGAATTGTTTCATTTAATGTATGATCAGAATTTCTCAGTCAGTGCAAAACAACATTGAGGTTCATGTAGAGGACAATTCGGAGCAAGGTCAGGGATCAGGTGATTAAGCCTCTTGCTAGGGGCCACAACATGGTGACACGCCACCGTCGCTCTCTGAATTTGCTAGCAACTTAAGAAACCCAAGTTACTAGCCAACCTTAGTTGCTAAATTGATGAAGCGAATTCCCTAGGTACCTGCTGAAACCCCTCCTAAAGAGGATAAATTGGCAGATAAGGTAGCAAGGCGCAACCCTAAAGTCTATGATGGAAATTATGATCCAGTGATATTGGAGGAATGGGTAAGGGGAATAGAGAAAATTTTCACAGTAGTTGAGGTACCAGAGGAAAAGAAAATAAACATTGGGACGTATTATTTGTCAGGTGAAGCTGACATTTGGTGGAATACTGTGAAGGATATTCTCGTAGGACCTGAATTTACCTGGAATAAATTCCTGAGTGAGTTAAGGGTGAAATTTTACCCAATTGTGGTGCAAAGGCAAAAGGAGAAAGAACTTATGAAATTGAAAATGAGTGGTAGCATGTCAGTGTTATAGTATGCTAGTAAGTTCACATAATTATCTAGGTTTGTCACTGAATTTGTGTCATTTGAAAGGTTAAAGATGAGAAGGTTTGAGAAGGGCTTGGCCTTCTATATTTGGAATCAGTTACCTAGGCAACCAGTTCTGACTTACCAAGAGCTGTACGAGCGAGACGCTGAAGTGGAGCGTGTGAAGACAGAGTTGAGGGCCTTGAACCTGATCAACCAGAAGAGGAAAGGGATCGAGCGAGGAGCTCCTAGTGGGAGTGTGAATCAAAAGAAACCCACCCCCGCTCCTCCCAAGAGCCATCCTGCAAGCTCCGTAGAGCCCTGTAGGAAGTGCGGAAGAACCAATCACACCACTCTTGAATGCCGAGTTGGCATCAACAAATGCATGTGGTGTGGAAGTCCTGAACACCTCATCACTGCATGCCCCCGACGACTAAAAGCGATAGATAAGGGCGCAGCAAAACCCTTGGCTCCGCTCCGCCAGGGACTCCCGCCTTCAAGGCATGCAGTTGCAGGAAGGGCATTTGTGATGAACAAAAAGAAAGCTGCTACTTCTGGTACGGTAGTCACTGGAATTCTCTTTTTAAATTCAAAGCCATTTTTTGTATTATTTGATTCGGGTGCCACTCATTCTTTTATATCTACCCGATCTGCTATACAATTGAGCCTTGAGAACAGGAGGATGGAAACCAATTACAAAATTAAGCTACCCAACAATTCTGTGATCGAGTGCCCCCTCTCTTATAAACCTGCCCCCATCACCATTGGTGAAACCACCTTCCCTGTGGATTTGATTCAATTTGATTTGTTTGATTTTGACATCATTTTGGGAATGAGTTGGTTGCACACTTATGGAGCCCAAATCGATGTGAAGATCTTAAGGTTATCTTGAAAGATGAAAAAGACATAAAAGTGTGTTTTTATGGGCAAAGAGAGGCAAAGTCTTGTTCTTTGATTTTCGCTATGAAAGCAAGTAAGCTGTTATATCAGGGGTGTATTGGATATTGGTGTGATGTTATTGACACCCAAAAAAAAGAAAAGGAAGCGGAGAATATACCTGTAGTTTGTGAATTTGAAGATGTTTTCCCTGAGGAGTTACCAGGACTACCCCCACAGAGGGAAATTGATTTTGAAATTGAGTTAATTCCCAGAGCCCAACTTATTTCTAAAGCCTCATATCGTATGACCCCAACTGAACTTAAGGAATTAAAGATTCAGCTAGATGAGCTGTTACATAAGGACTTTATTAGGCCAAGTGTGTCACCATGGGGTGCCCCAGTGGTGTTTGTCGAGAACAAGGATGGAACCTTAAGGCTATGTATTGATTACAGGGAGTTGAACAAGATCACCATCAAAAACAAAGACCCTCTGCCACGAATAGATGATTTGTTTAATCAACTATAAGGAGCATGAGTGTTTTCTAAGATTGATTTGAGGTCAGGGTACCATCAACTTAGGATTAAACCTGATGACATTCCCAAGACAGCGTTTAGGACCAGGTATGGTCACTATAAGTTCACAGTGATGCCTTTGGTCTCACTAATGCTCCTGCAGCCTTCATGGACCTTATGAATAGGGTTTTCAGACCTTATTTAGACAAGTTCGTAGTGGTGTTCATAGATGACATCCTTATATATTCTAAGGACAAGGAGGAACATGCTGATAAATTGCGGACTATATTGCAAGCTCTGAGGGAGCATCAACTCTATGGCAAATTTAAAAAATGTGAATTTTGGTTGGAGGAAGTGGTATTTTTTGGGCATGTGGTTATAAAAGAAGGAATTAAAGTTGACCCCCAGAAGGTGAAAGCAATCACAGAATGGCCAAGGCCTACCAATGTCACTGAGATTTAGAAGCTTTTTGGGTTTAGTAGGTTACTACCGAAGGTTGGTCAAGGACTTTTCAAAAATAGCTTCACCACTGACCAATCTACTGAAGAAAGCTAACAAATTTGAGTAGGCTGAAAGATGTGAGAAAGCTTTCCAAGAGCTAAGGCGACGACTAACTACCGCCCTGATCCTAACGTTACCAATAGAAGGAAATGAGTATACTGTTTACAGTGATGCTTCGAAGAACAGTCTAGGGTGCGTGCTGATGCAGGAGGACAAAGTAGTAGCTTATGCCTCTCAACAACTCAAGCCGTATGAGAAAAACTACCCTACCCATGACATGAAGTTAGCAGTCGTGGTCTTTGCTTTGAAATTTGGAGGCATTATTTATATGGGGTACCATACAAGATCTATACTGATCACCAAAGTTTAAAGTATATCTTCACCCAGAAGGAGCTCAATTTGAGGCAGCGGCGTTGGCTTGAGTTGCATAAAGACTACGATTTGCAGATCTAATATCATCCTGGTAAAGCAAATGTGGTGGCAGATGCCCTAAGTAGGAAGGCGCAAAATAGCTCAAACACTGTGGTGATTACCCAATTGAACCTCTTGAGAGTACTTGAGGACTTTGGGATTCAATTAGTGTCCCACGGGCAAACAAATGCTCAATTATCAACACTTATTGTACAGTCTTCCTTAATGGAAGAAATTCGACTGAATCAGAAAAGTGATCCCGAACTCCAAAGAATAAAGCAAAACTTAGAAGATGGGAAGCATCGGGGATTTGTAATGCACGAGGATGGGACCCTGCGGTTCCAGAACTGCCTATGTGTGCCTAAAAATGAAGGATTGAGGAAGCAGATATTGGAAGAGGCTCACAATACTCATTATTCGGTACATCCAGGAGGCACCAAGATGTACAGAGATATGAGACAACACTTCTGGTAGAATAATATGAAAAAAGACGTTGCAGAATATGTGAACAATTGTCTAACCTGCCAAAAAGTTAAAGCGGAGCATCAGCGTCCTGTTGGTGAACTACAACCCTTAGAAATTCCCACTTGGAAGTGGGATTCGATCTCAACGGACTTTGTTATGGGTTTACCCCTTTCTGCCTCGAAAAAGAATACCATCTACGTTATAGCTGATCGACTCACGAAGTCGGCTCATTTCCTGCCAATTAAGGATACTTGGGGAGTTGAAAGACTAGCCCAATTGTATGTTAAGGAGGTGGTCCGTCTGCACGGGATCCCTTTAGACATAGTCTCAGATAGGGATCAAAGATTCCAAGCACGTTTGTGGCAAACGCTTCAAAAGGCCTTTGGGACCAAACTAAACTTCAGTAGCTCCTATCATCCAGAAACAGATAGACAAACTGAAAGAGTGAATCAAATTGTGAAGGACATGCTGAGAGCTTGTGTATTGGAGTTCCATGGAAAATGGGAGGGCGATTTACCTTTGGTGGAATTCTTTTATAACAACAGCTATCAGTCCACCATCAAAATGGCCCCATTTGAGGCTTTATACGGGAGAAAATGTAGGACCCCATTGTGCTATAGTGATTTGGACGGGGCACTGATTATAGGTCCTAAAATGATTCAAGAGACCACTGAGGCAATAAGAAAGATTCGGGAGCGTATCAAGGTTGCCCAAAGTCAACCAAAAAGCTATGTGGACAAAAGAAGAAGGCCTCTAGAGTTTTAAGTAGGCGATAAGGTTTTTCTAAAAGTTTCACCAACTAGAGGTGTCAAGAGGTTCGGAGTACGGGGCAAATTGAGTCCAAGGTACATTGGACCTTATGAAATCATTGAAAAGTTGAATCTCGTCGCTTATCGTCTAGATCTTCCTGTAGAACTTGAGCACGTGCATAACGTGTTTCATATCTCTTAGCTTAGAAAATACATTCCAGATCCAGAGCATACCATTGTATCTGAACCTATCGAAATAACTGAAGATCTAGTATACGAGGAGCGTCCTGTCCAAATATTAGATCGCAGGATCAAGCAGCTGCGCAACAAGCAGATACCATTGGTCAAAGTACTCTGGACGAACCATACCTCCCAAGAAGCTACTTGGGAGACCGAGGAGGCAATGAAAACCAAATACCGACATTTATTCGAGGTAATCCTGCATGATATTGTTAAGTTCATCAGTTTCGAGGACGAAACTCTTTAAGGGGGGAAGACTGTAATAGTCCGACCCTAAAATATGTTTATTAATTTCATTAATCCATGTGATTAATTTCATTTCATTTACATCATTGCTTTTTGTTATTCCAATTTGGAAAATTCTAAATGGGCCATCACTTTGCAATTCGGGTCTTAGTCTAGTCAAATTCGGGAGATCGATTTAGGCCTTGATATTTATGAATTTAGAGATTTAATTATTTTTCATGGCACCACAACCATTTAATCTCGAGTTTTGGAAAGGAAAAAAATAATAATAAAAAAAATTGCAAACGCACTTGGTTTCAGCTCTTTTCCAAACCAGAGCCCGTTTAAGGCCGATTTGGACTCAACGAGACTTGCCCCTCATTTGTTTAGCTAATCACCCTTAATTAGGCCTTAATTATGCTTGGCAAAAGTGGCTTTTGGGCTTTTAATTTCAGCCAAGTATATATTTAGCAAAGCTTTTGTTTTACACCAAGCATTTGCTAGACATTTTCTCTCTCCTATTTCTCTCCTCCTTCTCTCTAGTCACGACAGCAACACCACCACCATTTCATCCACCAAACAACCACCACTCACCACCCCCACCATCCCTCTCACTCCTTGAAGTACCAAGAATCATTCATACCTCTTTCTAAGCACAAAGTGAGTAATTCTTTTCACCTCTTATGCTGATTTTGTTGTTGATTCTTGATCTTGTTGGTTTTTGCTTCTTATTTTGGTTGTTTTAGTGATGGATTATGCTATTTTTATGGAATTAAGAATCATCTTGGTGATGGATCATGGTGGAATTGAAATTGGATGATGCTAGGGTTAGGGTTTCATCTTGGTCATGCAAGCTTCATGTTCAAGTGTTGGTTATTGATTGTTTTATCCTTGTTTTACTTATCTTTTAAGAAATTGAAGTTTATTATGGTGTTTATGGTGTTTTTAAAAGATGAGAGTGAGTTCAAGTTGACCCAAAGTTAAGGTTTTATCCAAAATGCATAGTTTGGACCAAACTAGTATTAAACTTGAGGTGTGTGTACATGTGACTAGAAAAAGAGCTTTATTGGATATAAAAACGAAGTGGAATTGTGTGTGGTGTTTTTTTATGATGTTGGGATGTACCAAAGTGTGTTTACATGCTCTTAAGAAAGAGTTTAAGTTGAGGATTGGAGTGAAAAGTGAGGGAGCAAACTCAAATAGTGAGGCTGGAATTTTCAGAAAAATAGGACGAACTTTGAGATAAAACTGGTAATCATTGGCCCAGCGAAAGGTCAGTGTGTTAGCTTTAAAATGGCTCTTGAATCGCATTAATTCGAGGTCTATGGAGAAAGTTATGGCCATTTTACTGAACCTGTGCAGGATGGATTTTAAACTGATTTCCCTGCACTCCAAACTGATATGTTGGTGTTCTAGCCCCATTTTATGCACCCTATCGTGGGATTCATGTTATGTGTCCTTAATGAAAGTTTTAGAGGACTTCCCAAGCTTTACATATTGGGGTCTTAGGTCTCATTTCGAGGTCGGGAGTATAAGTTGTGAATTATTCTTTCCACACCTTTTTTATAAGCCCTTACTCTCTGAACTTGCTACTGTGGCTTAAATCACATTTCTATAGTTTATTTAGCTTCAGCATTTTAGTTTTATCTATAAACTGGTTTGTATAGATTCTTTATAAGCCAGTTTTATTTAAAAGTATCAATTATGCCAGTTTTATTTAAAGGTATCAATTATGAGAACAACTTCATTTCTGACCTCATGTTCCTATAATAATCTTTTGAACAGAATTAAGGCCTAAACTTTCATTCTCTTCACTTTAGTGCATCTTATTACACTATGAACTTGCATTTAAAACTCCCAGGTACGTTCATTGCCTATATCTTTAGAAATCAGTATGTATTTATCGAAATCGTAATGTTTTGGTAAGTACATCAATAAATCAATTTAATAAGTGCTTTATCACATAATTAGTGACCCCATCAGTTATCACTTACAGGGCATTGCCCTCCAGTTACCCGCGTGGCTTCAGGCCAGGTCCCCCGGTCGGCGTGGTAGGTGTACACCTATTCACAAATCATAATAGTTACTCATGGGTGCACTAACATATAGTAATGTGCAATTCAATTTTATGTGCATCTCATCCCCTGTTTTAAACTTAGAATGAATTGCAAAGCGGGCCCAAATAACTTTTCAGTGAATCTTTAACATTACAGGAATGCATGTACTGAGCTTTGGCTCACAGTTCAAAATGTTTTTATGTTTTGTTTTAGGAAAGTGTTTAGTGAATCGCCCTCAGACGGGCAGGACGGCTGAGGGTGATAAGTGAGCCAGGACTGTTCATATGACTGGTGGTGTAGTGGTGCTGAGATGCTATCATTTCATATTGTGAAGTATTTTGGAGTTGTAACTGTATATTTGAACTGAATTATGTATTTTGGTGTATCATTGACATGATCGGGTTGTTAGAATCGTTTCTATATATCACTAAACGGTTTGAATGGTGTGATTGCCCTTTGAGGATAAACTTTGGTTTTATTGCTAACTTTTCATATTCAAGAGAAGCCTTGTCATTTTTGGATGACGGTAACGCCCCGTTCATTGGGTTAGCATTTTAAAATTAGTGAACTTAAGCAAGTGAATGCAAGTAATGTATTATGTACTTTTGGGGCGTTACAGCATGTGTACTGGTTAGAAGCAATGGTATTTTTAGAACATATGGTTCCAAAGGATGAGATTAAGGTTAATTTGCAAAAGGCGAAAGCAGTTACAAAGTGCCGGAGATCCACCAATGCACTGAGATTAGAAACTGTTTGAGTTTAGCACGGAATTATCGAGTTCAAAAAGGATTTGTCAAATATTATCTTCCCTGACCAATTTGTTGAAGCAGGCTACACAGTTAGTAAGAAGATATAGTGGTACCTTATGCCTCCCAACAATTCAAGTCTTATGGGCGGTACCTTACCCATAATCCAAGTGCACTGAGAATTTGAAAACACTACTTGTAAGGTGTACCTTGTGCAATCTATACTGACCATCAGAGTCTGAAGTACATCTTCACTCAGAAGAAGCTCAATCTACATGAAACATTAGTTGTGGCTGATCCAATGTCAACCAAGAAAGGGAAATGTTGTGGTTGATGCCCTGAATAGGAATGCACAACATACTGTGAACACTGTATTGATTATTTAGCTAAATCTCTTGAGAGAGCATGAGGACTTTGACATTCAATTAGCGTCGCACAGGAAGGTGAATGTTCAATTGCTAGCACTTACCTTAAAGCCCTACCTAATGGACAGTGAACATGGTTGGCAGGTGTAGAAGCCTTACTTTGAGCAAATCTTGAAATTTCACAAGTTTCGAGGACGAAACTCTTTAAGGGGGGGAAGACTGTAATAGCCCGACCCTAAATCTTGTTTATTTATTTAATTAAGGCATGTTATTAATTTTTCACATTTATTTATCTCATTTAATCATCCCCGTTGAGAGAATTGATTTGGGGCTCCACTTTGTAATTCGAGTTTCATTTACCGAAAATAATTTTTCGGAGAAATTGATATTAGGTCTCGATAATTATGGGTTAAAAGATTAAATTATTTTTCATGACATTTCAAAAATTTAATTTCGAGCTATGAAAAATTTAATCGCGTACGATTTAATTTTCTTTCAGGCCCAAATTAAGCCCAATTTTGATCCAATAGGTTCCTAACCCATTTGTTTATCCAATTACCATCATTAAGCCTTAATTATCATTAGCAAAAGCTGATTTTTTTTGTGCTTAAATCTCAGCCAGGTAAAGTATTTACTTCATTTGTGACCAAGTGAAAATTCAACCACAAAACATCAAGACACATTCCTCTTTCTTTCACTCCATTTTGCTTGCTGCTGCTATGCGTCCCCTTTCTACCCCACCTACTGCCCCTTGCTGCTAGCAACCACCACCCAGAACACCACTAGCCAGCCACCCGCAACACCCCTCCTGCCACTGGCCACACCCCCCACCCTTCAAGCATCACTCACACCTCTTTGTTTCAAGCACAAAGTGAGTACCATTGTATGTGTTTAATTTCCATTGGCTTAGGTTATGTTTGCTAGGTATGGCTTAGTTAAATAAATAAATGAGATAAATAAATGTCACCATGTAATCTACACCTTCACCCACTGAAGATTTAAATATATAGCTCTAAGAATATGCATACACTGTATCAGTGTTGATCCATCCAGATTCCCTTGCTCAACTTATTCTCTTCCGCTATTTTACCAGCATGAAAACGATTCTCCGAGCATTTGCCTAAAACAAAATATGAAAAACATTTCGAACTGTGAGCCGAAGCTCAGTACATGCATTCCTGAATTGTTAAGTGATCATTGAAACACTGATTGGGCCCGCTTTGCAATTCATTTAAGGTCAAAACAAGGAATGAGATGAATATAAAACTGCATTGCTAATTATTATCTTATAATGAACCCCTTGATACTGTTATGATCTATGGATAGGTATACACTTGCCAAGTCGATCGGGGGACTTGGCCTGAAGCTGCGCGGGTAAATGATGGGCTGACGCCCTATAGATGATAACTGACGAGGTCACAAGTTAAATGGGAAATCACTGTATAAACTGATTCATTGATAAACTCATTAAGAGTTGTAACTTGATAAACATGATATGCTTTTTGAAGATACAGGCAAAGAACGCACCTGAAGTCTTTAAAATGCAATTTCACTTGGTAATAGGTATGCACAATGGAAAATGATAGACTAGACCCCATTTTTGTTTAAGAAATGTAATTATAGATAAATGTAGTTAGTCAACCATGTTCACTGACATAATTTATAACTTTAATGGAAATTGATTAATTAAAAGGCTTCTACAATTCCAATGATTCATTGATGTTTTGTGGTTGAATTTTTTTTCCAAAGCTGACGGGGTCACTAATTAACTGATTCAGTTTTATATGCGTCTCATTCCCTGTTTCAAAATTAAAATGAATTGCAAAGCGGGCCCAAATAAGTTTTCAGTGAATCTTTAACATTACAGGAATGTGTGTACTGAGCTTTGGCTCACAATTCGAAATGTTTTTATGTTTTGTTTTAGGAAAGTGTTCAGTGAACCGCCCTCAGGTGGACAGGACGGCTGAAGGTGATAAGTGAGCCAGGACTATCCATATGACTGGTAGTGTATAAGTGCTAAGATGCTATCATATCATATTGTGATGTATTTTGGTTTAATTACACGTTGATTTTTAAAGATGCTATCATATTGTGATGTATGAGTGCTGAGATGCTATCATATCATAGTGCCGAGTGTTGACACCATAACTTTGGCTAAGCACCATTGCATGTGTTTAATTTCCATTAGCTTAGGTTATCTTTGCTAGGTATACAATCAGCCAAGTAAATTAAGATACAATCAAAATCATTCTCAACCAAGTAAAGCAAAGCTAGTATTCTCCTTCCTCTTTCTTCCACAGCCCCCGCGGCCAGCCACCAGTCAGCCTCCAGGACAGCCACCAGCCCACCACCAGATTAGTCACCAGCCATCCCCCACACCCGCTCAAGCATCAAACATCTTTCACACCTCCTTTTTCAAGCATCAAGTGAGTAAACTCGAATCCCTATCATGCTGATTTTTTATTCTTAATCTTGTTTTTGTTGGTTTTTATTGCTGATCATGCCTTTTTGATAAGAATAAGATCTATCTTTGAAATGTTTAAGTGTTGATTAAGCATAAAAGCATGTGGGAGTTGAGATTGTTCATGATCATGCTAGTTAATTTTGAAGTGATGGATTTGAATTATTTTGTATTTGATTTTGCAATCCTTATCATTATAAATGATTATGGTAATGTTGGTGTCGGGACTCCTAGGCTGTTACAGCCAAGTCCAGGAATATGATTGAATAGAAAAGCTAGAGTTTACTTATGAGCATGTAAACTATATGTATGGGGGTTGAAGTTAAAAATAAGGAGAGTAAGGGGATTATGACAATCGTAATCACCCACACTAATAAGAGTTGAATTACATTATGAATTCAAAACAAGTTATACAAGCGTATTATTATGAATAAATGAGATGTAAGGTAGATGTGGGAATCAACTCTCAATGAAATGAACTACAACTCAAGACCATGAAATAGAGATGGTGAAGGTCGAGAGCACGAGAATGTTGACAACCATATAAGGTTGAGCAAAATGTATTGATCTTATGCAACTCTCTGTACATAGTACACAACCATAAGATTCTGTCTTTCTTCTTCGTATGAACCTGAGGTTTCCCACGAGGACACACTTGGTCAAATAAATCCTTTACAACTCATCCATTGAATCTTTAATTCTTTGAACTCTGTTGGGGGTCATATAATAGGGGTTTTGAAAATGGATTGAGCATCTTGAACTAGGTTGATCTGAAAATCAATGTTTCTTGGGGGAAAGCAGTCCTGAAAGTCCTCAGATGAAACATCTCTAAATCCACCAACTGTAAATATGGATATGGATATACCGAGTGTGGTTGACAAATCACTAATATTCAATGCATTACTGTCATGATAATTCGCTTGCTTGCACAATGTAATTGGGGGGATAAATACGGCTTTTCTTCCCTCGACCTGTAGAAATGCACGTTTGGCCAATCCTCATATCTCAAGCTAATCTTAAGATCCTTGCCAATCATCTTAGTCCTGTAAGTACACAGTCAGTTCACCCCCGTAATGATACTAGATCTGCCAATCAAACTAGATTGAATGTCCAGTGAATATGGTTCCAGCAATACTACTAGAGGCATGTGTATAAAAGATAAACATTCAACTTCCTACTGGTCTCAGTAAATATAAATGACAGGGAGGTAATCTAAAATGTAAAGAGATATAACCACAACATGAACTCTTGCAAAGGTATTTCTTTATTGGTTAGAAAGGACCGACATGTAAGCTGAATGAATGAAAGGACGAAGAATCGTAATGAAAGAGGCAAGGCATAGAAATGACCTGCATATACAAGACATGCAGTTTATTCATGATGGTCATGATAGTGACGTAAATGATCCATGTTATGAAGTTGAGAGGGAGTATTAAGTAATGAAGGTGAAGAAATGTAATAGGTTACCAAAGCGGCTTTTGAAAAGTCATACGATATCCGTATGTGCGTAAAATGACAAAGATAAGGGTCAACAGTATCAGAAGGAAAATTTTATTCATCTGATGTTTGAAAGGACAATACGCCAAGATGAATGAGTCAATCTTATGACTGAACATTATGACATCCATCAATAAAACAATTTACAATAAATGAAAGTCTTGAGTAGGCATATAAACTTCAAAACTGCTGGCAGATGAAAATAACACCAATCGGTTTTTATCATTAACAAGATAGGCTATATTAGTAAGGAAAGGATTACCAAAATAACTTAAGTAACGACATGCAGTCACAACCATGGAGTAGTATGCCAACATGATGTTACGGTGCTATAGAAACGCGAACAATATGGATACATTTAATTGCTGAAAGGACACTCAATTGCCAACAATATAGATACCTTGAACACTATAGGAGCTACTCAACTGAGTCTCTTGAGAGAGCTTAAGGACTTAGCCATTTAATTAATGTTGCACAGAAAGGTGAATGTTCAATTGCTGACACTTACCTTACAGCCCTCCCTAATGGAGGAAATTAGAGTGAATCAGGATAGTGATCCTAAGCTACAAAGAATAAAGCAAAATCTTGAGAAAGGGATTCAATTTCAATGGACTTTGTTGAGGGATTCTCTCATATATATTATCTGATAGAGATCAAAGGTTTCAAGCCTGTTTTGGCAAGCACTTCAAAGAGCCTTTGGAACTAGATTCAACTTCAGCAGTTCTTATCATCCTGAAACGAATTGGCAAGTATATAAACATATGAATGGATCCAACTCTTCTAAGTTGGAGCTTTTAGTACTTCATGACCTATGACCAACATGTGCATTTGCAGAAAGTATGGAACTTCTAGTGGTCAACGTTGTGATAGCACTAGCAGAGAATCCTACATGCAATATCAGGATAAAATGACGGCAGACATTGACAACAAAAATCATTTTTTGAGTCATGAAGATCTTCTTCAACATTCAATAAGGTGGCATATCTCAGAAGACTCTAGAAAGCAAACCATTAGAGCTTACACAAAAGCTATGTTGATAAAAGAAGGAGATTCCTGGAATTTTCGGTATATAATAAAGTTTTTCAGAAAGTCTCACCAACTAAGGGTGTAAGGAGGTAGCACTGCGACCTAAATTGAGGCCAAGATCTTTTAGACCATATCAGTTCATTGAAAGGTCGAATTCCATAACTTGTCTACCAGATCTGCCTATATAACTCAAACATGTGCATAACATGTTCCGTGTTCCTTACCTTACAACTCAGGTAGTACATTTCAGATCCTGACCATGCTGTCATAATCCAATCCATTGCAGTCATTGAGGATCTTGTGTTTCAAGAGCATCCAGTTAAGATATTGGATCACAGGATTAAGCAAATACCTTAAAACAAATTGCCTTGGGCAAATCATACCTCCTCATAAGCTACTTGGGAAAATGAGCAAGAAGTGAAAGCCAAGTACTCTTGTTTATTTGAAATCACCTTGCATGATAGTCAAAGTTCATAAGTTTCGATGACGAAACTTTTTAGGGGGGGAAGGCTGTAATAGTCTGACCATAAATCATATTTATTTATTTAATTAAGTCATGTTATTAATTTTTCACATTTATTTATCTTATTTAATCTTCCCGGATGGAAGAATTCATTTTGGGTTCCACTTTACAATTCGAGTTTCATTTACCGAAAAATTTTATGAAAATTGATAGTAGGCCTCAATAATTATGGTTTAAGAGATTAAATTATTATTATTATTATTATTATTATTATTATTATTATTATTATTAT
>JACYFF010031956.1:9782909-9830278 GCA_017589665.1 Selenicereus undatus | reverse complement strand
ATTATTATTATTATTATTATTATTATTATTATTATTATTATTATTATTATTATTATTATTATTATTATTATTATTATTATTATTATTATTATTATTATTATTTTCATTCAAAAATTTAAATTCGAGCTACGAAAAATTTCAATCGCATAAAGTGTATTGTTTCGGGCCCAAACTCAATTAGGCCCAATAATCTATTACTTCATTTTACTTAACCATGCAATATTGAATGTGTATAATTTTCATTGGCTTAAGGTTCATTTTTCTAGATATTAGCATAGCCAAGCAAATTTGGCTCATTTTCATCCAAGTAAAACAAACCAAAAACGTCAAAGCTCTCATTTCTCCCTCTCTTTCCTCTACCTCACGGCAGCCCCCTACCACCACCCATGGTGACTATTTTCTGCCACCAGCCACCACTCCCAACCACCACCAGCCACCATGCCCAACTCCTACCACCAACAAACACAACCTCAATCTTCATCTATTCAAGCACAAAGTGAGTAGCATCCTCACTTTATCTTATTGATTTGATTTTGTTTTAGATTTTGATTCTTGTTTTTGATTACTAATCATGTTGTTTTGATGCAATCAAGAGTTATTTTGATGTTTTATTGGTTGGATCATCTTTAAAGAAAGAAAAGATGGAGGTTGTTCATGATCATGCAAGTTTAGGGTATAATGATGGATTTTGATTGTTTTAAATGAGATTTTGTGGTTTTTAGTGAGTATAAAGATGTTTATGGTGATTCATATAAATTAGAGGGTGATGTTTAATGGGTGGTTATGTGAAGAAAAGATTGCAATATGGGCTGTTATGCTGTAAATAGACCCCAAAACAGGGATGAGTTTGCGAATAAACTGGTAATAATCAGTGCATGAGAAAATTATGATTTTTGGTGGCTTGATATCTCAATGAGTTATATTTCAATAGGATTTGGAATTACTCAATTTCGAGTTGTGTGGACAAAGTTATGACCAATTTACTAAAGACTATGCAGAATATATTGAAACTGGGAACATTTGTGAACAAGGGACTTTACGGAAAAACTGGTATTGATTGGGTCATTGAAAAATTGTGATTTTTTGGTATGTGGATTGATCAATGAGTTATATTTCAAATTCCTTTTGAATCACCTTAATCCGAGTTCTGTGAAAAAAGTTACGGTCGTTTTACTACAACTGCGCAGATTGAACTGAAATTATACATGTATGTGTTCTACCCTAATTTTAGGGACCTTACTATGTGAATCATGCTTTGTGTCCGAAATAAAATTTGTAGGGGACATTATTATATTTTCATATTGGGTTTGTACATCTTATTTGGAGGTCGAGAGTGAAAGATATGAATTTTCTAATGCACACCATCAAACAGTAACATGGGTGAATACAGAAATCGTGACATTTGGAAGTATTTTCAGAAGTTTCTATATAATTATGGGTATTGTAAGGAAATTACAAAGTGTAGTGAGTTTAAAAAGTGTGATTATATATAAAAGATTACTTGGGTTTGAAAACCGAGTTAGGTGAGCATGAAAATGAAATTTGAGAAGTGGACTCAGTAATAACTCAAATTAGTGTCTATTGGATCAACTGAGATTATTTGAGCTTTTATAAACCTCATAACACCCCTTATGGCATTAAACCTTCTATTATCCATTTCAAAAGCATCACACTTTCTTTTATCCATTTCAGAGGCATTAACCATTCTATTATCCATTTCAGAAGCATCGCACTTTCTTTTATTCATTTCAGAGGCATTAACCATTCTATTATCCATTTTAGAAGCATCACACTTTACTTTTATCCATTTCAGAAATATCAGAAACTGATATTTCATTTATATCAATTAAAATCTTTTCATTATTACCGCAATCATTTCCATTTGGTCTATTTTGCTTCAATTTGTTGTATTTCAAGTACAATAACCCTAACTGATTTATTGAATTATTGGAATGGTAGAAGTCTTTTGAAATAAATCAATTTTCATTAAAGTTACAAATTATGTCAGTGAATATGGTTTACTAACTACATTTATCTATAATTACATTTCTTTAGTAGAATCAGAGCCTAGTCTATCGTTTCCATTGTGCATAAGTATTATCAAGTGAAATATCATTTTAAAGACTTTAGGTACGTCCATTGCCTGTATCTTTAGAAATCAGAGTGTATTTATCAACGCTATCACCTTTTGGTAAGTACATCAATGAATCAGTTTACACAGTGATTTATCAATTAGTTAGTGACCCCGTCAGTTATCATCTATAGGGCATTCGTCCTTCAGTTACCCGCGCGGCTTCAGGCCAGGTCTTTGATCAGCTTGGTAGGTGCACACCAATCCATAGATCGTAACAGTACAAAGGGGTTCACTATCAGATAATAATTAGCAATGCAATTTTGTATTCATCACATTCCCTGTTTTGACCTTAAATGAATTGAAAAGCGGGCCCAACCAGTGTTTCAATGATCATTTAAAGATTCAGGAATGCATGTACTGAGCTTCAGCTCACAGTTCGAAATGTTTTTCATGTTTTGTTTTTGAAAATGCTCAGAGAATCGTCTTCATGATAGTAAACCAGCGGAAAGGAATAAGTTGAGCAAGAGAATCTGGATGGATCAACACTGACACAGTGTATGCATATTTTTAGAGTTGTATATTGAAATCTTCAGTGGATGGAGATGCAGATTACATGGTGAATTGTTTTTACTATGGTGTAAAAACCTTATATTGGTTAACAGTTGATTTTATATGGATTGATCAGGTGTGTATGTGTCTGATTGATGTTATGCTTAACTGTGTTATTTATAGCACTCATGTTTCAAGCCTTGTCCTTTTGGACGGCAGTAATGCCCCTATCATTGGGTTGTCTAGATTATAATTAAGGGATTTATTAAGGAAAATACAAGCAGTGCAATATGTTTAATTTGGGGGCGTTACAGATTTGGACTAGATCTTCCGTGATTTCAATAGGTTCAGATATAATGGTATGGTCCGAATCTGGAATATATTTCCTAAGCTGAGAGATATGAAACACGTTATGTACGTGCTCAAGTTCTATAGGCAGATCTAGACGATAAGCGACAGGATTCAACTTTTCAATGATTTTATAAGGTCCAATGTACCTTGGACTCAATTTGCCTTGTATTCCGAACCTCTTGACACCTCTGGTTGGTGAAACTTTGAGAAAAACTTTATCGCCTATTTGAAACTCCTGAGGCCTTCTTCTTTTGTCCGCATAACTTTTTTGTCGACTTTGGGCAACCTTGATATGTTCTCAAATTTTTCTTATTGTTTCAGTGGTCTCTTGAATCATTTCAGGACCTATAATTAATGCCTCATCCAAATCATTCCTGCACAATGCGGTTCTACTTTTTCTCCCGTATAAAGCCTCAAATGGGGCCATTTTGATGGTAGACTGATAGCTGTTGTTATAAGAGAACTCCACCAGAGGTAAATTGTCTTCCTACTTCCCTTGGAACTCCAATACACAAGCTCTCAGCATGTCCTCCAAAAATTTGATTCACTCTTTCAGTTTGTCCATCTGTTTCTGGGTGATAGGAGCTACTAAAGTTTTGTTTGGTCCCAAAGGCCTTTTGAAGCGCTTACCAGAAATGTGCTTGGAATCTTTGATTCCTATTTGAGACTATGTCTAAAGGGATCCCGTGTAGACGGACTATCTCCTTAACATACAATTGGGCTAGTCAACTCCCCAAGTATCCTTAATTGGCAGGAAATGAGCCGACTTTGTGAGTCGATCAACTATGACCCAGATAGCATTCTTTTTCAAGGCAGAAAAGGGTAAACCCATAACAAAGTCCATTGAGATCGAATCCCACTTCCAAGTGGGGATTTCTAAGGGTCGCAGTTCCCCCACAAGACGCTGATGTTCTGCTTTAACTTTCTGGCAAGTTAGACACTTACCCACATATTCTGCAACGTCCTTCTTCATATTATTCCACCAAAAGTATTGTCTTAGATCTCTGTACATCTTGGTGCCTCCTGGATGCACTGAATAACGAGTATTGTGAGCCTCTTCCAAGATCTGCTTCCTCAATCCTTCATTTTTAGGCACACATAAGCGATTCTGGAACCGCTAGGTCCCATTCTTGTGCATTACAAATCCCGGAGACTTCCCTTTTTCTAAATTTTGCTTTATTCTTTGGAGTTCGAGATCACTTTCCTGGTTCAGTCGAATTTCTTCCATTAGGAAAGACTGTACAGTAAGTGCTGCTAATTAAGCATTTGTTTGCCGGTGGGACACTAATTGAATCCCAAAGTCCTCCAGTTCCCTCAAAAGGTTCAATTGAGTAATCACCATGGTGTTTGAGCTATGTTGCACCTTCCTACTCACGGCATCAGCCACCACATTTGCTTTACCGAGATGATATTAAATCTGCAAATCATAGTCTTTAAGCAACTCAACCAACGTCGTTGCCTCAAATTGAGCTCCTTCTGGGAGAAGATATACTTTAAACTTTGATGATCAGTATAGATCTTGCATGGTACCTCATATAAATAATGCCTCCAAATTTTCAATGCAAAGACCACGGCTGCTAACTCTAGGTCATGGGTAGGGTAGTTTTTCTCATACTGCTTGAGTTGTCGAGAGGCATAAGCTACTACTTTGTCTTCTTGCATTAGTACACACCCCAGACCATTTTTTAAAGCGTCACTATAAACAGTATACTCCTTTCCTTCCATTGGTAACGTTAGGATTGGGGCGGTTGTTAGTCGCTGTCTTAGCTCTTGAAAAGCTTTCTCACATCTTTCAGTCCACTCGAACTTGTTCACTTTTTTCAATAGATTGGTCAGTGGTGAAGCTATTTTTGAAAAGTCTTCAACGAATCTTCGATAGTATCCCGCTAAACCTAGAAAACTTCTAATCTCCATGACATTGGCAGGCCTCGGCCATTCTGTGATTGCTTTCACCTTATGGGGGTCAACTTTAATTCCTTCTTTTGTAACCACATGTCCCAAAAATACCACTTCCTCCAACCAAAATTCACATTTCTTTAATTTTCCATAGAGTTAATGCTCCCTCAAAGTTTGCAATACTGTCCGCAATTGCTCAGCATGTTCCTCCTTGTCTTTAGAATAAATAAGGATGTCATCTATGAACACCACTACGAACTTGTCTAAATAGGGTCTGAAAACCCTGTTTATAAGGTTCATGAAAGCTGTAGGAGCATTAGTGAGACCAAAATACATCATTGTGAACTCGTAGTGACCACACCTGGTCCTAAACGCTGTCTTAGGAATGTCGTCTGGCTTAATCCTAAGTTGATGGTACCCTGACCTCAAATCAATCTTAGAGAACACTCCTGCTCCTTGTAGTTGATCAAACAAGTCATCTATTCGCGGTAGAGGGTATTTGTTTTTGATGGTAATCTTGTTCAACTCCTTGTAATCAATACATAGCCTTAAGGTTCTATCCTTCTTCTTGACAAACAATACTGGGGCACCCCATGGTGACACACTTGGCCTAATAAAGCCTTTCTGTAACAGCTCGTCTAGTTGAATCTTTCATTCGCTAAGCTCAGTTGGGGCCATACGATATGGGGCTTTAGAAATAGGTTGGGCTCTAGGAATTACTTTGATTCCAAAATCAATTTCTTTCTGCGGGGGTAGTCCTAGTAACTCCTTAGGGAAAACATCTTCAAATTCACAAACGACAGGTATATTTTCTGCTTTCTCTTCTTTTGTTTGGATGTCAATAGCATAACATCAATATCCAATACACCCCTGACATAACAACTTACTTACTTTCATAGCGGAAATCAAGGAACCAGATTTTGCCTCTCTCTACCCATAAAAACACACTTTTTGCCCTTTTTCATCTTTCAAGATAACCTTAAGATCTTCACAGTCGATTTGGGCTTCATAAGTGTGCAACCAATTCATCCCCAAAATGATATCAAAATCAGACAAATCAAATTGAATCAAATCCCCAGGGAAGGTGGTTTCACCAATGGTGATAGGGACAAGTTTATAAAAGAGGGGGCACTCAATCACAGAATTGTTGGGTACCTTAATTCTATAATTGGTTTCCATCCTCCTGTTCTCAAGGCTTAATTGTATAGCAGATTGGGTAGATATAAATGAATGAGTGGCGCCCGAATCAAATAATACACAAAATGGCTTTGAATTTAAATAGAGAGTTCCAATGGCTATCGTACCCGAGGTAGCAGCTTCCTTTTTGTTCATCACAAATGCCCTTCCTACAACTACAGGCCTTGAAGGTGAAGGTCCCTGGCGGAGCGGAGGCAAGGGTTTTGCTGCGCCCTTGTCTACAGCTTTTAGTCGTCGGGGGCATGCAGCGATAAGGTGTTCAGGACTTCCACAGCACATGCATTTGTTGGTGCCAACTCGGCATTCAGAGGTGGTGTGATTTGTTCTTCAACACTTCGCACAGGGTGTTGTCGAGCCTAAAGGACGACTCTTGGGGCGAACCAAAATAGGGTTTTTCTGGTTTTGGTCCACACTCTCACTCGGAGTCCCTTGCTCAAACTTCTTTCTCTTGTGGTTGATTGGATTCAGTGCTCTCAACTCCGTCTTGACTCGTTCCAATTCAGCTGCTCACTCATATAGTTCTTAGTAAGTCAAGATTAGTTGCCCAGCTAACTGATTCCGAATATAGAAGGCCAGACCCTCGTCAAACCTCCTCATTTTCAACCTTTCAGATGATACAAACTCAGGAACAAACCTAGATAATTCAGTGAACTTACTGGCATATTGCATCACGGTCATGGTGCTACTCATCTTTAATTCCATAAACTCTTTCTCCTTTTGTCTTTGGACCACAACTAGGTAGAATTTTACCCTTAACTCACTCAAGAATTTATTCCAGGTAAAGTCAGGCCCTACGAGCTTATCCTTAACAGTATTCCGCCAAATGTCAGCTTCACGGATCAAATAATACGTCCCAATGTTTACTTTGTTTCCTTCTGGCTCCTCTACCACTGTAAAGATTTTCTCCATTCCTCTTATACATTCCTCCAGTACTACTGGATCATAAGATCCATCATAAACTTTAGGGTTGCGTCGTACCACCCTATCCGCTAATTTATCCTCTTTAGGAGGGGCTTCAGTAGATACCTAGGGAATCTGCTTCATCAATTCAGCTACTAAGGTCGGCCAGTAGTTCAGGTCCCCACTATTGTGAGCTAACTCAGAAGGAATCGGTGACATTTGGCCAAAATTTGGTGGCACATGATGGGAGGCTTGATCACCTGATCCCTGACCATGATCCGAGATTTCTTCTATATGAATCTCCTCATTGTTGTGCACTGATTCGGACATTCTGATTATGCACGAAACAAAACAATTCAATCACTATAATACTCAAACATATAAGATAAACATGCCCAACAAACACATTTAGTATAACTCAAAGATTATTGAACAACCCAAAGCTTATCATTTCATAATTTTTTTTATAAACATAACTGCCTATCTGTATACATGATCAGCAAAATATACTACATCTAGCTGACTAGGTAAAGTCAGTTTTAACTAGCCCCAAGATACTAGGCCCATCACATAACCCAAAAGAGATACGAACCATGTCATGATGGACGGAAAGGATCTAACTTACTATATACAATGTCACATGTTACACAAAATCTATCCATCCCAACCGACCATACTAAAAACAAACAGGGCTCAAAAGAAAACTACTACCACTAACCCCTAGACCCACCTAACGACCCCTAGATGGATCGTAATCCGGGTCAAACTCATCATCAGACTCTTCGCCTGAATCGAAGCTGCTAGTAGATGCCTCTAACTCGGCATCACCAACCTCTTGTTGAACTGTTGCTCATGTTCATCCTGTAACTCCACCATCAACTCATCAACCTCCTGTCCCTATGGCTGCTCTATCACCTCCTCGTCAATGTCTGGATCCTCCTCTCCCTGGTGGCCCTCATCCCCAGAACTAATCACCACTACCTCTGGTGTGTCGGGGAGGTCTATCAGCACGTGAACCTCCCTAGGACTATTGGGCATTAGTGGGGTACTGGGTACGGGCGGGGAGGGTGGCCCCTATGCTGGTGCTGGGGTTGTAGGTGGAGGAGGCGCCTGATGTAGTGGAAAGACATGTTGAAGCGTAATAACAATTCTATAGCAAGAGTAGTCCATGCCCCCTGGGCCTGAAACCTAGGCCCGTCCAAGCCTGGGTTCCCTGTTATCATAAAGTCATGATAACGAAGCCTAAACTCCACCCACGGATCAACCAGGGGTAAGAACCCAAGCAGCCTCTGTGCACGGACCATAATACTGTGGAACTCAGAGTAAGGGTCCTGTGCATGTGCCTCTATACTAGCATGTAGCAGCACAATGTAAGCCATTATAGATCCACCCGGCAACATATGAATGCCACAAGGGTCCATCTAACAAAGAAAATACATATATGAGAGGCATACATATCCATAAATAAGGAACATGCAAATAGAAGGAACATGCAAATGGAAGCAACTTGCATTCTAATATCACTCTAGCAGTATACGGTAGGCCCCCCTCCTCCCGACAACCATTCTCCCCCTATAATTTCTAACTCTACCTTCCTCAAGAAAATCTCAACCTGGCTCTGATACCAAATCTGTAACGCCCCAGAAAGTACATGATTCATTACTTGCATTCACCTACTTAAGTTCACCAATTAGAAATAATAATCCAATGAACAAGATTGAGGTCACATACTTTGAGCTTGAAACAAGTGGAGTTGGAGATGATATTTGGTGATTTTGAGGGTGGAAGATAATAGCCGGTGGAGGGAGGTGGTTGGAGGTTGCAATCCTTGCCGGAGGCTGGCCAGAAAGTGGCTAGAAAACACCACATAAGGGGTTGGATGCTGCTGTTCTGGTTTAGCCGTGCGGTAGAGAGAAGGAGGAGAGAAGAAGAGAGAGAAAATGTCTTGAATTTTTACTTGGTGCAAAAGAAGCTTAGGCAGATAAATACTTGGCTGAAATTAACCCTCAAAAGCTACTTTAACTAATCCTACATTAGGCCTAAACTAAGGGAAATTAACTAAACAAATGTAGCCAAGTTTCGTTGGGTCGAAATCGGCTTTAAACGGGTTCGGGTTTGGAAAAGAGTTGAAACCAAGTGCGTTTGTAAAATTATTAGTATTATTTTTTTTCCAAAGCTCGAGGTTAAATATTTGGGGTGTCATGAAAAATAATTAAATCGCTTAATTCATAAATATGACGACCTAATAACGATCTCCAGAATTTGACAAGAACAAAAACCCGAATTGCAAGGTGAGGGCCCATTTAAATTCTCCCAATTGAAATAACAAAGGAAATGATGATTTAAATGCGATGAAATTAATCATATGGATTAATAAAATGAATAAACATGATTTAGGGTCGAACTACTACAGTAATCTGTAATGCCCCAAAAAGTACATGATTCATTACTTGCATTCACCTGCTTAAGTTCACCAATTAAAAATAATAATCCAATGAACAAGATTGAGGTCACTTACTTTGAGCTTGAAACAAGTGGAGATGGAGATGATATTTGGTGATTTTGAGGGTGGAAGATGATAGCCGGTGAGGGAGGTGGTTGGAGGTCACAATCCTTGCCGGAAAGTGGCCGGAAAATACCACAGAAGGGGCTGGCTACTGCTGTTCTGGTTGAGCCATGGGGTAGAGAGAAAAAGGAAAGAAGAAGAGAGAGAAAATGTCTTGAATTTTTACTTGGTGCCAAAGAAGCTTAGGCAAATAAATACTTGGCTGAAATTAACCCTCAAAAGCTACTTTGACTAATCCTACATTAGGTCTAAATTAAGGAAAATTAGCCAAACAAATGTAGCCAAGTCTCGTTGGGTCGAAATCGGCCTTAAACGGGCTCGGGTTTGGAAAAGAGCTGAAACCGAATGCGTTTATAAAATTTTATGTTATTTTATTTTTTCCAAAGCTCGAGGTTAAATGTTTGTGGTGTCATGAAAAAAAAAATCGCTCAATTCATAAATATCAAGGCCTAATAACGATCTCTAGAATTTGACAAGAACAAAAACAAGAATTCCAAGGTGAGGGCCCATTTAAATTCTCCCAATTGAAATAACAAAGGAAACGATAATTTAAATGCGATGAAATTAATCACATAGATTAATGAAATGAATAAACATGATTTAGGGTCGGACTACTATAGCCATCCCCCCTTAAAAAGTTTCGTCCTCGAAATTGATGAACTTAACCATATCATGCAGGATTTCCTCGAATAAATGTGGGTATTTGGTGTTCATTGCCTCTTCGGTCTCCCAAGTGGCTTCTAGGGAGGTGTGGTTTGTCCAGAATACTTTGACCAATGATATCTACTTGTTGCGCAGCTACTTGATCCTGCAATCTAGTATTTGAACAGGACGCTCCTCATATACTAGATCTTTCGTGATTTCAATATGTTCAGATACAATGGTATGTGTCCTTAATGAAAGCTTTAGAGGACTTCCTAAGCTTTTCATACTGGGGTCTTAGGTCTCATCTCAAGGTCAGGAGTATAAGTTGTGAATTATTCTTTCCGTACCCTCTCTATAAGCCCTTTTGCTCTGAATTTGCTACCGTGTTTTAAATCACATTTCTGTGGTTTATATAGTTTCATCATTTTAGTTTAATCTATTAACTGGTTTATACAGATTCTTCACAAGCCAGTTCTTTTTAAAGGCATCATTTATAAGAACAAGCTCGTTTCTGACCTCATGTACCTATAATGATCTTTTGAACAGAATCAAGGCCTAAGCTTTCATTCTCTCCACTTTTGTGATCTTATTATTCCGTGAATTTGCATTTATAACTTCCAGGTACGTTCATTACCTATATCTTTAGAAATCAGCATGTATTTATCGAAATCGTAATGTTTTGGTAAGTACATCAATGAATCAATTTAATGAGTGCTTTATCACATAATTAGTGACCCCATCAGTTATCAATTACAGGGCATTGCCCTTCAGTTACCCGCGCGGCTTCAGGCCAGGTCCCCGGTCGGCTTGGCAGGTGTACACCTATTCACAGAACATAACAATTACGAAGGGGTGGACTAACAGATAATAATTAGCAATTCAGTTTTATATGCTTCTCATTCCCTGTTTCAAAATTAAAATGAATTACAAAACAGGCCCAAACAAGTTTTCAGTTAATCTTTAAAATTACAGGAATGTATATACTGAGCTTTGGCTCACAGTTTGAAATGTTTTTATGTTTTGTTTTAGGAAAGTGTTCAGTGAACCGTCCTCTGGCGGGCAGGACGGCTGATGGTGATAAGTGAGCTCGGACTATCCATGTGACTGGCGGTGTATGAGTGCTGAGATGCTATCATATCATATTGTGATGTATTTTGGTGTTGAAACTGTATATTTGAACTGAATTATATATTTTGGTATAATCCTTGAGATAATTGAGATGTTAGAACTGCTCCTGTGTATAACTAAATGGTTTGAATGGTTGTGATGGTGTGAATGCCCTTGTTAGGGTAAACTTTGGTTTTAAATGGCTAAGTTTTCATGTATAAGGGAAGCCTTGTCCTTTTTGGATAGCGGTAACCCCCCGTTCATTGGATTATTATTTCTAATTGGTGAACTTAAGTGGGTGAATGCAAGTAGATTATGTGTGAGATTAAGGTTGATTTGCAAAAGGTGAAAGCAGTTACCAAGTGCTCAAGACCCACCAATGCACTGAGATTAGAAACCGTTTGAGTTTAATAGGGAATTATCAAGTTCAGGAAGGATTTGACAAATATTGTCCTCCCTGACCAATTTGTTAAAGAAAGCTATAAAGTTAGCAAGAAGTTAAACTGGTGGCTTATGCCTCCCAACAACTCAAGCCTTATGAGAAGGATTACCTACCCATGATATGGAGTTAGCAGCTGTAGTTTTTGCAGTGAAAATTTGGAGACATTACTTATATAGAGTACCATGTAAAATCAATACTGATTATCAAAGCTTGAAGTACATCTTCTCTCAAAAGAAGCTCAGTCTACATGAAACATCAGTTGTGGCAGATCCAATGTCAATCAAGAAAGAGAAATATTATGGCAGATGCCCTAATAAGAGCAAATCTGTAACGCCCTCAAAATGCTAATGACATGATTTACTAAAATCTGCAGCGGAAGACTTAATAATAGAAGGCACTATCGCCGTCCTGATAAGGACAAGGCTCACTAAAACCATTTAATCTTGCAACTCATATTCACAATCACAAAATCTATTAACTGAAACACTTTAAGACCAAAGTCCATAATAGTTCAACTTTAATACCATCAACTTAATCATACCATGTGATAACTTGCACTCCACACTATACAAGTATATTGAATATAAATCCAACTTGACCCTGCGGTCGATTCCAATATTCATGCTATGCTGAATCAACTGTGAGCATCTGATGAATTCCAAAAGGGCTTGCTAAAAGGGGAAGCAGGTGATACTTCATCACCTAAAATGGAAAATATGAAAACAACTCGAAAATGTGAGCAAAAACTCAGTACATGCATTCATATATTGTAAAATGAACATATAAACACTATTGATGGATACCCGTCTTTGCAATTCATTTAGTTGGCAATAACAATGAAAATGAAAGTAATATGAAACTGAGTTGCCCATTGTTATCTGGATGTGAACCCCTTGCAATGATATGATCTATACATAGCTGTACACCTGTCAATCCGATCAAGAGTTGGCCTGAAGTTGCGCGGGTAAATAATGGGCTGACGCCCTATAGATGATAATTGACGGTGTCACAAGTTAAGTGGCAAATCATTGACTTGATAACACTTATGCATAACGGGGAACGATAACTAAGCCTCACCTCTGTTTCAGAAATGTCATTGTAAGTATATGTAGTCAGTAAATAATCTTTACTCACATAATTGAATAAGTAAAAGTATGTATAACAGAAATTGAGTAATTAAATGGTATACATAACTTGAGTATTTCAATATAACTTCAAAACTAAATTGATGAAAGTAATTAAATTTGATATAAAGTAAATAGAAGTAAAATAGTCCACAATGGGATAAATGAAATTACAAAGGAAAAGGCCTTGATGGTGATGATTAAGAGAGTGGTTGTGGCCTTTTCTGAAATGGGTTACTGATACGGCCTGAACGCTTGCTGATGTATAACTTGGTTCAAGATAACAGCGAGTACACTAGATTGGTTTGATAAATACAATTGATATATTCTGAAGTGAGTAAGTAATAAAGGTTTGAGGCCAAGAGAGATATATCTTACTTCAAAATAGCATAAACTGTAATAATTTGGTGTGATAAATATGGTTCCTGAGTCACAACTCTCCCCACTTCTCCTATTTCATTAATAAATCCATTATATATAGAATTCCATCCCAAATGAATCATTAAACTCAATAGAAGCTATTAAGCTCACTAAATGTGGTATTTTCTTTGTAAAATCCATAAATGATTCAAAGCTCATAAACAAGCTCCCAAATTGCATACTTGTCTTCTTCTTTCTCATTAATCAAGCTAAAAGCTCCATGAAAGTCTATGAATATTCATTTCTCCATTAAATGACCGTGCTTGACCTAAAATATACAAAATAAGTGTATGATCAATCTCAGTCAATCACCAAAATGATCAAAATGAGTGCCTGATCGAAATGAGTGCATACTCTTTACACATTTATTCAATATGCTTCCAAAAATTACCAAATTCCAATTACTCAACCAAAATTCATGAAATTTTATAGAAAATTCAAAAATAATATGAAAAATCTACAGTACAATTTTCAGAATTTTCTTCCAAGTATATACTGCACAGAAATTGCAATAACAACCCAATTTGCACCAAAGTAGGTCAGTTCACTTCAATAATTCATAACTTTCATCCTAGACCTCAAATGGAGACCTAAAATCCCAATATGTAAAGATTAAAAAGTCTTATAAAACTTTTATTAAGGACACAAAGCATGATTCCCACAATAGGGTTCCCAAAATGGGGCTAAAATACAAGTGTATTAGTTTTTGGTCCATCCTGTACAGCTTTGGTAAAACGACCATAACTTTTTCCACAGACCTCAGATTAAGGCGATTCAAGAGGAATTTTAAAGCTAACACACTGAAATATATACTCACCAAAAATCATAATTTTTTACTAGACCATTAATTACCAGTTTAATCCCAAAGTCAGCCCTAATTTCCTAAAATTCTAGCCCTTCATTGATTTAACTTTCTCTTCTTTTTTTCACATAAAACTCACTTGAAATCATTTCAAATCACCACAATCAGATATAAAAATATTATTTAAGGCTTCATATACATATGTAAACTCTAAACAACTTCATTAATACATAATTACATAATTTGTATCTAAAACAGGGCAGTTTTCTTCAAAATTCCATAACTCACTGATTACACTTCCAAAATTCATGAAATGTTTCCAGAAAATCCCAAATAATATAGAGAATATATAATAAAATTTTCATAATTTTTGGACAATCCCATAATTCCCAGAATTTTTGACAGTGGCAATTCAACAAATACAAAATCATGAAATCATGCTCTTGATCAAATACCCATAACTCCAAATATCTCCAAACTCAATAAAAAAATGCACAATAACTATCAATTTGATCATCGAAACATAGCCCATAAATAAAACAACCATAAAACTCAAGATAAAACAAGTTAGGATTTTGAGATATACCTCACTTTAGGCTTGGATTAGAGGGAGGAGGGGGCTGCTATGGTTAGGGGAGATCAAGGGCGGTGTTGGGTGGCCGGTTGGTGGCTGACTGGTGGTCGAAAAACACCAGGGCAGCAGCTGGAGGAGGGGGGCATGGCTAGAGAAGGAAGGAAGAGAGAGAAAGAGAGATGTGTGTGTGGTTGAGTTTGCTTGACGTTTAATGCCCATCTCTTATACTTGGCTTATATTCACCCTCCAAAAGAATCTTTTGCTAATTAAAATTAGGTACAAATGATAATAATTAACTTAATTTAATCACACCAAAATTTTCGGACCAAAATTTTAACTCAAAATGAATCGGACCCCAAATCGGGCCCAAATGAATTGGGCCGAACTTAATGAATTTGAGCCCAAATATTTTTGCATGGCTAAAAATTAAATTTTTGTGACATTATGAAAATATAATTTAATGCTCAATCATAATCATCGAGGCCTAATATTGATTCACCTGAAATTTAATCAATCAATGGAACTTGAATTAACAATCCATGAAACTTGAATTGCAAAATGAAATCCAAATGAAATATCCCCCAACCGGGATGATTAAATACTGACATAAGGTAATTCGGTAAATATATAAATTAAGCGTAATTGAATTAATAAACATGATTTGGTTAAACAAATAACCATGAGTGATTAAATCCATAAACATGACAAATTAAATGAATAAACATGATTAATTATATAAATAAATATGATTTAAATACATAAATATGGGTTAGAGTCGGGTTATAAAATGATATTTCACTTGATAATACTTATGCATAATGAAAACGATAAACTAGGCCACATTTCTGTTTAAGAAATGTAATTATAGATAAATGTAGTTAGTAAACCATGTTCACTGACATAATTTATAACTTTAATAGAAATTGATTAATTAAAAGGCTTCTACAATTTCAATGATTCAATATAAGGCAAGTTAAATCAAGATGATCTGAAAAATAAATCATTTAGGGTTTACTTACTTTGTTCATGTATAAAGGGGTGTAATTTGAGGTTTGATGCATAAGGGGGTGTGGGGAATGGATGGTGGCTGACTTGGTGGTTGTTCTGGTGGCGGCTGGTGGCCTGAAACCACCAGAATAGTGGTGGCAGTGCTAGAGGGATGAGAGGCCGAGTCGAGAGAGAGAGAGAGAGAGACAGAGAGAGAGAGAGTAGAGAGAGAAGTTGCCTTGAAAATTTACTTGGTGCAAAATGAAATAAAACACTTGGATGATATAAATCTTTGCCAAAAAATATCTTTTTACTAATTAAAATTAAGTTCAAATGATAGTGATTAACTTAAGTTAATTACACCAAAGTTTTCGGGCCACAATTGAGCCCAAAATGAATTGGGGCGCAATTCGGGCCCAAATGAGTTGGGCCAATCTAAATGAACTTGGTTCCAAATTTTTGCATGGTTAAAAATTAAATTTTTGTGACATTATGAAAAATAATTTAATGCTTAATCACATTTACCGGGGCCTATTATCGTTTCGTCTGAAATTCTTACTGTAAATGAACTCGAATTGCAAAGTGGAGCTCAAAATGAATTTTTTCAACCGGGATGATTAAATGAGATAAATAAATATGAAAAATTAATAACATGGCTTAATTAAATAAATAAACATGATTTAGGGTCGGGCTATTACAATGAAAATAGTTTCAGAGGTAGGTTAGGTCAAGGGTTGTTAATCTTGTAGTTTAGTTGAGCTAATCCCATAAAAATAGTGGTTAGAACCATTAGAATAGCCTATAGAGCCTTGAGAGGGGGCTTAGGTGAGCTCTAATGATACAACTGATCAACCTTGAATGCTTGCATAACTTGGGAAGGCAATGGTTTGACTGGACTAGTTAGTCTGCCTTAGGTTTAATTACAACTGAAGTCTTCTCGCTTTAGTAGTTTAGTTCTACTTTCCGTTCACCCTTTATCTTGCGTAGATTGATACACTTGAGTTGACTTCGGTAATTGAAAACACAACTCCCTATGGACGCGATCCGTACTCGCCGATTGCTAGCTACAACTACACCATGCGCTTGCGGTAAATTTATAACATCACAAGCTTTTGACGTCGTTGTTAGGGAGTTGGCGTTTTCCAATATCGGGGGTTACTTGAACATTTGAGACTGGGCCTTTAGAAAATCCAAAAGAAAATTAAAAAATCAAAAAAATTGGAAAAAAAAATCAAAATGGCTATTTTCCATTTACCTCAATTTGAGCATGAACTTTTTGGCAATACTAGTCTAGATTTAATAATTATCATGCTCAATATGTGCATTTCACGTATGGAAAATGAAAAATATGCAACGTTGTGTTCAGGGGGATAACCCATGAGACCCGACCCTTCCTTGAGTCCATGTGTTATGGTGGTATGTGCTTTTTAGACGTTGATGATATGTGAGATTTATTTGAGTGTGTTATGGTGGTATGTGCTTTTTAGACGTTGATGATATGTGAGATTTGTTTGAGTCTTTGGCTTGGTATCAATGGCACCACAAGAATGCCAGTAAATCTTTTGTGTGCCCTTCCCCTATTTCAATGATTTTCGCACTTATTCTCCTCTTGTGTGCTCTTATTGTCAATCTTTTGACCATGATGCAAATTCTTGTCCCTATTATGATATTTCCAATGCATGTTATGCGAAACTTAAAGCCGTTATAGAGACAATGAATGAACGGCATGAGTGTTTTGTGGGTAAGATAAGGGAGTGTGGTCTATTGCATGAGACTGACCCTAGTCCATCTATTCCTACACTTGAGATTAGTCTTTATGATGATTATGAGTCTTCTCTTCCCCTAGAGCCCAATTTTATGGCTCATACACCTTTGAGTGCCCTAGAGGAAGCGATTGATCCTCCCTTTGTCGCTCCATCCTTATCTAGTACACCTAAAGACACTACTGAGGGTGTCTTGCTCTTACTTTCTCCTATCCTCCCTTTAGCTTAATGGACGGGGTTAGAGATGGGTGAGTCTCTTGGGGGTGATGCTAGTTGAGTAGAGGATGATTCACTTGATTGGTCGGATGATATTGCATTATTAGAGCATTCTTTTGAGGAGTATTATAGTGGATGTGAGGGTTGGTGCCACTCCTAGCATTGAGCATATTGACCCCATTTGCACTAAGTCACTTTACCTACTTTCCATTTCATCCCTCTACCTTCCCACCACCCCTCTCAATTGCATACATTTCACGAGTCCCTAGGCGACATTAAAGGGTATAATCCCTCATTTGACCCTTATTGTGCATACCTAGAGGACTCGCCTAGGAAAGTCATGTGGAATACTTTCTTTGATTATACTTTCGATTTTCTATGACATTTGATAAGTTTAAGAGATTACTAATTTTATTTGCTACATCTTTACTAGTGTTCTCTTATTTACACCATTATGAGATGTAAGCACTGGCATTTGACAAGCTTTTACGAGGTTTGAGTGTATCCGAGTTGAAAGCTCGAGTCTTGAGAGACAAGGAGTAGTTGATGCTTCTTAAGCCCCTGTAGCATAGTTTGGGTACATTCAGTGCCCGACCTAGTATAATCGTTCTCACTCTTCTCCCTTCTTTTTCCTTCCTTTCTTTTTCTTTTTGCTTTGTTGTGGATATTAGGTTGTGTCTGTGTTGGTGATCATTTTGAGGTGAAATTTGGGATATTGTGGAGCCGATTGATGACTATGATCACCTTTGTGTCTTTTATTCATAGTTATGTCTTATTATTGGGGATGTTGTTTTGATTTGTACATATTCATTGTTGGTGGTGTTGGTTATGTATATATGTGTGGTCTTGTTGTCGATTGGGTGAGGTTGTGTTTTTTGGTGAGTGTGTTCGCTTGTGTATATATGTCTTCGTTGAGTCTTTTTATGTATTTTGTTTTGTTTTGTGTCTTTTGTGTGTGTGTGTGTGTGTGTGTGTGTGATTTTGTTTTCTTTGTATTTGTGGATTTTTATAGTGGTAGTGACTCCTTAGCTCCCAATGAACACATTGTGAGATTTAGGTGTGGGGGTGGAGAAGTCATATACCCTTTTGTGCATATTTTTGTAAATTTTTCAATTTTTGTATAGTTTTTCTTCTTTGCTTTGAGTGACTTTTGTACTTTTGTGATTGGTTTTTGATCCTTGATAGCTTGGTTGCTAGCTTGTATATAGGCCGAATATGCATAATGGAACACTTGTCTACAATGTGATCTACGGTCTCTCTTAATAACCCATTTTACGTGTGCCCCTTTTTTGCCTACCTTATATACTTAATCATTAACTTTTGGTATTAGTTGTTGAAATTTGGATTTGGGGATATTCTACTTGGTTAATTGACTTCAGTTTTGGCTTCATTACGAGAAAAAGAAAAAAAAAGAGAAAAACAAGAAGGGCAAAAATGAGCTTAACTCCAATACCTCTATTTGGGCTTGAATAAGTGTCTTGCACATCCAAATAAAACCCGTAAATAGGGAAGGCGCTCGAATATGTGCTAAGTTATTCTTTTGGGAGTTCAAGGCTTAATAAGCCAAGAACTATCCACTCGGATGAAGGAGCATAAGGAGAAAAGCAGAAAAACAAGAAAAAATGAAAAAAGGGAGCAAAAATAAAGGAAGTCACAAGCCAAGTGGAGAACACCTTTTTCCCGGTTTTAGTCTAGCATTAAGAGTCAATACACTTTGCAGGGAGCACCAAGGTGTACAAATCATATCATTATGTTACGTGGGGTGAAAAATGAGAGTCAGGATGCCTTTACAGCCTATGTGTGACTTGAATGCATATTTTACTTGTATATGGCTCGGTAGCTAGGTTGTTAGAGTGATGGAATCGATCTAGATATGTACATATTTTCTCCTTTGCTTTGTATATGTGCTTTGTTTTGAAAAAAATCCAAAAACACTCTAAAGATTTTGTGGGTATATCTTCTGCAAACTCTCACGAGACCTCACTTGTCCACTTGGGGGAACCAAGGGATTTGAAGGGCATGTTGCATACGCTAAATGCAACTATGATTCCTACAAAAGTGAGTTAGACTCGTAATTTAGTTTTTATTTTTGTTTTGCTTGAGGACGAGCAAAAGGTAGTATGGGGGTACTTGAAAGACCTTTATTTAACCTGATTTTAGCCCCTATTTGATCACTTTTTCTCATGGTTTTTATGTCGAATTTAGATGAGGAATGGTCAAATTCACTTTCTTCGATTCATATTGTGCTTATAATGTGTTTTGCCTTACTTTCAAGAGAAATCATCGGATTTTGATAGAAAATGCAGGTTTTGGGAATGAATTCAAGGAAGAATAGAGGTTCGACAAAGCGCCGAGCACCAAGGGAAGCAGAGCTTAAGGAAATAGTAGAGCGCACGACCATGCAATAGGAGACACGACCGTGCTGTCGTACTAGAAAGGCGGCACAGGGTGCCCGTGCCTCATGGCACGACCGTGCCGCCAATTTTTGGGGAGCGCGTGATGCCTGTGCCCCCCCCGGTCCACACGATTTAATTCTTTTCGACCTTTATAGGCAACATTCCTTTTTTTCACTAGGGGCTCTTCGCTAGGTTTTTGGAGGGGCAATTTAAGGTTCCTCCTCCCACTCCCAAACCCTATTAGGGGGTGACTAAATTAAGGTAATTAGGTTAGATTAGAAGATTATTTTTTATTCAAACTTGTGAATTCGACTTCAATTCAATCAAGCATAAGTTCTCTCTTCTCTCTCTCTCTCTCTCTTATTTTGTGGATTTAAGTTCATGTTCTGTTTATATGCTTTTGTGATGTTTTAGTGACATTATGTTGCTTTGATTTTAATTAGCCTCTTGATGGCTAGTTGATTCTGTTTGAACCTTTACCCCCTCGTTTATGCTAGAATGTATGGTTTTCTCCCACGCCCATCATACGTTCGATGAAATGCTTGAAAGAGCTTTCATTCGTATTTTGGGGCAATTAACTTATGCTGCAAGGTGAGGTTGGTTATCTAGTATGGGTAGAGTGAATAGCCGGGATTGAGACATGAAAATAGTTTCAGTCACAGGCTTGGTCAAGGGCTGTTAATCATGTAGTTTATTTGAGCTAATCCCATAAAAATAGATGGTTAGAATAATTAGACTAGCCTATAGACCTTGAGAGAGGGCTTAGGTGCGCTCTAATGAAAGCCAATCAACCTTGAATACTTGCATAACTTGGAAAGGCGAGGGTTTGACTTAACTAGGTAGTCTACCTAGTTTTAATTACAAATGAAGTCTTCTCGCTTTAGTAGTTTAGTTCTACTTTCCCTTCACCCTTTATCTCGCGTAGATTGATACACTTGAGTTGACTCTAGTAATGGAAAACACAACTCCCTGTGGGCACGACCCAGTACTCGTCGGTTGCTAGCTACAAGTACACTGTGCGCTTGCGGTAAATTTATAACGTGACATTGATAGATTTGCATTTGTAGAGTAATGTGATGACTCATTATATACATCCATTCTTAATCTCTGCTCGGCGCTCTCCATCTCACGAGGCACCTCCTAGTGTGCCCTTGTCCTCATCTCTTGAATTGAAGCCCTTTCCTATTACACTTAAATATGCATTCTTAGGTTTGGATGAAACTATCCCCATAAAAATTGCTGATGATTTGAATCCAAACCAAGAGACTCAATTCCTAAACTTGCTAAGGGAAAACAAAGAGGCTTTAGGGTGGACTTTTAAGAGACATTAGAGGCATTAGTCCTACCCTAGTGCAACATTGGATCCACCTTCAGCAGAATGCAAGCCCTATTGAGATAGACAAAGAAGGTTGAATCCTACCCTTCAAGAGGTGGTAAAGAAAGAAATTCTAAAATTGTTGGATCACGATATTATCTACCATATCTCAAATAGTGAGTGGGTGAACCTCGTCCAAGTCATTCCTAAAAAGATCAGCATCACTGTAATTAAGAACAATAAAGATGAGCTCATTCCCAAAAGAATTCAATCCGGGTGGAGGGTATGCATTGATTACAAAAGGTTGAACTCCGCCACTAGAAAGAATCACTTTCCTTTACCCTTTTTGAACCAAATGTTCGAAAATATCTAGTCAGGCTTTCTATTACTTTCTTGATGGAGGCTCCGACTATACCTGAATTCTCCTGCCCCTGAAGACCAAGAGAAGAGTACATGTACTTTCTCTTTTGGCACTTACGCCTTTAGGAGGATACTCTGTGGCCTTGCAATGCCTCGACCGCCTTTCAAAGGTGTATGATCTCGATATTTTTCAATTTAGTCAAGCAATACCTTGAGATTTTCATGGATGATTTCTCTGTCTATGGAGACTCTTTTGATGATTGCTTGGCTAACTTGCGGAAAGTTTTAAGAACGCATCGGGATAAGAATTTGACCATCAATTAGGAAAAATGTCATTTTATAGTCAAGAGGGGGATCGTCTTGAGTCATATTATCTCAAATGAGGGGATAAAGGTAGACAAGGCTAAAGAGGATTTGATTACAAACCTCCCCCTCCCCACTTGTATGAAGGACATAAGATTTTTTCTAAGATATGCCTATTTCTACTTGAGATTTAGCAAGAAATTTAGCAAGGTTGCTAAGCCCTTGTCCCCTCTCCTAGCCAAGGATGTATCATTCGACTTTTCTAAGGAGTGTGAATTGGCATTTACGAAACTTGAGGCATTGACCATGACTCCCATCTTGCATTCTCCTGTTTGGGGAGAATCATCTGAACTTATGTGTGATGCATCAGACTATGTAGTTGGGGAACTTTTAAGATAAAGGATTGATAAGAAGTCCCATGTTATTTACTATGCAAGTCATACCTCATACCGTGATTGAAATAGAGTTTCTAGTGGCAATTTTTGGATTTGAAATGTTTAGGCCCTACCCCATAGGGCCTCATGTCATTTTTTTTCACTGACCACGCTACCTTGAAACACCTTGTTAAAAAGAAAGATGCCAAGCCTAGGTTAATTAGATAGATTATGCTACTCCAAGAATTCCACTGTAAGATTAAGGATATCATGGGTTCCGAAAACCCGTTGGCAAACCATCTCTCTAGGATTGTGAATAACAATGCATGCAAGTCTTTTATTTGTGAATTGTGATCATTTCCCTAACAAGCAACTTTTCAGGGCTCATGTGGATCCATGGTTTGCCAACATAGTGAACTACTTGGTGACCGGGGAAATGCCTGAGGGTTGGAATAAGGATGATAATGCTCGTTTTCTTCCAATAGTTCGGTTTTTTATGTGGGATAATTCCTACTTGTTTAAATACTTTCAAGACCAAATCATTAGAAGATGCGTGCCCAACGACCAAATCTATAGTGTCATATTTTTTTAGCCTAGATCATGCTTGTGGAGGGTATTTTAATGGGAGAAAAGCCACCATCAAAATTCTCCAAAGCGGTATTGGCCGACCTTGTTTAAAGATGCCTATGACTATTGCAAACGATGTTCATGTTATCAACAATTGGGAAAAATAGGTGGGAAAGACATTATTTAACTCACCCCGATCATTATTGTTGACATATTTGATGTTTGGGGGAAATCGATTTTATGGGACTATTCCCAAATTCATTTAGGGATGGGTAAATTTTGCTGTGTGTGGATTATGTGTCTAAATAGGTGGAAGCAATCCCCACCAAAACTAACAAGTCTAGGATGGTCATAAGGTTTCTAAGGGAGAATAGTTTTGCTCAATACGGGATGCCGCTAGTAATCAGTAGTCATCAAGGGATTCATTTTGACAACAAGTCCTTTGATGCACTACTAAAAAGGCACTCCATCATTCATCGCCTTGCAATCCCTTACCATCCTCAAATAAATGGTTAAGTAGAGGTGTCTAACAGACAAATCAAACAAATATGTGAAAAAAATGTAAACAAGAATATGAAGGATTGGGCAAATAAGTTGATAGATGCATTGTGGCCTTATTGCACCACCTTTGAGACCCCTTAGGCATACCGCTTTATAGGGTGGTCGATGAGCTTCTGTGCCATTTATATATTGAGCCCTAGGAATTGAAGTGCCAAGAAACAAACAAGCCACGTTCATTACTTAGAGTAAACATACTAAGAATCTTCTTAAAGATGCACAACTCATAGGTTGTAAGCCTACCCCTAGCCCACTAAAATAAGGACCTAAGCTGTCACTTGATAGTGGGAATCCTCTACCAAACCATGAGGTCTACAAAAGGTTAATTGGAAAGCTTTTCTATGTTAACCTTCCAAGGCCTAATCAAGTTATGTGGTGCTTCACTTTAGCAAAATTCTAAGCCAACCAAGAACTCTTCATCTCATGTTGACTTCCTCAAGGGCCCACTGTCAACATGGGACTATAATGCCCTTGCAACGAACAATACTCTCATTAGATTCTCTGATGTTAATTGGTGAAGGTTTCTATTTTTCAAAAGATTAATTATTGGATACTTTGAGTATCTCGACATTGCCTTGATATCTTGGAAGACTGAAAAGCAAAATACAATGTGAAAATCATCAATTGAATTGAAGTATAGCTGAAGTCTATTGACTGCTTCAATTGAGTTGAAACAAATAACTAGTTACTCAAGGATGTCAGTGCATCCTTACTTTTTTTGCCTATCACCTTGCATTGTAACGGCAAGGGTGCCCAACCAACATATTGCTTTTAACCTTGTATTTCATAATAGAAACAAGCAATCCATGATAGTGGCATAAATTTTCCACCATGTTAGAGAGCAGATTGAAGTTAGGTTCCAACAAACATCTCATGTAAAGTCAAAGCAACACCATTCTTATCAAGCCTCTAACTTCACACCAACATTTTTTTATGTGCTCTAAGTTAGGATTTGTTCACCCAAGTCCACCTTGAGGGGAGCTATGGAATATATAATGACAATTCTCATTAGATATATTTGTAAACATCTTGCAGATATCTACGTAGGTAGTTTGTACATTCTTTGCATTTATTTCCTACTTTTGTCCTATTTAAGCTTGGCATATTAGCTTATGTTTGGCTTTCTTGGGGAATGATCTTCGGCACATAATGTATACTTTAACTCGCATTAGACAAAGAGCTCATAACTCAAATGACATCAAAGTGACCTTCTAAATTGGAGGTTATGGGATCGAATCTCATAACGTACAATTCTCTTGGTATGGAAAACACGATACTTCCAACTATATCTTTAGGATTAAGTACCATGGGCTAGGCGCATCCCCACCTCCCCTGCCTGGACAAGGCGGGTTGCCTTGTATAAGAGCCAATAAGTTGACACACTTAGCTTTAATAAAAGAAATATATATTTTTGTAGAAGCTAAAAAACATATTAACATTTGAATTCAAGTCTTTTTGATAACAATTATAAAATATTTTACCAATTAAACTAATTAACATTCATAAAAATTTTACTGATTAACGCAAATTTCATTACATTTTAACGTGGCTAATGAGTTTCAACATTAAAACAAGAAAATCAACCCAGTCCGCTAAGCTTAGAGCACCTGCATTGCTAGGATTGTGAGCCAAAATTTCTGCTCGCGGTCCAGAAAATAACATACAATGGTGATCCTTTCAGCTCGCCCCATGGTCCAGCTCGTGGCCACGATCCGCTCACAACCATTTTTTGTTTTTATTTTTTTGCCAAGTAAGCTTTAAACTTTTTTTTGAAAAAGTTTGACCAATGATATATTAGTAGTAGATTCCACAAATCATTATTTTATTTAGTGATCCAAGTTGGTGATCCATGGGATGTAGAGAAAAAAAAAAAATTAGCTTGTGGGATGATGTGAAGGGTGTGGACCCTCACTTGTGATCCAAAGTCTTGGATCACTAATGCGGATGCTCTTAAGCTACCCCCAAAATTTAGCATATAATTTCCCATTAAGCGAAAAACCGAGGCAAAAAAGTGACTCTCTCGCCGCCACCTCAATCCACCGGGACCAGTACGCAGGTACTCTTTCTCCTTCTAGATGAGCTTCATCGTTTCTATGGCGTTCAAGTTCAATTCATTTGATTTAATTCTGCTCGAACATTGGGGAAAATTCTTCTCTTTACCCAATGTGTATTAGTGCATTGATTGAATCTGAAGATGCATGTGTGAAATGAAAATTTTGCAATTACTTATTCAATTGCAGTAGCGGCATTCGAATTAGGGTTCCCTAACTTGAATCTTGTTTCCTAATCCTACCAAGTGTTTTCAAGATCGTTGAGCTGCAGAAAGCAGTAGTTATTGTGGTTTGAGGAAGATGGCGGAAGAAGCCATTTTGGGGTATTTAGAGAAGAACGAGGAAATATCAGATTCTGGAAACTTCGCTGCCGAGTTCGGCATCAATCACGATGAGATTGTCAATGTCGTCAAGAGCCTAAATGGTTACGGGCTGGTTGTTGCTCAGGTTATTCTCTTCTCCAACCTTGAAGTTTGCTTTTGAACTTGCAATGATGATTTGGATTGTAATTTGAAACTCAAGTATTGCCTTAAAATAGTTAATTAATTTACACTTTGTATTTTTGCATGAATTGTCGGAAAATCATCACCAAGAACAGGTATAGGAAAAAAACCAAAAAAACAAAGGTGTAGAGTCTTATTTGCTTCCTCAAAAGTATCCTACTCGTCATGAACAGATAGACCAGGAAAATTGTTCAATTTTGTGAACCAATTGAGACCAATGTTGGAGAAAGTGATGCGAACGATGAAAATAACATATCAACAAGCAAACATGAAACCATTCTATTTCAATGGAGGTATTAGACTATTAGTACAAGATACACTTAAGGGCATTGAAGCGGCTCAAGTATGATATATTTTACGAATTGCTTAGTGCTTACACCATGGGCTTACATCGCCATAATAGGTGGTGTAGGTGATGAGGTGAGTAAGCTCGCTTTTTGGCTTGCTAGGGCTCGTGAAGAACCTGAGCTGAGTCAATCTAGTCTTGTTTGGTTATCCAACCCGAGCCCGAGCCCGAGCCCGAGCCTCATGTATTTGGGCTTATGAGCTCGCCTAGCATAAATGAGCCGAGTTAATGAGCCCTGTAGGGCTCTGCGAGCCTTCTTAAGAAGCTAATTTTAGTGTTTATATATTTAGGGCCTGATCTTTTTCGCGATAAGATGCAGCGGTAATCTGTAAGGAAATATAAGGAGTTGTAAGAAACTGTATGAAGATGTAAGGAGTTGTTGAATTATTAAAAAGTTATATAGTATAAATTTTAGATATGCATGTATAATTATTGGTCTTTAAATGTATTAATTATGAAAAAAAATTATTTCATGAATATAAATTTTCATGTATCACTGATATTTATGAAATAAATTTTATAACATCACTAAACAAATTATATTTTAATATTATAGCAAAAAATTTATTTTCTACAATTATCATTTTGGATAATAAAAAATAATATTGAAATAAAATAATTAATAAAAATAAATCTTTAAATAGATCAATTAAATATCAATAACATAAATTTAGGCCGACAAATATGTAGAACCAAATATGTTCTACACTTGAGGTGATTTTTTGGTATTAACATTACTTTCACTTCTCTATAAACAAATGAAAAAAATAACAATTTTTCTCAACAAAATTGAATAGAACCCTAAAAATGAAATCCTATTTGAATTAAACATTTTGGAATTAAATTCAATCTAATGTTCAATTGTACGATGATAGCAGCCAAGTTGTCATGGATAAAGTTATGGGTGAACTAGCTGAAGTGCTTTTGTCGCCTACAGTATGACTATTTTGATGCATGATTCACGTCGAAACTCAACATAAATGTGATTTTTTTATTACAATTTTCAAACTTGTTTACTTATTTTCTCGATAATAGTATATATACTTCATGTCGAAACTCAAATATTAATTAAAATCGTTAAATTCTATTTTTATATTTATACAAATATTATATTCATAAAAAGGCTGTAAGATTTTTCATATTGATTGTATATGCAAAATATATACATATTTCTATATGAATGTGAGAATAAAATAGTTGATAAGTTGAATGTTATCAAATATATATGAGGAGATTTAAGAAGATATAAGCAGATATAAGGAGATGTAAGAAAATATAAGGAGTTGTAAGCTGTAAACTAAATCTTTCCAAACGCTAAAAAGAACAGGCTCGTAATCTTTTTGATTATGCATAACAAATACTTAATCTTTTTTACATAAAAATAATTACTTTGGCTTTCTTCACAATGACAACAACACAATGTTGCTTTTATCTCCTAACCTGAATTTCCATAGTTCATCCTTTCTCCTCCTTTTAGAATTTAGGTCTTTATATGGTAATTGGCTAATTGCACTACTCGTGCAACGGGGTAAGTTTGCAACCCCAGTATTTATTACATATTTGCTAATAATGCTAGCAATGTATGACCTATGTGTGCAAAATTGACAATTGTCCATAAGCTATAGCAATTAGGTACATTCACTAATCCTTTTGTATGCACTTGAAAGCCTGATGTAGAACACACTGAGAGCAATTTCTACAAAGGTGAATAGTTGGTGTAGGATGCCAGAGCAATATTAGCTTACTCAAAGAAATTCCTACAGGGAAAAATTCTCGCACAAAGAAACATTAACTCACCCACATTAACTCACTCAATTATGAGAGCAATACCTATAGGAAAAAATTCTCGCACAAAGAAATATTAACTCACTCAAATTAACTCATTAATTATTCATAGTCTACCTTCTCCAATTACACTACGGGGTTTACATAACTAAAAAGTTCACTAAAAATAGGGAACCTAAATGGCAAAGATATAGAATAGAAAAGGATAAAAATATATAACCTAGTGTAATCCTAATAGACTAAGAAACTAAATCTTAATAATATATATCTAATTATCCTTGTTTTGACTATCTTAAAATATGCAAATGCCTATAAAAATAGTTAAAAAAAATACGAAAGATTTCTAATATCAAAATATTGTAATTTTCTAAATCTTTTTACCCATCTATACTCTTATCTTGCATTGAAACCTCATTGTATATCTGAGCCTCAAGAAACAAGATTCATACTCAAATCCTAAAAGGCAAGAAGATATCCAATTTTGCCTCAAACAAGTTGAGTTGTTAGACTCATTACCTTGGAATAGCCAAACTTTGGCTTGAGTCTTAAACGAGCATTGGAAGAGTTGAACCTAGGCTCGAGCTTGATTATGTGGAGCTCAAGGAGCCATGCATTGTGCCCACATCCAAATGCAAGCTCACGAACCAAGCTTTGCGCTCGGCAAGCCGGGGCTCACCCCTGCTCAAATACACCCCTAGGCTATGACAATGTACCATAAAATGCAGTTTACGGCTTTTCTTTCTTTGTTTTCCACACCCCCTCTCTCTATGTGTGTGGGGTATTGGGGATTTAGGGCTAGAAATTGCTAAATTTATGTTTTGGCATCGTGTCTCCCTTTTTCATTTTTTTTTGGTTTTTGTTTGTGTGTATATGTGTGCTTTTAATCGGACAATACTTAATGGCATGTTGCATTAGGTGTTTGTGGAAACCTCAAGTTGTTTCCTAGTGAAAAGTCCCAAGGCTTGCAATTTCTTAAATGACATTGGAGCATGATATATATTCAATATGAAATTATTGCTCGAAGTTTGAACCTGATGGGACGTGGCCTAAATTTGACATCATGTTGGATCATGTGACTTTCTGCCAAGAATAATTTATGTACTCTTTTTAGTAAAATTAAGTTGTTTCTAATATGAATATAAATCTGAAAATGGCTTGGTTGAAATCAAAATTTCACGATTGTCAGAGAATCTCCTAGGAAAGTTCTTTTCTAATACGTAATGGATTTAAAATGAGAAACTTTTGGAGCCCTTCCTTTTCCTTGTTTTTCGGTTGAGGAGTTAGCTTTTAATTTCTTGGGCATTTCATAGTTTGCTTTAAGTTTCCTTAAGGCCATCTCTTGGCTTAGGAAGGCCTCCTTGGCATGAAAAGTTTTTTTTAAATATTTTTTATTTAAAAAGTAGGGCTGTTCTGGGTACCCTCCATGCTATCTCTTTTAATTTTTGGATAGGGAGAAATAGAAGAGGCCTCATGGTGTTCAGACAAATTTATAGCACAGTAAAATTGAATGGCTGATGACTTTGTAGCTTGGGGATAATTGGATAAATAGAACTCTCATTGTTCATTTGAAATTTTGACTTCGTTGATGATGTCTTTTTAGGTTGTAAGTAGTCTCCATGTAGGATGCTTGCTTTCCATCCTGAACTTTTGATTGAAAAAAGAAAATTATTTTGCGACCAATTGGAATACTTTTTTTGAGGTTAAGTGTGAAAATATGCCAGAATTAGGATGTGGGTGAGGAAAATAGCAAGGAACTTGCACATGGTCATATATGTTCATTATGTTCATCTGATGACATGCTGGTGCAATGAGTTCAATATGCTTTTTCATTTTTTTGGTACTTGGTAAACATTATGAATACTCTATTTCTGAACTTGAACATATTCAGACGTGAATCAGTCTTGGTCTCTGGTACAGGACTTATTTCTTTACCGGAGAAAAGGATGAACTGGAATGTGGGAAAAATGTTTTACATCTTAGCTGAAGAATTGAGTACAATTTTTCTTTGGTTGAAAACATTTCTTTTGTTTACCTAATGCTTCTTTTGCTGCTTGGTGTTTGGAATTTTTGCAGGATATCAAGAAGGAAAGATGGGTTCTCACTGATGAAGGAAAGCTATATGCTGTTGCCGGGTCGCCTGAATGGCAGTTATTCTTGTCTATACCACCAGAGGGTATCTCACTAGATGAATTGCAGGTTAGTGATTGCTGCTTCTAACGAATTTCCTACTGGCATTTACTCTTTCCCAAACTTTATCATGATGCCAGGATATTTTTTTCTGAATGCAGAAGAAAGTGGATCCTTCAGTTTTCAAGATAGGGTTTGCACAGGCTATGAAGAACAGATGGGTGGAGAGGGGAAAATTAGTAAACAGAAAGGTATGGAGTTTGGAAAGTTATGGGTTATGAAGTGCTTCATTCTGGTTAGTGGTTACGATGTGTATTATGTAGTTCTCCTGGAATAATTTTGTAGTGTGGTTGATATTGTGTGCCTTCTGAACTTTTATACTAGCACTATTGGTTGTCTTTGCCTGTCTTCACCACTGGGAGTGAGGCTATATAGTATATGCATATTGGCCTCGTCGGAGCAGATACTTGATGTTATACCGGGTTCTTACTGTTGTCCCGTTTCCTTGTTCTCGCTGTGCCTTTTATCCTTTTATACTTATCTTCTTTCTTTGCTTTTATTTATTTGTTTATTTTTGGGTTTTTTTGTGGCAGGGGGGTTACAGTAAGTTTTTTGTTTGGCTTGTGGTCAGGTAGGAAATCAGAGCAATTAATTTGGGGCTATTTGGTGTGGGCTGTATCATATAGTCTTGCAAGGGAATTTCTAGGAATGGATAGGCCATATGATTATATTGTCTATAAATCTTCTGTTATTGTCATCTAATGTCTAGGTACAATCTTTGTAAATGGTCTAGTGAGTTGTTAAAAAAATATTTGTATTTCGTGCATGCATCATTTAAAATAAGATTACCACCCCTTATGATGGCCAGATTTTTATCATGTTATTAATGCATAACCACTGTGTGATTCCATACGACTATAGCCTCTATGAAGATATATAGCATGACTGCATGAGTCTATAACATATCTAAGATCCCCCCCCCCCGCCCCCGGCCTCAATTTCATTTTCCTTGGGCTCATATCTGTTCTTTTTATTTTTTTAGCTTATAATAATTTTTTATGTTCTTTTCGGTGATTCTAGTGATTCTTCTTATTGGCATCTTCTGTGATAAGAACAGAGATTAAGAAAGAAAGAAACATAAACTATTTGTGTAGGGCACTCTCAAAAAGTAGGGTGAGAAGCGAGAACTATGTGCAGAAATGAAGCAGTCATGCACAGGCAAATGTGGACTGACTTTAAGCCCCAATAAAAGAGTGACAGAGTTATCTGAATTTATGTGTCCCTCTCATATACTTTGATGTTGTTAGCAGTGGTGGAAACTTGAAGGAGAGGCATGATGCAGTGGGTTCTGTATTTCTAATATATGGGTGGATCAATGACTAAGATTCTGCCTAATGGTTTGGAGCTCATAGTCATATCTGAATGGAATTGTGTAGTTGATTGTTTATTTTCTTACAGTCTCAAAAGTTATTTCCATGTGCCTTTTAAGGATATGCGACATTTCTCTCACACTCATGTGTACACATGCTCACTTTCAGAGGTGCACCCTTCACTCTCCTGGAAACATATGGCATGGCCCCCTCTGGGTGTGATATTTGTTTCAAAATCAGCTGAATATGTGTTAGCTGTTTCTTCATGTTGCATAACAGAAATGACATCTTATCGTTTTGAAACTGCAAAACTCTATGCAACAACAACAAAGAACAACAATACCTAATGTGGATCATACTCAAGCAACGCATGAGAGATCCAATTGTAGATGACCTTACTACTATAATTGCCTATTTTTGTCAGAGATGGCTTTGTTGTGGATGACACTCTTGTAAGCTTTTTTTAACAAGCTTAATGAGGCCAAACTTGGTGGCTCTTTGCATAATATAGTGAGGTGGGCCTTGAACTCTAAAGAAGTCATCACAGTTAAATCTTATTTTTTGAAGCTCCTACATTTGGCTTTTCCATCCTTGCATACTCTTGGCAAGGCAAGACTCCCTTGAAAGCTTGTTTGGAAGTCTTGGGCACCTTTAAAGGTTTCTTTTTTTGTTTGGGACATGGGAACATTTTAAGCTAGGACAACTTGCAAAAGAGGGGGAAGATTCTAGTGAACAGATGCTTTATGTGCAAAGAGGATTCCGAATCTATGGATTACTTCTTGCTTCATTGTCGATTCGCTAGGGCTCTTTCGGAATTTGCTTTCAGTCGCTTGGGCATTTCTTGGGTTGTTTCTAAGTCCATTAGGAATCATCTCCTAGCTTGGGAGTGTTTCTGTATGAAAGTGAAGAAGAAGATGAAGGCCATGGCATTACCTCAGCTGAGCTTTGGGAGTATTAGGAGAAAGAAATCGAAGAGTCTTAGATGGCATTGAAACTCCTCTTGAGTGCTTAAAAGAAAATTTCATCTAGACTCTCTTTTTTTGGGTTAGCGAGAAGATTTTCTCTTGTTCTTTTGATGCGGTTGAGTGTGGATACTTGTATTTTGGCTGTACATAGTCTTTTGTAGGATGGTAGCTATGCAGGCAAGCCCTGTTATCTATATTATTAATATATACTTTTTCCTTATCTTAAAAAAAAATTAATAATAATCAAAGGATTGAGGGAAGGAGGTAGAAAACAATATTAGGTGACACATACAACAATTACTGAACAGCAAAGTCAAACGACATCAAGTAGGATTAGGAACAAGCTGGTCCTGGATATTGAAATACAAGCCTAGCCTCAAAACCACATCAAAGTAGACAGCATATGCTTACTTACGGATTTTGACCCCGATCCTATATCTTTAGGAGGTCTCATCTAGGGCCTTGTAGCAAATGGGCTAAATCTAGTTTGATTGTTTCCCCTATTCCGATTCTTCTTTGGTAAAAATTGTACCTATCTTACACTTCAGGGTAGCAATTCTCGTGCACCTCCTTATAAGTGTTCTACACTCTTGATGGCTTACCTCTTGCTCTAAAATGGATCTCACTCTAAAATGCGTCCTCATAGGTTCATCTATTCTCTTCTCGATGTGTTCGAACGGTTTGATCTCTGTCTCTTGTATCTACTTTTGTATAGTTACGGCACGTATCTTCTTTCTCATCACTACATTCCTTTTTTTTATCGCATCTTGTATATCCATAAATCCAAATCCAAATCTAATACCCTGAAAATCCCGCGGGGTGTGGGGCAGGTCTGAAGTAGCAATCCTACCCCTTAAATTGCAAACAGAGAGATTGGTTCTGTTATATCATAAATAAAAAAATTGTAGACTACCTGCTACTCCATAGAAACGGAGTAGAAGAAGTTTAGAGAGACATTTTGCTTTCGTTCGCAACAATCCAAGTTGAAAAAAATAGTCCAAACATCATTTGAACTTGACTTATCTTTATGAGCCAACATTCTATGTTGTTCAACAACGCTGGTTTAACAATCATGTGATAAAATCTTTCCTTGAGCTTTAGTATAGAATACAGTCACATAAGAGGGGGAGGGGGGATGCTTATTACTTAGCACCTGATCTGTCAGAGGTCTAAATCTTCGCCCCTGGGCGAAGGCATCATTAGTGTCAAGCATATTAATGTACTAAAAATTGTTCTCTTGCCATTATATTTCCCTTTTGTAATGCACTCAAATCCAAAGTCATACCTCAAGAGGCGTAGGGCTTGGGTAGGAGGGGGGTTCTGCCCTGAGTTGCAAAATTATATGGTTCCATGAGACTGTGGATTTAAAAGTGCTTATTGCCCACTACTCCAGTGAAATGAAGTAGAGGATAATTTGGAGGGGTACTATGCCTAGTACATTACAAATTTCAATCCAAGCTGAAAAAGGGGCCAAAATTGGCTTTTTTAGCTATCCAGAAAAAGGGCATTCTTTTTTTAACACAATACTTTTAGTAATCTTCTTTTCCCAAGGCTTCCTGTGGGTCTATTAGAAATAGTCTTTGTACTTGTAAGGTTAAGGTTACGTACATTTGGATTGAATCTACCTAGACCCTGCCTTTGTGGGATCGACGCTGGGTGTTGAGGATGACGGCTTTGAGTAATCTTTTTTTATGCCAAACAGGTTATGTGAATTCAAGAGTTCACACTTGTGTTGGTTTGGAAAGCTTTGAACATTGTCAGATGCAGTTCACCAATTGGGCATGACTAAGTAATTTTTGTTCACGAATCTGAACTTGGTTTGATTTTGCAGGTTCAACATGTTGATGACAAGGTGAAAGAGTTGCTTTTACAGATACAAGCTGGGGAGGTTAGTGGTGGTTTTATATTTTCCAACTGCTGAATTGATTTCTTTGAAGTACTGCAAGGCTTTTAGGAAGCAGAAGCTTGTTCTACAGAAGAGATACTTAAATTGTGAATTCTGTCCTCTCATTGGTCTACAGATGAAAACGTATGAAATCTTTGGATAACTTATTTCTGTTGCATTATTGGTTGCTTGCTTGTATGGGTGTGGTTTTGATCGATTAGAACACTGTATAATAATGAATTTAATGTACAGGAATATACTTTCAGTGTGGTTATCTTCATTAGTTTCTATTTCTATTTGGATTAATCAGATGCTCATGCATGTGTTTACTTGCTGACTTCTTTCAAGATTTAATGGACATTCTCTTAGGACCACTTTATGAATATATCTGCATTCATATAGCAACTTTGTTGTTCCCAGATCGTTGGACAAGAGGACATTGATGCTCTTAAACGAAGAAAGCTTATTGTCCCTCAGTAAGAATGATTTTGTTTTGCACCCCTAGTTTAGCCTTTGTGCTAGCTTTCATATTAGTAGATTATGATCATTGGCTATCTCTTCATGATGGTACGAATTCTTTTTTCTTGTTGGTAACTTGTCTGTCAGTACATATGTTCATTGCTATAATATTTAAAAGGCTGTTTGTTCTCCAGGACATGGAAGGGCTACTCAGTCCAAAAGGGTCCTAATTATGCTCCAAAAAGAAAGAAAGCAGCAACGGATCTGACACGTGAGAATTTGCAAAGGTACTTTCATAATACATACTTGCATAGAATATAGAATTTTTGCATGATGGCATCTAACATATCTCATTGTTGCTACATGTATTCAACTAGAAGCAGTAGTTACTTTGACTTAGCATCCTGTTTGAGGGAAAATAGCTTCAGAGTGAATTAGTTCTGCCAATGTGGTCGAAGAAGTGGACTGCAATCTAATCATATAAATTACAGCATTTCATAAATTTGGCCAAAGCCAAGCAGTGCAGAATATCTTTCAATGGCTCTTGAGCTTGTTAACACTCTCACGCTATTATCTGCAGGGGTGACTGGAAGGATCTAGAGCTTAAAGAGTACAACTTCAATGCTAAAGGACTGCCACCTGAGGGTGGTCACTTGCATCCTTTGCTCAAGGTCAAGCTGCCAGCTCTTAACAATCTCTTTTAAGTTTGTGTAGTTATAGGCGTGCATATTAGCTTTCTTGTGATTTTTAAACTATTTTGCTTTTATTGACTTTGACGGAAAAAACCTTCAGCTAGTAAGATACAAAATGTTCGTTGTGAAATGGATTGTACCGTGGAATGCTCTGTTCCTGAAGGCAGTGACTCTGACTGTCTGACTGTGTACAATATTATAATGTAAAATTGTGCTTTCATTTGTTAGAGCCGTAATTGATGTGACTTTTCCTATGAAAGTTTTGTATGGTAGTTTTTCCTATTGCTTTTGTCTATTTCTTCTCATCTTGGCCTGCTTTGTTTTCTTTTAAAATAATAATTCTGATTTACTAATTGGGGGAATTAATATTTCTTTCCTGATATCTTCAATATTTCAGGTACGGCAGCAATTTAAGATGATTTTCCTTCAGATGGGGTAGGAGACTATGCTTCCGCTTAATTGATTTTAATTGTTTTTCTTGTGGAAGATGTTTAGTTTTGACAGCATTTTCACTGATTATTTTATGGGAACTTTGCACACTGTTTTTTATATAATGCAGTTTTGAGGAAATGCCTACAAACAATTTTGTTGAAAGCAGGTACTTATGTTGTCAACTATCTTGATAATTTTGTTTTGTGGTGATTGCCTCCCTAGTTCGGCAACTCTGTTATATGTGGTCAATGCCTTATCTTCATGGGCATCATGAGATGTGGAATTGGTGCTATCTTTCCACATGATTTATGCTATTTTGAGAAAATCTGTTGTAGAATGCAACTGCAGCTTTGTTGAATACTGCAGAAGCTTGAGCCGAGCATATGCTATTGTAGATCTAAGGTTTACAGGATAATCAGTATTTAGAATTCAAGTGTTCCATAATTTCTTCGGATTGAGTTTCAATGTCCTATGATTCTTTCATGGATTTGAAATGATGAATAGTGGCAATATGTTGGTTACAAAATTATTATTTCTTGGGATTCAAAATAGTAACAGCAACTAATATGTTTGAGCCCTGGTTCTAATGGGCAACCTTACCCTATAACTGTGAGCACACATGCTATGAAACTCAACAAAATCTTATTGTGGGAGGCACATGAACTGCTTTGTGGGGCCTAGCAGAGCTTAGATATGCATGTGCCGTTGCACTTGCCAAGGTGGCACATAATATTAGGAGAAGAGCATAGGAGACTATTATTTCATTTCGGGTTTGGAAGGGCTTAATATGTTAGAAAAATAAATTGTGATCTGCTTGTGATTGTGGTAACAATCTTGAAATGGTACTTTTCCAGATTTGAGATAACTGATTATGGGTGCGACAGTGTGATGTTTCTAAAATGTGGCCTTCTGCGATGTTTTTCACTTGTATTTTTACAAATTTGAGGTGTATTATTTCTTTACTTTCTCAACTTGTTTCCTTTGGATACCCCCCCCTCCCAATGTTTTCCCTTTTGATGAACAACAGAGAATTATCTAGAATATATGCTGTCACAGATGAATTGAGTATGTATATAAAGTTCTGGGCTTATAACTAAAAATCCACGAGGCAATGTCAGCTTTAGTTGCAATTGCAGATGTTAGAAAAAAATACCCCATCACAAATCAGCTTGTCACAGATTGACAAGTTGAGAACCTCGTATAAGTTGTACTCAATAGTGCCACAGTAACATTACATAACGCTGTCAGTTCCATGCAATATGCATAATGCAAATCAAGTAGGAGTTTCTTGCACAATGCAATGGATCATAAAGCCTTTTGGATAAGATGGAAAAGGTTAATTTGAATAGTTCCCCTGCTGCCATAATGTTAAAGGGACGAAATCATGCCATGCATGATGCACAGCAAGTAGCAGATTTTGGACTGTGCATTGGGTTTTAAAGCCTTGGGATAAACTGTAAAAGGTTTATTACAGGGGTAGTTTAACTTCCTGTTGCATTTGATGACTGCTTCACGGAAAGAGGGTCCATGACATCGATGCATCAACTGGCTGTTGAGGTAACTTGGTAGTTATCCAAAGGAACATGCTCAGTGTATGCTTCCACCCATGTGTTCCAGTTCATTTCAGGTTCTTGGTGAGTGGATAATGAGAGTGACTTAACTGCATTCACCTGTTTCTATGTGGGAATCAGTATGGGGCTCTGATTGGATTGAGGCAATGAGGTCTTCTTTTCTCTTTCCTTCCTATTGAGATTTTGATCTTTCAATTCATAGAGGTTCAATGGGTAATGAATAATGATAGTATTTGTTTAAAAATTATTTGCTGAATTGCTCATGACACAATGTTTTTCCTTTTAAATGAAATGGAGTCAATGCGGGATTGGGTTGAACCTTCTGTTTTTTGCCCAATATTATTTTTAATTATTTATGAAGTTAGTGAAATCTTTTATATCTGACAGGTGTAAACTGTAAAATTCAGAAGTTATTTAGTCATTTTTAGGGCATTGTTTTGGTTGGTAATCTTGAAGTCTGATCTTGTGGGACCTGTCCTTGACAAAGTGTGCAGTTGGTTCAATGGGTGAATTATGCTCATTTAGTCTTGATTGTCTATGCATCATCTGGCTCTCTGTGTGATTCTGTACTAGTAATGGTAGAGGCTTGGGGGTCATATCTGGATTTTCTATGTTTATAAGATGGTGAGGCCGTGAGGGGAAGAGTTACATTAATGAATTAGGACTTGTAATCTTGTATTACTTAAAAGTTAAACCAAGTCCTAGCTCATTACTCTGTATTTTATAAGCCAAGTTCTAAGTCATTGTATTTCTTCTTCTCACTATCTTGTAACAATAGAAATTCCCCATATAAAATGAAACCCACACCAGGTGTTGGTCGCGTCGTCGATTCGGTTTAATGGCTTGTAGGCCTTAGCAAGAGTCTGTTTGGAAGTGTAGTATCCAAAACGCTCTTTGGTTGATTGTGCCTATGTTAATTCACTCTAGAATCCAGAATCTAGTTTGTTGTATCATAAAGTGATTGTTGACAACCTCCAGAGAATGATTGAGACAGATGCTTTGTTGCAAAAGTGTTACTGCTACTTGGCTGTGACCGTGGAAAGTTGTTGAATTTGTGGTCATTTTGCCGATCCTTCTCATGGCATATGGGATGCACTTTTGTTTTAGTTAGGGTACTATAGGAAGGCGACCTGTGCCAGTTTTCTCTTCTTCTCTATCTGGCTTATCTTCCCGTAAGGTGTTGTGAACCAATTTGGAATTTCATTTTTGAAGAATTTCCTACTGTTAGGAGTTTTGAGTACTTGATGGTTATTTCGTGTCTAAGACTGGTGGCTTGTCAATGATAAACTCATAAAAGGATTGGACACTTCATAATGATACTATGCTGTCTTCTTTTGGAGCTCTTTTGAAAGCCACTTATAGAAGGATGAGCATCATAATGCATGGTATGCCAACTTTTTGATGGATATTAAAAACTCAGGAGCGTGAAAGCTTCTAAAATAAAAGGCAATTTTAGATAAAGTTTATACCAGTGATGAGTCACAACTTTGGATTCCAAGTAGGGGGTTCTTTCAGATGTGTGATATGCTTGAAAAAAAGGGGGAAAATGAAGAAAAGAGTAAAGAGTGAACTTTTCGGTCTAGGGAAGGAAGGCATACTTGCAATGAGGATTGGGCAAGGGAAAGCATGCACGTGGTTGGGTTTGATCCCCTAACCTTCACATGGAAGGTGAATGCTATCCCTGCGTGCAAGCCTTGGCGTTTTATAATTCATGTTGCTGCTTGTTTGTATCTAATTCATGTGTAATAACAGGAAGGCGAGGTTCTAATGTCTCATACTTGCTCTGTGTTTTAGCTTCTGGAATTTTGACGCTTTGTTCCAGCCGCAACAACACCCAGCTCGTGATTCACATGATACATTTTTTCTGCAAGGTTTGTCACTGTCAACCATGATAATAGCCTTGGATAATTCATGTCTATATTGGCCAATGCCAATTAAATTGTATATTTTTGCAGCTCCATTTTTTGTATACTTATAGTCAGTAGTATTCTTCTTGTGGCATTGTGGTTCCTGGGCATTTCGGAAACAATATTTGTAAGGATGCAGAAACTTTGCTCCCTCAGGAGCCCACTTCAACAAGATGACCACTTAGTGGTTCTGTCGCTGAATCTTGTCATAAAATAGCAATTGTGTTTGTCAAGTTGGGAATTTGGGATGTAATCAGCAAAGAACTTGTGGGAGTGGTAGTCATGTGTAGCTACGTGGGTAAGCGATCTGCTGGAATTAGGATGATTCTAAGCCCAGGGCGGGGAATCCTGAGGACAATGTACATGCATCTTGGCAGAAGTGACATTAGGTTCTCTGGAGGCACTTCCATATTTCTATTTAGGAAGTCCTCAACCATTTCTAAGATTGGCCAGCTTATTGTGATTACTTTCTTGGAGATCGCCTTATTGAATATCTGCTACTCTGCTTATCCTATCTTGTCATTGCTGTCTGCAGCTCCTTCCACTACAAAGGAGTTGCCTGAGGATTACGTTGAGAGGGTAAAGCATGTTCATGAGAAAGGTGGTTATGAGTCAAGAGGGTATGTGTTTCTTGTCGTTGTCTGTTCTATCCTCTTCTCCTTTGGCATATGCTGTCTTTCCTTCTGATCTATTGCTTGTAACATATCATCAATGTTACATTTATCTGTGGTGTTCTTACTTAATCTATATCTTATGTTCATTGTAGGTATGGATATGATTGGAAAAGAGAGGAAGCAAACAAAAATTTGTTGCGGACGCATACAACAGCTGTTTCTTCCAGAATGCTCTATGCTCTTGCACAGGTAGTCCACATTGTGATCCCTTAGCCTAAAGCTTTCTCGCTTAGATTATCCTTATTTGTTTACTTCCCATATATTAATGCTCTCCAGTCTCAAAATAATTGTCTTGCTAGCCTGAGTTCTCCATGGAACTATCTGCGTTACTCCTGTAGAAACAATTTAAACTACTCAGGTCACTTTTATCTCAATGTCACTTTGTAAAATCCATCCAATTAAAAAATATGGCACTGGGTTTTGACGAGAGGAAGTAAGCATTTGCTGCGTGGATTCTCAATTGTTACCGATATTCTTCACAAACTTATTCTTGTGATCAATCTCTTTTAAGCTGATAATTAATTTATTATTATTCCAATTGTTTCTATCCCCTTTCCCTTCCTCTTCATGCTTCACCCATGCAGTTTGATCCTTTTTAACCTTTTGAATCTAGAATCTTTTCTGCATTTTGCCTTTTCATTTGTTTGGTTTACGCGTGGACTGATTTTTTCGCCCTTTAAATATTCATCATTGTTTGGATACTTGTAGAAACCCTTTGCTCCCAAAAAGTATTTCTCTATAGATCGCGTGTTTAGGAATGAAGCTGTTGATCGGACGCATTTGGCTGAATTCCACCAGATAGAAGGTATGAGACTTTTTCCTTGTTAAAAAAAAAAGGCCTTGTTTATTTGGTTCTGTTTGACAGATTAAGTGCCTTAATTGGATGTTTTAGATGTCATTTTGGCATATTTCTATATGAAAGGATATTCTTGATCGGATTTGAGGGAGCATCTTATTAAGTTAGATAAAAGAAAGCAACTTATTAACAATGTAAATTAAGAAGATAAAGACACTTTCTACTGGATTAGCTGGCTGAATCCACAGGCTTTATTCATCTTGCAAAGCCCCTCTTGGAGGATAAGAAAAGTATGTTTGAATACGACTTTAGCCTCTCATAATGTTTGAATAAAAGTTTAGGGGCTTTCTAACCGATTCTATATCATTAGTTTGCAATATTATAGTAGTTGAGCTAAGAGAAAATCAAAATTTTAATGTATATACTATATTTTTTTAAATTGATTTTTTTGTAATATGAATTAAATGAGAAGGGGAAAAGAAAAATTAACCCAGCTCCTTGCATCTCAAAGGTCATAACCTTAAATTCTTTGGTCAAATATAGTTGATTTTGTCTTTAGAGACTTTGCAATTCCTTTTAATCCCTTAAATAAAATGCTGCTGTCTTCACTTTTGATTTAAAAAACAATGAAATTTTTAGTATGATGTAAAAATAAACTTAAATTTACATTGTAATTTTAATTAAATTGGATTAAAAAAATTAGTTCAAAGCATTGCACCAGAGCTATTACCCTAGTTACGGTAGAAGTCACATTTTTTTCTTTCTTATGGCCAGAAATGTATGATTATGCCTACATTTTCTTTTTGTGGATCACTGACCTGGTACTGCTTTTATTCAGGTCTTGTGTGTGATCGAGGGCTCACGTTAGGGGATCTCATTGGTGTTCTGCACGATTTCTTTTCACGTCTAGGTATTAATTCCCTTTCTGCTGAAATCTAATTTCATTTATGTTGAGGCATCGAGGATATTCTGGGTGATTTTTGTCTGCAATGCAGACGAATTGAGCCGTTTTTTTAGTTGATAAATGTAAAACCTAAATATGTGAAGTTTGTTAATAATGATAATGTTTGAAGTTAATCAGAATCACTGAGTCACATGAAATAACGTGTCTTCCCATGATGCGTGCAGGAATGTCGAAACTTCGTTTCAAGCCTGCTTATAATCCTTACACAGAACCTAGTATGGAGATATTCAGGTAAGAAATTAATCTCCAGAGATCGTGGTAGTGCTTGTTACGGTTAGGCAAAGACACTAACATAGTCATTAACATGGACAATCTCTGGACTGTAGTTACTTAGAACACTTGTTACTGCTGAGTACTTGTTCTAGACTGAACAATTCAACTTTAATTGGGTTGAATTTATGTGATAAGCAATGGTCAACGTTTTCCCTTAAGTAAGCCCACTGGCATTCCTGGTGACTATGCGTACGAACATGGGGAAGCATCACCTCTTGCTATGTCTATGCATATGACAGAGACAGATTTCGATCTATTTCTGTTTTATTCAGTCACTATACAGATTTCGCTTTTTCTTCAGTAGTTTTTGGTGTCATGCAATCTGCTGGTTGAGGAATAAGCCACTATCCCTTTAATGTCTTTGGTCTTCATTTTCACCAGTTATCATGAAGGCTTTGGGAAGTGGGTGGAGATAGGGAACTCTGGAATGTTCAGACCTGAAATGTTGCGTCCAATGGGGCTCCCCGAAGATGTCCGGGTTATTGCGTGGGGCTTGTCTCTCGAGAGGTGGGAACAAACTGCCAATCTCTAGTTCATGTTTTAGTACTTACTGATCTCCTAGTTGTGTTAATCCTGCTTTCTGTCGGGATCATAGTGAAGTTTTGGGTTGGTTCTAAAAAACTTGTTACGTTCCACTGACACAGGCCTACAATGATATTGAATGGCATTGACAACATACGTGATTTGTTCGGACACAAGGTAACATTAGTTTCGATTCTGTGTGCAAGCGCTAATTTTAGTTGTAAGTAGTATTTATGTTGATGCCTGACCTGTCTTATTTTGTAGGTTGATCTCAGTCTCATTAAGAGGAATCCGATATGTCGACTTGGGTTTGACTAAGCTGTTGTGACTATCTTTCGTTGTATGACCTGAGATTATACAATTCAGAACCGGAGTTTTCTTTCTTTTCCCCCCTTTTTGTTTTCGGCATACTAGATAGACATTTTGAAACCTTTTGACTCCCTGTGGGCATCTAACAGATGGTGTAATTTATTTGCTCATCTAGTCTGATCTCCCTTCGCGATTTATTGTTTTGTTCAGATGGTTCTGTTGCTGTTTATTCATTAGAACAAATCAAATTGGATTAGCTCGAAGTTCGGAGTCATATGACTGGTTTAGTCGGTATTCATTATGTATTCAGTAATACAAATGCGTCAAATAAAATCGTATCCAAATTTGTCACGTGAAATCTTATCCTTGAAGTTGCTCTAATAAAAACTTGACATGCAAATGTGGCAAATAGCAAGGTTGAGAGAACTGACCCGGTGATCGAACCAATTGGTCAAGCGAGTCGATGGTTCAACCGGTCAGCTGAGCGGACCGCAGTTGGACTAGTTGATCTGGTTTACCGTCAGACTGGATTAGACTGTCACAACTCGGTGAACCTGAAATTTTTTTTTACATATATTTGTTATAGTTTTTTTTTTTTTTCAAATTTCACTATATTGTTCTATACCACACGATAAAAGATGACATAAATATCAATTTGAGTATTTAATGCTCAAGTTTTCCACATCCTCAATACACAAACACAATAATGAATAAACTTATCATTGATGTCTACAAGTACCACAAATCAATGTTTAACAAAGCTAATGTCAACAAAAAAAGGGGCAAATAAATGTTCACATAATAAAAAAACAATCAATCTCCAATACACAAAGTGGCACAACTAGTCTTTCCCAGAATCAAATTCATCGCAATAGCCACTTGTATGCCCCCCTCTAGCATCACAAAGTGAAGATAAATCCAATCCTTCGAGATACGTTATCAAGTCATCTTCATCGTCGCTATCGCTAGGTCCATTACCTTGACCATCATCATCATCAACATCCACTTGCAAAATTCACGAGTAATGAGAGTTAGTAATTTATGAAGTTTATAAAGTAATTCGTATTCATATAAATTACTCATTAAATACTAGCTCTAGGCTCAATACGAGGCTGATTGGCTTGTTCATTGTGAAGCATTTCTTCCAACTCATCATAATCTAGTTCATTTTGGGGTTCATCCTCAACCACCCAAAAACCAGTTTTCTCTATACAATCAATATCAATTGGACTATACGATCTTTCTTGTTATAAAACCTATATGATATAAATAGGCAAATTATAAACATTACACATAAAAACTATAATAGCAATTGTAAGAAAAAAGAAGTTAACTTATCTATTCTTCAATCGAAGATTATAATGCACATAGACAAGATAATTAATCTTATCATGCTCCAACCTATTTCTCCCTTTTTTGTGCGGATGCGCTCGAAAACACTTCAATTCTACTCACACCCCGAAGATGAGGTAGTTTGACTAAGAAGTTTTATGACCAATTTTTTGAGATTTAGACAATCACGTTCAAATATTCACCACCACTCATTTACATCAAAATCACAAAATAAACAAAGGTAAATAAATAAAAATATACATATTCAAAATTAAGTTGTCGCAACTATATTAAAGAACTATTAACAATTGAAATGCCCTTAATTAATAGCATACCTTGGCGAGTAGTCTTGATAATAGTCAAAGCTAATTGTCTTCCAAATCCATTCTCTTTATCATGGAAGATTCTAGTCTCTTCAATGAGTTTTGACCTACTCCCACCAAACTTGTGGTCAATAACATCAAGCAAACCGACCATAACCTTAGGCTTTTGACAAAAACTATCTTGGTCATACTGAAATGCAAGATTCAACGAATAAGCAGCAGCATGTATACTTTTGCACAATTGCTTATCCCATCTATCCTTTACAATTTGAGTGTAAGGTCTATACAACCTCTTCTTGTTCCTGAAATTTTCCTTTATTACCTTTCGTGCTCTATGCATCCCCCCATAAATATAGCCTAAAATTGACTTCTTATCAGAATCAACAATACGAAGCAATCTCATGCGAGGACCAACAATTTTCACAATCACTAAACAATCATTCCAAAACGTAGAGTTTAAAATGATTTCTTTTGTTGCTTTGCCTTTTGTTGACCAAGAAGGTCTCCACGCATGAAATTCAGAACTAGTAACCATTGCTTGCAAATCAAGCTCCTGGTCATAAAGACTTTTCAAATCAATAAATATAGTGGCAAACCTTGTATCCCCAGGATGTAATATCTCCATCCATCCAAGTCTTTTCTTTAACTAACCCAATGACCATTTATGATTATATTAAAACTTAGCCACTTGAGATCCACGTTGAGCAAGATCAACAATATGAGGCATTTTAGAAATATCTTGCAAGATCAAATTCAAGCAATGATTAGCACATGGAGACCAACATACATTTCCATATTTCTTATTCAACAACCTCCCAACAACTTTAAAATTGCTCCCATTGTCAGTAACAAAGATGCACAACATTTTGAACACCAACCAAATGAACAATTTCAGAAAATAGATTGCAATTTGCAAAGGAGTTGAGATTCAGTCACAATAATAAAGACATCAACAGATTTAATGGAGGCAATTCCTTTAGGACAATAAACAAGAAAATTGATCAAACTTTTATGTCTACCATCAGTCCATCCGCCACACACGATATTGCATCCATTATCATTCCAAACACTTCTATAAAAATCAATTAGCAACTTCACTTCATTTTTAACTTCTGCTAGTTTGACTCTCAAAGCCTCATAACTAGAAGTCTAGGACTCTTACAACCAAAACCAATTGAGGCCATAGCATCAATCATTTCTAGATAGTAAATAGAATGAGCACAGTTAAATGGAACGCAACAATCATAAAAGAATCAAGCTGCACACAAATCAACTTACCTCCAGTTTTCAGGATTTTGCAGTTTTGCCTTGATTGAAGGTTGGGCACCAACGACAACCTCTTGAGGAAAATAGGAAGTGATTTCTAAAGTTGCTTTACTTTTCTCCAACAAACTTTTGGCATTGGGATTGCTACTACCACCCTCATGAATTGAAATGTCCTCATTATGCCTTTGAAATTCTTGCTCAAGACTAGAAGATCTGAAGGGGTTTCCTTCTTCACTATTCATTCATCGCTCTAATTTTCGGTGAGCAATTTCTTTCAAACTTTCATTCATTCGAAAGCAAACATCATTACACATCTTTTTACATCAGGTTACATCTCCATGTTGTCCAGCTAGATCCATTTTCATCCTATTAATACCACCTCCTTTGATTACTTTTTCACAAAAATTGTAAATAAGTAACTTCTTCCCATCACTAGATGGAGCCATTGTAACATATGACCATGCTGAATCAGTTTTTTGGTGAATTGATTGAGGATTAATAGTTGATGAATCTAGGATTGGAATAGAAGGGGTTGAACTAGAATCCATACTTTCCTACAAGTTAAGTGATTATATATTTACATGAGTTTTCTTGTTCACAAGTACAAAGATCACATTTACAAATTACAAGAACAATTTCACATTTCACAACCCAAAGTTCAAACATGAACCAACCAATTGAAACAAGCAAAGTCAATTGAAATTTCAAGCTTAATCTAAATTAGCAATTAGTCAAGCAATCAAAGTAACCAATCAATTGAAGCAAGCAAAGTTAATTTACGTGCTTACAACCAACCAATTGAAGCAAGCAAAGTTAATTGAAATTTCAAGCTTAATCTAAATTAACAATTAATCAAGCAATCAAAGTAATCAATCAATTGAAGCCAGCAAAGTTATTTTACAAGCTTACAGCTTCGAAGCAAGCACAACAATCAATTGAAGAAAGCACTTGGTTTTGCCTAGCCTCGTCCTGCACGCCTGCTGAGCCTCATTCCTGAAAATTTCCGCGTTATACCCAGTCCAACACTCAGTAGCAATAGACACTCAATTTCCGCGGTAATTGAGCCTGAGGTTGAGGCATTGAGAGAATGAGACTTTGAGAGTTGAGAGAATGAGAGTTTGAGACTTCAAACTTGAGAGATGAGAGTGAGAAAGTAGAGAACGAGAAGGAGGGAGATTAGGCGTCTTACCTTGAGTCTTGAGAGTACACACCGGTCAATGACGAGGGAGAGCAAGCGTTGAGTGTCGACACTTGAAGGAGAGGATAGCTGAGCCAGGGTTGCGAGTCGCCAGAGAGAAAGAGGGTCAAGCAGCTCTACGAATTCTTTAGGT
>JACYFF010031956.1:9763469-9782809 GCA_017589665.1 Selenicereus undatus | reverse complement strand
CAAAAAAAAATTCAATTTTCATAGGAACTGGGAAAAGTTGGTCCAGCCGTGGGTTGGTCGGTTTGTCAGTCAGTCCAATCTGGTTTGACCGGTTTGACCGGTTCGATTACCCAAACGGTTTTATTTAATATCCAGCCTGTTGCTCTGACCGGTTCCCGATCGAATGGATTGGACCAGCCAGTCCGGTCCGGTTTTCTTAACCATGAGTTCATGTAGTTACGCATGTGGGATGAGAGTCAACTGAGTTAGCATTCTAACGTATCATGGTTGGCATGTAAATGGGTTTCATTGCAGTATAAGTTAATTCTATGAAACAATTCGTCTTGTGTATACAGTTGTTCTTCTGAAACAAACAACGAAATTTTCAGTCAGAACCCCGCAATTTCGATCTGTGTTAAGCGCAGTAAGCTGTAAATCTAAGCTGCCTAACTGTTTTACAAACAAAAAAATGGAGTTCAGAAGCTTCAAAAAGTTTTCCGTTGCCGGGACTCGAACCCGGGTCTCTCGGGTGAGAGCCGAGTATCCTGACCAGCTAGACTACAACGGAGTTCGCTAACGGATTGCTTGCAGAGATTTAAGCGCTTATAAAAACAACTTTACCTCACCGGTAAAACGTACGAGAGACACCTGGTCTCACCAGTTTAACGTCAAAAGCCTTTTATGAGGTTTTTCCTTGCTTAAATTATCCATGGTTTGTTAGAAGGATAATTAGTATTTTGGTTTCTCGTATTACCCTTCCCTCGGGGGCACGTACGTAAATGAGTCACTCGATTCCGATAGAACTCAAATTAGATCTTCATTTTATTTTGACCGCGTTGATTTCGATTTAGAAATCTTGGATTCTTGGTCATTGTCCATGTTTTCTCCATTTATGTGAAAAACACTTGAGAAGAAAAGGCCAGAGTCTACAGCTCTAATTTGAGCTCGGTTATAATTTGTCTTTTCTTTCTATTTATAGATGATGAGACTAGACAACTCCAAAAACCAGAAGCAATGATTAACTACTTAGCGAAAGTTTGCTGCGTTATGTCAGAACACATTCAAGGATAGCTACTTGCATTGCGTTAGTAGTTCCAACTAATGCCCATATGATACTCCTAAAACTATGCAATCCTCGTATTACCTAAAGTGAAATGATACCAAAAAAAAAATAAAAAAAATCTGTTCCCGTTCATTTTGACAGGTAAAACTGATGCACGGAAGTCTCTAAATAAATAGGACAACAGATATTCATGGATACCACTAAGAATCACAAAGACATATAGCAGAGCCCATGGGGCACATGAGATGAAATAATTGGGACCTTCTGCCTTTTCCTTCCTAGATTACAACGGTGAAAATTTATTACCCAGGAAAAACAACATAATTATTTCCTAGCATGTTCAAGAATTAAATTCACATTGAAAAATTTAGATTTCACACACAATAAGAGCTGAGAACGGAAGGTGGTGAAAAGAGAATGCGATCTCTTCACTTTGGCAACCCTGTTTCTGGGTCGAGGAGAGCTTTACTTTCATCACAAAGCACAACAGGACCATGTCCGGGTCTTGTACAGATGAAATAGGTGACATCTCCCGGATACTTCTGGTTGGAAATGCCATCATTCAATTCGGGAGGTGGTGACAAGGATTCCACATCTTTCATGTCATGAACTCCAGCATCTTGAAGAATAGACTTGTCACCAATGACATAACTAAAACACAGAGTTTAGTTAAAAAAGCTAGTAAGTATACTTGATATTACAATACTTTCCTGAAGGATGGGCATATTACAATTTACAAGCTGGCCATAGGTTGAGCGTTGACATATTACCTGTTCAGATCAGTACCAGCTCCTGGGGGAAAGTAGAAAAGCAGCCTCTTCAGAAGCTCAGAAGCGGCTTTTCTGTCATGTGCAATTAAGACAGCATTTGGCCCTGCATCAAAGGTATAAGCCACCTGCCCATTTTCTCCATATTCAGATTGTGCATCACAGCGGCATAACAAACAGAATTTCCCAACAGAAGTCACTGGCATCACAAGATGTGCAACTTACATTGACCGCCAAATAACAGGAACTACAGTACATTGATCTACTTCCTAATGCAGCCATGTATGGTAGCTCAATTGTTCGGCAATAAGATAGGAAAGTCAATTATTATTAAGCCCTGGCTCAATAGGAAACTGCCTTGTGAACTGAAAACGTTTAACATTTCGACATTTCTTGAGCAACAAAAAAGTCTTTATTCTTTAGACTTGTACATTAGGATGCCTACAAACTCAACTCAACTAGGCATTTGAGTTGCTAGATGCTAGCACATTTTACTATGGTTCAGAGAGCAGCTTTTATGGTTAAAACTTCAAAACTCTGAAGTAATCAGGCCTCCGTAGGCTTATAGGGTGCCTCAAGGAAAACTATAAAGAAACAGGACTGCCATTTAAGTTCAAATTCAAAAGTGTTAAACTGGACAAAAATGACCACTCAAGCTACAATTTGAAAACAAACTGCTTGGAGTGTGCAACACTCTGATTCCTCATCAGCAACGGCCACAAAAGATTTTATTTCTGTTCTAATAAACCTTCTGCTTAAAACCTCAATAGCCAGAGCTCACTTCACCTTATTTTACCTTGACACTAGGGCCTCTTATAGATGTTGAGTCAAAGCTTTCATGTTAGTTAGAGCTTTCTCCATGGAATTGAGCTATGCTCTCCTAGCAAATGTTCCATTTTCACAATTCTATATCATATATTATAATCAGGGGTCCAATGCAATAAACCTGATGTATGGGACAGCTCCACCCCCCCCCCCCCCAAAAAAAAAAAAACCCTGCTTAAGAGGGATCAAGGAGGTATGGATTTCGATATTTATGGTGTAGCTTATGGATTTAAGAAAAGCTTTTCTGTCCATTATTTTTCAGTTTATGCTGTACTTTTGTATTTCACTGCATGTTATTCACCCTTATTCAAGTTCTCACTCAGCATCTAGATCGTTTTTGCTGTATTCTTGTATTATAACGCATGGTATTCACCCTGTGTCAAGTTTTCACGTAGCATCTAGATCATTTTCAAGTTCCAGCGGCACATCTCCCTGTATTTAAGAGGTTATATTTGATCATAACAACTTAGCAAGCACAAAGAGCTAAAGATTGTGAGATGATCCGGCAGTCAAATTTTCATGATACTAATTTTCTTGAGTACATCCTAGAATAGTTCCTCGCTCCTCATAGAGTTTCAAGATAAAAGCAAACATATTAGTTATCCTTATAATTAGTAGCAAGTTCATCAGCCGTTGTGAAAACCTAGTTGTAAAATGCAAAATTCTCCCATTTGATTGGGCATGTGACATAGTTGTTATTCCTGGAAGGCAGAGGTTCAAAGAAAAACTAACCTGCGGAGTTCCTTCAGCACGATTCCATTTCTCCACAATGCTGATAATCCTGAAATCCAATGTCTTTGTAATTATTTGTTTGGCTCAAAGAGTACAAGGATTAATGTAGCCACATAAGGCAAAGTAGAGAGGGATTTACTTATGAGATGTGTCATTCATATAGAATATAGGCGGCGATGTATCAAGGCAGACAGCATGAAATTGATTACTATCGGCACAGGTAAGCGAAGCAAAAGAGGGAAAATCTTTATTTTTGATGGCTTCTTCCATCTGAACTACGCGCTTTGGTACTATTTCCTGAGAGAAGCATGATACAAATGTACAAATGAATGCATAAGATAAGACTAGCATCAAAGGTTGAATAAGGGAACGGGAAAATACCTCAAGGCATTGCAAAATGCAGAGAAAAGACATGCCATTCTACAATTGAGCGTCAACAAATGGGTATGCTAAGCCACATCATTGATGCAGTAAGATGTATAACGAAGAATAAAATGTCTGGCCCCCTACAACTTGGTCATTAAGCATGACCATATAAACAAACTCGAAGAACACATGTTAACCTAAGAGTAGAGAGTGCAATTATCATCAGAACAAATGCTAAACAATCACAAGAATTCTAAATCTACAGATTGAGGAAGACAGTTCCTCAACCATGCACAATGAAATCTCTAAGGGGCTTGTGGGCTGAAGAACCAGAAGGTTTTTTGTTTCTCCTTCCCTTTAGGGGGCTGGATTGAGCCCTCAAAACCTGCATATCAAGTAAATCATTCAAGCGCCCCCCCCCCCCTCCCCCCGAACCGAAAAAAGAAAAAGAAAAAGGGCCCTCAGACGTCCTTTTCTCACACATATCTCCTCCTCAACATCAAACCCTCCTCAGGCCTCTTCAAAGCCAACACTTAGCCCTTTTTTGGGGGCGTTAAGCAAGGGCTCTAACTTAGTCCCCACATCAGAGTTCACATATTCCTCTACCAGCGGCAGGTAAAAGTCACCCCACCGGCAGTAAACCCAAGCCTGGAAATGGGTTCATCCAGCAATTTCTCTTTCATGTCCTCTATTTTGATTTGTAATGTGAGTGCCTGGTGGATGTCATATGGATGTTTTCTGGTAAATGAAAGGCAACTTTGTGGCAGTTGACAAGCGGAGAGCAGTAAGAATGTCGTCGTAAAATGGTGAAGCTTGTAGGGCAGATGTTGGAGATGATTAGGTGAGCGTACTCCTGGCATACTTACTACTTGCTAGTACTTATACCACAGAAAAAGTGAGGCACCAAACAAGAATATAGAAACTTACATAGGGAAGTACTGTGAGCATTCCCCTCAAGAAAGTAGGCTAAGTACTTGCAGGATGAAAAGAGTACCTGTGCCCTGTGCTTTAGCAGCAAGCTCGTTTCAACACTTTCACGCATCCCACTTGTACTGCTTGTTTCCTTTTGCCGAGAGCTTACCTGTATTGTGCATAAGATCACTAATCAGCCATTATTATAATAAAAGCACAAAATGAGATAAAGAAACCATTAGTTAGTTATTTTGAGTAGCTAATCAAATTTCAGAGCTCAAGGATGGCACGTCTTAAAAAATAACACGTTCAACAGAAGAAATTACTCCGTTTTCACAGCTCACTAGATGCACAAATGTGCCTGAGCTGTTGCAAAATCTTCTTTTTTGGCTTTCAGAGCAAGCTTTAACTCTTGATTTACACCACTTGTTCACACTATAGATTAGGGGTGCACTGCTTCTATCTCTAGATGCCTTCCTAATATGTACGACAGTGCATGTAGACAGCAGCATGCAGAGAGCAAAACTAGTTGAAATGGTCAAACTCAAAGCACAAAGATGGGAATGACTGGCTAGGTATGTCAGTCAAAGTCCAGAAACGATAACTTAAGTAACACCTTCCAAGCCAAACATGACCCAAATCATTGAGAAAGAGGGAGGAGGAGGAGAAGAAGGATACATACAACTGCAATCAAAATGACAAGATCATCCCAATGCTTCTCATCTGCAAGTTGGACTGCTAAACTGTCGCTTCCATCTCCATTCTATATGCACATCAAAACAGTGAGCTACATTAGAGCCAATATCTCTCACTCCAAATAATTACTCCAGTCTGACTATGATAGTCCTGCTTTCTGTGTCGGGTTGTCTCATTTTCAAGAGTCTTACTAGCTTTTTTTTACAAGTTCATAATGCCTCACTTTACAATTCTTATCCAAAATAGATAGGTTTGAAAAACACAGTTGCCTAAGGTAAGCTTTTTGTTAAAATTCTCTTAATATTTGCAGAAAACACCAAACATGGCTTTCATAGCCAGACAAGTAAGAAGAAATAGATAGTCATATCTCGAGCTTACATTTCCCATAATCCACTTAACAAAACCACCATACAGACTACGACAAGCACTACCGGAACCTTGCCTGTAAAAAAAAATATATATATATATAATTAATAATAAAGAAAACAAAATTTAAGGTTAACATTCCCAGAACAATAAAAAACACATGTTGATAATTACACAGTACTGAAGTGCTCAGAATTAACTTACCATGTATATGGGCACACAAAGCTAGAAGGTGAAAAATTAAAAGATAAATTTGAATACCTAGCAATGGAAGAAAGCTGTCCTTCATCTTCTCTCACATTCATGAGCTTTGCTAGTGCAAAAACTGCAAATGTAAACATAGCTAAAGTTGGTATCGAGAACTGTATTTTCTATGAAATCTGCTTCATACTTCAACATGTACACAATTTGGAAACTGAAAGGTCCATAAATTTGAGGTAAAACATTGGTTAGTAATAGGTATGAAGTAGCAGTTAACATTGATTGGTAATAGGTATGAAAGGAGCAGTGTAAAGAAGCTTAAGGGTCAACGAAAAAAACTAAATAAGGTAATAGTGTCTTCCCAGAGAAACTAGCAGTGCCAAATGTTTACCAAGGCAAGCGAAGCCAGCAGCTGAAGAAGCCAGACCCGCAGCAGTTGGAAAGTTGTTGTAGGAAGCAATATGTACATGTAAATTCTCCCAGTCATTCTTTGCTATTTTTATACCTTTCTCCTTATCCTCAACATCAGTAGCCCTTTTGCGAATTTCTCTCAGACAATTCTGGTATCTACCTCCAACAAGAGAAATCTCCTACACTAAGTAGAAAAAAAAGAATGACCGTGCAACCAAGTTTGAAAATTTGAAGGTATTACTCGTGTAATTTCTAAGAACAACTAAAAATATTAGCATATGCATTTACTACATTGATGCTGCAATTACAAACCCCCCCCCCCCAAAAAAAACCAACAAAAAACAAATACTATAACATCATAGTTTCCAACCAAAAGCTGTTTATAGTTCTTATTCATATCAGGTAATATTAAATACCATTTATTAGATTGGAAGCCCACGAATCTGTTGGCTTGGGTTTGACATTCTACTGGAAGATATTCAGATAGGGATGCAATTGTCTTTAGTTTCCTTTTCCAGACATGGGTAGGGAAGCTTTTCTGTATGCAGAGGACAACGGTATTTTCAGGGCCAAAATCCCCCTTTCCATGGAAGGTATCTGGCCGAATTATATATAGCAAACATCCTTTGATGCACATTGCCCCTTCTATGGAAGTCTAATCTCTTGCCTTGGAGATATCTAGACCATATAGAAGCCCATAGATCTGTCTTTTGGTTGTAATGAAGCTCTAAGACACACTTCCAAATCAGAATCTAACATTCATATTCATGTTTACCAACAAATTTTCTTTAAGTAACACAATCTTCAAGCTTATATGTTCAATTTTATGATGTCAGCATTATCATGTAACAAATTACCAAAGAGCGTTTATTGCTATTAAGAAATAAATCTTCTTGCTTGGAAATTCATGCAAATTTCAAACATAGTAACTTAAACTTTACAGTCCATATATTCGACCTTGAGTCACATTGCACAAGCACTGCCTACCAAATCAATGATCACATTGCCATGGTTTAATTTCACCATTATTGCCGAAATTTTGTCCAATTTTCTTCTGGGTATCTTGAAAATCACAAATCAACTCCGTTTTGCAACCCAACAAAGAAGAAAATAGTAAGATGGAAGCAGAGGATACCTTGCCATTAAGCCACATACGATCGCGGTCAAATGCAGGACTAACAGCGACAGTGGTGGTGGTACAAAGATGATTGGGATCAAGAGTGACACTAATACTATCATTGACTGGCAAAATTAGGGTTTCATCTCTCTTACCCCAGTACTTAATCACTGCAATGTTGGTGGGTGTCTGTGCCGTCACCAATCTCACCCACTTCTGACCCGCCATTGATTGACTTCTTCCTCAATTGATTGAGCAATCGATCAAGAGAAATTGCCGAAAGAGAAGGTTGAATCGAATTGAGGGAGGAGAGAGAAAATGAAAACGGGGGTTGTTTGCACTCTGGAGGGAGGAAATAACGAGGAGAAGATGCTATGCAAGTAGAGAACGGAAGAGAAAGGTGGGACTATTTATAAGGGAAGGTAAACTGAGGAGGGAGAAAGCAGAGATGGAGTTGGACATGGCCCCTTAGCACCCTGGGCAGTAATACGACACCTGCCGCTCGGCGCAAATAATCTCGTTTTCCTCGAGGGGCAACCCATTCCATGATGATGATGAAGATGACGCAATTTTTGCTAATGATGCCTCACTCGCTCTTGGGCTAATTGCATATTTAATAAACTATTTAAAAGTTATTTTTACAAATTCGTGTTCAAATCATGACTACATCAACCTGACTCCTTATTTACATAAAAAAAGTTAAAACTTTTATATGGATCAAATCAACATATCTAACATTTGATATTACTTTTTCACATTAAAAAATGAAAAAGATTTGTAGAATTATGTTTTTTTTGGGCGATTTTTTTGTTTTAAATCCTCTTACTTGACCGAAGTCAAGCAACGGTTAACCTAAAAGAGTAAATCGCTCCTGCAAAGTATTTTTTTCATGCACTAGATTCAAACCCAAGACCTTATTTAACAAAAATAAATGTTGAACCACTTGAACTGACTTGTGTTAATAATGTCTTAGTATTATTGTTAAGATTGAGATCTTGAGCTATTCTTTCTAACTTATTGTAAGTAACTTATGGTTGGTTGGTGCTAATAAGTGTTGGACAATATTGATTAGGGATGGTAACAAGTTGGATTCGAATCGAATATATAGACATCCAAATCCGATCCAATTAATAATTGGATTTGAAAATCTGATCCAAATCCCACTTCGTCAAATAAGATGTTCAATTGGATTTGGATCTACTTCAGATTGGATTAAATCCGCGTATAATCGGATATAATTCGATTATACATTTTTCATTCAACATTTGCATAATTTTTTATTTCCAACCTTTTTTTCAGTCATTTGTACTTGCAATGTTACACACATTTTCAACGTCAAATACCTTTTCATATAAAATATTTCAACATATTAGTAAAAAAGTGTTGGAAAAAGATAATGCAAATTTACTTTATAGGGAAAGAGAAAGACAGTAGTACAATAGCTCGAAGGAAAAGAGAGAAAAAAAAATTTTAATTGACAAAGAAGAGAGACCGCAAAGAAGATTGGGAGGGAATAGGAAATTATTTTTTTGGGGGGGACAAGATAAGGAGAAATTAGTTAACGAAGAAGAGTATATTGCACATAGAGTGCAAATCTTATGGATATATTTTTAGGGCCACACTATTAGGATTTTTCAATCTTCAAAAAAAGGGCGAAATTATTGAGAAAGATACTTAATCGGATCTTAATCGGATCGGATGAACCCTCCTCCAAATTCGATCGGATCAGAGTCAAATTTGGATTATTTTTAATTAGATTCAAATCAGATTATTTTTTATTGGATTCAAATCAGAGAATTTTGCCTCAGATCAGATCGAATTCAAACTGCTGATGAGTGTTAATTAATACTGAAATTATAGATTGAAAATATTATCAAATGTTGATGAATATTTATTGGTGTTTACAGGTGTTGACTAGTATTAAATATTGATGATAAGTGCTTATGATGAATTGAAAAAAATAATCCCTCATATGTTATGTTTCATATTTATCTCTTCTTCATCATTATTTTGTAGAATTTTTAACTTTTTTGTACCTTGTGGTTTGGCAAGTTAATATTTTTAACCCCCAGGTTTGTGTATTAATTTTTTTGTACCCTAAGCGATGTCGTTTTGATTTTTAGCTACATCCCTTACTTTCTTCTTTTTAGCTTTTGGTTTGAAAATTCTTAGAAATTGCAGAAACGTCACTGGAATGGGACAAATATGCAAACAAGCTGTTTTTAGGGTTTTTTTAACAAATATGCTTGATTAACCTTCTTATAACGACTTTACTGGTACTAGTTATCACATTCTACCACTTATATCTTATATTATATTTTCTGTGGTTATATGTCCATCATGCTTAGCAAAATAATTAAAACTTAATTAAAGGGTTTCAACCGTTACCTGAACTTAGTCGGCGCTGGACTCCGGCATTCCTCTAGCTTACGGTTTACAGATATTATCAATCTCAACCCCACATTCCTTAGATTAGGCACAACATAGATCCATTTTGTTTCTTACCTCGAACCATAGGCATTAATCAAGTTTTTAATCTTTTCAAGGATAGTGGGGCTTTAATCAAAAAATTATAATATTTATGACATAAGGTTCAATTGAATAACGTTCCCTACTGGGAAGCTTCTTTTATTGAAAGCTTGAAAGTGAAAATATTGTAATGAAAACTTTTAAATAGAGACTTAAGCTAAGATCATTAGAGATGCTTGCTCATAAAGAAATAGAGAATCTCGACTTCTCTTGTGCTCAAGAATGCTCGAATGACCGTGTCCCTTCTCAGTACTCGACCTCTCATTTTATAGAGAGTTGGGGGTACATAGGATGCCTTAATGGCTACAGTACATATTGATTTTTCACATGACTATAGTACACACTGATGGCTACAGTACACTGCCTTATTTAACAGACCTTACACTTATCAAAATAGTACAATAATGAAGCAACCATGTTTCAGAGCTTTTAATGATGATAAGACTAGTCATTATTATTGAGATTCTATATACCTTCATCTCCAATTATATTTCTCTGACTGTCATTATCTAGATAATCATCAAAATCTTCATCAAGTTGATTAAGATGCTCTGGATCCCATTTTTCAAATAATTCAAGAAAATGTTTCTTTCCTTTTGCTGATAAGAATTTTTCAACTCCTTCCACCTTCATGCGCTCTTTGAACTCATTACCATAGGCGAAAGTAGTGTTTCCTCATTGCATTAACATTTTTCCTCGTTCAGTTAATTCCCAACATTGATGATAAATGTTGAAAAATCCAATGACTCGTGCTAAAGGAGGATTAGTAATTAATTCTCGTAGTTCAAGAACCCATTCTTGTCGTTGATCATAGATATCGTCATAGTCAACGATCTAAATAAGATAATAGGCTGGTTTGGTTTTTCCATTTTCATATTTGATTAATGCGATGTACACTTCCAAATTTAGACATTTGCTAACTGAGATTTTTGTTGGACATTCAGAAGATGTAAGAATCCAATGGATTCTTTGGAAGATGCATTGCTAAAATTTCATTAGTCTTGAGAAAAATGGGAACTTTGGATTTGGAATTTTTATAAAGTAAAGTACCATCCCGTATTCCCAAGCTTTAATGATAGGGTCATTTGGAGATATTGAATTTGCTAAAAAACTAAGACCACCAATTTCAGACTTATCGGGAAAGTAGATAGTTGTACCCCAAGACTCCCAAATATCATAGGACTAATGATGATAAAAATCGATGCATGCTACATACCACTCATTGAACTATTTTTCTTCAACATGAGAACTTATTTTTTCTTGAATATCATAAGGACATTGTAGGTAGGCTGCAGATAATAGACCAAAACGTGATCTACGTTTTGTATGAAATTCCAAGTTATTAATAAGGACTTTACTAGAAGGAGAAACTTGTTCTAGTAGGAATGACATGTCATTATAGTTTTTCTCCTTTTCTGGGAAGAGGTCGGCTTTGATGCTCACAATTGGCGAGCTCTCGAGTTAAGCTACATGCCAGAGAGTTCTTTAATCCTTGTATATGTTCAATACAGAAGAAAAACTGGTTAAGTCATAATTGTCAATCCAGGAGTCGCTCTTGCGCTTGTACATTTGATAAATTCTTTTTCACAAAACCAAGTATTTCTTTGCAATCAGTTCGAATAAGAAAAGGTTTTGGGGCAAAAAAGATTAAGAACTTTTCAATTTCCCTTATGACTGCAAGGATTTCTTTTTCCACTGTGGGATAGTTGCATTATGCCTTATTAAAACTTCCACTGTAATATTTGCGGAGTCTTTCAACTTCTTTGATTTTGAGTACTGCGCTTCAGTGCTCATAGTTGGCATCTGTCTCAAGAACTAAGTCATTTTCTTCATTAGGTAAATTAAGAATACGAAGATTTTTACACATCTTTTTGAAATTCAAAACATTTTTTGTATCATTAGTGGTCAATGTCCAACTTACTTCTTTCTTGAGTTTTTGTTGCAATGGATTTTAGTTTGGCTAAATCTTTTATGAAATCTAAAACATAGGTAGGACATCCAAGAAACCTTTCTAATTGCTTCCTATCTTCAATTTTTTTAGGAAAAATTTCCATTTTTGCCAGAATATACTTTTTGTAAAATAATTTGTCTAACTTTTATCTCTAGACCTAAGAACTTAATTTTTTGTTCAGTACAAATGCACTTACTTTTTCCAAGTATGATACCATGATTAATGCATCTTTGCATGACAGCTAATACATTATTTTTGTACTATTCTATGATTTTGGAAAAGACAATGATATCATCGATGTAAACTAAACAACAATTATTAAGGTCTTTGAATATGCTATCCATTCTTCTTTGAAATATTTGAGGTGTATTTTTAAGACCAAATGACATCACTATCCATTCATAGTGTCCTTGTGGGGCACTGAATGCAATTAAAGGAATGCTTTTTTCATTCATTTTTATCTACCAGTATCCACTTTTGCAATCTATTTTCGAGAACCAAGAGGCTCATTGAATTCTGTTGAAAAGGAATTTTTTGTTAGGAATGTAATAACCATCAAAGACTGTATTATCATTAAGCTTTTTGTAATTGATTCCCATTCTGGCTTTTCCTCTTTTTTCTTTTGCGTGATTTCTTACCATGAAGGCGGGACTCGTGTGAGGGCTTTTGATATTTCTGATTAATCCTTTATCCATAAGTTTTTTTATTTGTTTATCGAATTCCTAGATATCTTGATATGCATACACCATTTGTTTGACTCAAATAACAGTATTCGGATTTTAACAAAATAATTTTTCCAAATGTCTTGTCTTTATCCCAAAATTTTAGTGGATTATTAGAGTAGAGTTCTTTGCATAATTTTTCTTGTTGCTTGACAATTTGCTCTTTAATAGATAACTTGAGTATTGAAGTTGTTAATGCTACCTCTCGTTGTGTGTGTAAACTCAATTTTTTGATGAGTGTAAGCCTTGCTTAATTTTTCAATAGGAACTTAGTGACCATTGATTGTAAATATTATTTGATTTATGGTCTATGTGCATGGGGAATATGATCTCTGAAAATTATTTCTAATAACCATATTATGAGACGGTTGATCAGTAGTCCATAGAACTAATATAATGCATTGAACTCCTCCTAATTTTATGAATAACCCTTCTATGGCTTCATTGTGACTCATGATGCTATTATCAGCTATCCTTACTTGTAAAAGATTCTTGACTTTTTTCCATGTAAGTTCTGAAAATAATGATCTTTTTCCAAAACATACAGAACAACCACTATCTATATAGACACACAACTCATATTTATTATATCTCTCTAAATAGACCTTTGTCGGGATATAGATGCTATTAGGATTTGTATTGGTAGCCTCATAGCAAATCTCCATAGTCATGTTTTTTACTAGTTTATCTTCATAGATTGGTTCACTAATAGTTCTTATCTTGTACCCAACGACTTTTCTACCTAGACTCATCATTCGGTCTACACTATGTCTTGTTGGTTCAAAACTCATTCTACTCATTTCACTAGTTATGCTAATTGTATTATCTTGTTTAAGCTCTTCTTTAGCGGATGAAGATCCTTCTTTCCACTCTAATCTTGTACTCATACTTCTTAATAATTGATGTTTAATGGTGATTTTACCATCCTCATCAATTTTTATTATATTTTTCTCATTGATCTTTGTAAGGTTGGCAAAGTTGGATAACCATGAACGATCGATTTTTATCTCTTGAGGATTGGATTTAATCCTTTGGATATTTTGCATAGGGGTAGGACTTTCAAATTTTTCTGTTTCTATCATTGTTACTGTAGTCTTTGGTATATTGTATTATCTAATTTATAGATAATTTTTCAAAATATCCTTAAAGGATATCCTCCTCTTTTCATGTCCATCCCAACTGTTTTTATCTTAAGAGATAAGAAATTTTTAGCAAATTTATCTTTTAGGCTCACAAAATATCCTGGTCAGCAATTGAATCCCATTGACCCATTACATAAACTGGTCTTTATCCCTATGATAATTTGATTATTGAATTTAGTATGCCTAATGTCACAGAGTAAAGTGTAAAGATCAATATCTGTACCATAATATTGTAATTGAGTGATTTGAATTTGGACACTTCTAACATGGATATACTTATACTTTCTATTTTTGTTGTGCTTAAGGATATTTTTTCAATTAATGAGATTAACTTCTCCAACGTCATACTCACAATCCTTTATCTCCAGATCTCCTTCCATCATTTCAGATACGTATTTGCTTTTTAATTGAAAAATGGATTTTTTTACAGACCATGTTCTTTTGGATTATAGGAAGGATCCAATCTCCTTTGATATTTTTATTTTCATTGTCTACAACAAACTCTTCTTCTTGAAGATCACCAAGACTAATTGAGCTACTTTTCATTATATGACTTGTTTCTTCATAATCGCTTTCTTCATATTCATTGTCCAATATAACTTCAACAATTCCTTTGTTGTTACTTAGGGCTAGATCTAATGTCTCTTCTTCAATAAGCTCAACATAATCTAGGCTTCACAATGTTTTAATAAGTCTGCTATTCTTCCTGTTTTTGCATTCACTAGCATAATGCCCTACTTCTCCGCATGCCCAATATTTGCAGTTGTTTTTCTCTGCAGGCAATAAGCAGCTTTTCTAAAAAATCTTCGTTTTCTAGGACTTGGTTTGTTGTAATATTTTCTTCTATATTTCTTACCCCTTTGCTTGTTAAAGCTCTTTCTCTTCTGAAATTTTCGTTTTCTTCTTTTTTTAGGTTCTTTTCGCTATTGGTGAGGTGAATCCCAACAAGTTATGAATTACTTCTTAATTTTCTTTTATTTTTGGAGATCAAGACACTGATCATTGACCCATTTTCATAAGCAAGAGATTCTTGAAACAAGGGTGTCAATAACATCAGCCATTTCAAGCCAAGCAATGTATTTTTCATTAATTATGGAATTTATAGGATATGACAATTTATCATAGAACATACCCATATTGGTTTCATTATGTCCAATTATGTAACAGTATTGACTAAATTCAGCAATATAATTTTTCATATATCTCATATCCCATAATTCTATGTTATTAATTTTTCTCTGCAATTCTCTTGCTTTCTCTTCAAAATCAAGTTTAGCTCCAATGAATTCGGTTTCAATTTCCTTACATAGATTTTTGAATATTGCAGCTGGTGTTTCCATCATTCTTAATGTATCTTTACCATCTTCATTTAATAAATAATACCAGTAAGCTACAATGCCAAAAAAACTATGGTCGATGTAGTTTAGAAAATTTTCAGCAGTCCAAGTAGTATTTGGTTTTTTATATCATGCAAGGAAAATAGATTTTTGTTTTTTGGGTTTTGAAAAGGATATTTATGCACAAATGGAGTACTAATACTGGAAGTAGTTTTGTCGCTATGCCTGACTTTGTTAACTAGAGATAGGTGAATTATAGATATTTGTTTCTTAAACTATTTGACTTCAGTCTTAATTTTAGCTAATTCTGCTTTTAGTTCTAAAATTATATCAGTTATATAGTCTAATTGAGGCGCTGCTGGAGAAATGCCTTCCGGTGAGTGAACAATGTATGAATAATTCGGTCCAGGACAAGCAAGAGATGCTTCAAGCATTAATGACAGTTAATTAGCTTAATAATCTTAATTATTTTTGATCACGTGGCTCTGATACCAAATGAAAGAGGAACGAAAAAACTACTTAATGAAAGAAAATGTACATGCACAAAATTAAAATTTTTGAAAGTAAGTTTTTAAGAATTGGGGTTAAAATACAAATTTTAAAAGTTTAAGGGCTTAAGAAAAATGAAGGGTACCTAAAAATTCAATCAACAAACGTTGAGGTACAAAATTCCTCACTCCAAAACCTTGGAGTATGGAAAAATTAATTTCGCATACATCGAGGGATGAAAATGTTAACTTTCCTTATTTTGTAATATTATTTTTAAGCATCTCCAAACTACTAGTGCATCATTTTTGAGTTTAGTTTGAAAACAACCCAAATAAATCAACACCAAATGGCTTTGTTTTCATTTTCTTTTGTTCTTATTGAATGGTAAAGTGATATCTATTTCGTGATAAATTCAACTAGTGTTGCATACTTGCATTGGATAGTGTCATATAGGTATGAGGGAATATTTACTCTCCTAAGTCATGCGACACTCTTTTTTTAAGTGTACTTATTATATAAATAATTTTTAATATGTGTGCTTATGTTAGGACCTATGATATAGGCTTATGCTTCTCTAGACGATTACTGAAGAAGAAGATAGAGAATGCTTATGATTTTAAAATTGATGCATGTTCCAATTTTTTTCTAGAAAAAGGAAAAAAAATCTATTAAATAATTGACCATATGACATCTACGTATTGAACATAAACAAATACAACTCTAATATAAAAATACATTAATCCCCATCCAATTAAACAACAAAAAGCCTCCACTTTTACATACATTGATCGCATGTCGTCACACAACTGCTATTTCACAAATACAAAATGGAGAACCATATATAGATATGCCATAATATCTTCTTTTGAATAAATTAAAATCCGCTGATTTTGCGTAGTCTTTTGAGGAGATATTTGACATAAGATGTCACATTTGAAGTGTTAAGTGTCATTGAAGAGCAACATCACCTTTGAACCGCAATTCGTCTCTTACAGAACAAACAAAAAGACTAGACAAATGGAAAATAACATCAACCATAGAAGAAGACTCTTATAACTAGAGAGGAAAAGTAAGTCTCACAATTAAAAAAACAACTATTATTAAAAATAAAATACTACAGATGAAAAGGATCATAAACGAGATGATTAGGATGGGTGGAGAGAAGCGAGCATCCTAGCCTTCAACATGCACAAATCAAAGACAGAAGAGAGGAGGAACAAGAAAATCAATAGAGGATGATGGGAAAGAACAGTCATCGCTGGAAGAGGGGGACGGTCACTTTGTTTCAATTGAATGATTCAGTCTCTAAATTGTTTAGAATTTTGGGTTTTTGAAAAATAGTAGTTCGAATTTTGGGAAGAGTTGAAGTTAATAACCTGAAATTATGAAATAACCACTAGTGATTCGAACTTTCGACATATGTACTATCAATAAACATACTTGAAAAAACTTCTCAATAGCGAACTTTTTTACTTTCAATTGCTAGTTTTTAGGTTGAACGTTTAAAACTTTTAACATAAGATTTTCAAACATACATAGTAGAATCAGTATGCTTTAATTTATGCTTAAATATCATGTTAAAAATATCCTTAGGTATAATTAACTTAATTCACATAACTTCCAAAAGTCGGTGACTATTGGCAATTTATTATGTATACCTTTAGTGTTTATTCCTGCATCGAGTGTTTGTCATATACTTTGTTTTTCCGGATAATATGTATTTGGTGCATGATGTATTATTGAGGAAGTATATATTTTTGAGACTATAATATAAATTTGATTTTGTCGATAATATATGATGCGTATTTTGAAAAAAGAAATGCACGATGTCATATGAATTATTTACGTGGATACAATCGTTACAATTGGTCATATAGACCACCATAGATTACGTTTGAAATCAGCTCTGAATTCAACTTTTCATCACGTCTGACATATACAACTCCAATGAAAAGTTGACATTCTGTAGATTATCTTTAGGAACAAACTGAAATTACAATATAATTAATGCGTGTCTTTTTTTTAGTTTTTTTTTGGGGGGGGGTTGTAGACATTTTATGATGTATTATTGCCTAAGGCAGGCAAAAATCTATCCGATCTGATTATCTAAATTTATTCGATCCGAAAAAAATCGGGTACGGTCACTAAATTTATGTCCGAATTTAAAATTCGGACAATCGGTCATGTTCGAATTTAAACTGGATCGGGTTCGGGTTTGGACATTCGGGTTCGGGTTGTCCAGATTTTTGAACCATTTCGGGTTCGGACAAATTCGGACAATCGGACAACCGAGTTCGGACATCGGACAACTGTGTTTATATGTAATTTTAGTCCAAATTCTTTAGAAAATTTTATAAATACAAATTCGGGCAATTGGGTTCGGACATTAAAAAATCAGGTTTGGGTTCGGTCACACAAAATTTCGATCAGAATCTCCTAAAATCATATTACAAATTCGGACATTCAGACAAATTTGGAAATTATATCATCTTGATACCGATACTGATACCGATACCAATACCGATACTAATGTCAGTGAATCTAATAACCATGACTTCATCGAAATTCAAAACGCTCTACAATTTATCATCAAGGTTAAGAAGATAGAGAAACTCACTAGGTCTTTCCACTTTTTTTGTTTGGATTCCTACTCGAAGGTGAGAAATCGATAAAGCGTTGGTAGCATCAAATTGTTGGCAGTAGGTAAAATAAAAAAAATTAAAAAATGTACATATTATCACAACTTTGATCTGTATAACACCACTATTGTAATACTATTCCCTAAAGAACAAAATATAGATTCCCATTTTTCTAAATATTTTACTTATTTTTGTTTTTTCATTAATGTGCTTCTTTATAACTTTTTTGTTCATTCTTTGCTAATCAAACTCATTTTTCAGAAACTTCATTTCCCCTTTTACCAAACAACTGAAAATATGAGCTAAAACTCATTTTATATGAAAAATAATTTTTTAGAAAAATAGTTTTCAACCCGACCATATACACTCTTAATTAATAGTGAAAGTGAGTTAAAATAGATTAAAATAAATTAATATTGATATTTTAAAATTTATCAACGAAAAGAACAGGGCCATAGTATACGTTTTGTACCATAGCTCTAGGAATATTAGTTTTGAAACACATAATATCTTTTTTTTTTTTTATAGGTTGGAAGACTGGTCAAATTAGTAGAGCAGTTTAAATTAAAAAAAGGGAAGAGACGTCATGTATGGTAGTTTTAAGATCATATCATTCCTAGTTTTTTCATACCTAATGCACGAAAATCCTTACAATGTCATAATTGTAGTAATTTTTTATACCTAATGCACGAAAATTAACGGGTGCAAGTTATGAGAAACTATCATGTAAAAATTTTCCGAATATGTTAAAATATTTTATAATTAACTTAACAAATTATTTTTAATAACAATTGTAATACTGTAATTTCTCTATAATAATTTGAAAATTAATGCGTATTATTTATTTTTTTATGAAAATCAATTAGAAAGTACTTGACAAATATCAAAGTACCTATGACATTTTTGGTACGGTCATAATGTGTTTTTAATGAAATAGCAACTATAGTTAAAAAATAATTAGATATACAACTAGGCTTGGATTTCAGTTTGAAAATCATAAGCTATATGAGTTTGCATGTGTCATATGCTACATTATCAATTTTCACTTAATGCATATATATATATATATATATATATATATATATATATATATATA
>JACYFF010031956.1:9749569-9763069 GCA_017589665.1 Selenicereus undatus | reverse complement strand
CCTCATGGGTACTTAATGCATATATATACAATTATGAGCGTTGTAGTATGTGTGTAGAGTAAACCTAGAAAAGAGGAGAATGTACAATTGAATTAAGAAACTGACACAAAATTAATGGATGATAATATATGTATACGCATGTGTCATATATTAATCAATTTAATGCATGGTCTGTTGTCAGATAACTACATATAGGTATGCTCTAGTTATTATTGACGTAAAACCGTGACACACTTTTTGCGGTTTTAAAAAGTTTTCACATATCACATAAGAATATATGTTAAAGAGAATATACTCGTAACACCAAGAAATTATTAATATTGGCTTTAACTTTAGTACTCTAAGGGTCTGTTCATTGCAACGTTTGGAAAGCGTTTATTTAGTACTAACCACTCTTAACCGCTCTTTAACATATAGATATGCTTTAGTTATTATTGACATAAAACTATGACACACTTTTTACGGGTTTAAAAAGTTTTCACATATCACATAAGAATATATGTTAAAGAGAATATACTCATAACACCAAGAAATTATTAATATTGGCTTTAACTTTAGTACTCTAAGGGTTTGTTCATTTCAACGTTTGGAAAGCATTGTTAAGTACTAACCACTCTTAACCGCTCTCAAATGCTAATAATATCTAACCGCTAATACTTACCATTGGTAAGCACTGGTAACCGCTGAATAACACTATTTGTAGCTCTGAATGTGATCGCTACTAACTGCTCATAAATGCTAGTAAATATTAACTGCTGTTCTTATTTGCTGGTAAACGCTATTCTTCATGCAATCGCTACTAAATGCTAGTAAATAATATCCGTAACCGCTAATTCTAAAGGCTGAAATGAACATGTCCTAGAAATTGAAAGCAATGTAGTAATTTTTACATATCACAATAAGAATACGTGTTAAAGGGACAATAATCTTACCACTGTTAATTGTTAATAATGGCTTGAACTCTTGTGTAAAAGTCAAAAGTATTTTGGTGTGCTTGGGTGGTAATATGTTGGAGTTATTATCTTTTATATAAAGAATTTGTAACTGTAATTGTATTGTAGCTAAAATTTATAATAATACACATTTATATTCACATTTATGTTCAAAGACATGGAAAAATAATTTTAATGAAAATCAAACATCTTTTATTATTTCTCGATAACAATAGTTATATCTTTATAATAACAAGATATAGAATATTTGTTTGTGACTATGTCTTTATAATATTTTATATTGGTCATCAACTTTTTGATAAACATTGAAAACCAAGCATGTACAATAGATTATATGCATGTAATTGATATTTAATTTAGTATAATATAATGTAGTATGTATTAGGAGTCATGTTAGTTGTATAATATAGTAATGCATTATCATAATCGAATGTTGTGTTTTTTTTTCTTCTTGGAAACAAAATCTTTCTGTGACACCCCCAACTTTGAGCTAGTAATTTTAGTGATTGTTTGAATTCTAGAACAAAATTGTCAGAATTTCGCCAATAAATTGACCATGAGCCTAGGCTTGTATCCTTACATTTGATACCTATAATAATAAAAACAAAACAGATGTATCTAAACAAGCTCGACGACCACACACCGAAAAAGCAACAGTATGGGCCACATGCCCGAATCACCAATTATGAATTGTATTAAAATGAATAAATCCAATTACAGCTCAACGGGTTGAAGCACAAGGGATTTACATCTTAAAATCATTCAACTCTAACAACTAGAAGATGAGTATTTAATACAATGATTGGCTAACATAGCCATTCAGTTTGACAACTAGACAACATATAAAATATGAAGTCACATGTCATGCTTACATATGCTCACAGAACTCACATTACACCAATTAACTCATAAACTAAGATATACAAAACTAGGATTCCTTAAGACAGGCTAATAGGTGTAGCTTAAAGAAATCGTGTCATCTAACTTAAACCAGTAACATCCATATGCTTGTCAAGAACCTAAGGAAAAGGTGAAAAGAGAGACATTAGCTACCATGCACTCAATGGTTAATTTGCATCCCGAAAATCAAAATGTTTGCATACAATATAACAGGTAGCAGTCAAATAGAATTTTATTTAATAATAGCATATTAGGCAAGTATTGATCAACCAATACCTGGCCTTTTCACCAGTATCACCTGAGGGGTCAAGCGAGGTGAATCACCCTAACTCCAAGGCACTTGGGTTCAGCTATGTTACTTAGCAAATGTTCATAAGGTAGAAAGTGCAAGCATAAACCTAGAGGCATTTAAAATCTTTAAATCAAGTCATTCATCCTAAAATTAAATGGTTTCAAGCTAGAAAAGCTATTTCTGAGTCAGCTGAAATCTTTTTGAAGAGGTCCTACACTTTTTCAAACGATACAATGGCATATTTCATATACTAGTAAATTCCGAGCTTATAACTGGTAAAACACTTTTCAAGGCATTGGATTTACTAATTAGCACTATGTTTGATTGAGTATCACAAGCCGCGACTTTTTTTATCCCTAGGGCTTCCCAAACTTAACAGACTCCTACCCTTGTTAGGGTAGTTGCTACTAGAACTATTGCTCTATTTGAGACCCTATGGTCTACTTTAGAGACCAAGTCCTTTTTTAACACTATCCGCTTAGCCGAAAATATCTCAAAATGCAAGTTCATTTTCCAGAAAGGAAGAATAGCTCATACTTTCTCAGAAGGAACTTGCTAATAGCAAGTGCGGGTTACAGGAAGAACTAGTAGTAAGATGATCATAAAAAATAAATTAAAAAAAAGAGCTCGCAGTCACATGAATTTCCAAAAACAATCCTAAATATACATTGTCAAAAATAGGCCTCAAAACTTAATTCAAAATATAGGTTGTCTCTGAAATACTTTGGACAAGGGTCAAACTAATTAAAAAGGTTAAGTCGAGCTTTTAGCCAAATGGACTTCTCTAAGCTGGCTATTATGGTTATTCGAAAGGGTTACATATCAAACCAGGTAAAGTTTTATTAGCATGTTTGAGCTAAGTTAAATCAAATAACATTTATGGTGACTCAAGCAAGACCCAACATGTTAGAACAATTAACTCTTGAGTCCACTGTGGTATGAGTAAATATTTATTTGGTCCACTAATTTCGGATAAATATTTTTGGATCCATTCAGGTTTGGGTAATAATTTTTCGGAAGACTACTGTTTGGGTTACTTTTTTTTTGGGCTTTCTTGCAAATATTCAAAATTATTGGGCTTTTTGCAAAACTAAGCTGATACTTTTGTTTGGACTTCTAATAATGACTTTACAGATACTAGTTATTATAATGTAATACTTATGTCTCAAATATTTATATTTTCTGTGATTAACGACCCACCATGCTTAGTAAAATAATTAAAACTTAATCAAAGAGTTTTGACTATTACTTGAACTTAGTCGGCGTTGGACTCCGGTGTATCTCTAATTTTTGATTTACAGAGATTGATAATATCAACTCCACCTTCCTTAGATCAGGCACAACGCAGATTTGTTTCATTTCCTACCTCAGTCCATAGTCACTAATCAAGTTTTTAATATTTTTCAAGGATAGTGAAACTTTAATCAAGAAATTATAATATTTAAGACATAAAGTTCAATTGAATACTGTTTCCTACTGGAAACTTCTTTTATTGAAAGCTTCAGGTGGAAATATCAAAATGGAAAGCTTTGAAGAGGGACTTAAGCTAAGATCATTATAGATGCTTATTCACAGAGAAATGGAGAATCCCGATTTCTCTTTTGCTCAAGAATGCTCAAATGACCATATCCCTTCTCAGCACTCGACATATATTTTTATAGAGGATTGGGGGTACATAGGATGCCCTAATGGCTACAGTACATTACTGATTTTTCACATGGCTATAGTACATAAAGATTTTTCACATGGTTGCAGTACACACTGACGACTGCAGTACACTACTTTATTTTACAGACCTGACACTTATAAAATAGTACAATAATGGTGCAACCACTTTTCAAAGCTTTTAATGATGACAAAACTAGTCGTCATTATTTAAGATTTTACATGCCTTCATCTCCAATTATATTTTCCAGAATATTATTATCTGGATAATCATCAAAATCTTTATTTAATTGAAATGCTCTGGGTCTCATTTCTCAAATAATTCAAGAAGATATTTCTTTTCTTTTTTTGATAAGAATTTTTCAGCTCCAACATCAAAGAGATAATCAAAGATATCTTCTAAGACTGCTCCTTCCACCTTCATATATTCTTTAAACTCATTATCACAGGCGAAAGTAGTATTGTCACAATGCATTGACATTTTTTCTTGTTCAATTAATGCCCAACTTTGATGATAAATGTTGTAAAGCCCAATGGCTCTTGCTAAAGCAGGACCAGTAACAAATCCTCCTTGTTCTGGAAACCATTCTTGTCATTAATCATAGGGATCATTGTATCAACGATCTGAACCAGATAATTGGGTGGTTTGGCCTTTATATTTTCATCTTCGATTATTGCACAATTTACCTCCAAATATAGGGGTCTGCTATCTTGAATTTTTGTTGGTCTATTAGGAGATGTAAGAATCCAGTGGATCTTCTTGAACATGCATTCATGGAATTTTATTAGGGTTGAGAAAAATGGGAACTTTGGATTTGGGACTTGTATAAAGTAAACTATCATCCCTTATTCCCAGGCTTTAATAAGAGGGTCATTTGGAGAGATTGAGTTGGTTGGAAAACTAACACCGCCAACTCTAGATTTATCAGGAAAATAGATCATTGTACTCTAAGTCTCTCAACTATCATAAAAATAATTATGATAATAATCGTTGTAGGCTACATACCATTCATTAAACCCTTTCTCTTCAACACGAGAGCTTATTTTTTCTTGGATATCATGAGAACATCTAAGATAATTAACTTGTAACTCTAAAAGGGAAAATATTTGGGCTATTAGGTAGGTAAAAGATAATAGACCAAAGCGTGATCTACGTTTTGTATGGAATTTTAAATTATCAATAAGGACTTTACTAGAAGGTGAAACTCATTCTAATAGCAATGACATTTCACTATGGATTTCCTCCTTTTCTAACAAGAGGTCTGCTTTGATGATCACCACTGGTGAGTTCTCGAGTTAAACTATCTGCCAGAGAGTTCTTTGATCCCTGTAAATGTTCAATAGAGAAAGAAAACTGGTTAAGCCATAATTGCCAACGTAGGAGTCGCCTTTGCGCTTGCATATTTGATAAATTTTTTTTCCACAAAACCAAGTATTCCTTTGCAATCAATTCGAATATGAAAAGGTTTTGGGCTAAAAAGATTAGAAACTTTTCAATTCTCCTTATGACTACAAGGATTTCTTTTTCCATAGTAGAATAGTTGCACTCTGTCTTATTAAAACTTCCACTAATATTTACAAAGTTTTTCACCTTCTTTGGTTTTGAGTAATGGGCTCCAGTGCTCGTTGCTGGCATCTATCTCAAGAATTAAGTCATGTCCTTCATGAAGCAAATTAAGAATAGAAGATTTTTACACATCCTTTTGAAATTCTGAACAATCTTTGTATCATTAATGGTCCATGTCCAACTTACTTCTTTCTTGAGTTTTTGCTGTAGTGACTTTCTTAGTTTAGCCAAATCTTTAATAAAATCTGAAGCATAGGTAAGGCATCCAAGAAATCTTTCTAGCTGTTTGCTATCTTTAATCTTTTCAGGAAAATTCTGTATTTTTTGTAGAATGTTTTTTTGTAGAATCATTTGTCCAACTTTTATATCTAGACATAAGAACTTAATTTCTTGCTCAATATAAATGCACTTGTTCTTTCCAAGTATAATACCATGATCAATGTATCTTTGGATGACGGCTAAGACATCATCTTTGCGCTGTTCTATGGTTTTGGAAAAGACAAGGATATCGTCAATGTAAACTAAACAACAAGGATTAATGCCTTTGAAGATGTTATGCATTCTTCTTTGGAATATTTGAGGTGCATTTTAAAGACCAAATGACATTACTTTCCATTCATAATGTCCTTGTGGGGCACTAAATGTAGTTAAAGGAATGCTTTCCTTATTCATTTTTATCTGTCAGTATCCGCTTTTGCAATCCATTTTCGAAAACCAAGAGACTCCTTCGATTCTATTGAAAAGGATTGTGTTTGTTAGGAATGTAATATCCATCAAAGATAGTATTATTATTAAGCTTTTTGTAATTGATTACCATTCTTGCTTTTTCTCTTTTTTCTTCTGCCTGATTTCTTGACATGAAAGCGGAACTGATGTGAGGACTCTTACTATTTATGATTAATCCTTTATCCAGAAGTTCTTTAATTTGTTTATCAAATTCTTGGATATCCTAGTGTATACACCGTTTGTTTGACTCGGATAATAGTGTTGGGATTTAACATAAATGATTTTAGAAAATGCTTTATCTTTATCCCAAAACTTTAGAGGATTATCATAGCAGAGTTCTTTACATAATTTCTCTTGTTGTTCAACAACCTGTTCTTTTGTAGATAGCTCAAGCAATGAGATTGTCAATGCTATTTCTGGTTGTGCTGACATTACATTCTCACATCGCTGGCGTGTAAATTCAATTTTCTTATGAGTGTAAGCCTTGCCTAATTTTTTTAATAGGAACAGAGTAACCATTGATTGTAAATATTATTTTATTTATAGTATGTGTGCATCGAGAATATAATTTCTGAAAATGATTTCCAATAATCATATCATGAGAGGGTTGATCAGTATGCTATAGAACTAGTCTAATGCAATGAACTCCTTCTAATTCTATGGATAACCATTCTATTGCTTCGTTGTGACTCATGATGCTATTATCTGTTATCCTCATTTGTAAAGGATTTTTAGCTCTTTTCCATATAAACTCCGGCAATAATGATCTTTTACAGAACAACCACTATCTATGTATGCGCACAACTCATATTTATTATATCCCTCTAAGCATATGTTTATTGGGATATAGATGCTATTAGGATTTATGTTGGTGACTTCATAACATATCTCCATATTCATATTTTTTACTAATTTATCCTCGTAAATTAGTTCATTAACACTTCTTGTCTTGTACCCAATGACCTTTCTCTCTAAACTCATACTTCAGTCTACACTGGGTCTTGCAGATTTAAAACTCATTCTACTCATTTCACTAGTCTTACTAATTGTATCATCTTCTTTAAGTTCTTCTTTAGTAGACGAAGATCCTCCCCGCCCCCCCAATTTGATCTTGTACTCATGTTTCTTAATAATTGGGGTTTAATGGTGATTTTACCATCCGCATTAATTTTTATTACATTTTTCTTATTGATCTTTGTAGGGTTGACAAAGCTAGAGATCCATGAATGATCGATTTTTATCTCCTGAGGAATGGATTTAATCCTCTGGATCTTTTGCATAGGGGTAGGACTTTCAAATTTTTCTGCCTCTATCGTTGTTGCCTTAGTCTTAGGGTCTATTGTATTATCTAATTTATAGATAATTTTTCAAAATATCCTTAAGGGATATCCTCCTCTCTTCATATCCATCCAAACTGTTTTTATCTTAAGGGATAGGAAGTTTTTAGCAAATTCATATTTGAGACTCACATAATATCCAGGTCGACAATTGAATTCTACTGAACCATTACATAAATTGGTTTTTATCCCTGTGATAATTTGATTATTAAATTTGATATGCCTAATATCACAGAGTAAAGTGTAAGGATCAACATCTTTACCATAATATTGTAATGGAGTGATTTGAACCTGGACACTTCCAACTTGGATATACCTATACTTTCTATCCATGTTATGCTTAAGGATATTTTCTCAATTAATGAGATTAACTTCTCCAACATCATGCTCACAATCCTTTATCTCAAGATCTCCTTCCATTATTTAACATACGTATTTGCTTTTTAATTGAAAAATAAATTTTTTATAGATTATGTCTTTTTGGATTATGGGAAGAACCCAATCCCCTTTGGCTTCTTCATGATCATTGTCTACAAGAAACTCTTCTTCGTGAAGATCACCAAGGCTAACCGAACTACTTTCCATCATATGACTTATTTTTTCATAATCACTTTCTTCATATTCATTGTCCAATATAATTTCAACAATCCCTTTGCTGTTATTTAGGGCTAGAGCTAGTGCCTTATCTTCATTAAGCTCAGCATAATCTAGGCTAACCAAAGGTCTTGATAAGCATGTTATTCTTCCTATTTTTTGCATTCATTAGCATAATGTCCTACTTCTCCGCATGCCCAACATTTGTAATTGTTTTTCCCTGTAGGACAATAAGTTGCTTTCCTAAAAAATCTATATTTTTTAGGACTTGGTTTGTTATAATACTTTGTTTTATATTTCTCTCCCCTCTGCTTATTAAAGCTCTTTTTCTTATAGAATTTTCTCTTCCGTCTCTTTTCAGGTTCTTTTCCCTATTGGTGAGGTGAATCCTAGCAAGTTAGGAATTACTTTTTAATTTTCTTTTGCTTTTGGAGATCAAAACATTGATCATTGACCCATTTTCTTAAATAAGAGATTCTTGAACCAAGGGTATCAATGATATTAGCACGTTGAAGTCATGCAATGTATTTTTCATTAATTATGGAATTTATTGGATATGGTAATTTGTCATAGAACATACCAAGATTAGTTTCATTATGTCCAATTTTGTAATAGTATTGACTAGATTCAACAATATAATTTTTCAGATATATCATATCCCACAGTTCTATATTATTAATCTTTCTCTGCCATTCTCTCGCCTTTTCTTTAGAATCATGTTTAGCTCTGATAAATTCGGTTTCAATTTCCTTACATAGATTTTTAAACATTGTAGCTAGGATTTCCATCATTCTTAATGTATTTTTACCATCTTTATTTAATGAATCATACCAGTCCGCTACAATGCCATAAAAACTATGTTCGATGTAAATAAGGAAATTTGCAATAGTCCATGTGTTGTTTAGGTTTAAGACACTATTCATGCCTCTTTTTTAATGTTCAAATATTTCTTCTCTATTACGAGCTCTATCGATATTTAAGATGTAACCCGTCTGACTAATTGGGGTAAGACCAACTTTTTCAAAGGTTGTAGTTTTCCTTGGGATGAGCCCAAAGGAAAAGTTGGTTGCACGTCCTGCTGGAACGCACCTAGGTTTTATAAAATGAGTATTTCTTCGAGAAGGTTCACCAAATTTTTAAGGGTTTAGGAACAACATTGTTACCTGGATTGGTCTCTATCTCACTTAAATCGAGTTTTTCTCCGATTTTATTAATCTCATCTTCAACGGACTATTGATCTTTTAGTAGCATGACATATGTGTCATTGATTTTTTTGGGTCTCACCATTTTGGCTTAATTTTTTAGCACCCTGAGTTATGACTTTATGAGTTTTTACTACCTTCAGAAAACCTGTTTTAATTTTTCAATACCTCCCGTGTTCTTTTGTTTTTCACTTTTGGTCCACAACTCTTAGAAATTGCAAAAAAACTTCCAGAATTGGAGGAAATATGCAAATAAGCTATTTTTAGTGTTTTTTTTTTTCCAGGAAATATACTTGTTTTAATTTAAACGATTAGACTTCTTATAATGACTTTAATGGTACTAGTTATTACAATCAACTACTTATATCTTATATATTATATGTCCTGTGGTTATAGGTCTACCATGCTTTGCAAAATAATTAAAACTTAATTAGAGAGTTTCAACTGTTACCTGAACTTAGTCGGTGCTAGACTCCAGCATTCCTCTAGCTTCCGGTTTACAGAGATTGCTAATCTCAACCCCACCTTCCTTAGATTAGACACAACACAGATCTGTTTCGTTTCTTACCTCAGACCGTAGTCACTAATCAAGTTTTTAATCTTTTTTAAGGATAGTGGAGCTTTAATCAAGAAATTATAATATTTAAAATATAAGGTTCAATTGAATAACATTCCCTACTGGGAAACTTCTTTTATTGAAAGTTTGAAAATGAAAATATTGCAATGGAAGATTTAAGAGGGAATTAAACTACTAAGATCATTAGAGATGCTTGCTTATAGAGAAATGGAGAATATCGACTTCTCTTTTGCTCAAGTATGCTCAAATGATCGTGTCTCTTCTCAGCACTCGACCTATCCTTTTATAAAAGGGATGTGGTACTTAGGATGCCTTATTGGCTATAGTACACACCGATTTTTCAAATGGTTAAAGTACACACTGACGACTATAGTACACACTGATGATTACAGTACACTGTTTTATTTTACAGACTAGACACTTGTCAAAATAGTACAATAATGAATCAAACACTTTTTAGAGCTTTTAATGATAACAAGACTAGCCATCATTATTGAGATTCTACGTGCCTTCATCTCCAATTATATCTTCAAGACCATTATTATCTGGATACTCATCAAAATCTTCATCTAATTGGAGATACTCTGGATCCCATTTCTTAAATAATTCAAGAAGATATTTCTTTCCTTTTGCTAATAAGAATTTTTCAGCTCCAACGTCAAAGAGATAATTAAAGATATCTTTTGACACTACTCCGATCCTTCCACCTTCATGTACTCTTTAAACTAATTTCCATAAGCGAAAGTAGTATTTCCATAATGCATTAATGTTTTTCCTTGTTCAATTAATGCCCAACATTGATGATAAATGTTGAAAAATCCAATGGCTCTAGCTAAAGTAGGATCAGTAATTAATACTTGTTGTTCAAGAACCCATTCTTGTCATTGATCATAGATATCGTTGTAATCAATGATATGAATAAGATAATGGGCTAGTTTGAGTTTTCCATTTTCATATTTGATTAATGTGCTATACACTTCGAAATTTAGACATCAGCTACCGGGAATTTTTGTTGGACCTTCAAGAGATGTAAAATTCAATGGATTCTTCGGAACATGCATTGCTAAAATTTCGTTATTCTTGAGAAAAATGAGAACTTTGGATCTAAGGTTTCTATAAATTAAAGTACCATTCCGTATTCCCAAACTTTAATGATAGAGTCATTTCGAGATATTGAATTTGTTGGGAAACTAACACCACCGACTCAAACTAATAAGGAAAGTAGATAGTTGTACCCCAAGACTCCCAAATATCATATGAATAATGAAGATAAAAGTCGATGCAGGCTGCGTACCACTCATTGAACCATTTTTTTTTAGCATGAGAACTTTTTTTTTCTTGAATATCATAAGGACACCGTAGGTAATTAACTTGTAACTTTAAAAGGGAAAATATTTGGGCTATTAGGTAGGCAAAAGAAAGTAGACCAACGCGTGATCTATCTTTTATATGAAATTCTAAGTTTTCAATAAAGACTTTACTAGAATGAGAAACCCGTTCTAATAGAAATGACATTTCGTTATAGATTTCATCCTTTTCTGGAAGGAGGTCGGCTTTGATGATAACCATTGGCGAGTTCTCAAGTTAAGTTGTCTGCCAAAGAGTTCTTTGATCCCTGTATATGTTCAATAGAGAAGGAAAACTAGTTAAGCCATAATTGCCAACGCAGGAGTCGCCCCTTGCGCTTGCATATTTGATAAATTCTTTTTCATAAAGCTAAGTATTCCTTTACAATCAGTTCGAATAAGAAAAGGTTTTCGGGCCAAAAAAGATTAAAAACTTTTCAATTCCCCTTATGACTGCAAGGATTTCTTTTTTCATTGTGGGATAGTTGCATTCTGGCTTGTTAAAGCTTCCACTGCAATATTTGCAGAGTTTTTCTCCTTCTTTGACTTTGAGTACCACACTCCAGTACTCATTGCTGACATCTGTCTCAAGAATTAAATCGTCTCATTCATTAGACAAATTAAGAACAAGATGATTTTTGCACATCTTTTTGAAATTTTGAATAATCTTCGTATCATTAGTGGTCCATGTCCAACTTACTTCTTTCTTGAGTTTCTATTGCAATGGTTTTCTCAGTTTAGTTAAATCTTTAATGAAATCTGAAGTATAAGTAAGACATCCAAGAAACGTTTCTAATTGCTTTCTATCTTCAATCTTTTCAGGAAAATTTTCTGTTTTTTCCAAAATATACTTTTGAAGGATGATCTGTCCAACTTTTATCTCTAGGCCTAAAAACTTAATTTCTTGTTCTACATAAATCCACTTGTTCTTAACAAGTATAATGCTCTGATCAATGCATCTTTGGATGACAGCTAAGACATCATTTTTATGGTTTTGGAAAATATAAGGATATCATCAATGTAAACTAAACAACAACGATTAAAGTCTTTAAAGATATTATCCATTCTTCTTTGAAATATTTGGGGTGCATTTTTAAGACCAAATGACATTACTATCCATTCACAATGTCTTTGTGGGGCACTAAATGCAGTTAGAGGAATGCTTTCCTCATCCATCTTTATTTGCCAATATCCACGTTTGCAATTTATTTTCGAGAACTAAGAGACTCTTTGAATTCTATTAAAACAGACTGTTTTGTTAGGAATATAATAACCATAAAAGACAATATTATCATTAAGCTTTTTATAATTGATCACCATTCTCACTTTTCCTCTTTTTTCTTCTGCATGATTTCATACCATGTGTAAAGCCTGTCGAGAGTTACAAATTTAACCACTACTTCGGTTATTAAATAATTTTTTTATAGCATAGGGAAGTAGGGATCGATCCACGAGGAAAGATTGTTGTAAATTGCTAGCTTAATCCTAAATGATTTTATTAATCCAATTTACTAAATCTAATCTTAATAATTCCAAAATAATTATAATCTAAAGAATAAAAATCTAGACAAATACCCAATAATGCTCCTAAATATTATGAATCATATTTTGGAAATAAAACAGTAAAAAGATTTCCTAAATAATCCAGAAAAATAAAATCAGAATATTAACTGAAATTTTAATTAAAAATCAAAACAGAAAATAATAATAAGAAAATAAATATTAAAAATAACAAAAAGTAACCTAAACTAATATTCTTCAACTTTATAAGCATATATCTCCAGAATAATTTCTGATTGATTTCAGGAAAATTAAATCAATCAATTACTCCAGAATAATCAAACAGAATATTAAGGGTCTGTTCTTTTCCTGGGTCAATCCATTTTTACCTACTTCAACCTATTTCAACCTACTTCAACCCACTTGAAAAAAAAATATCAACTTCAATCTATCTCAACCTACTTCAACCAACTTCAACCCACCCCCTTCATAATTTCAATAATTTGTAAAGTATCATGTGAGATTCAGGACCTGTTATTTTCGTAGGTAAATTGGGTGGGTAAAAGGGTGAAGTAGGTTGAAGTAGGTTGAGGTGGGTTAAAGTAGGTTGAAGTTGGTATTTTTTTTTGGAAGTGAGTTGAAGTAGGTTGAGGTGGGTTAAAGTAGGTTGAAATTGGTATTTTTTTTTTTGGAAGTGAGTTGAAATAAGTTGAATTAGATTGAAGTGGGTTGAAATTGGTTGAAACTCGTATATTTTTTATTTGGCGGGTTGAAATGAGTTAAAATAATGGGAATGTAATTAATGTGTGATAATTTATGAAGTTATCCAAATTTTGTGAAA